>CM046721.1:113450898-114106093 GCA_025584915.1 Monochamus saltuarius | reverse complement strand
TGTCACGTAAATTTCAAAAAATAAAATATTTGCAAATGAGGAATTCCGCGATACAACTACTCCGTGGGTTAATGTATTGAATTGCACCCGTTCGTTAATAGTTTCGCTAATATTGTTTTCAGATGTTGTGTACCACTATCAACTTTCGCAGTATTCGTTTTCGTTATTTAAGAATAAGTCTTCAATGTAGCCTTCTGCCACAGTGCTCGATCATCCTCCGTGTCTTTTAAGACAAGTAAAGTCACCGCCGTCATCTAAAAGGATAGCAGACGTTCGTCGTAGTGCGTATCCACTGTATTCTTTTCAGTTGTCCAGCTTAAACAACTTTGTGCTCCTTTTTCAGAGAAGCCATTGATTTTATGAATACCGACCACCATTCCATGACACTTTCCACTAACATATTTGAGAAATAATCGAAGTTCTACCAATCCTGGTGGACGTAAAGTAACATATTTTAGATAAAAACTTAGATAATTGTCTTTCAGCACAGTCAAAGAATGTGATCTCTTGGTTTTAGTAGTAGTTATTTGTATAATTAAGGCGGATTTCACATCTTCAACATTAGTTGTTAAATTCACTAATTCAATACAACGGCATGCTCCTGCAGCCCCCAATATTAGGAAGACCTATAAAGGAGCTTTTTAAAAATTCTGTTCTTCTGCTTTTAAAGCAAACGTTGGTAGACACATTCATAAATTTCTCGAGATTTCTTTGGGAGAAGATATAAAGAAACCTCTTTCACACACTCCAGTATCTCCTCAATCTCTATTAGATTCCATTTTAACACAGTTTTCAGGAAACTAAACCACAAACAATCACAAATGTACATAATTAGCAACCTACCTTTTTAGATTGTTAATTATGTTCCTGCTTACGTTAGAATTTATAATTGAAGCTCACATACCCCTTTAGTTTTTGTGATACCTTTATTTTGACGTTTTCCGGATTATTCCAGGCTATACTCTATTTGCTTCTCGACACGTTCTCGAGATCGCAGAAACTTCCAGAACTCTAAAAACCTATATAAGCAGATCATTTCGCCGCTGGAGTCAGTTTATATTGAGCAGTCGAACGCGAATGACTGAAACGTCAAAGTAAAGTATTTGGCAGTTGTGAATTTGTTGAAGCAGATTTCTTTTATAATCAAGAGTGACAATAAAGTTTGTGTCTACGTGACGTGTTTCAACGATAACCCAATTTCGAGGTTACAGTATCCATGATTACATAGATATATCTTACTTTGCTTTATTACCCAAATTTGGTTTATTTGATTAATTTCAAAGCACAAATTAATACCTAATTAAATTATGAAGAACTATTGAAACTAATGTCTATTCCATTTTGGCTAATAAATATCTTCAAAGTATTTATTCAAGAAAAAATTATTTATTTATTATTACAAATATCGAAAATTAAAAAATAAAAGTTTTAATATCCTTCATGACTAGAATGACCTGATGAATCTATTTTTTCATTTTTAGAATACATTGCAACACCTTGTGTAAGAGTTCAAACTGTTAAAGTCATTAGTTTCTTCTTATGAAACCATTACTTAATATTAAGTATAGTAAATAGTCTTACTATTACTCATTTAACTTTCCCTCTAAGAAATATGATAATATTTAAATTTTGATGATATGAACACCCTACATTTATAGCTGTATCAATCTAAAACAAACTGTGGACACGCGTTTAGCAGTATCCAAAAGTATTTCCTGACAATTTCATGTAACATTTGAATTCCAAGACAGTTCATCACTTTGTCCCCTCAGATTCGGATGGGTTCCTCCGCAATCGATTACGAAGTTGAATTGTCAGATGGAAGAGACAAATGGCGGTTACGCCTTTAATCTGAGTAATTATGCTAATTTTAAGTGCCCAATTTGAACTGCTTCAAGTAATTCCTTTTGTTAACAAGTTTAACTCCTGTATAGGAATTAACAAACTGTATTAACGCCATTGGGTTACTAATAACAAAGCTTTTAATAACTTACTCCTAAATGGTCAAGTAAAAGTTAAATTAGTATACACTAAATTTGTTCTGTTTATTTAATCCTATTTTTATAATAACTGATCTGTGATTTTTGTGTTACTATGTGACAACACAATACAACAATATCAACAGATGGGCAAGCCCGACCAAACTACAACTTTAAATTTATTAAGTATAATATCTACTTTTGTTACAGTAAAAAGAAATGCTGTATATTCACTCATTTACGAACGAGTGAATTTATTTTCTCGTTAAATTTAAAGTGAAATTAAAATTTTAACAAAGAAAAAAGCTTATACATATACACAATTTGCAGTTAAAGAAACCATAATATGTATAAGTGGGAACAGATTGTATACAAACAACTCGCGTCCATCCAGAAGTTCACTTACCTTTTTAGTTTATGATCCTGATTGCTTTCAAATTTGCCTATAAATTTTGTAGTACTTTTATTTTGAGAAGTTTATTTGCAATTTGTTCAGATTCAAATTTGATGCGGAAGGATCCTTTCCTTGGCCAAATGGCATTTCAACAATAATCGTTCCATATTGTTCAAAGTAACTTTTGATGTAATCGTTCATAAGTTCTGTTGTGGGACCATTTACAAATATTTTACCGTCGCGTTTTTACTTTATTTGGGTCATTTTTTTTATTAATTATTATGTGTTCTGCGGCTGCTACTAGTTTGTCGATTGATTCAGCGTTGTTGAAGACTATAAAGAGTAGGCTAGCTTCACCGTACGTGCTATATCTGCCTCAAATCGCTGCAGATTTTCTCCGAAGCGTTGTCTTCGGTCTTTTAGTTGCGCTTTGTAAACGTGTTGTAGATGAGCTTCTTCATATCTCATTGCCAAAACAGTCTTGAATATTTGATAATCCTGTTATTCTTATCCTTATTTTATCTTTTCTTTAAAATCTCCATAGCTTTACCCCGTAGAACAATAGTGATGTGGCCTTTTCTTCTGACCAGTTGTTTGCCAAGACAGCTGCTTCGAAATTTTTAAGGTACGTACTCCACGACACCTTTCCATCAAATGTTGGTGGCTTAATCCACTGGTTTTCATTTCATTTCCTAATCTTCTTGATTATTTTTCCTTTTCTCTGGACTGGTTTTCATTTCCTCTTCATTGTTTTTTCTTTTTCAACTCCAAACGTGTTCCTCGCGTTACAAATGTAACCTCTACGTTGACTTGAAATGCTTCACATAGAAAAAAAAACTTTATTGACACGGAGTCGTTTGACAACCAAACATGTTGAATTTTATGTGAAAATGTATTCAAAATGTGTTTATGATGTACCATACTGAGGTAATACTGCAAGTGAGGCATACATAGAGGCATATAGTGGTAAACTGAAACAGAAAGTTACTGTTACAGCTAATTAGAACTAAAATAACCAAAATATATGTAATGATTAATTTGTACTCAATTACATTGTTAATCTTCATTGTAACCGAGCGCTTTTGGCCAGTAAAGTTTCAAAATGATGCTTTACACACAGACATAATGAAACGGTTAGTTAATCTTCTTAAACTACTATCCAGTTTAATGCCAAATGGCTCTGGTTATGGTCTCGTATAATCGGGATAAAATATGAGAGTCTTCGGCTACCGTACAACATCTGGCTAAATATAAACCGAATTAGGGCAAGCACCTCGTAAACTGCGGACTCATATCACTTAGTAAAACTCACCTTTCTCACGAAGTATAATTACTGGCGCTTGGTAGAATAGAAACAGGCTATAACGGGACCGAAAATAGACCTTTATATCCCCCTGGAAAGTGCGCTCTGGTTCCGATTTAAATAAGAGCTAAGGCATTGATTATTTATTAAAATGGAGTGGAGTTAATAAACACTTCGGTGGAGAGAGCGGAAGGAGTATGAATTTTTAACGGCTCCATCCGCTGCGAGAGACAAAAACTGAAGATATATTGACGAAATTTATAAAACCGGTCGTTTTTAGATGAAGTACTTAAGTATGACATACCTACTTGAATCGTGAAATATTACTGAATCTTTTCAGAATATATCTCACCGTTATTTACTGGTCTGCAAAAAGAATAGTACATAATAAGATCACTATACAGGATGGACATTAATAATGGGTCAAAAAGCAGAGGCAACATAATTACGAGAAACATGAGCCTTTGCTATGTTCTATACTCGACCGCACAAAACTAATTTTAGATTCGTGTTCAGCACCCTCGAAAATAGGGTTGGAATTTTTAAATTAAGATCGGAGAGGTTTTAATATAAGTAATTACCAAAAGTAGTACACAAAAAGAAAGAACAAGACATTAACTTAAGCTCCTGAGCAGGGATATAAAAATGTACAAAATAAAATTTAAAGCTTTCAATAAGTGGATTTCAAAGAAAAAAAGAAAACTAAAACAAGTTGCATGATTTTACAAATACTTGCAGAAGAAAGGATGTATTATTTTAATATATATCAAATCTCCTACAATTCCTATCAATGAAGTCATATGTATGTTCTCTGATATCAAACATCTAGATATGCTAATGAACAATTCCACATACAAAGCTCTATTCAATAATTATCTAAATAAATTAATCTATCTAAATTTACTAACATGGTTTAATGAAAACACTCTATAGATATGGAAATGGATCGGTCAATGGTCGCGCGGTTTAAGGCGTTAGTACTTGAATCGAGGTGACTAGACGGAGTTGGTTCGAGCCCAGCTGCCGGTAGACCGTATATAAGCTATATTCATGGAGAGGATTGGCACCCTCTCTGTGGGTATGGTAGGGTGGAATAATGTTAGCTTGGGTCAATGTGAGAGATTGATACCGGTTGATATTTGACTACCCCCCTAATTAATGAGGTTTTTCAGGTTTTCCTCATTCCTGCACTGAATAGTGGTTAGGGCCTACCAACGTAAGTCGTTCCTGGGCGCAAATGCGGCCTGATTAATAATAATATGCCGCCCCCTCTCCCGCACAAGTCTCCGACTTCTGGGTTAATCCCTGTGATTAGAATGAGGGGTAGAGATATTATTATATTATATCTAACTTCTGACAGTGGGAAATCGAAAATTCAACCACAATAGATGAGATCTGACCTATTTCTGCACTTTTAGGATTGCTTCATCAGGTGGCCTCCTTTAAGTTGAGTTAAATATCTAACTAAAAAAATTATTATACCAATAAATTAAAAGTGTTTGAAATTAAAAGTCGACAATGTCACTCTGATTAATCTGTTAATGAATTTAAACATCATAACGTCCTACTGAAATAAATAACAAAATTTAGCTTTTATGTATGGTTTTTTATATATTTTCAGATATTAACAATATTGTGTGAAACTAACTACTCTGTGGGCTAAAGCCCCAACCAGCGTTGAATTACACCCACAATATCTACCCATATATTCTTTATTATTAGCTTTTGTAAATTTTTTTACTGTTTTAGAGGGAAATTGAAAATTCAACTATAATAGATGAGATCTGACCTATTTCTGCATTCTTAGGATTGCTTAAAATACCTTTCTAAAACAGTAAAAAATGTTACAAAAGCTAATAATAAAGAATATATGGGTAGATATTGTGGGTGTAATTCAACGCTGGTTGGGGCTTTAGCCCACAGAGTAGTTAGTTTCACACAATATTGTTGATACCTGAAAATATATAAGAAAACTAAACTTTCTAACTAAAAACTTTCAATGTAAGTTTAATTGGAACTACAGGTAGATTTAAATTATAAAGAATCAATTAAACTATTCTATTAAGCTACTAGAATGTATGCAGGTCGTTGAGAAAATCAATAATAAAGCAAATTTACATTTTTTTTCATTTACTGTATTGAGCCCTTCATTCCGATTTCAAATAAAATTGTGATGTAGAATGTTATTTTAGACATTTATAAAATTTTGCTATCTGACTTCACTCTATAAATTACCGGTTTTATTATGAAAACATAATAAGCAAAAGTAATAAATAAGGATTTTTTAGAAATGTGAAGAGAAATAAAATCAGTAGTAAATAGTAATAAAAATGTTAAATATCATTATTCATTATTTTTACTTATTATTTTATATATAATAAACAAAGCCAAACAAAATAAGTGTTTTATTTATCCATCAACGTAGTACAATTTACCTTAGCACTGATACTGTTGTAAAATTCGCATATATAGAATATTTTCATGGGTCAAGTTGCCATCCTAAAAGTACAAGATGTCAATGGCACCCCGATATGAAACCTTTACAGAATCTCTTTTCACAACATAGAATAAAATGTGAAATAGTTATAAGTGTTCAAAATCAATGTCGTTGCTTGCGAAGTTTTGCCCAGATTTGCCATAATACATGTCATGTAGCTAGTCATGGTCATTGTTCCGTTTGGGTTTATGTACACTCACAAATATCAGTAGCAGGTAATGGGTGCAGTATTATCTTACGTTACATTTCTTGGGAAATCTCTACTGTTTACTTCATTAATACTGATGAAAAACAAAATTCAAACAAATTAAGTTACAGTACCTTAGTTTGTAATTTCGTAACACAGTTATGCAGTTTATTGCAGTTGTATTTTTATTTTTGAATTGTGTTTGTAGAAAAACTATTCATTTTAGCTTTTTTAGTATCGGTACTTATATTCCGGAGACCCTGTATATATTTAATCATATCTCATATTTTTCAAGATGTACTTGAAGTATGTCTGTGTCATGTTCTTAAAATGTCCACGGTCTAGTCATTATAAATAACTTGCGCTATGCTGGATGGAACAGCTTTTGAAATATATTTATTCATTCTTAGAAAGTTAAATCTGGTTCACCTTAATTACCTTGAAAAATTTCTATTTTAAACATTATGTATTCCCTCGATCTCTGAATATTCTTTAAAAATTCCAGATAACGAACGATGAAATGTGCCATCAGTTATTCATACTTTAGACTTCATTACTTTCGCCTGCTGAATCTTCTTATACAAGGCAGTCTGTAATGAATGGATCGTAGAGTAAATGTAGATTATAGACGTCGAAAAGCAGGATTTAGCTCTAGACATGCCTTACTAAAATGTTTCTGGTTCGCGATGTAGAGAACATTGAAGTTTGATTAAAATTTCAAATTAATTGGCGTGGAAACTTGGAGGGGACTCTTGATAGTAGAAAACTCAAATATGAACTTAATTTAATAAAATTGATAGATCTGTTAATTTTAAGGAAAAAAAACTATACTTCTTTGATACCGAGAAATCGCTCCAGTTTCGAAATATTCCTTCCTGAATCATTCGATACCGGTGCGTGCTTTCCGATCACTGATAGTATTATTCTGGCACTAACCTAAGTAGGCTTTCTTCCAACATACAGCATAAACTAATTAAAAATGCAAAACATATTTTATTTTAGGGTAGAAGGATATCACAACGGGTATGATCGATTACGGCCGAACGACCCGATCTAATAAATATGTTCAAGTTTGATCGGTCAGTGGTCGCGCGGTTTAAGGCGTTAGTACTTGAATCGAGGTGACTAGACGGAGTTGGTTCGAGCCCAGCTGCCGGTAGACCGTATATAAGCTATATTCGTAGAGAGGATTGACACCCTCTCTGTGGGTATGGTAGGGTGGAATAATGTTAGCTTGGGTCAATGTGAGAGATTGATGCCGGTTGATATTTGACTACCCCCCTAATTAATGAGGTTTTCCAGGTTTTCCTCATTCCTGCACTGAATAGTGGTTAGGGCGTACTAACGTAAGTCGTTCCTGGGCGCAAATGCGGCCTGCTTAATAATAATATGCCGCCCCCTGTCCCGCACAAGTCTCCGACTTCTGGGCTAATCCCTGTGATTAGAATGAGAGATATTATTATTATTATTATTATTATAAGTACTATCCTCATTACTGCTGCCTTAATGAAACAGCACATATGCGCATGCTTAGAAGGGAAACTAAGGGAAGGGAAACCTAAATACTGCTTAACCCTATGAGAGGTCCAATAACTCTCTATTATTAATTACTACATTTTTATTTGTACCAAAACTTGTAGTAAAAAGAAATTATATTAAATACCTGGCACAGACAAGTAAGTAATTCTTTCAAATTTCACCAACCAATGATCAAATAAGCGGTAATATGGCATCATTCAAATTGATGTCTGTGATTGGTGGGTGAGAGGAGTGGGAAATGGACAGGATGCGCAATAGTCTTCGGCTTATCTCGCTCTTCCTAAATCTATGGTGTTTCCACACTTATTGTCACATTTTGGTGCTATACAATACATCATTTTATGAAATATATTGAATTTCTAAGCACCGTACATGCTTACTGTTAGAAAGTTAGCACTTAGCCACGCTGCGCTTTCAAGAAAGCCAATTTTAATGGCGATTTTAGGGGTGAAGTTGAAGGCAGAAAAATCTATTTTTGCACGTAAGCTTTTCTCGTGAAGAACTTTCGATTAGCGAAATAAAAAAATAACCCTATTATTTATGTTTATTGAATAGTTTAATTTATCGTTTTCCCAAATATTCCTGGTACAAATTGACTTAAAAAATTTAATGTAATTTCAATTCAATACATGCCAGTACAATGCGGATTCTAATTCGTTCTCTTTTCCATATCCATCAGATGAGGCTTTGAAATGTCGAATCGAGATAGAAACAGTGATTTATAGCGGGTCGCTATAAATTACTTAGCGTCCATGGTAGGAATCACGTTTCTGTTTCCGGTGACAAGAGTATCGAATTTGATGGCGGTTTCGGCATGACCGCGATATTAACAAGATTGCGGTGATGCAGGCCACATTCGGCTTCGGGAGCATACCCTTAATGATCGTATACATGCATTTATGGATATTAGTGACCCACATTGTATCTACAAAATTTTAAGAAAGAAATTGTTGCATTGCCATGAGGAAGATTGAGAGTTTGGTAATATCTTCTTAAATAACTTAAATTTGTATTATGAGTATAAAATATTTTAATTGAGAGTTGAGACTACACATGTCACGTACTCTTACTGTCAAAAGTACGAACCATACACAAGGGAACTATTACTTAGGTCTGTTGCAACAGCCGTCGAGAACTGGTTCAGAACCGTCAGAAATGTTTGACCAACTCCGTCTTGCGTCGCATTCGCTGAAAGTATATTAACAACTGAACTGACTGACTAGTTCTGGACGGTTCGGTATCGATTCTTGCTGTTGTTGGAACAAACACAAGAGAACTATTACTTGTATATAACACAAAGTTAAGTATACTTTTTCTAATTCTGATATAGTAATATCATTTGTTATCGAAACTAGTGTCAAAACGTTCTAGTTTATATAACTAGTTACAGAATGAAAACCATTATGCAACTGGTTACGAAAAGTTCGTAATGCCACTAATTGCAAAAAAGAATTAAATAAAATACAACAGAAAAATAATAATGTAACTTTTATTTAAGTCAGTAATTTTATAGATACCACTATTAAGTATTTATTAATTATTATTATTAAATTATAAATATTCACAAAGCAGTTGGTACAGTTAGTGAAACTAATTCCAGAATAAATATTATTTGTTGAACTTGCAGTAATATTCCGTAATATGTTGACTTGGCGAATAACTTCTTTCATAAAATCAATACTAAAAAAGTTCCCCATATGGTGTCGACTTAATTGGACACACTGTAGAAGCAATAAAATATCATGTTCCATTTAAAATGACCAAGTTGACGTTAACTCTCGGTATTTTGCTTCAACTCAGCAGTGTTGAAAACTCCTAGAAACGAAACTTTAGATTTCTATCATCTCTAGTTTCCTAAATACATCTAATGCTCCTTGTGGAATACCCTGTATAGTCATATTGGGAGTTATGTTCTGAATAACATTACGTTAACATATGTTTCTGCTTTGTTGCTCTCTATCAATCGCAAATGAGTCTTGGCACACTAATAATTATGAAACTTGATATCTAGAATATGATAATTTTGTTCATGGTGTCAAAATGTAGAGTTAAATTTAACTTATTACAAGTCAAGTAACAGTAATGTTCATTTAATTGTTTCACTATTATGTTACCCGACGCTACACCGAAACATAATACAGTTTATTTTGTCTCTGCTTTTAACGAGAAACATGATCTGATCTGAATATTGTATAATTAATAATTGCTGTTTCTGTTTAAACCTTTGTTTCTTTCTATTATAAATTTTCAAATAAAAGGAAGAAAAAAGGTAAAGCAATTTAAAAGAGTTTCCTACCTTACTGTTGTTTCTATATAGCTCTTTATTGTTAAGACATCATCTACCACACATTTCAGGATGAAACAGATAAAATATCGCATTGCTCTCTGTAGTCCTTTTTTATTTATTGCGTTATATAAAAACCCCTATAAACAAATAATATATTCCACCACTTAAGGACTAGGCCCTAGTGTAATATTTCCACTGAATTTACGTCAGTTCCTATTCTTTTTACATATTTTCTGGACCGCCAGTGAAGGAACGTTTCCTTATTTTATTTTAATTTATTGTTGTGTACAGTCTTTACAAGAAAAGTTTAGATGATATAAAATCTTAGAAGCGGAACCTAGTTGCCGCGTGGTCAGAACACGTACATAATAACAGCATGTTCATTACTGAACTGATATATGAGGTGTGGCAATTAAGTTCCGGGCATTTAGTTATAACTCAGAAACTGGCAGCACTGCATCGTACGTCAACGTTTTTCTAGAGATCTTCCTTTTAGTTTCAGTCTAAGGTTGAAGTCGATAACACGTTTGGTTTGTGTTTTACGTGTATTTTTTGGAAGTAACTTTTCGTGAAAATGAGTCTCAAATTAGAAGCAACGAGTTGTAATTCAATCTTTAGTGAAATAGTGAAAAGCCCTCGGAAATCCTTTGAAAATTGCAGATGGTGTGTGGAGACGAGTGCATGTCGAAAACACGCGTTTGAATGGGCAAAACGGTTCAAGGAGGGGCGTGAATCGATAGAAGAAGATCCATGTGAAGGAGCTCCCGTCACCTCTCGTACCGACGCGAATGTTGACCGTTTGCGTGCACTGATCACGTCTGACCGGCGCCTAAGCAATTGTGCGTTGTCTGATGAGTTAAACGTCAACAAAGAAACCGTTCGCAAGATGTTACACGAAAATTTGAATATGCGAAAGATTTGCAAGATGGAGCAAAAAGTTTCAGCCGTGAACAGAAAGACATGCGAAAATCGATTTGCGAGGATTTGTTGTCCCGCATTCGGAGCGACGGTAGAGACTGGATGAGTCGGGTAGTCACTGAAGATGAGACCTGCGATTTTTTTTATTCCCCAAGATGAAATCGCACCTCAAGGGAACTCATCATGGCGGCGTACAGGAAGTCAAAGAAGCTGTAACCGTGATGCTGAACGGGTTAACTGTGGAGGATTACCAAGGGTGGTTCCAATCGTGGGAGCAACGATGGAATTGTTGTGTAGAGTTAGAGGGAGACTATTCTGAAGGTCGATAAAATTTTAGCGAAATTTAATTTGCTTGTTTTATCATTGACAAATTCTCGGAACTTAATCGCCACACCTCGTATGTTTTTTCTAATAACAACATTTTTGACGTGACTTTAAAAGTTGTTGAATTTTTTAGGTATTCATTAAGTGTTTTGTCAAGTTCTCACGTAAAATTTACTAATTCGCTAGTACCAGAATTTTGAGATTTTTCGGATTCATCATGTTCTCGTAGTGCAAGTTCAAAAGGTCTGTAAACATTTTATACAGTAAGTAAATGAATTTGGATAAAACATACCTAGTTTTTATCACCTCTTCGTTATGTTTTTGTAAGCGTTGAGTTTATCGTTGATATTCCCGAATAATGCAAATCACATTTGAATATTAATATGAGTTTTACCATTTACAAGTTTTTTTTTTTATTTTCTCATTTAAGTGCATCAGAATCAAATCTTTTATTTCCGTTTTCATCTGAGATTTCATCTCTTAGTCAGTACCGAATAACGTAAAACATGTCTTTATGGGTACGACCGTACTCTTTAATATTAATTATTATTGTTCCTGGTAGGAACTTTTGTGAAATATAGTTTCACTTAATTTGATTTACATTTTTATTTAGGTAAATAATAAATTTAATTAATAATTATAAACTACACTGACGCACAAAAACACGGAACGCACCTTCTGACGCGAATATGTTAACTGATGGGATTCGGATTGCCGTTTTGTTTATCACTGAATATATCTCTTACTCTTTTTTGTTGACAGCACAAGAGTTTATTTTGTATCAGTATCGGTATTTAAATACGAAAATCTTTTCAGCTTCTCTTAATAATTTACCTAGTGAGTATTGTTTTCTCTCTCACTATTTATGAAATGTAAATGGTTTATTATTTGATCAATATCAAGTATTTTTTAAACTGAAACTTAATAACGTCGGCTTGGTGCAAAACTATCCTAAGTCAAAATTTTTCAATTTACTACCTTTAAAATTAATAAAACGTAAAGTATCCTAACAGCATCACAGGATTTTTTCATTAATATAAACTCGCTTATGTCCCTTATCACAAGAATTTGAATGCATATTGAAATTAAACATATTGTATCTCTTAAGTATCCTTAAGTACAAATAACTCCTAAAATTGTTAAAATTCAGCTTAAAAAACAATGTAGTTACAAGGGCCAGAAATCTTTAATTGCGATTTACTCAAATTCTTTCTAAATGGACTTTTGCACCAAACCGACGATAAGTTAATAGCATACTTTTAAAAATAGTTTATGTTATTCATTACATATTTTAACATTACAATAAGTAGAAACTAGGAAAATATTTAAATTTGGCAACGTCGCGCCGACACCGAGTCGAACTGCCGTCAATGGTCAGTAACAGTCTGAAAAGGGACTTTAAATAATGATTTGAAAATATATTTCTTTAATTTTTAATATGCCTTGTGTTCTACTTATAATATGAAGTCAAAAATTTTTTTATTTACAGTGTATAGTAGTTTTATACTGTTTATTTAGTTAACTTTTGTAGTAATTGATACACATGTTTAATATTTGTTATATTTAAAAAAATACATATACATTTAATACCGTTTTTGTATATTAATGCATTTATCTTTTCTATTTTATTTATTTTATTTGCATAAAACACACTTCTGATTTATGCTTCTGATGCACTTTCATCTTTCACGACTTCTATAAATATAGGGTGCCATTTAATATACTGAAGTGCAGATGACTGCTGCATACTTCTACTATAAATTTCTCAATTTATGCGTTTGAAGACACCATATCTCATGCGGGATGTGGCTGCTCCCATCACTTCTCTTTCTTTCTTTATATTTGACACATTTGAGGCATGTTCGTGAACAGTTCTGGTCTAATCCTACAAGAAAGAGCCTCATCCCTTATCAAATTGTTATAATTCGTTCGCATTTGTGGCTATTTAATATTATGTTTCACAAAACTACAACAAATATATAATATAATACGAGGATTTAATAATATAATGTGAAAATACAGTGTTCCATTTTAGATAAAAAAGTTATAGCTGTTTGAAGCTACCAAAATGTAGCGGCAAGAATATAAAGTGCTTGGTATATTTTTAAATTTACAAATATATCATAATTTAGCGTCGTCTTAGTAACGAATACCAAAAACTCAGCTTGATATTTTAGTTGTTCAGGAACTTTGCAATGCTGACAAATTTCAGAATTTTTTCCCAGGCAACGATCGACGCAGTTTCCTATGACACCATGTATAGTTTAAAAGGCTAAAAAATATTGCACATTTGTTTGTTATATGTGGCTTTTACACCGTTATTATACCATTTAATTTTGTTGTATATATGAAGGCTGTTAAGTGTTGTAAGTGGTATCATCCTGGTTATGAATAATTTTGTGCAAAATAAATTAGGAAAATGGGATTCGCTCGAAAAAGAACTGGAATTTAAAATAGTGTTAAAATCTTTTGTTTGTTACCACTTGATATAAAACGTTAGTGACATGTAATATAAATAATGTATTTTAAATTTGTATAATGAATGTATTTGAATAATGTTCTCCATTAAAATTATACTTTTTCGTTAAATCTGTGTTCTTATTTAAATTTCAAGTATTGAAATCGTTTTTTAAATAACATTTTCCAACAAACCTTAGTAAAATGTTTAACGCACGTTGCCATTGCCTAAAATATCATTTTAATGCACTGGTGTTAAAAGTAATTTACTTTTAGCACTGTTGCTGTGAAACTTGTACCAGCGAAAATTTACGTGTTAGAAGACCATTACGGGTCTCCACTCTACTTCCAAGGCATAGTGCTGCCCGTCACCAGTGGGCGCAATAGCATAGGGGTTGGCTTCTACGCAACTGGCAAGTCTTATTTACAGACGAAACCAGAATTGGGCTGGTTACTGATGACAATCGACAAAGAGTCTGGAGAGAACCAGGTCGTCAACAATGACTTAATTTTCCCCGTGAAGTTGATCCGTATGAAGGGGGTACCGTAATGTTTTGGGGTGGAATAATGTTCAAACGCCGCACCCCATTAATTCCCATACCACAGAATATTAAATTTATATCGAACAGGTTATTAAGTCCATTATCTACTCCCTACGTAATGAATTAGGTGAAAATTTTGTGTTTATAGAAGACAACGCGCGACCACATCGCGCATGAAGGGTTCAAGAGACACTCGAAGCAGGACATATCAATAGATTAGATTGGCCAGCGAACTCTCTTGGCATAAATCCTATTGAAAACAAGTGGGATTTTGTTGCTAGAGCTATTCATAATCATATTCCTTCACCTCAGACTTCAGATGAGTTAGTCGTGGCGGCAGAAGAGGAATGGAAAAATATTCCGCAAGAGATCGTTAACCGCTTGATTATCAATCATGGAGGTCATACCGACTATTAGTCAAGTAGAGAACTTGCTTTGTTACTCTTTGATTTAACAAAGTTTGTCAAAAATGTCACACATTTGCTGGTTTGCTGGTCAGTTTATCCAACATCTTCCGTTCACAAAAAAAAGATTTAGAAAAGAATATACTTTTATAAATGTATTTGGTTTTTCTGACAAAAAAAAAATAACTTAAAGTTACTCTCTGTATACAAAAAAATAATGTTTCTATCTCACTCGTAATAACTAGTCTCCTTCCCGCGGGTCTGTAAAATTTAATTGGCTGAGATTTTTCCGGCTGGCCTGGCTTGATACGCGTCCTACTGGGAAATTAATTTCATCTGCTTTTGGCCGCATTATTCAGATGTCGTGTGAAGATGACATTGCGCGCAAGAACTGAAGCACCATTTGTTACACATGAACAATGATAGTGCCGGCTGAAACACACTGGCAAAACAAACCGCCGAGATATATGAATTTGCTGCTCATTTCGTACCGTAAAAATTGCGAATGTGCATTTTAATTTTCTTTGCGAGCAAATTTCATCAGGCTGCACTGCTTCCCGGGTAATTATTTATGAAATATGGCACCGTGGCTGCATTTATGAAAATATATTGCGAGCTTAACTAAAATAAACTATATTTTTCACGGAATGATATTGCCACAAGTAATGCTTATTAGCATAGTATAGAAAATTTCGCAGACTATCGCCCTATTACAATAATTATAAATAATTTTAGTAAAACTTTTGAGTTCTTCCTCCACGATATTTTATATAATCCCTACATATATACCCTACTAATATACATCCCCATCTTGTTATGTGTTACTCAAATATCTGACTGAAGCCTTGGATCAGCAGCAGGTAGATGTAATCTAGAGGATGTTCTGAAAAATACTAGCATAATTCAGTTTCCTACTCCGCGGGAACTTTTTTAGTTCTAACTTTTTTGAGGTTAATATTTTTTGCCTCTGTTATCACTTGCTGTTATGACAAATTTTATTCTAAACAAAAAATGTACTCTTGTAAGAAGTGCTAAAATTTACCCCGTTTTTGAGAAAAACCAGGTACCTATAGTGCGCCAAAGTCAAACAGGTAGTATCCCAAACTGTTGTATTCGTAAAAACGGAGGACATTTCGAACACTTATTCTGATTTTATTTTCCTTAAATTTTAATTTTCTGTTAATAATAATTAGCTACTGGTTTGTCTTTCAATTGTAATCAATATGTATTAAACTTTTCCAGAAATATATCAACTATTACTTTTTATTATTCCCATTAAAAGAATAACTTTGATTCTGAATTTTATTAATGAAACTAATAGTAATAAGAACTATGTGCCAAAGCCTACTTGTAATAAAGAACACAATTTGGAATACTAGCTGCTTGACTTTGGCGCACTATGCCTGGTTTTTCTCGAAAACGGACAAATTTTAGCACATTTTACAAGAGCACCTTTTTTGGTTAGAATAAAATTTGCCATAACAGTAAGTGATAAAAAGGGCAAAAAAATTAACCTCAAAAAGGGTAGGATGTAAAATGTTCTCGGGGAGTACTGCAGTGAACGCCCTGTATGATATAATCAAAAATGAATAACTGTAGAGCATTTAGCATCCCCAGAAATCCCACATACCATAATTTTAGTTCATTCGGTCGAATTTTGTGGAATATATGACCGAAACTAGATTCTAAAAAAATATTTTCAACGCCCTGTATCTTGAAAACGGAAAAAATGCGCCCATGGTTCATAGTGACAAATTGTAATATTTTTTAAAAATCTATCAGGCCCTGAATTTATGGTAGTGTTTTTCAGAACACCCTGTATATGGATTTTTCCAAGACTTGTGACAATGTTTATAGAATTAAAATGTCTTCTGATCGCATGATACAACACGAGATTCTTTAACGAGAACTTAACGCGGTCTTTCAATGAATTTTCTCACACCTTTGCATTCCTATTTTTGTGATCGTCTTCAGTCCGTATGCTACAGGGGATTCTCTTCACACAGCTTTACGGTCTTATCAGGTGTTCCCCAAGGATCAATTTTGGGTCCACTGTTAGGTCTTATTTTTATTAACAGCATTGTCGACAATCTGACTGTACCTCATCTTTCATATGCGGATGACATGAAGATATATTTAAAAATAGCAGGACTGTGTTCTACTGCAGAAGAACCTAAACAGACTAAATTTCTGTTGTGGGTTGAACAAATTACCCATAAATATAAAAAAGTGTAATGTATTGATATTTTCTAGAAGAAAAGAAATTTTCCGTGCGATATTGATACTATACCTCTTAATTGTATAGATCTTGATAAGGATTTAGGAATTTATTTTGACTCCAAACTCACTTTTAATCATCATGCGCGTTACATTGTTAACAATAGTTTGGGTTTTGTAATTCGCAATGCTCGAGATTTCTGCAATGTTGATACTGTTAAGTTGTTGTATAATTGTTTTGTTAGACCTCGATTAGAATATTGTTTCTTGATTGGGCTCCAAGCTATGTCAGTTATATTGATTTGTTAGACAGAACGCAGCGCAGATTTTTAAGCTGTTGTATTATAGAGACTATAATGTATACCCTTCCGTAGGATATCCCCAGCACATACTCCTTCAAAAGTATGATTATAAATCTTTAAAATCTCGCCGTGATATGCACAGTGTTATTTTCCTTTCCAATTTAATACATGGAAATTTGGATGTACCTGAAATCTTACAGAAACTTCATTTTAATGTTCCTGCTATAAATGCACGGTCTTATGAAACACTTTACTTGAAAACAGCTAATACTAATATACTACATTATTGTGTAGGGATTTTGCAGCTATGCAGGACAGCATAGATATCTTTCACACTAGTGTTTTTATTATTAACAAATTATTTCGATTTATGTCTGTTTGTGATATATTCTATGTGTTCTTGTGTTTATACATATTTTTATTATAGGTATTTTTCTTTTGTAATTTTTTCCCGTTGAGCAGGTGTAGACAATAAATAAATTAATAAATATTTGTAAAAAGTTTTTTATAATTTGCTGTTACTGTAAATTGCTCTTTTTTGCTTTTATCTTGGCGTTCTGGTACTTTACTAGCAGCTCGGATTAAGCTGTCTCTCCATACAGTAAGAGCAAACTTAGGATAATTCCCAGAGGTTTCCTTTATGTCTTTGCCAACTTAATATCAGGGTCAAACTGCTGTGTTGCTTTCGGAGTCCCTAGGGAGTCGTATAGGCAAAGATACGAGGAAAAAGAAGCAGGGAATCTAAAAAACTGGAATTATCCTTGAAATTCTCACAGCCTGATATGTGTACAGCGTGTTCCTGACTGAATATGCGTTGTCTAGTTTTTCATTCATTGAAATTTTATTCATATACAAAATTTCAAAATATTTTAATCATGGGAATATTTACAACACCATAATATGTAAAACAGTAAAGTTGTGGTTGGGAACTGTGAGCTTTGAAGATGTAGACCTGAAACAAAATCTATCCAACGACGATGATCTATTTAATAATAATGGGAGCAATAAAAATGTTATATAGGAAAAATATTCAAAATTAAGGGATCTTTATCGTGACATATTAAAAAAAGTATGTTGCTGGAAAGAAAATTTTTGAAGCGCCGCGACGCCTAGCGTCGTAAAGATAATGTCTGTATTTTGAGCCTACCTTCAAGTAAAAGTAATCAGAAATGCAATAGTTTCCCAGAAAAACTCATTTCCCAAGTTAAATCGATCACCCTGTATTCAAAAAAGCTCAATTAGAACTCCGGGATACATTTATTTTACTCCATGAATATGTATGCATAACCGTTAGGATTTATGCTTAAAATATTACCCAGAGCTTCAGCGTCCCGAGTTTTTGTTGTTTTGGCGAGCGCGTTACACACTGGAAATGTATGCGTCCTGAGAAAAGACGTGTTTCATACGCGAGTTTATTTTTGCCGTACACGAAAACGTGCCGGCAGGAGGTACTTCTTTGTTTAGATGCGCCGAATGACCGAATGAAAATTCACAGTGCATTTCGGTTCCTCGCCCGGCGATTTAAATATTCCGTGTAAGCAGTTCCGCGCAATTTGGGTCGAAGTAGATTTGAATAAATTTGCTCAGCATCGCGCTTTTTTTTTGTGTTGCACCGGAAGTAATTTAGAATTTGTCGGGTGGTTTTGCATGCATCGGAATGAATGTCTACTTTCCAGCCCAATATTTATTCATAGACGAGATATTTTAGTAGCTGCATTTGGAGCACTGTCCAAAAAAGTCTAGATTTAAATGGTTTCTAACAAAATTGGAATTTGGACTTATTCTAATTACGAAATACTAGGAAAGTATAAATTTGACCCGCACTTCTTAAATTTATGGTTAGAGACCTTTATGCTAATGCATCTTTTATTTATATTTTACAGATATCTTTGAAATATTGCCATTTACAGCACATTTAGCATTTATTTTCATCTTCATTTCCCTAAGTTGTGATTGTGGCATTAATAATTGAACAATTTCCAAGTTAGTAGCTGTCAGTCCATGCTTCTTGATGTTTCAAGAGATATTTTACTTTTTCTTCTTCAGAAGTGGAGTTTCATAGTTACCTGTTACTGCAGCATAGCGATTTATTATTTTTTTTATGCGTTGAAGGTGAGCGAGCTGCACATTCATTGATGAAAAATGTCCTTTCAAGAAGCTTTGTATATGATTGATGTGAGTCGTTTATTAAGGACTGTAAATGTGTGTTAAATATGTACTCGGTCAATGATTTGACAATTCGATGAGTTGATGAGATTATAAGCGGATACAAATCTTTAAATGGGATTGTTTGATAAAAATAAGTTCACGCAGCATCACGACCTTTTACAAAATCAATCCCATATGTCGTTCTCTATGGGCTAGCGACATGTTCTATTGTACTATTTAGATGTCAAAATATGTTCTGTGGAAGAAGTATTCTTATTAATATTTGACGTGACTAAAACATTTTTCACTAGACGAGAAAGAGACTGAACATGATCCCTGATGCACCTAGACCTAGAAATTCAAAACCACTCTTTTTTTATTGTTATTAGGTTCTATCGTTATTATTTTTCGGAAATAATTTCAGGTTCTGCAATATTTAAAAAATACTTCTTTCAAATTTAACAGTTTTTTAATTTTCTAATGAAAGAGACAATCTGCGTAGATTTCAAAAAACAATATATTGCTGTCACATTCTTTAAAAATTATCTATTGCCAGACGTCAGAGAGTTACTTTGAACGCTGACATATTTAGATTTGATAATATATCTGAGGGAATTCTCAAGGTAGTGTTCTAGGACCTCTCCTGTTTTTCATTTATACTGTAGATTTTTGTAATTACCTTCAACATTATCAGTCCTATCAGTATGCTGATGATACTCAAACATATTTCTCTTTTCCTTCTGATGTCTCTCCTGTGGTCCAGATCAATGTACACCGCAATTCTATCTCTGAGGTATCTTCAGCTCATAATCTTATTCTAAATTAATCTAAAACTAAATTGTTAATTTTTGGAAATAAAAAGAATGTAATTGTAGATGATGCTGATTTTACGATTATTTTGAATTGACGTTCTATCGTTCCAACTAACTGAAAAAATCTCTTGCTAAGGATGTCAACTATCTTACTCATAAATCTTTAGGCAAGCTGAAAGTTATTTAGATGCATAGACTTTCTTAGTACTGAAATTAAATTAAAAACTCGCTGATATTATCCACCTTACATATAGCCAGTATTGTTACTCCAGTGATACAGTGTCTCCAAAAAATTCAAAATGCTCGTATAGGTTTTATTTATAATCTTCGCAAGTTTGATGATATTTTTCCTAGATTAAAAAAATCGAACTGATTTGACCTCAGTGCTATATTTCAGATACAGTTATCTTTCTTATGTTTTAAGATATTATTAAATCATAAACCTGAATATCTAGCTTCAAAGTTTATTAGAAATTTTAATGTACACTATAAGCGTAAGCGTAATCGTTACAATTTTTTAGTTCCAGAGCATGGAACTGATTTATTCAGCGGTCATTTTCTTACAATGTTATAAAAAATTATGATTCCTTGCCCAATAATGTCAGGTATCTCAAAACTTTTCACAGTTTTAAGAAAAGTTTTAAAGAATATGTCAGTTAAATGCATAGTTATAGCAATTGGTTTGCGCTTGATTATCTTTCAAGAATGTATTATTTCAACTATCACCAGAATCAATCATTCTACCAAAAATGAACACTTTAACTTTTAGTATTCTGAAATCTCAGTAACTAAGGAGAAGAGGTCGTATACTTCTGAATTCTTGACTGTTTCCCTCTGAATTTCTATATTTAATGCGGTACCAAAAAGAACCGGGCACGTCTCCCGTTTGTCGGATTCCACTAGTTCCTTGCACTGCCTTCTTGCAGTTCCAAAAAACCTAATGGCTGAAGTAGCTCGAGAATGTTAATTGCCGCCCATAATTCAGCGCGTAATACTGGTGTGCTGTTACGACCTGTCGGTGGAAGGTAGGCATGATTGCCAATTATAGCAACAGGAGTTATGGCCCTTCAAATGAGGTTATTTATTGGTACGTGCGTGAGATTTATAATAGCGCTGGTCTTTGCTCTTTAATGCTACCGTAATGAGAGCTGTGGAACCTGATCGACGTTGAAGCGGCCGCGATTGCTCTCTAATGGATGTAGATTTTACCCTATAGTGCGAGAGTTTTTTGGAGATTAATCCTAGGCCAGAAAATGACATTGAGAGCAATCACAAAAGTTATGAATCAATTTTTTGTTAACGGAAATAACTATAAGTGCAATAAGTTAGGAAAAGTGACTTTTTTCCTTATCAGGAAAAGGACGGGCACTCCGTTTTGAAAGTTATAATTTTTTATTGAAAATTGAGAATATCGAAAATGTGAATCAAGAATCCTTAGGATATGTTGATATAGAAACGAGTTTGTTCATTAGATTCTCGTTAATATTATTGTGTCAGTGATTTATGAAAAGTTTCAGAATCTTCTGCTTAAACGATAATATAGAATCATAAAAAATCGCAAGGAAAGGAAGTAACTGTTATCACTGAGGTAGTTGTACTAGCCTATTTTGAACGAAAATCCAGAGTATAACAGAGTTCTACGCTGTGGAGTCTACTCAATGATGAGAACAACATTCGGTAGGACATAGATCATGTATGAAGCTTAGTGTTTTAAGAAAATCAGAAGTTGAGACATATTTGGAAGAAGCAGATGATAAAGCCTATTTGATGATAAAGGTAAAGTGTAATTTTCACACTTCTCTCCAAATATTGAAATAGTTTCTTATTTTAGATAGTGTTAGCCGAGCATGCCGCCGTGAAGAACTAACATTTCTTCAGCTTGAACATATAAAATACATGTATATATTGATAGAGATTACCAGCACAAAAACGAAAATGAGAAGAAAATTTACTATTTATGACAGGAACATTGAAGGAGTCAATCTTGTTCCGAAAATATTTCTCTCTTCGTCCGTCACTAATTGAGAAGATTATTCCAAGGATATAGAAATTGAAAATGTATAACACAATGCATTGCTATAAATTCTATAAGGGGTTTTGCTAAAAAATGTGCAAAATCGTTTAAATTGCCGAATGCTGGGAATTACGGCATTACTATTTCCAGAGAACATCTACGATACTGGCATGGTGGATGGAAAGCAACGAATGTGACAAAAGGATATATAGATGATTCCGTTCAACAAAAACTTCAAGTAGCCTCGAAAATATTGGCTCAACAAAGAGAGATCAATATAAATCCAAACTCGACCTCGCCTTCATCAAATATGCGCAGGACTTTTTATAATCAATTGTAAAAAAGTTGCAGTTAAAATTGATAATAATGATTTAAGTTGACAGTAAACGAACAGTTAGTTCAAGTATTCTTTGCGTGCGGTAATTTTTTTTTGCACTAATTAGGAAAAATCGGATTTTCTCTAACTAGTAAAAACAGAATTTGCAAAACTTGGTGGATTTTTCATAATTTTTGTTACTGGAAATGTTTAAGAAATCGAGAGTGAAACGCCAGATGTATAGGGTGGTATCAACTTTCAAAATGTTTCACAATTATGGGGACTATTATTTTGTCTAATCTTTTAACTCTATATTTAAGTCCACTATACCTAAGTAGCGATTTCACATAGGGTAGGAGATGAATTTGTGTGTAGAGTCGGCAAATCAATATACGGTTTACAGAGGTGTTATGTACTATACAAAGTTTTAAGAAGAAATACTTATTTCAAAAAGTATAAAGTCACAAAAAAAAACAATGAAAAATAAACATGACAAAATTCTCCCCAAAAAGCTGAAAAAACTATAAAAAACATTAAAAACTAGTTTCATAAGTGGTACAATCAATGGAGGCTAAATAAATCGTTTAAGAGCAGTATTGTTATTATTTGAAAATAATCCAACATAATTCTGACAACAGAATATACTTTTATAAAATTAAAGCTAAATATTTCTTGCTAAAACATGCTATTTTTGTCATAGGACATGATATACAGGGTGTTCTAAAAGTCCATCAGGAAACTCTTGGTGATTCTACGAATTAAATTAATAGCAGTATGTAATGAGATTTTTTTTCGAATTGTCAATTGTTTGCAAGTTACAGCTTTTCAGAGTTAATTGTTTTATTTTTAAATAACTTATTCAATTCAAATTTGATTATTCTCTTATTTGGCACACCCACTAAGTAGATCAAGCTCTATTGGACCGCTAGAGGGCAACCTAAAACTCAAATTTAATTTTATTCATAACTTTTTTCGTACTAGACATGGCAGAAATTTAAACATTATTGAAAACAGGAACAGTATCAGAAAAAATTAAGTACTCTTTATTCAAGCCGATAAATTAACCGTTTAACAGGAAATCACTGTTAAAGTTTTATTAAACATGCCACGCGACGCAATTTCGACGAACTTGTTCTGCATTACCATTTGCTTGTCCACAACTAAAATGCATGTCACGGTATTCAATACCTACTTGAGCATTGCTACTGCTGCTGGAATTTCTGTGATTTCTAGCATGAAAAGGTTATGATTATGAAATATGAATTAAACTAATTCTGAGTTTTATTAGGTAAAGTGCCCTCTAGCGGCGCATAATCGAACTTGAATTAAATAAGTTATTTAAAAAGAAAAATAAAAAAATTGAACTTTGACAACCTGTAACTTGCAAACAATTGACAATTTGAAAAAATTTTCATGACATACTGCTATTATTTTAATCCGTAGAATCACCTCCCGAAGTTGCCTGACGAACTTTCAGAACAGTGACGAAACGTCGATAAACAAAATTACACTTTCTTCGGCACTTAACTTGATTTCCCATTATTGACACTAAATAATAAATGATCTATGTAGTGATATTATCGACATATTTTTTTTGTATCTATTTATATTTGTAACATATTGTGCCTTATTATAGTCTGAGAGTAAGTAAGCAGCCAGAAATTAAAAAAATATAAGGCTTCCAAAGAAATAAGCGTATACTTAATTTCTTCATCCTATTGTACAATACCTACTTGTGACCAAACTTACACAAGTTACACGTATTACGTCGGTTGAAGGTGATGCTTTATTTGGAATTAATTAGAGTTGTGCATGTCTTATCCCCATTACACGGTTATGTGACACTGTGTTTTGTTTCAGGTGGAACTTCCCAAGTACCAGCAACACTAAACCGAAATTTAACATCAGCGACTTCCTCAAAGTAGGGGAGCATTTCCGAGAACAAGGTAAGGGCTAAAGGAAAATCGGGACCGTGTAGGTTTACTTCCCCAACTGTCGATGTAACCGGAACAAACTTAAATTTTGAGTTCCCGCGAGTTGCAAAATATTCCCCAGGGATATTGTTCTTTCCTTAAACAAACAGTCGAAACATATAAATGACATATTTGAAGCATGTACAACTTCAGAAAAGGGTATGGACACGTGTATGATCCTGATATAAATACAGGGTGTCCGGAAACTCCGTGCAGAAAATGTAGTACTACTCAAAAAAATGTGTCACGTGTGTAAATGTGTAACATTTTTTCGAAAATTCAATATTAACAGAGCTACGTCAAAGTTATTTTTTTAATTTGTTCTTTGGATATAACTTTTAAAAAACCAAGTGTTTTGGACATATTGATAAATCTCATTTCCTTTACGATTAACCAAAGTATATTTTGAAAATAATTGAAAGACAGCTGTCATATTACTTTGACGGTAATTTCAAACCTTATACAGGGTATCCCAATGAAAATTTGACCCCCCCTATAATTGGAAAACCGAATAATATTTCAAAATTCGCCGAGACCCGTCGATTTTTGTGATTGGGGTGAGCTTTTTTGACAGTCAAGCCAACTCGATCCCCCTAATGCCTAGCAACCCCAACTTAAAAACTTCAAATGCAACTACCCCACTTGTGGCACATCATTTTAAAGCCCTTTTCATTGCGAATACAGTGACGTACCGTTTTTAGAAATCGGTTGAGATTTGACAGAATTATTGGTTACAAACGAACAGATGACAAACCAACTTACGCGTAGTAATTTCTACACAAATGCCCACCACTAATAAGTTTTCATCTACTACACATGACCGCATTACCTAATTGTTATTGATGTGTCTATCAGTTTACAAAAAAGTCAGAAATGAAATAAAAAAGATCAGATTTATTTGATGAATTGCTCAAAATGACCCCCGTTAACTTCCAACCAATAATACAGTCTGTTTTCAAATTCTGTTCGAACATTATTAAAGACATCCGCAGTTATTAATCGGCATTCTTCTACAATTCTCTGACGTAGCACTTGCAATGTTTCCGGCTGAGTGGCGTACACTCGTGATTTTAAATGACTGCACAGAAAAAAGTCCAAAGGGGACAGATCCGGAGATCTTGGTGGCCATTCGACGGAACCTCTTCTGCCAATCCAATGCCCCGGGAAATGGTCATCCAAAAATTGTCGCACAGCAGCAACATAGTGCGGGGGCGCACCATCTTGTTCGAAGGTTATTTCCAGTAAATTGTCGTCACTTTCTAAAATCTCTGTTATCTTAGGATCAATTGTACTTCCCAATAATTCTAGATAGGTGTTTCCATCGAGATTACCTTGGATGAAAAATTTTTGAGGTGTCTGAGTATGAAATTCCCTGATTAAATGCGGATTTAGACACATCAATAACAATTAGGTAATGCGGTCATGTGTAGCAGATGAAAAACTTATTGGTGGTGGGAATTTGTGTAGAAATTACTACGGGTAAGTTGGTTTGTCATCTCTTCGTTTGTAACCAATAATTCTGTCAAATCTCAACCGATTTCTAAAAACGATACGTCACTGTATTCGCAATGAAAAGGGCTTTAAAATGATGTACCATAAGTGGGGTAGTTGCATTTGAAATTTTTAAGTTGGGGTTGCTAGGCATTAGGGGGATGAACATATCGAGTTGGCTTGACTGTCAAAAAAGCTCCCCCCAAGAACAAAAATCGACGGGTCTCGGCGAATTTTGAAATATTATTCGGTTTTCCAATTATAGGGGGGGTCAAATTTTTGTTGGGATACCCTGTATGCTTCATTCATACAAGATAAAAGCAAAAACGCCATCTTTTATGAGAAAATAGACCTTTTATTGCAACTTTGATATCATGTTTGTCGAAAATGAAGCATGTTAAAACATGCTATACGAACCTTTTTTCATAAAATATAACAAAAATCACTCTCTTTGAAATTAAAGTCATTGTTTATACTGTACCCTGTATCTGTTTTCATCTGATATAAGGAAGTTTATTTATATTTTTATATACAGAACCAAAATGACTCAGGTTTTAACATATTTGGCAGAATATCTAAAACATGAGAGGTATTGATCTGAAATAAACCCTTATCCTAAACGCTCGTAAGAGTTCACGGTTCACCTAGCAACAAAGGAATTGAATTTAAAAAGCTGATTTAAGGGATTTAAAACTTACAAGACTAAAGCACATTCCTCGCATCTACGAATTGCATTAGACACAGCAAGTGCAAACTCGTTTTTGTTAGCCATTGTTAAATATTCTATCTCAGGCGCATCTGTTACATTTTATGCGATCGTGGCGCATTGTCGAAAGGAATTGCTCATAAAGACAGAAATTGCCTGATGAATGAATATCTCTTCGCGTGTCTCTGGAGCACAATAAACATCTGATGCTATTTCAGCATGTCTTTGATATACCATAATGCATCTGATTATTCATCAGAAATTGTTCAATTCCTATTCAGCGCCAGGCGGCAGATATATTCTCCTTGAACTTTATACAAACTGACCCACATCAGTTTTACTACCTCGTATAAGATACTTTGATTTGAGAAAGATCCTTGGAAATTTATGTCGTAAATCAAGTCCACTCTGTAACAGCTTCCTTAGATCATATTTAAACTATTATTCATCTTACAAATACCGAGTGATTTGAAAGATTCGATGTTACTTTATTTGTTTGACAGCAACGAAGATTATAGCAAATTACAAAAGCAAGAAAAATACTTCCATTACAATTGATAAATGTAATCTCTGAGAAATAATTCGGAGAATATGGTCCTGTCATTATTCGTGAAATTCACGAACTAGTAGATGGCGCTGTAAAATTCAAGATGTCGGATGTCGCCTTAATTGCCAAGGATTTGCGTTTTATACAGTAATTCTTTGTATTTATATAATTTTTGAGGTGAAAGTGTATTCTAGGACTTATCAAAAAGATTATTTTAACTTTAATGTAAGAAATTTCTAGAGTGCATATACAGGGTGTCTCAAAATTAGCCTTCCAAAAATAAGAAAAAAGTTATATAAATATAGGTCCGTAAACGCCCCCTAACGGAGCTATTGCTCTTTAAAGGGGGACCCCAAAATTTGGTTTTCTCCAAATATTTTCAAAACGGATCGGGATAAAGTAATCAAATTTAAAATTGAGAATCGTAATTAGAATGCGAATCTAATGTTCTAATAACAATACCATAATGAATCATAGGTGTGCCAAGTTGGGGGTGTTATTGGATAAATATTGCTCTAATTTTTTCATATTTTGAGGTGTTTGCCGTCAGATCAAAAAATTAAAAATGTTGAACAATTTTACAAAAAAGGTATTTTTGTTTTACTTAGATAAATTATTCCTTACGAGTAATATTAATTAAAAAAAAAATTGTGACACCATAGAAATATTAGATATGATATGCAAGCGGTCAAATTGTATCTAGTCGGCTTTGAAAAGTTATTTTATTTGACACATATTACATACGTTTTTAAATTTTTTTGAAGTAACAGGCTATATTAAAATTTAAAAATGTACAAATAATTACATTACTGATGCATTTTAAAAAAAATTTAATATATTAAAACGCTTGAATAACACCTTTAATATGTGTTAAATAAGTCAACAGTATTTTCTCAGAGCCTACTGTAAATAGGCAAAATATCCCTATTTTGCCTATTTATAGTTTCCATGTTAAACTTTTGTGGTATGTCACAAAATGTTTAAATTAAGATTACTCGAAATCAGAGCAGTTTAACGGATTGAAATAGGAGTACCTTTTTCATGTAAAACAAACCAAAATTTTTTATTTTTTGATCTGACGACGAAAATATTGAGATACAATAAGAAAGTTAAAGCAATATTTACCCACTGACCACCCAGTTTGGCACACCTATGAACAGTTATGAGCAATTATTTTCAGAAGATTAAATTCGCAATCTAATTGTGATATTTAATTGCAAATTTCATAACTTTATCTCGATCCTTTTTGAGAATATTTGGAGAAAATCAAATTTTGGGGTCCCCCTTTAAAGAGCAATAACTCCGGTAGGGGAAGTTTACTCTGATTATATAACTCTTTTTCTTATTTTTGATCGTAGAATCCACAGTTAATTTTTGGAAGGCTAATTTTGGGACATCCTGTATATCGTAAATTCCTAGTGTACTGATAACTTTCAGATTCAAACAGAATGGTTCAGTACGAAATATTTGTAGCAGATAGGTATTTTGGACTACTTGGGGATAGTCAGGGCCGCGCCAAGGTAGCTGCCGCCGGGGTGCGGAACCTTTGCTACCGCCCTAGCATTCTAGGTTAATCACCAAATAATGAGGCAATAAAATAAATATGGAAATATACATTAATAATAACAAAAATAAATGTATTTTTCTTCAACAATTAACAGAAAACAAACAATATTAAAAAAAAACAAGAGCTACGAATAGGAACTTAGTCTTGATAAGTAACACAAAACTATATATATTTATAATATAAAATACATGTGTAAAAATAACAAAAACACATAAAATGATGCTCAGATATCAGTATTGTACTGACTTTTAATTTAAATAATAGGTATCTTGTATCTTGTCATTCAAAAACTAATATTTCGGGCCTTTCTTTTGTAAATTCCTCAACCAAGTGAGATATATCTAGGTTTTGAAATTCGATACTTATTATAGCTAAATGAGAAAGTCTTATCTTAAGTCATACTAGAACGTAGGTAATTTTTATTATCTTTAATTTTGACAAAGATTTCTCGCTAGAGCTACCGTTACAGGTATGATTAATAATATTCTCAAAGCTATGGACACCCTTGGGAATACATTTATTAAGTCATTTTGAAATTAATATTCTAAAACTGCTAGGGGTTTCGTTTCTGGGTTAATATCTATCACGAGGTTTTCAACTTCATCATACATATCTATGGCATTAATGTCCATTGTTTCTGTTAAATATGAAAGCTTAGTTTGAACTCAACTAAACACTATTTAATTAGTCACTATCTTTATCGCTCTGAATTCTAATTGATCTCTCCGAAATTTTCAACTAAACACTCCAATTCAAGACTATAATTTAAGACTGTAATTTCAAGACTGACTGCTCGGCCGTTTATTTTTCTTTTATAGACCAAACGAATATTCCAGGTATTTTCTAGCACCCATTTCTCGAAAGATTTTTGTTGATTCTCAATATTTCTAGTCGCGCCTCGATACACGACATTATTTTGTTTGTTTACCAGAATCGCGTAGGGGCGATCGGGGCAATCTAGCGTTTCGCGATACCACAGTCGTCGAATTGGGTGCGAGCAGAGCAAATTCGGTGACAGTATCTGTGATTTTTTACCTGTTCAATGGGCTCCTCAATTTTGTTTAAGTTTATATTAATTGTGTAATAAAAATTTATTTTAAAATATTTCTCTGGGCATTGAATGGTTTCATCCTCACTTTCATAAGAAAATATTGCCTTTTAACAGGGAGTGTGCAGTTTAGCTTAACTGACGACTGCTGCTAACCAGTGGTCATTTGCCGCTCCCTGGATTGTGGCGCCCGGGTGCCACGCACCCCTTGCACTCCCGGGTTGGCGCGGCCCTGGGGATAGTGTGCGACCTCTAAAAGAATGTGAGGCTGTTTATAAGGCAGGGCACCCAAGTTGTCAAAAGTTCAGCCACTTCATGAAATATCTATCTCTTAAATGAAGAAAATTGGCAGTGTAATACAGATTTTATAAACATCCTTAAATAATTCACAACATAACCTTCTTATAATTACCTGTCATGAAATTCTGTATAAGAAAAAAATTGCTACATACTTTACTTTTAAAAAATGATATGAAAATATTAAAAATATTATTAACCGTATTATGTACGCTCCTTCCTTATGGTTAATTGAAAAAATAACTCCAACACGGGACAGAAAAAAATAAATGGACATATTTTAAAGGCATTTATGGATGATGATACTCGAAAGCAGTAGCAGCGATAGTGATAGTAATATCAGTATTCTTGAAGAAGACAGTGAATATGAAATGTTTGTTAGAGAAAAACATGAAAAACCTATAAATTATTTTGAAGAAACTGTTGCGTGAATTCTGAGGGAGATTTAAAAGCCATTTTAGAATGTATAATTTAAAATGCCAGTTTTAAAAAGTTAGGTTATAGCAAAGTGATTTGATTCAAATGATTGAACAAAACTTATGTATTCGAGGGGAGCAGGAAATTCATATTTCGATCACTTTTTAAGTTGAAGTGGAGAAATTGAATTGCAAACGAAAAAAAAACTATCATGTCAAATCACTTTATATTAGTATAGTCAGTTTAATAGGAACGAAAGAAAACTAGTAGTATCTGGGAGAAGAGAGATATATAGAATGAACATTTTGTTTAACCTTACTTTATAATTATGTTAGATAAGCATATTTCCTTATAATTGTTTTTAACTTGACTATAAACGATTTAAACAAACAAAATTGGAAACTGCAACTAGCAACTTGAAAAATATCCAGAAAGAATTTTTTAATGCGTTTTAGTCGCCGAAATAGAAAATGTTTCACAACATTAAGGCACAGGCAATGAAAATATTTCAACGTTGGTCTTGTAGTGTCATAATGAAGTATTTTAGAAATCATTCTGTAATTAATATGTTTGGACATTGTACCCAACCAGTTATGTTATTAAAAATTTGGAATGCAATTGTTCCAAGTTACTTTCCTTCTACTGACTATAATACCTGAAAGCTAAAAGGAGAAGATGTTTAAGATTGTGTTGCTATTGGTTGAATAACCAAATTTCTCTGAATCTGCTTCTTCACTTGTTTCCTTTATCCTTAGAAACATTCTATGACCAGCAGAATAACTAGTGCGGTTGCTAAAATATACAACATAATCTTCGTTATCTGTTGTAACATATTGTTTCTCCTCGACTATAAAATTATAATTCCACTCCAGTGTCTGTTACTTGTACTTCTTGATTTGTCGACTTATTTTGATTCATTTCAATGCTTCTCTATACAGGGTGCTAAAAAGGAGTGTAAAATATTTAAGAAGGTAATAGTATGAACAAAAATAAGCAGAAAAGTCTTTATCCATACCATATGCAACGAGTACAGGTCTTAAATCCAATAAATGATCATCAAGCACGTTTCGTATTTTGCCGCTGGTTTCTACGTCATGATGCTGAAGACCCTCGTTTTGTTGCAAACATTCTTTTTACTGATGAGGCCGGGTTTACAAAAATGGAGTATTTAATTTTCACAATACGCATATTTGGGCCGACAAAAATCCTCACGCTCTAATAAAATCTGGACATTAGGCACGTTTTTCATTAAACATTTGGATGGGTATTGTAGGTGACAGGTTTCTAGGTCCTGTTGTTTTACCAAACCGATTAACAGGCGCTGCTTACCTCAACTTTCTGCAGAACACACTGTATGAGATTTTGGAAGACATTCCTTTGAATCAGAGGCAACAAATGTGGTTCCAGCATGATGATGCTCTAGTTCATGTTTCCATGGTCGTTACACCAAACTTTTCCACATAGATAGGTAGGAAGGGCCGGACCTGTTTTATGGCCTCCAAGATCGCCTGATCTGAACCCTCTAGATTTCTTTGTTTGGGGATATTTGAAGACATTAGTGTATGGTACTCCTGTAAATAGCCTGGAAGAGCTGCAGCTACGGATTAATCAAAAGTGTCAAGAAATCCAAACCAAGGAGGGTGTTTTTGAATGAGTTCGAATATCGTTGAGACGAAGATGTCGTGCCTGCTTGGAAATGGACAGAGGGCACTTTGAACATCTTCTATAACTTTGTTTTTGTTTGGTAAAACTTCCTTTGTCGGTTTATTCCTAATCAAATAAAATGTGTGAAAAACGAATAGTGGTTCATATCTCCGCAACCGTTACTTTACGGACCCATGTTTATTAAAACTTTTCTGCTTATTTTGGTTCATACTATTACCTCCTGAAATATTTTACACTCTTTTTTCAACACCCTGTATATTACCAATTATTACCATAATAGTATATTCTGTAATAAGATTAGAATGAAATAAATCAATACGAGTAGAAGGCCAGAGGTATCGAATTTTCATTGTAACCAAGAAACAGACTATATTCTCTCCACGACCAAAAAGTATGAATCAAAAACAATTAAATTAAATCTAAACAAAATAAGTTATTTATTGAGACATCTGTATAATACTGTATTAATATTCCACACTATTTGAAAAATTTGTAATTTCAGGTGGAGTATTATCAAATTCTATATCTGAAAATAATAATTATTACAACGCCGCCATTGACACTTGACACTGACAGGTTTGAAATCCATAGCAATTTAATCGTTTAGTTCATTTACGGAATACCTATTCTGCACCTTGTTATAGAATAAAAATACATGGGTGAAAATATTTACATTTTATTATTAAAAATGATTTCGGAATTATTACATTCACTAATATGGCCGTATAGAAAAAAATATTTATTGCTATTTTTTATTTCTTCTGATATTATTGCCACAATTTTTTATACTACTTTTGATTTCCAGCTGCATAATTGCCAATGTTTCAATAGCCACCAAAACGAAGCTTATAAATACATGTAAAACAATTTGTTTTGTATTAAAATTAATAAAGGTACCTACAATATTAGATTCTGTTTGCAATAAAGTTATAAGCGGAATGTAATATAGATGAAAGTTATTACCCTCGTACCAGCATAAAATAATAAAAAGCGACTCTAAAATCCGATGAATAATTCATCAGAGTTACGAGCTTCCTTAGTATGTATTTATGTTAAGGAATACATAAATGTGATTTAAAGTAACGTCATTCTCGCGAACTCCACTTTTTCAAATAAGTTTTATTTTGTTATACATACATGTCCCATAAAACTTTATGCCGTGCAGTAAAGAATTCAGTTACACCCCCCCCGTCCATTATATGATACCCTGGAATATAAAATTATTTCTTCGTCTGCCCGTACCTAAATTTCTTACGACTGTATGCCAAAAGGTGCCGCCTAATAAAAATGAGACGTAAAGTCCCGAGATTGTAATTTTATTAATTTTTTTACTATTGGTACTCTCAATTTAGAATAATGAAAATTAATCTGTAATAGGACGTAATCCCAATTCCATTCAAATTTGATTTTTATCTCATAGAAGTGTTCCATTCTTGTCGGGAGAAAAAAATGGTCTTCTCTCGAGACGGCAATGAAACTTTTCACCGAGGGTTGCATGCTATTTTATTTACAACCATACCTTTTAATTGCAAGTGACGATTTTTTGTAACAAAAATAATTACATGAAAACTTAACAAAGTAAGAGCCCTGTATAACCAGATTATGAAAATACTGAATTGGAAATATATAAAGTGATAATATCTAAGTTATCGATTGAAAAAGGTTTTTCTATAATCCTAAAGTTAATAAAATAATTACTTTTCAAATAGATACAGACCCCACCGCCCCTACGGCCGTCTGGTCTGTCCGCTCTATATAAATCGTAACCAGGGATATTAACAATACTAGAAGAAATTGACGATTGTAACCAGGTCTCTGATATCATAATGATTTCGGGTTGTTTCTGTTGAATAAATTCTAAGAGAGATGGGAACTTGGCAGATAAGGAATCTAGGTTAGTATAAACAATGGATATTTCAAGTAGTTGCGGCTTCAGTTTTTTGTCGAAACTATGGAAGGAATACCTCTTATATATCTTATGGTTAGATCCTTTTCCATATCATGTTCTAGACGCTTTTTAAGTTCTTCACGGACGGATTTTAGGTAATCCTGCTGTTTAGGTGTTTTGTCATCTTGAACTGATAAGGTTGACAAGCGAGTGGCGGCTAAACGTTTTTTGCGACGAAGTACTAAGCGAGCTTCGTCCTGGCTATCAAAAGTTACTTTGAGAAGACGAGGTCTATTACTCGACGGTTTCCCAAATCTCTTAACAACAGTAGAAACCTTGTCTGAAATATCCAGTGTATTGATGATATCTTTTACAATATTTTCATCATGATGTTCTTGCAGTTGTGGCTCAGCAGCTTCTGGTGCGTTGAATATAATAATATTTTTTGATCTGGAAATTCTCTCTATGGATTCATTTACAATTGACTCATACAAATCAGGCTTTAGGTCTGATATCTCATTAAGAGATTCCAGGTTAGCAACTTTGTTTACAAGTTCAGAAATCTTGGATTCCAGATTAACTTGTAGATTAGTGATAAGCTCCGAGAGTTTGGAGAATTTATCTACACTACTTGCACATTGAGTACAATATGTTTTAACTGCAGTCAACTTCGCTTTTGAGCGCGTGAGTCTGGAAACATCATCAGCTGAGAGTCCCACACAGGTAACATGCGTGCGTTCCTTGCACCCATCGCATTTAAATGTGTCCTGTGCCTGACTAGACACTTGTTCTTTACAACAAGGACAGAATGAAGGCATTTTGTGTTGTTAAATGTTGCAAAAAATAGAAGCTGTTTTATAGAGATAGTGGAATGTTGACAAAAACGATTGTAAATTAAAATGAAACGAAGAATCAAATGATGATCTTAAATTTGACTTCAAGGTCATTTGAAGATTGACAAACCGAATCCAACCGTAAAATATTCTTTCTTAATTCAGGGTCAAAAGAGGGGTGTCTATTTAAAACAAGAGATTTGCATGACGTTGAAGTAACTTTGAAAATGACATTTAAGCATAAATTCAAGGTCACTAGGCCTTTCCAAACATACCAACTTTTGTAAGACCATTTCTCGATATAAGGTGAGGAAAATCGGCCGTTCCAATACCATTATTGCATTCTGCATCTCAAAATATAGGTATTATGATTGTCATGTTTTGTGGCTTCTCATCATTGAACAAATTTAAATGAGGTACATTTTCCTCAGTTCGTGCCATGTCTTTTGGAAATTTTTGATGAGGAATATAGTTTACGGCTCTTAATATATTAATTGCTTCCATTATCTTCTTATTACAAGATAATCAGTTCGTTTTGGAAAACTAATTCCTTTAAATTCTTTTGATGAAGGCATATGTTAGATCTACAAACACAAACTGCCTTGTGATACATTCAGCCAGAGACAAGTTTTTTACTCCATTTCTATTATTCACAGCCCTCCCGCGGGCTTCTTTCTTTCTATTCTGTGTTTGGGACGCTAAGAATAGTATTACAGCCCTTATAGATCCGTTGCTTCCCTATTTGACTATCGCGGAACGAGTGGCATACATGGGACCCACTGAGCTGGAACTAATAAACGGGCTCCGTGGGGTCTTGCCTGTTACTTTTGTTTACTCGGTTTCAAGACGAGATAGGTATCTGGAGAGTATAACGAATGGGGATGCGAATACAGCTATTCGGTATCGGAAACTTATTATCCGGAATGTGGCTGCTACTGCATGCAATCGTCGAGTGATACAAGATACAAAGTAACTGAATTTCGTGTATGTAGATTTCTTTATTTTGAAACGTTTAGGATGCTGTGGATATGTCTTTTGAAACTTGCAGAGCTCTCAGTCATGCCAGATGACAAAAGTACCCAACTAACATTTAATCATAATAGACTGCTACACAAGAGAAATAAACTTAAGTTCAACCAAATTTACTATTTTCCGCCATAAAAATAGTCTTTAACGATACAAAATCTTATAATACCAAAATTTTAGTCAAAAATTTATTATCCAAGAGTAATATAATGACTTCCAAGTAAAATGAAATATCAAATCAAATCAAATATATTTATTTCTCTTGAACATAAACAATTGTATAAGAAGTCGTCAAAAAAACATCATATCAGAACTTGTATACAAAACAATTCTGTTACGATGTAGGGCTCACAGTTACACCACATAACAAATGAAATATAAAAAAAGAGACACAACATGAACACAGTTATGTAACAAAGTCGTTCTTTATTTATTTATTTTTTTTTAAGAAAAGTATTCATTTAGGTTGTATGGGCAACGTTGTTCGAGATACAAACGTTTTTCCGTTTTTAAATCGATGAATTTCCATTCTTGAACATAAAAGTACCATTCGATAAAAAATAACTAATGATGTTTTTTATCTAGGCAACCTATTCAATAAATTTACGTGTATGATTATTTTTAAACTAACTGGAGCTAATTTTCTGTTTACAAAATGTGATATCTTATTTATGTAAATGTTTACAATGGAATATTTTGTGTTCCGTAGAGCTGAATCTATTAAAATATTTTTAAATATTATCAGCATAATTTACATGCTCCTTTGTAGGAGTTTACACATAACTTGGAGAACGGAGAACAATAATAAAATCTTTTTAAGCCCGAATCATTTTATCCTGCAAATAAGCTTCCGCTTTGGGGAATTTAATGGATTGGAAGGCGGCAACGGGGGGATATTTCCTCAATAGAACGCTATCTGGAGGGAATTAAAGAGATATCGCAGACCACGATAGGCATTTACATTCCAAATTGTGTATGCGTTACCGATATTTTCGGTATATCTGGTTTTATTCTGCTTGGGAATCGCCCCCTCCTTGCCCCTCGAAAGGTGGTGAAAATTGATAAAAATATCATTTGGTTTAATGAATTACTTACGGAATTACGGAATGTTGTATAATTAATTATAAGATATAATTAATTTCTTCAGTTATTGAATTATATACTTATTAGTTTTAAAGTATCTATACAGAATATTAACTTGGCTTAACTCAAGAGCTTGTGTATTACTCCAATCTTTAGCAATAACGAGAATAATTTCCTCCCGGATAAAAATTTGTAACCTGATTGTTAATATACTTCTGTAATTAATAAAAAAAATCAGCTAGCAGTAAGTCGAGGGATAACTCGTCAGCTGATGCATTTAAATAGGCGATAGATGCTCTCGCCTAACTTCTGCGTTACACCTTTCAAGGTATGAACTGACGATCTTTCCACCGAGGTACAGCCAGCTGACATTTATATTCATTCACAGTAGCATATAAGCTATCATCAGGTAAATTTTTAGTTTGGAGGAAATCATTGAATGTATATATTTTTTTCATGTTCAAGCGACCAGCTGACATATAATACACCATGTTATAGTCAGCTGACTTTTTTTTCTTCAAGACATTCGATTAGCTATAGTTTGACAAATTTTTAGTCAGGAGAAAGTGACTAAAAATAATTTTTTCTCCGTGTGTGGGAGGCTACCACCGCTCATCCCACCCACGGAACTGCAGCTGACGTTCACGAGGCTTTATGATACAACTCCCTGATGCGTCTCACTCATTATCGTTCGAGAAGAAATAATTGACCAAATTTTGACCTAGCTCCCGGACTAATACACATTGTACAGGTACGAATACAGTAGTAGGTAATTTTAAAGTAGGTACCTGCTAATATTAAAATGTATACCTACGCATCTTAGGCAATTAATTTTACTACAAATATAAACTGGCGTACCAAAAAATTAAATATTAGTAGTTTGTGGTTTATTTTATATTGGAGAATACTGACTACTAGTAATAGTAACAGTAGTAATCACTAAAATTTTTTTTAAAAGGTTTGCTTCTATACAAATACAAATTTCTACAACACATTCTTCTGTTATTCAAATAAAAACAGCAAATCAAACACAACAACGTTTAATCCATAAATACAATAACGTAAAGCACCTATCTTTTTCACAGATCTCGACTTGGCAATTTGAACATTTCTTCCCATAAAAAATCTCCATGTATTGCAGTGCGGGGTACACTTTCCGTAAATGTCTATCCGTCTACGTTTTTCTGACGTACGCCTATGGTCGATATTTTAGAACGTCAATGTAGAATGTTATAGTCTGTTTAGAAATGAAATAGAGTAATAAAGGCTTATTATGTATGCAAATCGTAAATAAATGTAGTACTGGTGCTTATATTCAATATTTTTATATTATGTATTATCGGTATAGATGAGGTGTACTTTTAAAAAAACTTTGTGTGATAGGACGGGACTAAATTGTAGCAGGTAGCCAAAATTTAATCCCCGACAATCGGTCTTTGTCTATGCCGCTTCAATTTCTCGGTCCATTTGTCTTATCAGTAAACAATATAAAAACAGCATTTCAAAATATGAAGCTACTTTAAGCATCATAACCGGGGTTTTTAGTAATTCAAATAAAATTATTCAATATTATTATCAAAATATTTATTTAAATTTAATGAATAGACTTTTATTCTACACAAAAATATATGTATTTTGAAAATTTAAATTATGGTGAGTAAATGTAGTGTTGTATAAATGTACAATAATAGTTATTTATGCAACAAGTACAAATAGTAAGTGTTTATTGCACGCGACATGAAATTGTGCAACGAGGCCGTCAGGCCGAGTAGGACAACACTTCGAGTGCAATAAACACTTTTTGTACGAGTTGCATACAATATTTTTTCTACGTTCATGTAAAAACCAAAAAATGTTTTTTAGATGACACTAAGTCTAGGAAAATATGACGTCTATTTGAACGTTTATGTTTGTCATGATGACAAAACGCTGTAGTAGAATGACATATGAATGCAATAAACATTTTATTGCACTAGTGCAATAAAGAACCACTTTTTCCACTAAATATAGTTCAATAAAGTTTTGTTTTTTGTATGAACGTAGAAAAAGAAAATAAAAAAGTAGGTATATTAAAATTTATCCTCTGAATATTCTGATTAATTATCTTCGTCTCCTAGATTGATAACGATAGGTTCCACAGTAACGTCAATTAAATTATGGAGTTCCCACATTTTCTCCTCTTCTTTTTGTACATGATGTATACATCTCTGCCAGTTATCTGCAGCTACTCGTACTGTAGTAGAATGACAGACAAGTGCAATAAAGAACCACTTTTTCCACTAAATATAGTTCAATAAAGTTTTGTTTTTTGCATGAACGTAGAAAAATTATATTACAGATAATCAACAACTCTCTATATATAGTTTAATTTTTTACCATACGAAGGCGTGATCCTTCCTTGGATCGCTAATAAAGCTTTGTTTTTAAAATGGTTCAAGAATTAAAATCGCAAAATATTTTGATAAACTTACATTAGTGGATGGAGTATGTCCAATACGTCTAAATTATATTAATTGTGGAATATACAATAATTGTGATTTTCCTATCTACACAAAAGTTTAGTGAATCTTTGGTTGAATTGTTAACAAACAGGGATTGGATACCGGCTACCAATAACTACATTTCACAGGAAATTCTCCCGTCTAAACACTGTATTTGCTGCTTTCAGATTGTTTACAATTGCTTAACTGGAATGTTTACTACCAATATTGAAATTTACTATCAAACTGTTAATTCTAGTTGCTAAACTAAGCTAAAGGTAGTTGTTTCAAATGTTGTTCGTTTCAAAGTTTCAGCTTCAAGATTTATTAAAAACTGAGTTCTTCCTTATGAATGATCAAATTTTCTTGTTTATTTAAAAACTAGTAAACTACTCTAGTCCGCCTTTGACATGTCTGAGTTATTATAATTCTTGGTTGCTTTATTTTTTCTTTGTTTAAACTATGAGATATTTTGATTTGAGTATTCGTAAATAGTTTCTTCAAAACTATATAATATAGATTATTGTTTTCTGAGTTTTTCTATTAATATTATGTTTATAATGTATATACCTTCTATCTATATACAGAATATGCGGAATATGAGTGCCTTTATTTTACTTTTGAAAATAGAACTTTAAAGTGATATACACTAAACTTATATACTTAAAGTGGCAGAAACGAAAAATATCTAACTCTTTAGTTATATTCACCAAACAAGTGGCTAATGGAACTAATTCATCAACTTTCCGGCTAGTTAAAGCTACAATAACGTTGTCTCGCCACTTTACCTTAATTGGCCGTAGTAACTTTAAAATTGCGATTTATGTCAACATCTCACACATAGCGAAAGAGAAGTGTTTGTAATACCCTTACTTTTTCTTAAAAATGTAAGAAATAGCAGTAGAACTACGGTTCTCCTTGTCGATGCGATGGGCAATGTTTCTGTGAGGAGAAACTAAACCGATTTGCCGTAGTGGATCTGCTACATATCCTTCGGAAAAGTGGAAACCAAGAAAAGTCTTCCACCCTACCATACCCGCAAGGTCAGATCAGTACGGATGTTCTGGAAAAGCTTGCGACGTGGAGGCAGCTCCATCGACAATGTGTATACCTCCGCGGAGTTGTTACCTCTGTAGGAACCTTTTTTCCGGCGCCTCTGCGGGATCATTCCGTGGCTGAACCGGACACTGAGCATCTTTCGGGGCGCTCGATCCAGATTAGGTTCGTTGGGAAATTATTTAGTATTCTAACAGCAGGCGCAACTCTAACGTGAGCCTTTTCTGGAAAGCGAGAACACCAGCCATGATCTTCTTGGTCCTTCCGTTTTGAATTCAAAAAGCTGCATCTTGTCCCGTAAACTTTTCCATTTTTTTCGCTGGCCGAAAATAAACATGGAAGTGGTATAGCTTCATGATACACCTCAGGTTTCCCTCTAGAAGCAATAAATCAATTTAAGAGAGGAAGACTCTAATGCATGTTTTCATTTCCTCCTTTAAGTTTTCCTTCATATCTTTCATCAATTCGCCACACTGCTGCAATGCTTGGAAACTACCGCCATTAGATATAAAGGAATAAGATTGACTATAACTTCGTGGGATTTGTTTTTTAGTTTGACAATTTTTGGGACGAACATAGTCCACACCCGTCATTTGGACAGCAGATGGCAGGATTCTGAAAGCAATAGGACCCCCCTTCAAATCGCCCTCGGCCTTCCTCGAATCTACCCAACTAAAAGGAAGCGAAAAAACCCTCCACCACTTTGCCTTCCTTTGCCGCCCCCTGGATCATGGCGCCCGGGTGCACAGTGTCCCTCTACAAATTTTCTCAAATATTTCTCTTGCGACCAAATGCTTTTTCAAATTTCCCGCGCCGTTTTAATCTGCTTCATGATATAGGGAGAAGGGGACCGTTTAGAGGAGATAGGATAAGGATATTGAAAGAAAGCGAAGCTCTCTTTGAGCCGCCGGAGGGGTGGAAAATACGTTGTGTTTATTTAAACCTAAGTCAAAAATCGTCTGAACTTGAACTTACGTGTTATCCATTTAAAAATTATTAAAAAGCTGGAAGAAAAATGCACTCACAACTTGAAACACAAAATTAATCCAGAAAATTGTAGGAAAAGTGAATACACTTCTTCTATCTGTAAAATAAAAATTAGAAAACAATTTGAGTGAAATTGAGGGTGAAATTATAATAATAATATTCATATAAACAGTGATAATAATAATAATAATAAATTCTCCAAAATAGAGAAAAAAATCACGTGGAATGCGTAGATAGCAAAGAGAGGTTAGCGCGCCAAACAGCAACGTAAACATACAGATTACAGCTAAAGCGTGGCTAAAGCTATCTGCGATCTGCTAAAAATTAAAAAGAGCGCCAAGAACTAGAGACCACAGAACCGAGAGCCGGCGGGAGCTACCGAGAGCTAACGAGAGCCGCACAAGAAAAACGATATCCTCTAGCCATAATACTACTATGAGTAATAATAGTTTTATATTAACAGCAGCAGGTGATAGATTACAATGTCGTCGTACGTTACAGTTTTAAGGATTTTCTACAAAACCTGAATTGTTTACTTCATTAATACTAATACAAACAACAAATTACATTACAGGTGCTATTTTTGAAATGTATTTGCAGAAAACTATTTGTTTTAGACATTTAATTTGAGAGCTTTTTGTTGATGGTCAAATATAGGTACAAGCCTCTCTAGTATCGGCACTTATATTCCGGGTATCCTGTATATGTTATATAACTTATACCATATCAAAACTTTCAATTGAATTAATAGATCCAACATCCAACTTACATAAGAACAAGAACACTTCGCACAAAAACTTTACTGTACAACCCTTTTCCTTCCTTTTATCTGATACAACCACTTAACTAATTTAATTAATTTTAGCCCTGGAAATACAAGGGAAAGAAATTCAGCTGAGTAAACATATTCCCTTGCTTTGTTTTGTTAAATTGTATCTAATTTGGCGGTAATAACATCATTTTTCACCGTTGTAACATCTTCATGGAAAACGTGAAACGAATAGCTTTTTACTGAAATTTATTTAACCTATTTAATTTGGGAATATTTATTACTTTGCGTCAGCAGTTGTGGGTCAGGTTTCTCTTGGCTCAATTAAAATAAAAAAAAACAGTTTAGTGTACAGGAGAAAAAAGGAGAGAGGACGGCATATTATTATTAAGCAGGCCGCATTTGCGCCCAGGAACGACTTACGTTGGTAGGCCCTAACCACCATATAGTACAGGACAATTTTTGTTATCGTGCATGAAATAACTATTTTTATACAGGGTGTTCCATCGGATTAAAATAATAGCAGTATGTGTGATTGTACAACTGTTGTACGCCAACCACCTTGATTGGGTCGGCGAAATGAGGGACCCAACGATACTTGTTGAGTGGACTGTATTTTTGTTTTATTGGCTGGTTCCATTTTCTTTTTGATGTTGAAATAAACTGCACAAGCTTGTGTATGTACAATTTATTTACACTATGTGCATGAATGTATGAATTGAGTACAATGGTAATGATGAGAAAATAATGCGTGCTGAGCGCATCTAAGTTCTTCACTGCACCCGTGTCTGTTTTGTACTGCCTTGTTGTTTGTATGGGTACTTGTGAGACCCTCTTGTCATTAGAACTAACGTCCATGTCACGTGTTAGGGCACTCACTGATGACCGCATGCAAACGCTCCAACACAGTATGTAATGAAATTCTTCAATATGGTAACCTTTCTTAAATATAAAAGACTGGGAACGAGATTTTTCTAGTCTAAAATAATATACAGGGTGAAACAAAAAGTTATAATGGTTTAAACGGTTCTAAATCGTCGCCGGCGGCGCCCTCTAGAAGATATACCAAAATGGAAAATAATTGAATTTGCCTTCCGAAGAAACCCCTGGATACAAAATATCGTGAAATTAACGTGAAACAGTCGAAAGTTATTAAAGAAAACCCGATTTATTTTTTAACCTTTGACACCCTGTAGCTCCGTGATTATCAACTTTTGGACTAAGGCAAGATTAGTTAAATCGACTTATCTTCAGCTATACTTTATGTGGCGAAACGCTGTCCCAACCTTTTAGGGACACCCTGTATATTATAAATAGCTAATATTTTAAACTTAGTATATGCATGTAAAACGTTTGGATATTTTTTACTTGTCTTTTGGGAAATTGTTCAATTTTCTGCTCTTCGTCCTTCCATAACCTTATTCTTTTATAGTTAGTTTTGAAGCAATTTAAAATAAAGTTATTAGGTTCAGACTTCGAATTCGCATTTTAAGAGTTTTATGAAAACAATTGTTGGACTTTAAGAGTGGCCGTCTTACTAAGTATTAAGTTGTTTGCAGACTTTTATCAGTTAAATGAAATAATCAAGTCACAGAGTACCCAAGACAAAAGACATCTGAGAACGAATTAAAAATATGGTAATCTCATACTATATATTATCATTTTTATTTAACAGGCGAGAGACTTAATTAAAACCGACCTATCTTAGTGCTATAATTACAGAGATTGTTTTACAGAATGCATAATTTATGTTCTACGTAAAAATATACGTAAAATTTCTTTATCATTTAGAGCAGCTAGATCATTATTTCACACAGCTTAACTCTTAAGTAGGGATTGTTCCCAGAAAAATGAATTTCCATACCTTCCACCCCTCGATTTTTTTATGGGGGATTTTAAAAAGTAAGGTTTACACCTTTGCAAAATGTTCCATTCATTTGAAAGAAAATAACAAATGTTTGTAATGAGTTAAACGGCGATATGTTAATAAACGCAGCTCACAAACAAGTGAAGATTGGATATGTGTCTTGAAATGAGAAGTCATAATACAGGGTGTTAAAAAAGAGTGTAAAATATTTCAGGAGGTAATAGTATGAACCAAAATAAGCAGAAAAGTCTTAATAAACATGGGTCCCCAAAGTAACGGTTGCGCAGATACGGACCACTATTCGTTTTTCAAACATTTTATTTTGTTAGGAATAAACCGATAATGGAAACTTTTAACAAAAAACAAAATTACAGATGTTCAAAGTGCCCTCCGTCCATTTCCAAGCAGGCACGACATCTTTGTCTCAACGATATTCGAACTCTTTCGAAAACACCCTCCTTGGTTTGGATTTCTTGACACTTTTAATTAATCCGTAGCTGCAGCTCTTCCAGGTTATTTACAGGAGTACCATACACTAATGTCTTCAAATATCCCCAAAGAAATCTAGAGGGTTAAGATCAGGGGATCTTGGAGACATTCCTTTGAATCAGAGGCAACAAATGTGGTTCCAGCATGATGGTGCTCCAGCTCATATTTTCATGGTCGTTAGAGAGCATTTACACCAAATTTTTCCACATAGATGGGTAGGAAGGGCCGGACCTGTTTTATGGCCTCCAAAGATCGCCTGATCTGAATCCTCTAGATTTCTTTGTTTGGGGATATTTGAAGACATTAGTGTATGGTAATCCTGTAAATAGCCCGGAAGAGCTGCAGCTACGGATTAATCAAAAGTGTCAAGAAATCCAAACCAAGGAGGGTGTTTTCGAAAGAGTTCGGATATCGTTGAGACGAAGATGTCGTGCCTGCTTGGAAATGGACGGAGGGCACTTTGAACATCTTTTGTGAACCTGTGAACCGTTATAGTGACGTGCAAGTAACCAATAGCGAATAGTGTGTATATATAGTCAATATAATGCAATATATTGTAATATCTACTTGATATGTATTTTCATGAAGAAGTTGATACCTACCTAGCATACGCCATTTTTTTTCTTAATAAATTAATATTGCAAAATCTATAACTTCTAGCTGTAGGAAATGTTATAGGTACCTTAAAATTTTCCGTAGAATCAAAGAATACAATAATATACAGGGTGTCCCTTTTAAGTAAGAAACTCTGGGGACTTTACATGTTGCCAAATTTTCAAATTTTTCGGATAATGATCGAGGGAGTTCCCGGTGGAACACCCTGTATGTTGCTCAAAAAATTTCCTTAGTTTTTTTACGTCTAGGCAACACCATCTAAAAGAGTCTTTTAGGTGGTGTTGGTCTAGGTCGTGTTTAAAGGACAATGCTTGTTAAGATTCATTTTGTATACCACCCAATCAATCAAGAATAAATTGTGCAAAGAGCAATCAATAAAAGGTTTTATGTTCCGAATACTAAAAGAACTGGAAATTATATATGTATATAATAAACACCGTGAAATAAGGCATAAGTTTATAAAATATCGACCAGCTTATACACGGGTCTACAAAGACGACGGTGAAGTTCTGATATTTTTTACAAATCCCACACACTTGAATAAGGAACCCTCGAAGATATATCCCCATACATCACATTGTAAATATAAAAACGAGTAACATATTTTCATCATTTTTTCAGATAAAGCGTGGGTAAAAGATGATGCCTCTCAATTTTTTCTATCACAAATATTTATCTTGAGAACGCTCGAATTTTGAAGTGGTAGGACTATTGTATTAAATTTAAATTTCACTCCACTCAAATATTATCCTGTACTATAATTGTTAAATTAAATTTTTGGTTTTAAGCTGTTTGTTGATTCAAAAACTTGTTGCAAATAGTTTTATAAAGCGAGGCATTTACACGATAAACGTTTGTTTTCTATCGCGAATAATCCTTTGTTGTACACATATTTCGTGCTGGTAGTGGAGTACGTGTTTTGAAACTGTTGCGTAAAATTTTAGCCTCTGATAGAAAGTTAAAGTTGGATAATAGAATTATCAATCCAAGTGGAAAAGTTTCAGTTTATCTAATATTATCCTTAAAATTATGGTAACGAAGGTTTAAATCAAATAAGAGTTTTGATGTACCTACATTAATAACCTTATATTTATGGTAATTGATTGCGTTATACGAAGGTTGACTGGTAAATATACAGTGCTTTCGAAAAGTAACGAATAAATTCATTATTTCTGAAATTGAGAAGTTTTCGAAAAATTCCAATGTCACGTCGATTTTGTTTTAAAAAAGGCACTTTTTGACATACGACCCATATTTGGGACGTCATCATTGTTCGAGATATGACGTCATCGACAATATTTTTTAATGGCAACCCCCAATTTTGACCATGCCATTTCAAGATTTTAAAATTTAACTAATTAAATCGATATGGGATGAAAACTGGAACACTTCATAACTACTAAATCAAAAATAAGATGTATTACATCAAAATAAAACCATTTTGGTGATCTAATTTTTAACAGAACAGCTATAGACGTGTAAAAAAATGTGGATATGTGTCTAACTTCACACCCTCTTGCTTAAACATGGCGCTGACCAATCAAAATTGAGACATCACGCATCGCCACTGTGTTTATCTAGGCACTGTAGTTAAAATGAGGAAATAATTGTCCTCAAAATTGACCACCACGATCGCCAGACCCCAATAAATGTGATAAGTTTCTTTGAGGAACATTGAAGAATTTTGTTTATTTCTCACCAATTGAATCCCGGGAAGATTTGTAGAATCGCATTACGAATAAATGTAACGTTAGACAGAGTACCTAAATTTCAATTTTATTTTGAGGAAAAAATGCTGCCCGTTTTGAACAATTTATTTAGTTTTCATTTTTAGTGTTTATCTAGGCACTGTAGTTAAAATGAGGAAATAATTGTCCTCAAAATTGACCACCACGATCGCCAGACCTCAACAAATGTCATTATTTCCTTTGAGGAACATTGAAGAATTTTGTTTATTTCTCACCAATTGAATCCCGGGAAGATTTGTAGAATCGCATTACGAATAAATGTAACGTTAGACAGAGTAAATTTCAATTTTATTTTGAAGAAAAAATGCTGCCCATTTTGAACAATTTCTTTAGTTTTCATTTTATTTTATAGTTTTATTACTGTCAAATAAAGACACGGCCTACTACTAACTTTTTGATTTCTTCCAATAAACGTTATTAAAATCTCGTTTTAGCTAATGCATTTCTTCTTGAAAACCTTAAAGTTGTTTAAAATTTAACTAAAGTAAAAAAGTGTTTTATCACTCATCATCATTCTTTTTAAAATCGATTAATGGAAAAAGTTTGGTATAATTTCAGGGGGTGACTCACCCTCATTGGACACCTTATAACGTTTCAATTTGTTTCAAAGAAGACCCAAGTTACAGTAATTCAGATATATATTTTTTTAATATTTGGCCCCAGTTTGAAGGCCTGTAACTTCGCCTGTGTGTAATTTTATATATATACAGGGTGTTCCGGTTTGTTTGGAACAAATTGAAGCCGTAGATAGAATAAGCAATTTTAAGAGGAAAACTTTATATGAACATGGTCTATTTCTCGATCAGTAGCGGAGTAACGAGGGGCTAAAGTTTAAAAAATATATATAATAATAATAATAATAATAATAATAATAATAATAATAATAATAATAATAATAATAATAATAATAATAATAATAATAATAATAATAATAATAATAATAATAATAATAATAATAATAATAATAATAATAATAATAATAATAATAATACATTTATTGCAAAAAAAGTATACAAACGTTTTTTACAAAAGGACAGTGTATCAACAAAGTTGATTTACAACACCTCCTGAGACAAAAATAGTAGAATAAAAACAAATACAGTAAATAAAACAATCAATAAGACAAGATGAAAACAGAAAAAAAACAATAAAAAAAAACAATTAAAATCTACATACATCAAACAATACCAAATCAGAGGAAAGTATATTATTTTTTATCTTATGTTTAACTGCTGACACTGACAAATTGTGATACTGGATTGGTAAGTTATTAACAACATAAGAAGCCAAATATGAATATATATATATATATTTTATTACCAAGTTAGTATTGCACACAGAGCCCCCAAATTTGATACATGTACTACTCAACTAGTTTCGGATATTACAGTACAATATTCGATTATGATACTTTTGGATAGTTCCGCTTCGATACACGAAAATTAACGTTTTACAAGAAAATTTACAAGAATACATTCAGAAGTCAAGAGAGATGAAATTTAGACAATGAATCAAGGGAGTAAAAAAACATTTCAAACCTTACCAGGGACGTGCAAAAAAACTCTGAAGTGTTTCATGATAGCAGATCCTTGAAAAAATATCACCCTGTATAACGATTTTATAAAATGAACCTGAATAATATCCGAGACTAGTTGAGCAGTACATGTATCAAATTTGGAAGCGCTGTGTGCAATATGAACTTGGTAATAAAAAAATAAATGTACTTTTTTGAAACTTTAGCCCCCCGCTACTGATCGAGAAAAAGACCATGTTTACTGTATAAAGTTTTCCTCTTAAAATTGCTTATTCTATCTACCGTTTCAATTTGTTCCAAACAAACCAAAACACCCTGTATATGTAGTTATGTTTGGTTAAATTGCAATATTTTGGAACCCCCTATATGCACCTGCTCTATGTCGGTGCCTGTGTCTGTATATCACATAGCCAATACATTTTGGTAGATGCAATAAATAAGTTAGATATTTAAAGTAAGCAATTATTCATTCTTATTTGTTACTTATTATTTCCAAAACTATACCTGATGCCTGATATTCTCTACATGATACTAGCCACCTCTGAAAGCAGGCATGTAACGAGGGATGTATGTATTGCTCAAAAATTTGAAACCTGAAGTACTGAGTTTACAGTTGAAGCAATTTACTCCGTTCCAAACAATTTCAATTAAATCTAACCTGAAGTGCAAAGTTTTCGCTAGCTAACTCCCCATTTTTAAGCGATTCCCGGAGTCAGACGGAAGATTTACCAACCGGCGACGTTAATTTGTATCGCAGATGGTTGCAGGCTGTCTCTCAAAGTCAGATTAACGGTTGGTCCCGGCCTTTAATTAAGGAATTACGGAAGCAGAGCGTAGTAAACCAGGTGTATCGATCCCATCCGTGTCGATCTGGAGGCGTAGACCCGACGCCGTAGGCCTCCGCACCGTACCTCCACAAGAGAAGGACGACGTACACACACACACACTTGATACGGTTACGGTTATTAGTGAATTACCGACGCAGAGCTGGAACTGGCGGATTGCATAACAATTGCTCCGTGGTTCAGCGAAATTAAATTATGGCCCCGCGAGCATTCTGCCATGTTTGCGGACTAGTTTATTACAGGTGCGCTGCCTGGTAGCCCGAATTTAATCATTCCGAAATTCTATAATTACTTCGGGGGGTTCGGACTTTACTCTGAGATTAGGTGAATCATTGAGCTCTTGGATTTTACGGAAGTGTCTAGTAGAAGCAGTGCTGTCAATGACATATTGTAAAAATATCCACGTGAATGCTCCGACTCCGTGCAATGCATCATATTTGCGGCAAATAATTTCCGAGCGTGTGTTTACAATTCCAGTGGGATAGTAAATAATGCACGTATTTTATGATTATTAATATAAAATTATTAATATATTATGATGGGAACAGGAGAAAAATGATGAAGGTTACAAAATACATGCTTTAGTTATTTATTATTATTATTAATTCAATTATATGTAACTATAAATAATACATAAATAAGAGTACGTAATATTGTATACAGAGTGTTAAAAAACAGTGTAAAATATTTCAGGAGGTAATAGAATGAATCATAATAAGGAGAAAAGTCTTAATAAACATGGGTCCGCAAAGTAACGGTTGCGGAGATATGGACCACTATTCGTTTTTCAAACATTTTATTTTATTAGGAATAAACTGACAAAGGAAGCTTTTAACAAACAAAAAACAAAGTTACAAAAGATGTTCAAAGTGCCCTCCGTCCATTTCCAAGCAGGCACGACATCTTTGTGTCAACGATATTCGAACTCTTTCGAAAACACCCTCCTTGGTTTGGATTTTTTGACACTTTTGATTAATCCGTCGCTGCACCTCTTCCACGCTATTTACAGAAGTACCATACACTAATGTCTTCAAATATCCCCAAACAAAGAAATCTAGAGGGTTTAGATCAGGCGATCTTGGAGGCCATAAAACAGGTCCGGCCCTTGTGGAAAAGTTTGGTGTAAATGCTTTTGATCTTGGGTATTCAACTCAGTGTTAGTTATATTTAGATTTTCAGTCGTTTTAATAACTTCTGTGTGGATATATTTTGCTACACAACATTATTACAATTTTATTAACAGCTTAGAACATATCACAAACAATCTCAAACAGACAGTTTATTCTGTAATCTATGTATAAAGTAATCAGGTGTGTTTTCGATGCTGCTACAAAATTTGACTCAGATTTTGGTTCAGATGCGTTTACCTTGCAAATTATAACTTCGTGACTGTTAATATTATTATATTTCAGGCGCTGGAATACCCAATTAAACAAAAACAAGTCATGATTTTCATATTTATATACAGAGTGTTCATTTCAAAACTTCCAGCCTAATTTTCTCGATATCTGTGTAGTGCTTTAAAAAAATTCTGAAACACGTGACCTTTACCTTCTGCTAGCGAGAAATACCCCCTTAAAAGTCTTAAATGATGAAGGGTATAGAATAATATCTCATTTTAAAGTTTTTTGTAACCTGCACAAGTCAGTGTTTTTTTTTCTTTTAATTCATCGATCCATTCGAGATATTTTACTTTTTACTCCTTCATACCTATTAAATGAAACATTGTAACTGTTTTTCTCATATTTTCAATTATTACAAAAAATACTGTCATGGAATGTCTCCAGATGTAATTTTTCACCAATATTACTTTCATCAATTTCAATTTTTCATTTGCAGTATTAAGCAAAAATTTTGTTACCTCATTTCACCTAAAAACGTTTGCATTTTTCGTTTTGTGACTAGAACATTTTGTTTTAAGAAATGCCTTCATTTTGAAATAATTACCTATATGTATGTTCTTTCTAACAGCTAATGTTGATTCGTATAGTAGTCTGGACTGTACTAATCGAAGTTCAAAGTTAAATGACTCCACTGACTCCATTACTTCGTCAGGAATATCAGATCCATCGATAAAATTACTGTCTTCGAAAATTATCTGATTGCAATTTTACAGTACGACTTCAATAACTCAAATTTTTGCTGGCATGTATTTCCATTTGCACGTAATTATTGTCTAGCCATATGACATCTTATAATTGTTTGATAAAACCACAATGGCTGAACCCGACGCAAAACTATGCAGCATAGACACAACTTGTAATCACACAGCAGCGTCTGAAGCCCTAGGTTATTACCAGAGCATGCAAGCCGAAGTATTAGATCGGCTATCATAAAGATAATGCTGTCGGGTGGCCTTGGGGAATCGACTCACATCTATAATATCTGACGGACCGGGTTGATCCCTCCAGCAGAGTTGCTGGAGTTTGTGTACTTTATCTCTATTTGGATTATTTTTATTCGAGTAAGTTTCAAGCAGTGCGCTGGATAACTGTCGCTTATTTGTCTGGAGATATCTAGCTCAGGGTGACATACATGCACATCTATTCCTAATTCACTGTTGGAGGTGCTTGTAACTTTAAACTCCACATTCCACAGCGGGAAACAATATATTGTTATTGAAGTCAGAATACATTTTTTTAATAAATAAAATACAGGAACTAATCAAGAATGTATCTGTTCCATTTTTTACGATTAAGAAGAATCATATGTTAATTAATCATCACGAATTAAAAAGTCCAAACTATGCTTATTAAGTCAGATGGTCAGTAGCTAGTGTCCTTCTGTTGGTTATTTGTCAGTCATATAAAAGCTCAAAACTGGTAGGTTTATAGTGGCATCGATAGCAACTACAGGTCTTTCAGGTGTAATTGAATGCTGGTAGGGGCAATAGTCCTGAATTTCCATTTTTGCAAATGTCATAATAATTGCCCATGCGGTGCAGGTCGGGGCTTTTAGTGTCCATATTATAGTGAATCGTTTTCTGATTGTGGCCATATCTAGGCCCAACAGTTGAGCAGCCAGTAACCTTCAGATTTAGATACTAGTAGAAAATCGTTTACGCCAAACAAAGTGATTAGTGTTGGTTGAGACAAGAAGTCTTGCAAAATTTGCAAAGTCCTGTCATGCAAAACAAAACAAGTTTCGCAAGACTCTTGTATACAGATCAGAAACACAGAACTTTATTACGAATTTGTTAAAAGTGGTGGTTACTCTGGGTCGGATACGGTCCCCGTTCTGAGCTCACACGTAACTATCGATATGGTCGATTGAAAGATGTACAATAACGGTCAGTTTTACATAATTATTAATGAAAAAAATAGACAAAAAATCGGAGCTCTTTCTGTCAAGTTGCAGTGAATTTATAATTAGTTCTACTTCAGTAGAACTGGAATTAGACTCAATAAACTTTGAAATTTTTTTTTTATGCTTGATGTCCTTTAAATTAAGCAGGGTGAACCCTAAATAAGTACAAATATTTTAATCTGCAGGACAGTTCACTGTGTAGAACACATAATTAATAGGTTTTTTTATAAAAAAAAATCAGGAATAAAAAAAGTCGAATTTTAAATAAATTTCGTAATTTTTCAGTGGAAAACCTGTTGAGGACCGCTGATCCAAATCCGATACTATTATTTTTAAGGCATGGTGGATATGTTCCCACAGCATTGCCAGTGTTACACTAAGGTCTTGGAATAGATATCAACAAAGTTAACTAGAATTTTTAGATATGTCAAAGAATGATTGAAATATGTTTATTTATGAAAATATTAAAGGCCAAAAAATATAAACTAGATTCTCTACTCACAATCATTAATTATCCAGAATTTGGTCATTATCCATTTTTACTACGCTCTAACTGATTTATTACAATACATACTATCGTTATCAATATCTCTGACTATCACTGCTTAACAAATATGCTTTTAGGATGTCAACCGCTTCACAGTTTGAATAATGTGCCATATTTTACTTAATTACAACGGATTTCAAAATTAATGGTAGAACGATTTAAATACGTTAGTGACACAACTCTTAAAATAGATGTGTCAAGCAGTGCATTGCTTAAAGAAACCATTAGCTTAGTTTGGGTTCAGAAGATGCAAAAGTATCTCATTAACTCTCAATTTACGTGTATTGACACTAACAAATCCCTTTCCACAAATAATACATGCTTTGTTTCCACTTGTACCTTGCCTTTGCCACAACTTATTCGTTTACTCTCGACCAGTGCACCGGTATCGGCATAACCTCTTCGTCGACCTCGCTGACAGTTACTAATAATCCCGGAGGCTAAGGCTGGTGCTGGACATTTCGCCTCCTGCCTGTGAGACCTACTTGTTACTTGAGCCTACGACACCAGCTTTTTTTTGCATGCGATTGAGATATTTTACTTTGCCTTCTGTTGATATTGAACGTATGCAAAAGCTAGTGATTTTGTTATTACATGTTTTGTGCGTTTATTTTAAAAATCTGTTTCACCCAACACAAAACTACAAAGTACGAAATAGTTACCACTTACACGTTGTACTTTAAAGTGTTGTGTGAAAATCATAGTTTTTTGTTATTTTTTATAAAAAAATTAAGAGGATAATTTGTGTATCATTCTAACAATGTATAGTGGTATTAACTTGTGACATGTGGATAACTGTTTAAATAGTTGGGTTTTCAGCAAGTAGGTAAGCTTTTATGCACGTTTATGGATAATTTTTGGGATCATTGAACAACGTAATATACATACTTTAAGTGGTAGTATCTAACTTCGGGAAGTTAATTATATCATTTATAGTAAGGGCAGTTAAGAAGCTACAGTTTGGGTTAATGTTATTGCGTGGAGTACTACATACCATCTCAGTATATGGATCATAATTCTAAGGATTTTACATAGATGTTTAAAGCGCGAATTGATAAACTGCTGAGCTAATTTGAAGAGAAAATTCAAAGTGCTGTATCAATTTTCTTAAAACACCTGCTACTAAATGCACTCTACTAAATTGTCCATCATCGCGGTTTGCTTGATTTTATGTGACGTCTACTGGCGCGTGACACTTGCTGAAATAAATAAAAATGATCTTTTTTCATCTTCATTAAATACTTGAACAAATTTGTTGTATAGGATGTTTCTTAAATAAAGTCAACATTTTGTTCAATATTTTGCAAAATTCACTGACACATTTGTAGATGATTAGGATAGTCTTGCGGCATCGGCAGTAAGATTGGACAGTTTGTATGTGATACGGGTATAATTGTTGATGCTTCAGAATGAACCAAACTAATTTATGACTCGTATTAAGATTTGCAGCGATCTTTCTGGTACTAGTATTTGGATCTTCTTCAATTTAGTTTCTTCCAACTCAGGCGTTCTAACTCTCAAAGGTCTTCCAGGAATTGGACCTTTCTGAAATGAGCCAGAAAGTCAGAAAGACGTTGAAAAATGTTTCTAAACATTCTTGGATAATAATGTAAGCCATGTTGCTCATTTCAGCATTTGAATGAGCATAAGTCATTGTCAAAATTTAATCTTTTAAAAAAATTAAGCTTGATTTGACAATACACAATATTAAATAACATGACGGCTTAATATTATTATTGTTTTGCATGCCCTCCCTAAGATATGTTTAAGTAATTTAAGTAACTATGAAAAAATACATTTGATCACATAAATCAGTTTTGTTTTTAATTGATTTGGAATACAAAAAAATTAAAGACACAAAAAGTGTACATAATACAATGGCGCATATGAAATTAAATACAGATTTTTTTTAGTTTTGACATGCTGTAGCTGGACAATGGCTGTCCTAAAACATTTATATAACAAAAAACCCTTATTTTTGACCACAGAATATGCCCCTGGATTTTTGACATCTACTTAAGAAACATTGTATAAAGGTTATATTATTGAATCTTGCCACAGACTATCAACGTGAAAACATAATTTGCAATATTAACAATTATTATTTGTGGAGCAAAATAAGAACGCAAGACTTTTGTTTCAGATGAAGTGGTTAGCGTTATGTGTGTTGCTCATCGTACTGATTAGTTTGGCAGTGGCTGATGGAGAAGTTTGGGAGGAGGATGATCACGAGGTGCTCATCAGGAGCGAGAGAGGCGCCAAGAATCGCGATAAGCGTAAGTTAACTTTTTTAAATTTATTTATATATCAATTTGGTATTTTATAACAGGTACAAAAACGTTTTCGAAACAAATCTTATAAAACAGCAAGTTAAAACAGTGTAAGAATGTTTATAAATCAACTATACAACCAGAATTCGCAACTTATTATAAAGCATTTTAGTCAACGTTGAGATTTTGTAAAGCTTGTTTGAATCAATTAAAAAAATAGTTATTTAATAGCAACAAATCAACTAAACAACAATTTTATACGACATTTTTGTAGCATAAAATCTGTCAATAAAACTAAATTATTTATTAACTGTACGGTAAAGATATCAGAAGTTATAAACTAACGAGCATCTTTAATCACAATGTCTGCAACTGGAATGTTATGTGGCATATTACTTAATATTATGTTATGTGTTTCGGTATTATTATTTAGTTATTGCGTATGGTTTATATCTAGTGATTACATACAATATCTTCATAATTAAAATAAATGACTACGATAGATAAAACTAGACTTCTACCGTTGGTTATAACACAAACACTACTATTATTTTAACTACTGACAGGTTGATTTTCTGTAAACAAGGGGTGCAAATTTACCGCTTTTAAAGAAATTGTATAGAAAACTTAAAAATAAAGTAAGTAATTACATTTTAGTATAGTATATGAAAAAATCCGATTTCCTTTACTGAGGTCAAATTTTAGGTCAAAGTTCTTCAATGTGAAAGAAATATTCATATTTGTCAAATCGGTATTCAAATTTGATAGTATTTCAGTTGTCTTATACAATTGCACAAATCCTTAGCGAAATATATGCATGGATTTATATTTGTACAGCACTATTCATTATATTTAGGGCTGTAACTGAACTCCATTAACAAGTTAATGGAAGCACAGTGGCGTGCAAAAGTTGAGGGGTACACATAAGCAATAATATATTTTTTATGGAAATGTGTATTGTTGAATTTATGAATAATTATTTTTTTATAATTTCAAAAATATTAATCTGCTATTCCGATGTTTAACCATTTTCGATTTATTAAACATTGAAAATCGTATTTAAGCTATTTATTAGGTATACGAACTCAAATCACAATTATTAAAGCAGTCCGAAAATGACAAGTATTCTGTTATTTATGTAATAAAATCAATTGACATTGAAAAAATGATTGAAATGAATGTTTTCTTAATAACTTATTAATTTTCAATGTTCAATAACTCTAAAAGGGTTAAAAATAGGAATGTCATATGTCATATTTTTTAAATCAGACAAGAAGAATAATTCAAAAATTCGACAACATACAAGATGTTTTTTTTTTTTAAAAATTATTATTGCTTCTTATATCCCTGAACTTCTGCACGCCACTGTGATTTCATTAACTTATTACAGGTGTTCAATTACAGCCTTACTGTTTTTATTCCAAACTTTATTTTGTACCTCTAATAATAATAAAGAGTGGCCTAAATATAGCGAATAACTCTATATGTACGTATCCCCGTGCTTTGTTTGAACTTAATGGTCTGTGATGTTCTGATCCAGGCAGTTCTAAGTAGTGCTAACAAAAACCGAAAAAAATTAAACCGGCTAACCGGGTTTAGTAAAAACCGATTTCAGATAAAACCGGTTAACCGAATAGTGATTAAAACCGGTTATCTGAAAATCGGTGTTTAAAAAAACTGATGGGATATACCTACGATGAACATATTTTAAAGTTAAATCTAATGTTGAAACAGTTAAAAAACAGTGGCACTTAATAAACTGTGGCTCTTAATTTTAGTATTTATATAAATGTGTTTGGTCGATTTGTATTTGATGTAGGTATGTGTGTACGTGATTGTGACAAAGAATCATAAATTTGCCAGACGGGAAGAACGAAATGTTTTCAGAAAGTAACCACCGAATAACCCATTATTCAATTATTCGGATGTTTGAATGAACAGATTATCGAATAATCAGTTATTTGAACAATTGGTTATTTAAATAATCGGTTATTTGACAGTCGGTTATGTGAATAATTGAATATTTGAAAATCGAATATCCGTTTTTCGGATTTAGTAAAAATCTGAATCATCTGAAACCGGTTACCGATCAAAATAAACGATTTAAGTTGCCAGGACTAGTTCTAAGACCTCATATCAGTTGAAATTATTTAAATTTTTTGGATTTCTCTCCTTCTCTCTTTCTCTCACCAAAAATACTCTATATCCGCCTTGTGGTTTCTCACTGTGACAATTGTTCAACGTTTATTGCATTGCATTTGGTATAATTTCGGATACACAACCCATTCACACTATCTTACTATTCGTGATGGAATATTAAAAGGGGTATGTAATTAATTAAAGAACCTTTAACATAAACGTAAAAATAAATGTTGAAGTAAAGCAGAAAGACTTTAAACGAAGCGACCCACAGGAATAATTATTATGTGCATAATAATAAATTTCATTAGGCGGTAAAGCCGTATCTGCTTTAGTTCATTTAACCTCGTTTAGCATTAATAACTAAAATTCTGTAGGCGAATCTTAACAAACCTTCAAATAAGAAAAGTTCCTACAATATTTTACATCCGCCATTCTCTTAATGCTCTACTCTTGCGTAATATCTACATAATTAAATTGAATCGCAAAAACTCGAAGTTGGTAATTTCTTAGCCGTGAGAAGGAGCAGAATTTAATGCTAAGTACTCCGTTCCTAAAATGAGTTTAAAACTTCTCGAAATTAATATAAAAGTGTTATATTAGCTGTTTTATTAGGGCTTTTATTAAGTTTTGTAATTATTATTGTAAGTTAATAAGCATCCAATAACATTGTCACAAGTTGACAAGTAAACACTAAATATATTAATACATTTTATATTTATTCCTTTTAAGACAATTTCTTTAAAATAATAATTATTTATAGAGTGTATAACTTTTATTAGAGCCATATTTATTTCAATGCAAACTTTATCTTTAGGAACGCATATCATAAGTAGAGTTAGTGGCTGAGTTTTAGTTATATACGGAACGCTGTAATAGTTGGGTTCGCGTCGATACGTTGCTTTTTTATGTCCCCTGCAAGTTGTATTCGCTGTGTGTATTTAAATAACTATTTATAAATAGTAACATAATTTACATTAACAACTGTTGAAGGCAGAAGTGAAGTAATATGCCAAAGGAGAGAAGAAATTGCCGGGAATTATTTCAAATGTGGTTTGACAGTGATCCCAAAGGTTATAAGGGATATACGTATTAAAGGAAATGATATGTTGTGTACTTTGTGTGAACACATTATACATTCTTCAGATAAAACTAAAGTGGCAAGGCCTCTTCCAGCGCTGAAGCTTTCTTACAAGCAATATTCGATCAAACAAACTAGAGAACCGCTAGTTACGTACGTTTTTAGAATAATATATGGACCGGAAAATCCCTCATGAAAGTACATTAAGACTAGGATTTACAACAATGTGCTGACAACAATATGTGAAGCTACTGATGTTTGTGGGCGTTCAGTAGCCAATATTTTAATTGGTGCTTTATAAAGTAACACTGCTAGTGACAGCTACAAACTGGCTTCTAACATGCTGCACCAAACCAATCATGAAACTACTATAAATTTTGTTATTGACTGTTTTTATTCTACAGGGTGTTAAAAAAGAGTGTAAAATATTTAAGGAAGGAAAACATGGGTCCGCAAAGTAACGGTTGCGGAGATATGGAATGTTTTATGTTTTTTAGCCCCTTTTTTATTTTGCAAAAACGTTGTGTATTTGTATTGGTTGATGTTTAGTGACATAAACAGTACGTATTTGACAGTTGTTCTCAGTGCACAAGTTTTCTTCCGCTATGGCTGGTTACTCTAACGCAGAATTAACAGACATGCATTTCATGTATGGTCGTGGTAATGGGAACCCTACCAAAGCGCGATGTCTTTATGTTGACGCTTATCCAAATCGCGAGATTCCTTCACAACGCATGTTTGGAATAATTCACCAAAGATTGCGTGATACCGGTTCCTTGACCAACCAGTGCCATTTATCCGGAAGACCAAGGGCGGTATCCACTCCTAGAGCAGAAGAAGAAATTCTAGCACTGGTAGAACAGAATCCAGGTACGAGTGTGCTTTATCCATACCATGTGCAACGAGTACAGGCCTTAAATCCGATAAATGATCATCAAGCACGTTGGATTTTTTGCCGCTGGTTTCTACGTCACGATGCTTGAAGACCCCCGTTTTCTTGCAAACATTCTTTTTACTGATGAGACCGGATTCACAAGAAATGGAGTGTTTAATTTTCACAATACGCATATTTAGGCCGTAGAAAATCCTCATGCTCTAATAGAATCTGGGCATCAGGCACGTTTTTCATTAAACATTTGGATGGGTATTGTAGGGGACAAGTTTCTAGGTCCTGTTGTTTTACCAAACCGATTAACAGGCACTCCTTACCTCAACTTTCTGCAGAACACACTGTATGAGTTTTTGGAAGACAATCCTTTGAATCAGAGGCAACAAATGTGGTTCCAGCATAATCGTGCTCCAGCTCATTTTTCCATGGCCGTTAGAGAGCATTTACACCAAACTTATCCATATAGATGGGTAGGAAGGGCCGGACCTGTTTCATGGCCTCCAATATCGCCTGATCTGAACCCTCTAGATTTATTTGTTTGGGGATATTTGAAGACATTAGTGTATGGTACTCCTGTAAATAGCCTGGAAGTGCTGCAGCTACGGATTAATCAAAAGTGTCAAGAAATCCAAACCAAGGAGGGTGTTTTCGAAAGAGTTCGAATATCGTTGAGACGAAGATGTCGTGCCTGCTTGGAAATGGACGGAGGGCACATGGAACATCTTCTGTAACTTTGTTTTTTGTTTGTTAAAAGCTTCCTTTGTCGGTTTATTCCTAATAAAATAAAATGTTTGAAAAACGAATAGTGGTCTCCGCAACCGTTACTTTGCGGATCCATGTTTATTAAGAATTTTCTGCTTATTTTGGTCCTCTGTATATGGCCCGTTCAAGATGCTTCAAATAATGTTCTTGTAATGCAGTCGCCTATATGTTAAAAGCAGGACATAGATATTTTTACCTAGATTTAACCTTACTATTTGGAAATAGTACTATGTTGCAGCATATTTTCTGTGAACATAATATGTTTATTAGTAAACTGATTACGATCCTGTTAAACTCTGCGCTGCACTGTCTCTAATTGTAAATTCTCAAATTCCACCATGAACATAAACTGCTTGTTAACCTTAAACTATAGATCAAAATAGTGCTTCGTACATACTTCCTTCATCCTGAGCAAAATTATCTGCTCTGAGGAAATCAGCAACTATGTTTAGGGGTACTTATGTTATTATGTAGATACACTTGATATAGTAGGTATGCGACGTTGTCACATAATTAAACCTGATTACTATCATAATTCTATTACAGTTGGTCAGAAAGAAAAAATTGGAAAGTCAATTATGTCTTGTTTGGTACAATATATCATACAACAAAATAAAGGCAATCATGGTCAGTGGTCGCGCGGTTTAAGGCGTCAGTACTTGAATCGAGGTGACTGGATCGCTGTGGGTTAGACCCCTGCAGCCGGTAGACCGTATATAAGCTATATTCGTGAAGAGATTGGCACCCTCTCTGCGGGTATGGTAGGGTGGAAGAATGTTGACTTGGGTCAATGTGAGAGATTAATACCGGTTGGCATTTAACTACCCCTCTAGTTAATGAGGTTTTCCAGGTTTCCCTCATTCCTGTACTGAATGGTGGTTAGGGCCTACCAACGTAAGTCGTTCCTGGGCGCAAATGCGGCCTGCTTAATAATAATATGCCGCCCCCTCTCCCGCACAAGTCTTCGACTTCTGGGCTAACCCTCGTGATTAGAATGAGGGGTAGAGATATTATTATTATTATTATGGACATCCTGTATAATCTTAAAATCCTCTAGGGAGAAAAACGATCGAGAATTGCAGAAAGTGCTTTTAGTTTTAGATTTGATCTCTGAAATATGCATAATGCAAATAAAGAAATATTTGAAAAATACAAATTTATTGTTCCTTCATCACAATCGAGGGCATAACTTCAAAAGAGCAATCAGGAATAAAATGCAATTTGCCTTCTTGGACTACCTTTCACGCTATAATTTACCAAGATTATGTTTTTATTGTCAATTTGAGAATATAGCTTTATTCGCGCATCTCTATAATTAGGTTTCCAATGGTCAACGTGTATGCGCATTTCAACTAAAACCTGCCTAACATCTATGTAATTCTAAATTCTTTCAATTCGATGGATTTTATGCATAATGCCCTGTATTCTGTAATCCAAATAATTTGAAAATCCATATAATATGCAAAATATGCGCTATGCATATTTGGGTTACCTTACTTACAGATATTAAGTTGAGACTTTTCTACATCTAAATTTTATTTATATTCAAGAGAACTGGAAATTTGGTCGAAGGAATATCGAATGCAAAATATTCAGATAGCTTGTCGCATCCCGTTCTCTTTTTACCTCCATTCCATGCCAAGACATGTCGCTGACCTCGCCATATATTCACCACCTATAACGACACAAAACTAATGGGTTTATTTATAGTGTAGACTTGCTAAATCCTATGCCAGACGGGATAGGTCATTAAAACGTTACATTACATGTCTGCGGAACAGATAGCAGGAGCAACAGTTGATTTTGGTATGATTTATTATTTAACATAACATATGAGGACGGTTACAGGCCACAATGGATTTATTGCACGCGTAGTTGCAAATATGTTGATTTAACAGAGCACTGCGTTCATTGGTCATCTCAGTTTTTTGCAGTTAAAAATAAAATAAAGTTGTGACTCAAGAACCCTTATGGTGTTATATTGAAACTGAGTAATTTATTTTCTACAAATTCCTTAGCGTTTCTTGATTACTGTTGAAGCCATTTTAATATTTTCTTAAATTAAGCTTTTCATATTCTCATTTGATTTCTGTTAATGATTTCTGAGGTGGTTGCCACGTCGGTGATTTTTTAAGGGTCTTTGGAATAATTTATTCTGAAGAAGAGAACCATATTAACAATCAGTTCTGAAATTATTTAACCCGCATGTACTATATTTTTACATAATAAACATCTTGATAATTGTATACCATTTTCTGGATATAGGCGACAACCAACTACACTCCCCCGTGGCAGCTTGGCGCCTAACGTGGGGTTATCCTCAATCGTAATACACTTTAATTTAAGATTCACTGTATCTATCATTAAAGATACTAAAGGGCAAATAAATCTGTATTTTGAACAAAACAATCTATTTCATTCCTGTCAATTTGGCATTTGTAACAAAAAATCCACTTCGCTAGCAATAAACAATTTAACACACTCAGTTCTAAGTGGATTTGAAAATAAAAACCTTGTTTGTGGTACTTTTTATGATCTTACTAAGGCTTTTGATTGTGTGAGCCGCAACAACTTCTGCGCTATAACTTTGATTTAAATAGTATATCACTTATTGAATCATATTTGAGTGACATATAGTTTGTCTCTTTTAATGAGGGTAAATCATCATGCTAAATGATGTCCCATGGAGTACCGCAGGGGTCGGTTTTTGGACTTATGCTGTTTTGTTATTTACATTTATGATCTTCCAAACAGTGATGACATTTCCACTTTCATCCTCCTTGCGGATGATACTACCATTTTAAACAGTGCGAATTGAGTCAGTGTCTCTCAGTAGAATGTACAAATAACACGAAACAACGTAAAGCAGTGGTTTTTGACAAATAAGATGTATTTCTATCAGGATACAACTCAGTCTATTTTGTTTACTTTGCGTCATATGAATGACAAGGGTGAGTTTCCCAATTGTAACCCTGAAGTAAAGTTTCTTGGTGTAAATATTGACCATCAGGTGTCTTGGAAGCAACATATTGATGAACTGTCTAAAAAATTATCGAAAATGATGTTCTTTATTAGAAGCCTTGTTAATTGTCTGGTTAAAAACATTGCTGACAGCCTACTACGGTTGTTTTCACGCAAATTCGTGCTATGCTATCCTGAACTGGGGAGACAATATTAACCCCTACTTTCTTAGACTAAATAATACTAGAGTAGGTTATAATTATTACTGTGTGTATTTTTATAATAAACTTCCCAAAGACAGTGCCTATGTAATACTCATTATAAAATGAGAATAAGAAACTTTCTCAAAATGAAATCATTTTATTCTTTTGATGATTATTTTAATGAAGATTTTGTTGATCTTGTGGGTCCTTTTAATATACTGTGTGATGTGTGTGACATGATATTTTTTATTTATTTATTTTATAATATCTTAACGTATTTTTTTATGATTAAATTAATGTATGTGTCAAGCTTTGCCCTAATTTTGAGTACTGATGCTTTGTGTGTCATATTTCTTGTGACTTATGTAAACATTTATTTTTGTATGTACTGATATCAATAGATCATTAGTATTAACTTCAGAATCATCAGACAAAACTATATCTATCTTATTACCTACAGATAAGACTTTTGTACCCTTTTTTTATTCCTTTCTCTACTACTATTAACGACAAAGAGACAAATATGCTATTGTCTATTGTCTTGTTTAGTAGGCAACAGTCTGCAATACTGAAAATTTCGAACTTTGACATTAAGTAATTGAATGAAACATCAACATGGTTCCGGATAAGCCATCTGCTCTTAATACATTTTCCATCAGCTCGCAATGTTTGAAAATGGACTGCATACTGGTCAGTTGTGATTTGGATTTGCTTGCAATTATCGTGATTGCATCACGTGAAACGGTGACTGCACTTACAACAATTATCTAAATAGACACTAATAGTAGATTAAATTTAATGGTAGCGAAAGCAGAGAACAAGACGAAATATTAACATTGGCTACTGCGTTATCTGTTATCTCATTACATGAAACGGTTTTAAGACACAGTAAGGATCCCACATAATACTTACTATTGAGATAATGGCCAGTTTTATTTTATTAGAATTTCTGAATTTAATAGAACAGTCTGCAGTCTCGCTGGCTATAGAGGGAAGTTAGGTACTTATACTTAAATGACAAAGTTTAGTGATATAAAATAGCAGAGTTGGTAACACTGTTAAATATCAACATTGTAGATGATATCTTTACAACTAATAAATGAAAAAAGATCATCACAATCATTACGTTCTAGCTGCATATTGGAATAACAAAATTTTGTATGGATTAAAGTCCCTTATTTTATATTAAATTAAGCTACAACATGTTGATATTTATTTTAAATGACGACATAGTAGTAGATAATAACATTATAGTAAGGTTACAATTTAAAACAAAACCTAAAGTGGAAAAAATATAAAATTGAGATAAAACATATTAAAAAACAAAATATATAGAGACATAACTATAACAGGTAAAAAGTCAAAATCACAGACGTTGTTACCTATCGTTTGTTACAACGATAAATGTACAATGTTGCGGACGGCTGCTCTTTTAGTCGGGGCACTTTTTTATAGTCGTGGGTTCTTGACTAGCAAACTGTTTAAAAGATGTTATAATTGGGCGCCACCTACAGAATGTTCCGTTCGGTTTGCCTTTTTTACCCCTGTAGGAGGATGATAAATTTTGCTGAAGTCAAAAAGTGAAATAAAATACATACATAAAAAATAAACACAGTTTATTAACTTGCCCACCAGTTGATACACAGATGTGGAATTGAAGTTGACATACAGAAGTGGAATTGAAGCAGTTGACAAGTTCATCCGTTGTTAACGTTGTAGATGACTCCGAGATGGGCAGCTTCCCTGTCGTACCTGGATTAGGGCCGTTACAATCTGGATTTTCAAAGCAGTGCTTCGAGAACAGCAGCTTTCCTGTGGTACCTGGATAGTGCCGCTTACAAACTAGATTTCAAAGCTTTAGAGTGGCCTTCTTATTTCAATTTTGATTCATTTAAATGTTCATATAATTGTTAATTTATTTAATCGTTAATTTATTCAATCAATTATTCATTTAATTTAATTAATTTAATTTATTTATTCATTTAATTTATTTAATTGTTTAATTTAATTAATTGGCCTCTAAAGTTGAGAAAATGACAAAAGAAAATAAAAAATAATTAGCATGTGCTTTAGCAAAGATCAAGATCAGGTTAGGTATTTTTATATTCTTAGTTTCAAAAATTAACATACAATATAGTTTAAAATGAAATCTACTATCGAAAATAATCTTAATTAATCAAATATATTACCTCCATGTATATTGATGACTTCAATAAATTCAGATTTATTTTCAAAATGTGGCTTCGCACTATAACTAAATCTGTAATATGGAAATACTTCAGTCGACCAAAATCAGAACGAAAAGGGCTAGAATTTAGGTTCCTGTAGGTTTTATACCCTACAAAGATCTAAAAACTCTGAAATCTGATTGGTTCGGTTTCTATGAAACTTCCGTCAAATGTTCGTTCGAGATCTTAGCACATTGTTCCAATAGTTCGAATCTAATTGGATTATTATGACAGTTACCTTAACCTTGCTTTTTGCCACAACAAAGCTTATTACAATAAGTGACACTAATTAAATAATAAACTGTTAACAAATTACTCCAGGATGTTATACAGATTAGAAAACATAACATTACGATATACATCGACGTAACTGGTTCACAGCAATGGTAAGTAAATAATTAATAAAATATTTATCGTACAAAGTGTTTACATTTTAGGCTTACTTGAAGAAATCTAAAACTACATGGTACACTGGATATGGTTTACTCTTACTTAATCTACCAACATTATACAGGATGTGCAAAAATACCTTGTTACTAGACGTTTCATATTGAAATTGTGACATTCTTTATTTTATAATAAAAGGAATGTTACAAATCTCCCCCCACTTGGAAAAAAAAATTAAATGGACTTGATTCATTTAATTTGATAGTTGTTAAATCAACTGTGAGGTACGTAGAACAATTTAATATGAAATCATTTATGTAGACTCTTAATTTCTGATATAAAACTTATATCCCAGCGTATAATTAATAATTCTGATAAATTTTATAAGCTAAAAGTTTCGATTAGCTAATATCCTACAATGAAAAGCATCTTTATTTCATATGTAAACAATATAGTATTTATGTACTATTAAATATTTTACCCAGTTACAGGGTGATAAATTGAAACAGTGACTTTATTTTAGAACTATCACTTATAGTTTAAACAAAATATAAGGCATTGAAATGCGGACAGTCAGTTCGCCTTTAAACTGCTGTAAAGCAAATATGAGGCTTAAAACACTTGCTAACTGATCACCTCTTTCAGATAGACTTGTGGAATGCAGGCATTTAAACGCAGACAAACAGTTCGCCTAAAACTGCTGTACTAGCGAAAGGATTATTTTTTTGAGACTTGAAACACTTGGCACCCAGTTCGTCTCTGGACTGGAGCACTTGTGAAAACAAACATATGGGACATTTAAACACTTGACTTCAGTTCGTCCCTGGACTGAAATACTTGTGAAGACTCTACTTTATAGCGGAGTACTCTGAGTGACAGTACGACTACCGAAGTCAAAAAAACATCGCTGAGAGAGCTCAGACGGAACACAGTAGCGCAATTCAACCTGGTAAAACCTACACCAATGGAACCTCAATTACAAAGGCTAGGCATATTACAGCCCCGATGTCTTTCCTTCTAACATGATTGAATGAAAGCTGTTGTTTTCTGACTGGATGCCACTGCTCTCACTCAGTCACTTGACTAATAAAAATTGCATAAAATATACAAGCCGTCATGAGCTTGGGTCTAGTCCATAATGAAATGAAACCATACTAAGTGACGACAACCTACATTGACCAATAGAGATAAATGTGGGTTCGTGTACGATGTAAAGTTACAAACTGACTAAAAAGTGCGCAAACTCGTATTAAGTGGGAGATAGCCTCGTCTTTAAAGTCAATAATCTTTGAAATTGGCCAACATAAAGTCATCATCATATAGGTTCCAGACCATTTACTAAAATTGTCAAATCCGGTACAATAAACGAAAAACTTCTAGGAAGTGTTTTCCTCTCTAGATAACCACCAAACCTGCGATAATCAACAGTTTAACATGGCGCAGCGCTAACTCTGAAATTTATATGCTGTCTCCATCGAGTCTTGGAAACTTATATCAGAAAATCTGAGAAAGGAAAAGGTAAGAAGTAAATTCTTTTTCTGTAACGTTTAACACAAATTATTCACCTACAAAATAAAATTTGTTCAACGAAACTTAACCTAAAGAATAGTTTCATCTTTTTAAAAAAAATCATAAAGATAAGTTTAAAGCAAAGAATTAAGAACAAGAAAAAGAATATATATATATTTTTTGATGATGTTGTATCATGTCACTGGAAATTTATGAATTTAAGTCAAAGTCAAAAAATAGTATTAAGACACAGTAAAACTTAACTTAAATCCACCCCTTTTCAGGGCTTCAACTCTGAAAATATTTCGAGGAAGTGACAAACTAAAGAACCCACCCGTTTTGCAAACCCGGCACTACTAGAACGAAGGGAGTGTCGCCGAAAAAATTAAAGAGTCGCTACAAAAATAACTAACCCAAAATTTGGTAAGTAATCAAGGGTGTATGTCGATTTATGAAAGTAGTCTTAAAAGCCGCTAAACTGTCAGATATTCACCTGCACTGGTTCGTGTATTATCTCTAAATAAGAAACATATTAGTTTCTGTTTGTCTTGTAACAAACGCAAGAATAATTTATAAAATATTCCACATGAATTGCAGAATCATACTTGTAATTCAATATTACCATACAGTTATAGCAAACTACTATGTACAGGGTGCTATAAAATTTCTAGGCAAAACCTTAGCTCAATAAGGTTTTATTAAGACCTTAAATATTATTAAAACTATAATAGATCTTTGATCAAAATAGAATTTTTTATCCATTTGAAATTTTAATCTAAAGATTGACTAAAAATTAAGATTAAATCTAATGATATTTTACACTAAGCTAAACTAATTGAACTAGACTAACTAAACTAATTAGAGTGAATTAGAGTAACTAAATCTAGAGTGAATTAAAATTAGAGTGAATTAAAATTAGAGTGAATTAAGATTAGAGTGAATTAAGATTAGAGTGAATTAAAATTAGAGTGAATTAAGATTAGAGTGAATTAAGATTAGAGTGGCCACTAATACTAAATCGCGCTTATTTAACTAAACTACCTTACTATTTAATTATCCTAAACTGCTATTCTAAATTATCCTATACTGCTATTCTAAATTATCCTATACCGGTATATACTTCTAATAAATTGATAGCATTCTCACAAAATAGATTATAAAAATCAACAGCTACCATTAAGGTAATAAGACATGTCTATCGACACATTTTCCGTCAATAAATTGTACATCTACGTAAGTAGTTAACGTACCTAACCAAAAAATTTTGCAATTGTATTTCTACAGAAATGTAAAGCAAATCCAAAATTAAACTTCAAATCCAAACGATTTGCTAACGCTTTACGATAATTGTATCTCATTTATTATGAGCATACTAAAATTTCTCTCTCGAAAAAATATACCGTGTTCAATAACACTATACTAGTTGCAAACAAAATTTTGACTGCGAATATTGTCAAACACTAAAAAAAAAATCCATTAAATTGAAAATATTAATTACTAAATATATTTTTGCATTGTATCAAAGAGGTAGTAATATTATGTAGTACAATATAGGTTTGCAAGCTGTGTATTAGACCCAAAATATGGCTTTAACTGAGAAACATGCCAACGTCCTAGACTGGTCCCTGCTAAATCTTGCAATTCATATGATATATTTGAAATTACCCTTTTTACAGTGCAAAGTGAATATCTTTCTGCCAGCTTTGCAGAGAAATCTTTCCCAGCATCAGATAAAACATAATTTTTTTTCCAAACGCGTTCACCTTCAGAAAAACCTTATTTTGCCTGCGCAAGTTATAAAAATTCTTCGCACGCTCATAAGCTTTATCAAGTCTTTGTTGAACCTTGCTATATATCTCTGGTAATTTCCGTAACTCGTCCGCATAATTTGATCTCGAACTGTCATTTATATTTAAATCTAAATTATTTTTACCATAATATTCTCCATTTATAGGCAATGTCCTACCAAAATTTAAAAATGCTGGTGAGAAACCAGTGACCTCGTGCTGAGACGTGTTAATAGCATATTGGATCTGTTGGATATTTTGATCCCAAGTCTTATGGCTTTCTTTTATAAAAGATCTTATTGCTGTACCTACTACTCGATTCAATCTTTCAACAGAGTTACTTTGTGGAAAATACTTTAGATTATAGAATACATTAGGAATTTTATAGCTTTTAACAAATTCTTGAAAAACTTTCCCTTATGGGCTGTAGCGTTGTCTAACAAAATAGTATGAGGAACACCGTACGTTAAAAATATTTGTTCCAGGAAAGATACTATGTTTTGCGCAGTTGCGTTTCTGACTGGCTTAAGCATTGTATATTTAGTAAAATAATCTTGTGCCGCAATTAAGAAACGGTTACGTTTCGAACTAATGGGAAATGGTCCCATAACATCTAAAGAAATTAACTGGAAAGGAAAAGTAACCTTTCTTTGTACGCCCATCAGGCCAAATCTCCTTGCATTATTTGCTTTTTGCTTATTACACGTATCACAACGTTTGACAAAATTTAAAACATCTTTGCACATTCTTGGCCAATAAAAGTTTTCCTTTAACCTATGTAAAGTTTTATAATAACCAAGGTGAGCGGCTGTCGAAGTGCTATGATTATTTTCAAGAATAGTACGTCTTTGAGATAACGGAACAAGTAATTTCCATTCGGAAATATTAGTTTTAAGTGGTATTCTGTCTGACAAATGTTTGTATAAATAATTATCTTTAATCATCCAATTAGGATATTTTTCTGGATGCTTACTAACTTTATCTCTTAATTTCAGGTACCATGGCTCAAGGTTTTCTAAATCTATCCCGAGAAAATTTGTTTCTACTTTATCTATATAATTAATAATGTTCCATGTATTATTTTGAAAATTGATATTTAATGAAAATTGCTTACAAAACAGCTACCTAAAACCATACCAACACATAGTGAGGGTACTACTGAAAATTTTACGAGTTTACAAATATTTCCTAAATATAAGGGAACTTCAAAAATACCTGAGACGGTTTGACTTTTACCATCAGCGGTTTTAATGATCTGCCTAAAAGGTTTAGTTACTTTAATTTTATATTTATCCAACAGATATAAAGAAAGAGAACCAATACAATTTACATTTGCTCCGCTATCTAATAATGCAATTAAATTTTCGTCATACAGTGTGACAGAAATATATGGTCTATTATCAAGAGGTTTTTTAACTAAAACAGGAGATATAACGTTACTCTTATAAAAATTTCTTACCAAGACTTTCCATTTAATCCAGTCATTTAAATCGGTTTTTGGTTTTATGGGGTACAAAGAAGGAATATTATTACTAAATCTTGAATTATTGAAGGAATTACGAGAATCTAAAATTTTACAGCCTTTCATGAGTTTAAACTGATGCCGGCTTGTTACATCAGCTACCCGACCTAGTTTTTTGTAACTCTATTCTTATTACAGCCACAGGTCCTAACTGTGTAGTCAGATTTACCGCATTTAAAACAAAACTTATGTTGTTTAGCTTGTCTACAAGTATGAAATGTGTGTCCAGATTTGTGACAGTTCCAGCATGACAGTGAATTTAATTTACTAGACTCGCCCTGACTGGTAGTGGCAGTTGTAAGTTCGCTTTTGGCCTCCTGAGTAGGCTTAAATTTAGATGGTTTAAAATTTACATGACTATTCACGTTGGGTTTGTTGTCAATATATGCTAAATCACTTTCTAGCAAACTAGTAGCTTTAGGAGCTGAAAATTTTGCCCTATTCTGAAAAGATTCATCAATTTTTCTACATAAAGAAAGTAATTCAGTAGTGGAGGTTATTTCCATTAAAGCCAAACGCTCACTGTACTTAGGTAAAATATTTCGCTTAATGCGCTTTAACTGTTCATTGTCTGATACTTTACTAGACAAACGTTCATAAAGATTTTGCATTGCTGCAATATAAATGGCGATAGGTTCATTACGACCCTGTGTACGCGTCTTAATTTCTTCTAGCAACTCCTCGTCATAATTTGGCGATAAAAATGCTTTCTCTAACTCATTTACAACTTCAGCCCAAGTATTTACCTTATGTCTAATAGATCGATAGAAAATCAAAGCTTGTCCAGAAAATAAATCTATACAAGAATCAAATAAAATTTGTTCTGAAACATTTCGTGCCCGAGATAATTCGTTAACTCTTCCAAAAATGCTTTTAAACTGGACGAACCATCGAAAGATAGTCCCCATTTATAAATTGGTACAAGCTTGTCATTTGCAGACGATTGAAATATAGGTTTAGATTTAACCGCAGGAACATTTGACTTCTAAATGTGCACGTATTTCTAGACAAGAACTTAAAGCATCATCTTTAAAATCTAATAAATCTTTATGTAATTCTAAAGGTTCGTCTGGTACTTTAAAACGTTTTACCCTGTTTGTTAGGCTAATTAATCGTGAATTTATTATTTTTGAAAATGATTCATCTTTTGACTTGGTAAAATCTGTTACTAATGATACTAAATCTTCAATTGTTTTATTTATTGAAATTCTCTCTGAATCTACTTCAAAATCAGGATCAGCTAAATCACAGATGTCACCTTTGTCTTTATCTAGAAGACTTTTTAAAATGGTACGTTTAGAAATCAAATTTTTACGTGAAGCTCTACATTTCCTTATGCGTAATTCATAGTCTATCTCGGATTCATTAAGATGTAAAGGATCAACTTGGTCTGCCATGTTTTCAATAAAAATATTACTATAAAAAAAATTATTTATGACGAGAATTTGTAACTAAAAGTGTCGGGCAATATAGGTCTATAGCAAAAACAATGTTTAATATAACATTAAAGACTGTAAATATCATGAAACTATTAAAATTTTAGCTCTTAACTAAAATGTGAAAATCTAATTTTGGGATATGAACTGTCTAGCAACTTAACAAAATACTATGTCTTAACTAAAATTCACAGGCATAAATAAATTATTTCTCTCCAGTTTGACTCAGCAAAATTGTCACGACTTGAAAATTTAAGAACTTAATTTAAACAAAACTAGGCCCCACGTTGGGCGCCAAATCATTGTTACCTATCGTTTGTTACAACGATAAATGTACAATGTTGCGGACGGCTGCTCTTTTAGTCGGGGCACTTTTTTATAGTCGTGGGTTCTTGACTAGCAAACTGTTTAAAATGATGTTATAATTGGGCGCCACCTACAGAATGTTCTGTTCGGTTTGCCTTTTACCCCTGTAGGAGGATGATAAATTTTGCTGAAGTCAAAAAGTGAAATAAAATACATACATAAAAATAAACACAGTTTATTAACTTGCCCACCAGTTGATACACAGATGTGGAATTGAAGTTGACATACAGAAGTGGAATTGAAGCAGTTGACAAGTTCATCCGTTGTTAACGTTGTAGATGACTCCGAGATGGGCAGCTTCCCTGTCGTACCTGGATTAGGGCCGTTACAATCTGGATTTTCAAAGCAGTGCTTCGAGAACAGCAGCTTTCCTGTGGTACCTGGATAGTGCCGCTTACAAACTAGATTTCAAAGCTTTAGAGTGGCCTTCTTATTTCAATTTTGATTCTTCTAATTGTTCATATAATTGTTAATTTATTTAATCGTTAATTTATTCAATCAATTATTCATTTAATTTATTTAATTATTTAATTTATTTGTTAATTTGTTTAATTGTTTAATTTAATTGGCCTCTAAAGTTGAGAAAATGACAAAAGAAAATAAAAAATAATTAGCATGTGCTTTAGCAAAGATCAAGATCAGGTTAGGTATTTTTATATTCTTAGTTTCAAAATTAACATACAATATAGTTTAAAATGAAATCTACTATCGATAATAATCTTAATTAATCAAATATATTACCTCCATGTATATTGATGACTTCAATAAATTCAGATTTATTTTCAAAATGTGGCTTCGCACTATAACTAAATCTGTAATATGGAAATACTTCAGTCGACCAAAATCAGAACGAAAAGGGCTAGAATTTAGGTTCCTGTAGGTTTTATACCCTACAAAGATCTAAAAACTCTGAAATCTGATTGGTTCGGTTTCTATGAAACTTCCGTCAAATGTTCGTTCGAGATCTTAGCACATTGTTCCAATAGTTCGAATCTAATTGGATTATTATGACAGTTACCTTAACCTTGCTTTTGCCACAACAAAGCTTATTACAATAAGTGACACTAATTAAATAATAAACTGTTAACAAATTACTCCAGGATGTTATACAGATTAGAAAACATAACATTACGATATACATCGACGTAACTGGTTCACAGCAATGGTAAGTAAATAATTAATAAAATATTTATCGTACAAAGTGTTTACATTTTAGGCTTACTTGAAGAAATCTAAAACTACATGGTACACTGGATATGGTTTACTCTTACTTAATCTACCAACATTATACAGGATGTGCAAAAATACCTTGTTACTAGACGTTTCATATTGAAATTGTGACATTCTTTATTTTATAATAAAAGGAATGTTACAACGTATTGATAAAATAAGTATGCAACAAAGAAAACATAACTTTATAACAAACGCTCCTTAAAAAAGTACATTAAACATTGATTTGTTGAATAGAACAAACAAATGCATCAATGGCATCTTCCACATCAAGGTAATGCTTAATTATTTGGTATAACGGTGACGAGATCATAGCATTTGTGTTTAAAAATATGATTATTTCTTGAATTACACGTTAAGGAAGATTTGTGAAAGAAGCTCCTCAAATTTAATAGAATTATGTATAATCTTGAATAAGGAGAGCATTGAACAAACTGCTCTAAGCGATGAAAGACTGCACAAATTAGTACGCTGTAACAAAATCTCATTAGTTATTTCTCTAGGGACATATTCTCCATCGATCATCAAAATTGCAGACTTCATGAATCTGCGTTGCACTTTTTCAATTGTAGTCAGATGACTGTTATATATAGGAGACCAAACGACTGAAGCATATTCAAGTGTAGAACGCACAAACGTTGTAGCAGTTTTTCTATATTCGCCAAATTTTTAGGATTCCGTAAAACAAAACAAACTCTTATAGCAGACTTAGTGTTGTTATTTATTCCTCAGTGAACGATCCAATTTCTATGACAAACTCAGGTCTACATAGTGTAATGTTGTGAAGCTTATAATCAAATAATATCTTATTTGATTTATTGGTGAAGGACATAACATTACATTTGTTAGCATTCAATGGTATTTTATTTAACAGACACCATTGATTAATATTATTTAAACATCATGCTGCAACATGTAGCAGTTTGGCAGAGAGTTAACCTATGCAAATATTTTTAGATCGTCCGCATATAATAGGTATTTAACATTAAAATGTTTAATAATGTCATTAATAAACAAGATGAAAAATATGGGACCCAGAATATAACCCTGAGGTATTCCTGATATCTACAAAATTTCATTAGATTTAAACCCTCTAAGTTGTACGAACAAGTATTGACGATTTGTAAAATACGAGAGGAATGGATTGATTAGTGAATCTGAGAAACTGTATGTAGTTTTAGTGATCGATGTGATGATGTTATAATTGATTTTATCAAATGAATATCTATCTGATTAATAGCTTCACTAATAAATTGCCGTGCTGAGATTCAAAAATTTAATTTTGCAAATGGTGGGAGATATGGTCATGCAATAAGCTTCAAAAACCTTGCAAAAAACAACGACCAATGCATTCTTTGGGATTTTTGAATCCAAGCTTTGTAGCAGTCATTGGAATTAATACTTTTGGAAGCATTCCAACGTCCAAAAGTATTGTTTCCGACAAGCTGGGAGGTACATTTTCCTTTTCTGGAGAATACAAAAAACCACCTGTGAGTTGTATTAGGAGAACGAAGTTTGGCATATTTTCGAAATATATTTAAACAACTGATACCTGTCACATTTTCTTGTGTTATATAATAAATTCTCCAACATTTTTGTTTCTGTGCATGGAATCACAATTTTTATATAGATGGCATTGCATTGAATATGATCCAACATTAGCTTAGTTAATTCTACGCGACGACAGACTCAAATCTCGATTCATAGCAACATTCATGAGTAAAATTGTTTCATCATTTGCAGTACCTACTTAGAAACTTATACAGATTCGGAAATTGTGGATCTTTACAGAGAAAGTAGAAATTGCCGCTTCATCCCAGGAAAGGTACGAACTTTAAGAAGGGCGGCGCCGTGCATTGGTCTAGCATTCCCCACTACTACGGTAATCGGTTCCGTATCGCCAACGCCAATTCGCCATTGCAAATCTAACTGTCCGGTCAACTGATGCCAGTGTTGTCAGATCTCATGCATTCCGAGGAAATCTCATGCTCTCATATTTTGATTACAAAATCTCATGCTTTTTAATAGACACAAAAAGAAATAATAAAATTATTAAAAGTACTCTTTGAAATCTACCAAAACAAAGACCTAGCGAGAAATAAAGGCAAAATCGAGGGCAAAATTGAATAGATAGAGGTAGGTATCTACAATATTTGGGTACTTGAAATGTCCTTTATTGTAGACTGCTCTCTTAATAATTAGCAATGAATACATAAACGGGTATGACAGTCTACGGATATGCGGTGTGTGTGTGCTGTATTCACGCTGCATTGCAGTGATTCTTAACTCTATTCCGTAAGGGTACCTACATTTTCTGGAAACAACAGATTTTACGACCCGTCAGTAACCCTGCGTCACGTCAACTGCGCCTCAACGTTCGCCCGGCCTAACAATAAAATAAAGTAGAAAGGTTACGTGGTTAATAACTTTTAAGTAAGTACCTGTAAGTACCTAGTTACAATGTAATATTATGATAAAATAGCCAAAACATAATGTTTTTTAACGAAATAAAAATGGCATTACAAAAGTAATTACAAATTAAGCTGTGTCAAGAGGTGTTTTTTGATAAATTAAGCCATCTCATGCTTTTTCTCCAAACCTCATGCTTCTTTGAAATTATTCTCATGCACTGAATTTTTCCCACCTGGCAACACTGCTTGATGCGAACACACTGTGGTCGAAGTATGCGTGTAGCATGACACAAATACACGCAAGCGGCAAAATACAATTCACCATCAAGATCCTCACTTTCCAAATCTGTATACTTCTTTCTTTGTAAACATTCTGGATGTATTGTTGCCAGCATCATTCATAAAAATATTAACGAAGGGGTCCTAATGCAGAGCCCTGTGGAACGCCGGACACAGTTCTAAACACAAATCAAAGCATTCGTCAAACAATTATCTGTTTTTAAATTATGCAATGAAAAAAATTGGTAGGTTTTCTGAATAGTCAAATGAGTTTTGGGTGATACAAACGAGATTTGTGAGACTTTGGTTTGATAAATCCATATTAGTACTATCAATATTATTGATAATAACGATAAACCTGTATAGTTTTTTTTTGCTTCTTGCTTGTGTGTTTTCTCAGAATTCTCTTATATTGTGCTGTGTATTATACAGTCACGCCTGCAACTGCAGTAACTTGACAACTTTTAAAGCGAAATTGGACAAAATAACATAAATTATAATCCGTGCAATCGTAAAAATGTACGAATTTATAGGCACCGTTTAAATTCCAACCAGAAAGGAGATTAAATTTAAAAATAAAATATCCTACTCGTACAGGCGGAGTCCCTATAAATTCTAGCATTAAAATTTAAGCCCTGCAACGCCATTACAATGTCACTAGTAAAAGGCAGTTTCGATAAAACACAAATAATTTCGATATAACCACTTTTAATCCATAACGGGATTTGGGATTGGAAATCTATTGTAATTCTAAAAGACCCATTTAGTAAACGAAGTGCGGATTTAAACGATTTCCGTAACAAAAACCTACGAGTATGGAAAACAGGAAATCTTTGAACGTCATAGTGAAGAAAGAGGGCGCCATTGTTAAATCGACTGTTCCAACATGTAGGTAATAATAATAATAATAATATTTTTCTACGTTCATGCAAAAAACAAAACTTTATTGAATTATATTTAGTGGAAAAAGTGGTTCTTTATTGCACTAGTGCAATAAAATGTTTATTGCATTCATCTGTCATTCTACTACAGCGTTTTGTCATCATGACAAACATAAATCTTTTTATTGACGTCACATTTTCCTAGACTTAATGTCATCTAAATAACATTTTTTGGTTTTTGCATGAACGTAGAAAAAATATTGTATGCAACTCGTACAAAAAGTGCTCGTTGGACAATTTCACGTCGCGTGCAATAAACACTTACTTTTTGTACTTGTTGCATAAATAACCATGATCTTACCCCTCATTCTAATCACGAAGATTAGCCCATTAGACGACTTGTGCGGGAGAGAGGGCGGTATGTTATTATTAAGCAGGCCGCATTTGCGCCTAGGAACGACTTACGTTGGTAGACCCTACCCACCATTTAGCGCAGAAATGAGGGAAACCTGGAAAACCTCACTAATTAGGGGGGTAGTCAAATGTCAACCGCCTTTAACCGCGCGACCACTGACCGACAATAGTTGCAAATTTTATCAGGATTAATAATAAAACCCATATCAAAAAGATCAGGGCTTCATCAAATACAAATAGGTATTGTACTGCGAAAGTTTTGAATAAAAAGTTATAGCTAGAACAATGATATACTTGTATGATAATATACATAGTAATTTAGAACTTAATAATACAAAATTTTTGAATGTACAGGAACACTCTAACAAATATAATTTTGTAAAAATAAAATCAAAAAAGCATTTCAAAGAAGATTTAAAAATTAACTTCAGCACGGCACAGGAAACTGAATAGTCCACTGTAAAACCTAGCGACAGGACAAAAAATTGAAAGAAATTTCCAAGGAAAGAAATACATTACATTTTAAAACACCTATTTTTATACAGCAAATTCAACTGCTTTTGCCAATATTGTAATTAACTGTTAATAGAAATAATTTGTGGTTTTAATTAATAAAATAGTTTGACATACCTGATGTTACAACAAAATTTTGAGTCCGTCTTACCCAGTTTATACAAACTAAGACAAATGTTTCTGCTTCTTGTCCGTTTTGAACTTTTAAGTTATTGGCAGCAGCTATGACATGTTTGCGTAAGTCATCAATAGTTAATTTTTTAAATATCCCCACAAAAATATGTCCAAATGATTTAAAGTCAGGAGATCGTTGCGGCCATGGTATCGATCCTCCTTGTCCAATCCTCTGGTATTATTGCTTGGACATGCTGTACACAGTACGGATATAATTGAGCCTCGTGTATGATACTCCACACTGCTGCAATACGCCATGGAAGCCCTGGACTTCCATCTCCACGATTCGCTTTCTAATTTTCCTCGCGTTGCCCTACACTTGCATTCACTGCACAGCGCAGTAAAAGTAGCTGCATTTGGCACATGTTTTCTGGAAAATCGTTCTACTACAGCATTTTCACATCGCCATAAATGAAACGATATCCATCAACTTCGAGTTGATACACACGTAAGCTATTTTTGACACTTGAAAAACTGGCATCACAAAAACTTTAATACCTACAAAAAGTAATCGGATTTCAATATTCGAAATCGCCTGGCTAGAGACTACAGTAGCCCAGCCATGTAACATACATACTATATACTTGAACTTGTAGTATGTTCAAGTATACAATAGTATGTCAATGTATGTTCAATATTTTTTACTCGGAAACTTTTCATTCCCAAATTTTTTTAGATAAGTTCTGTATAACATGTTCCCTTAAAATAAAAGTTGAAGAGTCCAAGTGTGATTTTAGATTTTGCATTAAAACGAAGAAATGCTAGATGCCAAGATTTTGGTGACCCATGCTTTATGCAAATATTAAATTTAATTCAGTTGACGAATTACAAGGTCATGGGACAAATAACATACAACTTCAACATTTTTTCGTTTTGTTTCCATGCAGAGACAACATGAATAATATTTCTATATGGACAAAACAAATATGTTTGGTGTTGTTTCTCGTATAAATTTATTTGGAAACGTTTTTACTTATTATGTAGTGACAATGACTTCTAAGAAGGAGAAAAGAAATATAAATCTGAATAATAATATAATAATAATAATATCTCTACCCCTCATTCTAATCACGAGGATTAGCCCAGAAGTCGAAGACTTGTGCGAGAGAGGGGGCGGCATATTATTATTACGCAGGCCGCATTTGGGCCCAGGAACGACTTACGTTGGTAGGTCCTGACCACCATTCAGTGCAGGAATGAGGGAAACCTGGAAAACCTCATTAATTAGGGGGGTAGTCAAATGACAACCGGTATCAATCTCTCACATTGACCCAAGCCAACATTCTTCCACCCTACCATACCCGCAGAGAGGGTGCCAATCTCTCCACGAATATAGCTTATATACGGTCTACCGGCTGCGGGGGTCGAACCCACAGCGATCCAGTCACCTCGATTCAAGTACTGACGCCTTAAACCGCGCGACCACTGACCGAATAGCCTTGGCAAAGACGTAATAAAAGCGTCGAAATGTAGAAATAGGAGAGCGACTCTGTCGAACTTCTCTCTCCTTTGTAATTACTTATGTATTTATAATTCTTGCAACTTTTAATAAATACACTATTATTATTTATTATTATTATTATGTCAGCAATTTTAGGGAAAAAATGTGAAGTTGTATGTTATTTGACAGATGACCTGCTAATTCCTCTACTGAATTATTGATTTGGGGTGCAATATTAATAACGAAATTAAATTTAATGCTTTGTATTCCATTTTCTTCATGAACAATGCGATCTTACTTATATTATTGTTTATTTACTTATTTTCTGTTAATATTATTTGTGTATATACTGCTCGGAAAATAAACTATTATCCTATTCTCTTTACAATATCTAACCGTGGCAGCTGCGGCAAAATTTTGTCTAGAAGTACGCATTCACTGTATACTCGTAGTTGATTAATTACGAAAATTTAAAGCAGCGGAATATATCGATTAACTATCAAGTAAGGGCGCTAGAGTTTGGATTAACTTCGTTAAAAGTTAAACAGACTGTGGTTAATTATAGTTTGTGATGTATTATGGTTATTAATTTCTGCAAAAATTACTTGCTAATCGCTCATTTGAAGTGTCTGCAACAACCTTTATTTTAAAAGTACTGTTCTGAAAGCGTCACAGTCATACAAAAATTGGTATAACAATAAAACAAAAATTATGTCCAGGCATCAAAATGTATACCAAAGTAGTTACATAATAATATATAATATAATATCTCTACCCCTCATTCTAATCACGAGGATTAGCTCAGAAGTCGGAGACTTGTGCGGAAGAGGGGGCGGCATATTGTTAAGCAGGCCGCATTTGCGCCCAGGAACGATTTACGTTGGTAGGCCCTAACCACCAGTCCGTGCAGGAATGAGAGAAACCTGGAAAACCTCATTAATTAGGGGTGGTCAGGCGTCGACTAGTATATCAATCTCTCACATTGACCCAAACTAACATTCTTCCACCCTATCACACACGCAGAGAGGGTGCCAACCCTCTCCACGAATATAGCTGGTATACAGCCCCGACTGCGGGATTCGATCCCATAGCGGTCTGGCCACATCAATTCAGGTACTTAAACCGCTCGACCACTGACCGACAACATGTAAACAAACATATCGCAAATGAGTTTCCTAATGAAATATGTTCATGGCTACCCTTAATTAAAAATATTGTAATGCTTCTTTTTAATATTTCGCTCAGTCGCTTACCAAACAAATTTAATACCAATCAAAAGTAAAGCATAAGGAACATACAAGAGAAAGGTTGCCTTCCATTTTGTGGTCCTTATTGCCGGGTTACTTTGTACTAATCTGCTTTCTCATTGAACTATACCGGGTGTAACAAAAAAGCAGGTAATTCCATTAACTTAGTCTTAGTCATAGTCTTATTAAAGTCACTCGTCAGCAGCCCACCAGACATATACTGATTTCGATCTTATTAGCTATCATCAGTATGCCATAGGTGAGGTATCTGACGAATAATCCTAGCTGTTTTAAATTTGTCTCACGTACTCATGGTCCCTTCTGTCGGGTTAGACTCAAAAGCCAGGGCTATTCGTTAGACACCTCACCTATCCCATACGTGCAAAATATCTTTCTTGCCGAACGCGATAGAGATCGATAGCTTTCAATGGCGTCTACTGCGATGTAGAACGTCTGTGGCTTTTCAGTTCGGCATTGAGTAGCAAATGGCCGCTAGATGTAGCTTGCCTACACAGCGTACTAAAGGACGACCTGAATTCGAATCTTAGACTATTACCTAGTATACTAATATTTCTTTTTGTCATTGCTCTTGTCATATTTACCTTTAAATTGAATATACCAATTTGGAAAAGTCTCTGATTGATAAAATTTAAAAATTGTCATTAGATTAATATTATCAAAGTTAACTGTGTATTCCGTATATCTTGAGAGCAACCGAAATTAATAAAATAATTACAATTTAACTAATTAAAATGTTATGTTTGAAATTTGACTAGTTGACTAAATGATCTACAGTAAAAATAAAATATGTTTCATACAGTGAATGGTATTGCTCGTTCACATATAATAAAAACATCACAAGCACGCTAATATCAATTTCTGCTACAATTAGAATTTATAATTATTTTTCATTTTGAAATGTTCGAGTTCAGTATACGCAACGTGTTCAACAAAACTGTAGTTTAATTATACGTCAGTATTCATTATATTATTTCCAATTGTGACCAACATTTCAACAATTATATATTGTACCACCATCATGTATTTATTAACATTAAAATTGATGTTAATATCTAATGAAAAATTAAATTTGCATTTACAATAACCTGTCGTATACTTATACATTTTTTCTAAACCGGAATATGTCTGGTGGCGTCACTGACCAATTGCATTGGCTATTTAGCTATAGGTTTTCAGGTGTGATTAATGCTGGTCGGGGCATTAATCTGCAGGGTAGTTAATTCCTAAAATCCCGTTTTTGCGAATATCGGAATCGCCGAAGGCGGAATACACTGATAAAAATTTGTCTTTAATTTCACATAATTACGTTGACAATTTGTGATGTAACATACATAACAATAATTTTGTAAATAATGTAAGTAGATACACTGTAATATTACATATTATATTATGTGATACATTTACAATTACTACTACTATTATTTTAAATTTCATCATACATTTTCGACAGTATAATTTGTATTGACTTATATGTTGTAATTTTTGGTTGGAATTGTAGAGTATATGAAATTTTACTGAGGAATTTTAATTTTCTTATATTTTATATATACTTACATTTATAACTATAATTGGAAAAGTGCGCCTAGAGAAACTTTTTCAATAACTAACTTACTTCACATATATGCCTGAGTATCAGTCTGTAAAAAACACAAATAATGGACAATATGCACATATTCAGCAAGGGAAATTCGGAAATGTGAAAAAATAGGGTGTTCCATTTAAAAAAAACCGGTGATGACGTCATGGCTCGAAGATAAGTCACCCTGTATATTAAAATATTATTTGAAGAAACATATTGATGTTGTGGGTGTTCGGATTAGCTAGTGACCACTAGATATAGACACGTGCTACATCTCGTGTACGGACAGCTTTCTTTAATATCAATTTTCACTATAGACTAAATTGGTAGAGTTGCTACATGATGTCTCCAAACGAAAGAATAATGCACGCCTACGCAATTAGAAAAATTAAAACCCCATTTCTGGGTGGCGCGAGAAACAGGACACTTCACCGGAAAAGTCTAATGACAACACCAACAACTAATTACATTAGACGAAACATCTGGCAACCCCGTAGAGCTGTACAATACTAATTCATTACTGCCAGCTACGGAGGAATCTTTACTTTTTTTTTCTAAAAGCGTATATATCTTTTGGTGACTAAATATTGACCCACAACTGTTACGAATGGCGAAGATTAATAGCCGTGCCCCACCCACCACAAATAAAAGCGTTGCGTATCCCTTTTTAAATGCTGCCAGACAGCTCAGATTAATCTTTAAATCGCGGAGAGGATAATGGTCTGTAAAATTGTGTTACAAAAATACAAATAACTAAAAAAGTTACATGTACTTGTTTGCGTCATTTTAACAGCGTTTCCGACGATAGGTCCTCTCTCTGTCTCTCTCTGTTTGAACTCACATTTATCTTTCTTTTTTTAAAAGAAGTGGGAAAATCATGTACGAGGGTGGATCAGATATAAACCGTAATTTTTATTTTAACGTTCGCTTCGTAAAATAACGCGATGTTATGACACAGAACATCTAACAATCAGAATAACTGAGAGGCAAGTCCATGATCCTTGTATTTAAAATTTTACAGTACTATTTTATTTGTGCTACTGTTTGGTGTTGAAAATGGCTGCAAATTTACATTCAGCGAACAAGTTGACATGTTAAGTGTGCTAGGTTTCTGTGAAGAAAACTGTAGAAGGAGTGTGGAAGAATATCGTAGGAGATTTCCAAATGGAGTGATTCTCCATAGAGAAAAACTGATTCAATCAGCTGTACACCGGATGCATCGGAATCAACCAAAACCTTCACCGATTTGCAGGAGAGAAATTCCTAAAAGGACTTCACCTACAGGAATTAATGCACCGAAGCTAGATAACTCTTGTTCACTGCGGAGGTCTAAAAGAGTAAGGAAACCTCCCATTCGTTTAGCGTTGTGACTAATTCCAACTCAAAAATTTCTATTCCAGCAAAGGGGGGAAATGTTACATCCTTACAAATATCATACAATCACATTACCATGGACGGTAACTACGCTATTATTTTCTAATGTTGAAAGATGGGCTCCAGAGAATGGAAAGTTTTTCAATAATATCCGAGAAATTCCTAATGTAATAAATGTAAATACTAAATGTTTATCTCGAGAAACTGGATGATCAAGAACTTCTGTACACCGAATGCTTAAACGTAGTCTACTACAACCATATCACATCCAAAAAGTGCAAACCTCAAGATTTGGATCAATGAGTCACCTCTTGCGAGTTTATCTTACATAAGGATTTTCACAAGAAAAATCTTTTCACTGATGAGACTCGTTTGACTCCTAAAGGAATTACAAATGTTCACAACTTCGATGTAAACTCCTGTGCAATAACTTCTACACATTTTCAACGCAGGTTTAAGATAAATGTTTGGGCAGATATAATCGATCGTTATTTGATTGGATCAGTTATTTTGCCATATCGATTAAATTTTGAAAGTTATTTTGTCTGCAAAATATTCTCCCCGATTTAACCGAAGATTTACCGTTGCAGGTTTGATTTATGCATGATGGGAGACCGCCTCATTATAGTGCTACTGTTAGAGACTTTTTGAATTTTGAGTTTGCAAATAATTAAGACAAGGAAATAATTGTCCTTAAAATGGACCACTACGATCGTCAGACCTCAACAAATGTGATTAATTCCTTTGGAAAACATTGAAGGATTTTATTTCTTCCTCACCAATTTAATTCCAAGAAGATTTGTGGAATCGTATTACGATTAAATATGACGTTATAAGAAACGATCATCATTTATTAAACACAGTAAATTTTAATTTTCAGAGAAAAGTAAATTTTTGTTTCAGAAAAAATGGTGCCTATTTTGAACAAATTTTTTAATTTTTTTTTTATTTTATTTTATTACTGATTGTCAAGTTTTAAAGACAAAATATCCTATTGACTTTTTTATTTCTTCTAATAAACACTGTTAAAATCTTGTTTCAATTATTGAATTTTTTCTTGAAAACCTTTAAGTTTTTTAAAATTAACAGAGTTAAAAAAAGTCAAAAATTATCTTTCTTTTTAAATGCAATTAATGGAAAAAAAGTTTGGTATACTTTTAGTGATGACTCACCCTCAATAAACACTTTGTAGTATTTCAATTTAATTGAACTCATAGTCAAAGAATACCAATAACAAACCTAAATCATATACCAAATTTGGTTACTCCAAGTTATAATAATTTAGAGATATTTTTTTTCTTTCGAAATATTTGGCTTCACTTTGAAGCTGTAACTCCTAAGAGTTGTAATATAACTGCAAGACCACATATTCGATCAATTTCCGAGGATGGTCTCTATCGAAAGTCTTGCTGAAATCAGCATAAACAACATCTGGTTGCTTTCTGATGTCGAGAGAACATAATATACTGGAGAACGTGTATATGCATAAAGTGCATGAAGCAACATTTCCAACAATTTGGAGAATACTGAAGTATATGAGAAGGTACATAAACTATGTAATTTGATATATCGACTGGAAACTCATATTCGTTGATTAAAGTTTCTTTCTTCATTGAGAAGATACGTTCATGCTCATCAATCTTATTTTTGTCTAGACGTAAAATTGTTTAGCTTTTTCGCCATTTAGGTGAAAGTGTTATTTGAAATCTAGTTAATGAAAAAGATTAGTTTGAAACTATAGAATACCAGTATTACCACCGAACTAAATGCTATTACAAGCAAACATTTTAATAATCAGTCCCTTAAGTGGTGTTCCATAGTGCTTATTCGTCTTCCCTGGTAAATTCTAATTGCTGGGCGTTTAAAATGCAGTTGGCTTTGTTTCCTCCCCATCTGGTCTACTCGGTGGAAAGCGATTTCAACATGTTTAAGAGTCTTGTCAAGCGATCGGTTTCGTTCCAGGTCGAAATAATCTGAAAATGCCCTTTAAGTGGCGAAGCGGAACATTAGGGGCTTTCCGTAAAATATTAGAAATCGTAATCCGCTTAGTTACCCTTGACGTGGATTAATGCGAATGAAGGGTCGCGGCTAATAGGAATATCATTTGTTGCGAGATTTGCCTTTTCTCTTTGGAAAGTAAAATTGGAACTATGATGAAATATGCGCTCGGATCGGAAACATTTGCTGGTTATAAGGTGTTGAGAAACTAGTGGTCAAAAATGATAGGGCATAGAGGCGAGTCAAAATATTATCAGTACCTACTTCGGTGGATTTTGATAACCTCATAACTATCCCTCATAGTTTTTATGCTGGCGACACAAAATTATATGGAAATACTGTAGAACAGCACAACCTTTCAAAGTAGCCTGACAGGGATTGATAACTGGTGCAAAACTTGGTTAATTCCACTAAACTCGAATAAATGTACTGCACTAGTACTTCATTAAGTGTAATAATAACTACAGATGGTCCATTAATAGTTCCAAAATCACACAAAAGCTAACCAAAGATCCTACGTACTATTTAAAGGGATTCCCAGCTTTAGATTATTTTCTTTTTTGTTTAAATCCAACGTAAGATCTATGGTGGAGTATGCTTGTATCATATGGTCACCTAGTTTGATTAGGGACATTAACTTACTAAAAAATCAGCGCAAATCTACCAGACAAGTGAGAGACTACAAATTGTAAATCTACGAACACAAATATAGAGACGACATGATTTTCACTTAGAAGCTGTTATATAATTTTTGTTCTAACAGTTTTTAATCAATGGAATCAACTATCCAATGATGTTGTAACTTCTGGAAGTGTTAACTGTTTTAAATATAAATATGACACTTTTAAAAAGAATGAACTTGTATAATGCTTCAGTTGCAGTGTTGTTTAGACAACTCGTATGTCATACATATTTGTTAAATATGTTATAATTGACTTTGAAATTTGAGCGTAACAGGCTTTGGCCTCTGCTTATTCCTTTAGTTTAATGATAATATATGTTTCTGTTCTTGCTTCCTAATGGATATACAAACCTTTTAAGTAAGAAGTTAAATATTGAATTTTAGTTTCAATTTCTAAACCGTTATCTTGGCAACTTTGAAATTTGGGTGGTAATAGTAACTCACAATAATACAACTTTCACTATTTAAATTGGAATTAGACATGCTTCATATATAAGTACGTCAAAATTGAGTTTTAGAATTTATACAATATTAATTGTGTTGCCAAATTGGACATTTTGCATTCACAGTTCGATTTCCGCATCAATCTGTTGCAAAACGCTATACGTTGTTTTATTTGATATCTTTTACCATTTCGGAGATAAACTGCAGCCTTGAGAGCGACTCCAGCCACCATATCGCTCATCAAAGCCGGCTAAAAAGCTTCTTCTAAATTCAAGTCATCAATATTTTGTTACAAAAACTTTGTAGATACTTTTGTTTTGGTATTGGCTATCATGACTTGGGAGCATAGTCTTTTATATTTCATATGTTAGGTATTCTGTTCGATGTTTATATAGACCGTTGTGCACTATCCCATAACGTTCCGGTTCTGGACTTGAAATCAATGAGCTGTGATGTTTCGGTCTTTGTTTTTCACGTACAAATATTTTCCAAATCCCTGGCAAATCTAAGCCTTTATCACTGTTAAAGTTATTCTGGTTTTTCTGCATTTTCATGGCTACCCTGTAGAGTGTTATTGGTCAGAATAATCTCTTTTTTACCAGAATCTTGGTTTCTCTTAATTCTATAAATTGTCCCGTGTTCTGCAACTGCCTATTTCTCAAAGTTATTGTTCTTGAGATAACTCTTGTGCTCCTTCAACATCGTACTCATCTGTCATATGGAGTGTATTACTACTGCTGTTGGTCTTAAGAAATGCTGCTTCTATCTTCTTCGAAGTGCGCCTTATTTTATCCGTACATCCGTGTATGTAGGGTAGAAACGTCGTTGGTCGATAGGTCTTCTTTTCCTTTATCAATAATCCTTTTAATTCCTCATTGCTTTTCGTGATCCATTTCCTTTGAGAACCGTTCGTAAATGGCTCGATATACCAAGGTGGTGATGACACTTTGGTTTTGAGCAGGTTGGTGATGGGATTCGCCATTCAGATATCTGTCATTATGAGTTAGCTTCCTGTAGATACTGTGCCCCAATGCCAGGGTGTCATTTTCTTCCAAATCCATAACTAATATCATGATGTATTCCATTGATGTGTACCAAAAGAGGTTGCTAAGTCCATGAGGCAATACGATGAATTTGTCATCTATACAGGGTGTTCCAGAATGATGGTAAAATATTTTACCAGTGTACTCCACAAGCGATTTTGGGGGGGATCTTCATATGAAATTTTTCAATTTGGGTCCTTCCTGTTGAGATATTCGAGTCTCAAAATGGCGGGAAAAAATAGTTTTAGATTTTGACTAGCTGATAATGTGTACCAAAATTGAAATTTTTAAGTGCAACCGTTTTTAAGGAAAAATAAAATAACTATTTTTTTCCGCCATTTTGAGACTCGAATATCTCAACAGGGAAGACCCAAATTGAAAAATTTTATATGAAGATCCCCCCCTGAAATGGCTTGTGGAACACACTGGTAAAATATTTTACCATTATTCTGGAACACTCTGTATATCTGAACCAACATTTTGGCTTCATAACTGCTGATTCCAAGGCCTGTACCTCAAAAATATTTGTCAAGGTTTATTCTTTATAGACCAGTTTTGACATTATGTCGTACTAGAATACAGACTATGTATAACCATACTAATTATTATTAATAATAATCTCAACAGTTGTAGATAAAACGTGGTACGCAATACGTTCAATACTACGTTATTGCTTATACGTAAATTACTATTTCAATACGGTATCATGAAAAATAAACTATATACTCTATAATATCAGAAGTGGGATTTCTGGGCTGCAACTGCTGATCAGTTTACCTCCTGTCCTATAATTTATGCATACGTTCCGATAATTGAGTGAGCTGTGACTGCGCCTCGTCAGAATATGTAGTTCGCCTCCACCCCCTATATTAATATGTGCTAATTTGATAACTGATTGGGTTTCAATCCCAGAGATTTTGTTATTGAATTAACTCAAAGGGAGCATGTTACCGGATAACGGCTGTCAAGTTGCTGTGTTTGGCTTCTCGTGTATCCGATGAACCGCTTGGTGCCAGATAAACCCCTGCAAATGCTAAGTGCAGTTGAGGCCCTGATTTGACTGTTCGTGTTGCCGTAATGAAATTGCCGCTGAATGATTCATAAAGGCGATGCCAGTATCACCTGTCCTTCGGCAACGATAAAATCTGGTAAAAGTTTAATTTATACAAACATGATTTGTTAATTAATATAATTTATCTACAATCACTAATTAACGTACGGTTTTTTGCTTGACAGTGACAACGACTAGTTAGCGTTTATTGAGGAGTGTCACTTAGTGGCTTGCCCAGCGATAAAATCTAGCAAACGCTCGTAGCAACCAAGTAAACAGCGTCCTGCAAACACGAAATTCCAGGAAACAACTATTCTGCGGGCTAATGCGCCGACCAGCATTGATTTACACCTGGAAAATCTATAGCAACAGCTAGAGTCAGTCGTCAGAAGCCCACCAGACGTTTACCGGTTTCGAGCTTATTAGCTCTCATCAGTATGCCATAGGTGAGGCATCTCTACTCTAGCTGTTGCTATAGGTTTTCCAGGTGTAATTCAATGCTGATCGGGGCATTAGCCCGCAGAATAGTTGTTTTCTGGAATTTCGTGTTTGCAAAATATCGTTTCTCGCCGAACGCGATAAAGGTCGACAGCTTTCAGTGGTGTCTACTGCATGTACAACGCTTCGTGCCTATGATATTTTCAGTCCGGCATGGAGTAGCGAATGGTCGATAGATGTAGTTAGTTCTACATCGCGTAAACAGCGTCCTTTTAACAATTGTCAAATTTTGTAAAATTTGCGCAGATTAGTTGAGATAATTTTAGTGGAAAAAGTGGTGGAAACTGAAACTTAATAAAAATATCCTATTATAGGTAGGTAATTCTAATTACTGGATTCTGATTCAAATACAAGAAGTCGAACTTTTGCTGTCATAAATAATATTTAAGATAATTCTATCAACTCTTTGTCATTCTATAGAAAGTATGTAGCCTTGAGACCCAGAAACGAAAACACACCAGCGCGATTATTCTTAAAATTTAATAAAGGCAAGTGGTAGAAAATGAATGTTATTGCTTAAATACCAAGCGATATTACTAATTATCTGAAGCTACCAGAGTGTCATTTATACACAGAGAATTGCTATTGCCAAACATCAGCTACTTTGTTGGTTAATGATTAAGCCGTGCCCACATTATGCCGAATGGTGTCGATCGACAATGTCGATCGGCAAACCTAGAGTTTCGACTCGTCCACATTGTATTTATGTACTTAGTATGTGTAGACGTGTTGACCGATATACATCGCCGCGCCATTTAAGTAAAACTCTAGTTGACTCTCTTTGACATAGTTTTTTTTTTAGATTTTAAAATAATGAGTGATGCAGAAGATATTGCAGTGGCCACTGCTGCAATTATCATTGCAGTTGTTGGAAACCAACAACAGCGCCGGTGACAATGTTTGCTCTTCACTCCAATTCATCATGAGACAATAAAAGAATAGTACCTAGGTAATCAGGAAAAAATAAACACACTGCACAACAGACAAAATTAATCAAAATAACTACGTTTGTAGATACCTAGTACATATGTAAATGTTCGTGTTTACATCGGCTGGCACTTAAAATGTTGAACAACATGCTTCAACACCTCTACACTATTCATGTCCAATAGACTTTCTTTGATCCGTACCGACTTGGTTCGGGTTGCGTTCGACTCGACCCGACATGGTTCAACAATGCCGGGCGACACGTCTAGACTGTACCGACATACACACCATTCGGCATAATGTGGACACGGCTTTTTATACAACTGAAGCGACACGGGGAATGAAAGGGTTCTACAGTTGCAGAAGGATACATAGATAATAACATCAATTAAAAAATATTAATTAGGTCATCAAATAATGCACAAGTAATTGAATGTAGCAATTTCAGTAATTTCGAAATTCTAATCAATATCAAAATGTGTCACTTTCAAAAAGTTTTCACAAAAAAAAAAGTTTTTTGAAATCAATGCAAATTGTGTCTTTTACGAAATCTTATTACACCATAGTAGGCCAGGAGAATTACGACAAAATCTTTCAAATATGGCTCTAACGTGACGTAACTTGGAATACCTATTGAAGATAGCGAGGTGCGCCAGCTTGAAAAGGTGTGCTATTTGCATAAATAACCAAAAAGTGAAAAAAAGCGAAAATCGCGGGTTTTTTTCAACAATCCCTTATAACTCGGTAAGTATGCATTTTAGAGAAAAAATGTATGCTTATAAATTTGTTCGTTATTAAATTATCTACAAGATAGACACCACCGATATCCGTAAATTTGAAATGTTCGCTGCAAAATGCTCGAAAGCGCAAAAAAGTAGGTAAAAAACAAGGTAATTTTAAATTATTTATTTAACAATGAAAAAATAACCCAATCACACCATACATTTAGACAAAAGTACTTGACTTCAATACAAAACGAGAGCCTTAAGGCCGATTAAGATCGGACCGACAGTTTTTGCATAATGCAACTGTTAAGTAACCTTCCTGGAAGAAAAGACATTTTTTTAATTTTGTGCCAGGCTAAAAGTAATGAATATTTTTTTGCGCCCTCCTAGATTGTACTGATGATGTGTATAATATAATCTAAACCAGAAATAATCTGGCGTGTCCCATTGAATTTCCGACTAGCTACCCTACTCACATTTTCCAAAATAATTTCGGACAATATTCATGTTTTCCAGCCCAAATTAAGGTCCGGCGACCCCCCTCTATCGCGAGGGTTGGATGTTACAATTGTCGGACATTAATCATTTATTTATTTGAGTTGTTCGCTTTGTCGGATCCGTACGTGTTTAAATGTTTGTCGAGGCCGATGCGGACTTAAGAGACTCGTAATGGCTGTCGGCCGGCTTCCACATTTCATTTGTGCAATTTAGGGAGATTCGCTGGAGCTGTACCCGGTTACGGTGAGGATTTTCTAGGTAGTGACAATAAATTGCGAGGGAATGGATAGATTCTCCAGCTTTTTCTACTTTTTAGTTCCTCCAATTTCGACTCATATGCGGAGAACTGAATGTTCCTCTTCTGCAAATAAATGTAGAATCTTTTTCCATAGATTTTAGTTGGTTAGTAGACCTATTAGAAAACTGAAATAGAAAAAATTGATTCAATATTCCATGCACAAGGTGTCCTGGAGAATGGCAGAATTTTAGCTCGATATTTAAAAAAAACCTTTTTCGGCGCCTATGATAAGCATCGACTGAGATGGCTTACATCTGTCAACAATGTCAACTACCATGCGCTCGCCTTTTTGCAGCGTTTATAAATGCAGAAACGACAAAAATTAATATCCTTATTAATAATAATACCTGATTGATAGGTAACGGTTAATCCAGTTAGCTCCAGTATTTGCATTCGTTTGTCACTACCGATAAAACACACTTCCCGTAGGTAGAGTTAGATAAAATGCCTATTTATCATAAGAAAATCGACCGAAAGGAATAGGTAGGTACTAATAGAAAACTTTTAATACACCCGCGGCAGTCTTGTCCCATAACATAGAAAAACATACCGGCAAACTATATCGTGGGAAAATATCCGTACCCGACACATATTTCTTTATTTAGTAACTATAAAACGTTTAAAATTAAAATAAGGCACTAAAAACTGAAGAAGAACAGAAAACTACAACGTAAACATAGGAATTGAATTATAGGCAGCGTTAAATAAGGATTTAATATACTATAGAAAAACATTTTTTTTCGATTTATAAATAAGTTTGGAATTTTTTTGAAGGGCGATTCCGTCAATTCTTATCCCCTCTTAAAATATTTGTACTTAGTCATAGTTAACCCTGTATAAATTATCTATAAATAAGTATGGTACCTACTTACCTGACAAGACATGACCACATTTCGACGCTTGAATATTTTCAAAATAAAAACTACTAGACATTAGACCTATATTGTCTGTTCAAAAAACATTCTGTATAGTATTATAGCATACACCTATAAAATATAATACGACGAAAGTTCTATTTTAATTTTGTCTAAGATAGAATACGTTAAAATTTTGGAATCAAAATTCCTGCCCATTTCAATCTACAAGTGATTAGAATAAGAGTTGATCAATGTAAATATTAAAGGAACTATTAGTCTAAGAGCCAGTGGCCAAACCTATAAGTAAATGATTATACCTGAAATTTTGCACAGTGAGTTTCTTATACCTATCACTCATGATGTGATGACTCGCTAAGCCCGGCGAGGCCGACCCAACTGTTACTCAGGTGCGAGAGGTATGAAAATTTAACCAACTTCGTTATTAAATTAACAAAGCTGCTGTTTGAAAATTTTAAAATTTCAGATCTGACAAATTAGGCATTTATTTTTATTATTTATTATATTTAGCAGCTTTTTATATTAAAATAATATAAGTAACAAATAACCTCTATTTCTGGCACAGGTTCTGAGATTTGGTGGTGTCGATTACAATGCTTGACATTTCTGACAGTTCTTTAACGTCAAAAATCAGATTTAATCAAATACTTTTGAAATTTATAATTTTTGCCAATTCCACAAGTGTCTGCCATGACCTTAGAAGCACGGTAATCGTCTGCCTTTGTTATTTTTATATAATAATAATTGTATATTTTAAAATTTTCAAACGGCAGCTTTGTTAATTTAATAACGAAGTTGATTACATTTTCATACTTCTCGCACCTGAGTAACTCTTGAGTCGGCCTCGCCGGGCTTAGCGAGGTCATGAGTGATAGGTATAAGAGACTCACTGTGCAAAATTTCAGGTATAATCATTTACTTATAGGTTGCCGGCCACTGGCTCTTAGACTATATCTTTTTCAAACACTATTCAAATTAAGTTTGTCTTGCAGAGGGGCTGTTTGATTAAAACAGCTCGGTTCCAACATGCACAATTTCGCATCAAGTCTCTGAACTGCTATCCCGTTGCACCTCTCGTAATTGCAGTAGAATTATCGACGTGCAGTTCGAGGAGCTCGACAAATTAAATCATGCGGAACCGTCATTTATCTGTTGTAATATCACTGCATCGCTAGAGCTCTTGTTTCCAATTGGATCAGTCAAATTACAAATAACTTAGAAATTTAAGGGATACGTTGTGGATTAATGGCTCGTCGCCCAAGGCGAGAGTTCTGCGTTTAAGTAGCTGCTGTAATGTAGGTGGTTTCCTGCAAGTCGAGCCGCTTAGGCCGAACAGGAAGTAGCAACCCTCTTATATCTCACGTTGTGGATAGATTACGCGAAATATACAGGGTGTACCGTATTTAGAAAACTTAAGCTATATAAGCTCTATAAAATGCGTTGTGTTCATACAAATTACAACTAATTAGAAGTAAGAAGAAGTAATGTGAGATGACCAACTTACACGATCATCAGTATTCGCCCAATAATTCAACTACAGAACCATTAGTAATTATAATCGGTGGAAAAATGTATACGTTGAGTTTTATCGGCATTTAATTTAAGAGATTTAAGATTATTATTTACAAACCACCTGTTTGCTTTATTTTCTATTACATTAACCCTAGATTGTAAAGAAATCTCATTGTTATTACTGTCAATTAAAGAAATATCGTCAGCGTAAAGAATACCTTTTTCGGGAGACCAGTCATTCATATAAATTATGAAAAGTAGGGGCCTCATAACAGAACCTTATAGGCACCCCACTTTCCACAGTAGCCAAATGTCATTCTTCAGCCACTGCTTGCTTCCACACATTGCTTCATAGAAGCAAGGTAAGATCTCAAGATATTTAATAGCATCCCTCCAATGCTATACCGAAAAAGTTTTTCAATACTAAGGTCATGAGAAATGCAATCAAAGGCCTTGCTAAGGTTGCACTGTACAGGTCGATTCTGAGTTTATCTGAAAAAAAAAAATCTGAGCGTAGAGGAGACTCTTACAAATACAATTTTGTATCAAAAAATCAAAAAGGGTAGTTGATGAGTTAATGATTTAAAAATACACTTCTGCACGGCCCTGAAAACTGATCCCCTGTAAAATCTGATCAGGCGGCAATCTGCGACCGGACAAAAAATTTAAAGAAATGCTCAAGGAAAGAAATAAATAAGTAACATTTTATAATGCCGATTTTATACAGCAAATTTAACTGATTTTGCCGCTGCTATTGTTATTAATTATTAATAGATTTCATTTGTGGTTTTAATTGACAAACAAACAAACAAACAATCGAACCAACAAACCAACAAACAAATAAATAAACAAACAAACCAACAAACAAACAAACCAACAAACAAACCAACAAACCAACATACCAACAAACCAACAAACAAACAAACAGTATATCCACTTGGGCGCGATACACTTCATTATTGAAATATCCCCACAAAAAGAAGTTGAAATGATTTAAAGTAAGGAGTTTGTGGTGACCATGGTACTGGTCCTCTTTGTCCAATCCCTTGGTGTTAATGCTTTCTGGACCTTTATCTCTTCCACGATTCGGTTTAAAATTTCCCTCGCCTTGCACTGCACTTGTACATAGTGTGCATAACGAACAAACAAAATAATTTGTCAAACATTTCGTTTTTACTTCAAATATTCCCCCAAAAATTGTGGTACAACCCAGATGATGAAGATAGCCGTTGGGGGAATTTACATTACTCTTTTTAAAATAGTGATCACCTTCCTATAGGAGCCTGCTATGTTGGTTTTTATGTGACACATCTTGTATCTCAGAGAACTCGCATTTACACATTTAGTGTTGCATTTTTATTACTTTTGCAGTTCTGCATATTCTACACTTACCTCATTCCTCACGTTATTCAGTTGTGCTCCATAAAATTATGCATCCCAATATAGAAAGAAGCCATGAATTATTTATTTCAAAAGTGCACGTCAGTGGTGCACACGGACTGAAATTCGACCCGAAATGTGGGGAAATAATTACAATTTGCATTTCGCTCGGCGTTCTGCTTATGTCGTTGATATTCCCTGTATACAAACTTCAAACTGTAAAACGATACTGTGTATCTCCCGCTTTTCACGAGAATTGCCTTCACCTTTTGTGCCTCTCAATTAGCGAGTTATGTGTTTGTTCCTAATGCAGTTCTAGGGGAGGAAAATTACTTCAAACAGGTGGGGGCTCCACTAGGAAATTAATTGTGAAGATAATCATAAAAGAAATTGCCATCTGACTAATTATTGTGCAATAAACTTCGTCCGATCTTACGTTTTTATTTATTTGATTTGTTGAGTTTGTATACCAGAAGTGATAGAGCTGTTAAAGTTCCAATTTCCATTTGTTATCCGTATTTAATCCCAATATCTTTTTTACTCTCTATTTTTTATTCTCTAAAGAATTCTCAACATAATCATCTGCCGTAGAAGGGGATTTCCAACGCTCACGACGCTTTAACATCTGCATATCTGCACCGTCATCAACCAGGATGATGGCTAAGGACTTTCTAAAACAATGTCCAGTTCTATTTTCAGGTTTCTTCAATTCCAGCTTTGTTGCATTCATTCTTGGAATGCTTCCATAAGTATTAATTTCGACAGGCTAGAAGGTACAATTTCCTTGTCTGTAGAATACAAAAAGCACCTGTGAATTGCATTAGGAAGACAAAGTTCAGCATATCTTCAACAAATATTTAAACAGTTGATACATTTCCTTCTGTTATAACAAATTCTGGGATAAATTTTGTTTTTGGGATCTTCGTTGCTATCTGTTTTTTATTCTCTAAAGAACTCTCAATAGTCTTCTGCTGTGGAAGATTTCCAACCCCTATGACGGTTTAATATCTGCACCGTCATCAACCAGAATGATGACTGAGGAAAACAATGTCCAGTTCTGTTTTCGGGATTTTTCAATCCCAGTTTTGAATTGATACTAGATTTCTTTGTTTGGGGATATTTCAAGACATTAGTGTATGGTACTCTTGTAAATAGCCTGGAAGAGCTGCAGCTACGGATTAATTAAAAGTGTCAAGAAATCCAAACCAAGGAAGGTGTTTTCGAAAAAGTTCGAATATCGTTGAGACGAAGATGTCGTGTCTGTTTGGAAATGGACGGAGGGCACTTTGAACATCTTCTGTAACTTTATTTTTTGTTTGTTAAAAGCTTCCTTTGTCGGTTTATTCCTAATAAAATGTTTGAAAAATGAATAGTGGTCCATATCTCCGCAACCGTTACTTTGCGGACCCATGTTTATTAAGACTTTTCTTCTTATTTTCGTTCATACTATTACCTCCTGAAATATTTTACGCTTTTTTTACACCCTGTATTTAGGTCCATCCATACAGTAGATAACAAGGCTTAAACTCTTCTCCTATTAAGGGTACGTTTCACTAATAAAAATCTTCTCATTATGTTAACATAATTTCTGTTTCTACGCATGAGGGACTCTGCAGGAAATCCATTGAAATTACCCTTTCGTGAAGCGGCGGTTGCCAGAGTACAGGGATAGGATAATTATTGGAATTCGATTAATAATAGGTGTCATTTTTATCAAACAAAACAAGATTTCTACTATAGAAATGAATCGTGCACGATCCAATGCATTTGCTGTCCTCCAGCTCGGGAACAATTCGGATTGAAAACAAAATAAAAGTTGTTGTCGAACATTGATTTGCGGTTGTGAATTTAGAGAAAATTGAGAGATGACTCCTATATGTAGTAATATGTTTTTACATAAAAATAAATGTATTTATATACAGTCGTATACTTTATATACTCATAAAATACTTATCAAAGAAATGGAAAAGGGGTGCTGCAATAATATAAACGTAAGTTTTGCTATGGGACAACTGTATGTTTCAAGAAAATTGAGTCATTTATCGCTTCCTGTTGTGTCATATCGGCCTGAAACTAGGTATATTATACGGGGCGTCCGAAATATGAGTATCAATACTGAAAATTTGTGTACAGTTGACCAAAAGCGGCAAAAAACTCTTATGATAAAAATGTTTAATACAAATAGTTTTCCTACAAATGCGTTACAAAACTAAAAATTCGAAGGTACAATTAAGGTTAAGTAAAAGCTCATTTAAAATAATTTGTTTTACCTACCTATTAATGAACATTAAAATTTTCCTAAAAATCCTTCAAACTGTAACGTGCGACAACATTACAATCTATTACTTGTTATTGTTTACCTCAAACTATAGATCAAAATAGTTGTACATCGTACATACTTCGTATTGTGACCAGTGGGTTTTGTTTATTTGTATTCAGTGATTGTCTGATGTTTTTTAGTGTACATAAACAAAAATGGTACATTTTTAGGAATACTTGTGATTATTATATAGAATCACCTGTAGGTATGCGACGTTGTCACATATTCAAATCCTGTTTGCTGTCATAGTTTCTATCACCGTTGGTCAGAGAAAGACAATTTTTAAGTCAGTTTTTTTCCTTTGGTACAGTTTAACATACCGCAAAATAAAGCCACTCATATCCCGGACATCCTCTATAATATATGCATATATAAATGTTTAATTTTTTATAGATATTTTGAAAACTATGTGTTTTAGTTTACTACTTTATTAACTGATCACTAATGGCTGAATATTCACAACAAAACTAAAACAAATCAAGACAAAGCACTATAGTATACATAATAGCACTTTTTTGTTCATTTTCATTAATTCTCTGTCTCTGTTTGGGGTGTGCATAGAAAATTTCACCCGGCAGAAATAACTAGCCTTAGGTGTGTCATATTTGAAATGTCAGTTCACTGACTCCATTGTCAACAGTTATTTCGGCTTTAACAAATGATAGCCATTTGAATAAAATTAATGGCTTTAAGATTAAAATTAGTTCGGATGGGAAATAGGGGAGAATGTTGATTAAATAGCCAGTTATCGGTATTCTTTATTTACATAGTTCTGAAATAATTCATACAAATGGAACAATTACCAAGCTGCTTTCTATGCCATATAATAGGCATTTTCAAGATAAAAATCATCGTGTCAACTCAGCTCACAACGTTTTTTACTAATGGAAATATTGATATAGTACAAATAGAAAATATTAGGTTTTTCAAATTCCTGCTGTAACATTCAGGTTATAAATTGGATGAAATAATGTTGATAACTGATATACACGGTGCCTGTGAAATTTCGCAGCTGGAGATGCTGGTGACCAAAAAAGTTGACTCAATAACTTTTAAACCTGTCGGAGTTTTAAAAAAAATTCGCACAATTATGTTTTTTGGCACGGCAATTAAGAATTCTCACCTAATTTTGACGTCACTAGTAGAGGGCGCCACTTATGGCACATCACATTTATTTTAAATGGCAGAACTTTTTTGCAGCTTAGTGTATCCATCTGACTATAGAAACAATAGATTATCCTACCTGTTGAATCTGAAAAAGGTATACCTTGTTAAAGCGGTTAGGAGTAACAGTTTTCGAAATAATTGTATTTGAAATATTCAGTGCTTTTTCTACTGAAAATGCAGCAAATTATTACTTTGAAAAAGTTGTTCAGAACGGTAAATTATGGGGACGTGCAAAATTTCAAGATCGGCGAGGTTTCATTTTGAAACCATTTTTCAACAAAGCACAAAGATTTTATCACCCTGTATAATGAGTATGATTTGATACTGTTTCCAGTGTCATAATGACTTAGATGTTGATGAAATAACTTTAGATGTTGAGGGAATATTTTCGTTTTCGCCTAGAATTTTCATAGGCGTTCGTTTCTTATTTTTAGACAGAATTAGACTTCCAGCCACCAAATTTTTTTTATGCTCAGAAGATCTGGCCCATAATCAGCTAAAAGGGAGGTTGAGGATCGCCGAAAACAATAACCAGTATACGCATTTGGATTAGGTAGTTTAAGAAATCGTGCAAGTTTTGGTACGTTGGCGATAGTATTTATACCAATACGTTGTTCGTTTACCAGCAGATCGAAGAAAGAAACTAACATTTTTAATTTGACATATTTTCTTACCAGTTCTACTATAATTAAGGCATCAATGTTTCCAGATGTTTAAAAAAAAAACTCTTCCAAAGACTCATCATTATCACTCATTTTTCGCGATTTTTTTCGCAAAACTTTGTAATACGGTGGCGCGCGATGTTTGACAGAACCTTGACATAAAGTTAGAAGCAGATTATATGCCCACTTTTCAAAATGTTATATAAATTTCACATGCATACGATAATAATGTCTATATCCTATTATTAGATAATATTAAACTGTTATAACGATTTTATTTATGTTTAACCTTACATTTTCCCTGTAGGGACAAGTGGTTAATTTTCAAGTCTCTAAGCAGTCGCCACAGTTTGTCCATCATATTTCTTCACAATTAAGAAAATATATTAGGTACAATTTTAGAATTTTCGTTGTTATGTTGACACATTTACTATAATAAATACCTTATTTGTAAACAATTTCTGACGTGTTATTGCTCGATGAATAGCAAAACATTTAAGGGCAAATATAAATGTTAAGTAATAAAACGTGTCTTGTAGACTTGTATTTGAAGCAATTTAACACACTTTTTGTGCTTATGAAGCCATCCATCAATCCACCTCTACTTTAAAAAGAAAACTGATTGATGACTGATATGTAGCTCTTTCATCAAGCAGATATGTTACACATCAATCATGAAGTGTGTATAAAATAAACATTTTTATATCGATAATAATTCGCCTACCATTTCTGTAATAATGTACATATCCTTTTAGCGAATTCTAAGTAGAACTCTACACTGATACAAATGATAGTACACGTTGCTCACAATGTATAACTAAAAAATACCAAATGCATACTATACTACAAGAAACTTCAGGTAAATACTGCAGAATTACATCTTTTACCAACCTAATGACATATCTTTTTATTCAAAATACATAAAGAAGAATAAAGGTTTTTACATAAATAAAACTTTGAGATCGTGTAAAAGAAAATACTGCGTAGCTTTTGTTCAAATTTCACACATAGGGGTTTTGAGGGTCTTGTTTCACACCTTATCAGATATTAAATAACAAAATCGCTAAACGTTTTTATTGAAATTCGAGGGTATAAAAAAATCATCATCATCAGGCCTTAGATCGTCATTTTAAAAACCTTAGTAAGATCAGAAGAAGCGGTTTTTGACGTCATTTAAAGGAAAATATTTGTTAGATTAGCTTAAAGAATAAAGTCTTTACGGGTTTGTACACAAAAGTTGATATCATGCTTTTATTGAAACTCAAGGGTACAAAAAAAGTAATAGCCGGTCTTGGATCACGATTTCAAAAACTGTGGTAGCAGCAGAAAAGCGGTTTTCGAAACCATTTAAAACGAAAAAAAATATTTGTTGGATTATCCTGAAGAATAAAGTTTTTACAGCTTTATACACAAAACTTTAACAGCGTAACGTTAGTCGGACTAACCAGCTTTGCGCCCGTGTAAAGCGCTTTAATTGGACTAACCAGCCTTGCACCCATTCACGAAACATGCGTTGTTAGGTAGCGAAACATGCGTTGCTAGGTAGGCTGTTTATTTACGTCCATATTTGCGCCAAAAGTTAGACCCAGTATTGTACCTGTCTAAAAATCGCGTAACTTCGGTCTCTAGTTCCTTGCGTTTCCCATTGTATATTTAGTATTTATATTCAAAAACAGTAGTTTTCAGTGCTACGGATTAGTTAACATATCATAAAGTAAGTATTATACATAGTAGTGAATAGGAGTATGCCTTTTATTTAAATTGGTGTAACAGAAGCGTAAATTTTGCGCGTAACCTCCGCTAGTCTGACTAACGTTACGCCTTGTTGATGAATCCGTATGTAAGATCGTTTAAAAGAACGACGCTTTATATACTTTTTGTTCAAATTTCACATGTGTATAGACGTTTTGAGGAGTCCTGATTTACATGGCCATATCAGATTTAAATAAAATTATTACTAAAAATTTTTATTGAAATTTGGTAGTATAAAATAATTATAGCAGGCGTTGATCGCCATTTTAAAAGCCGTGGTAGGACTAGAAAAACAAATTTTTACACATATAAAAGTAGACACACTGAGGTGCATTATTAATAAACCAAAATCGTTCATAACCAATATATACAAAGACAATAATAGGAAACCTCAACTCTCCGTTCGGGAGTTTACTGCAGTATTCGGACTGTTCAGCTATGTTCTGGCATACTTTTTATATTTTTGCACACGACCACCTGCGCACACTACTGCGAATTTTGGTAATGATGACTACAAGTGCTCTATGTATAAATATCGTTATTTTATACTATAACCGCATTTTAAATTTTACAATATGACATTTATTAGTGGCACATTTTTTGATTGGCTCTCTAGTTTTATTAGGGAAAGGCATGCCAGTTAGGGTCAAGCAATCTAAATCGGATTTGAATTCTGTTGTTTATAAATGACTTACCTCAAAATCTGGGTACTAACAAAATCATTCTTTATGCCGGTGATACGTCCTTAGCGGTCTCAGGACGGTCTCTTGACAAACTCACCTCAATGTCTCAAACTATATTTCAGTGCTTCATAAATTGGTGTCTTGTTAATGACCTTATGGTTAATATTGATAAGACAGTGTTTATTTATTGTAACGCTCATAGTAGTTTGAATCCTGATATGCTGATCTTGTCCTGCCAAAGTCATGTGATCAAATGCAAAGATTCTGTGAAATTCCTCGGCTTACATTTAGATAGTCATTTAAGGTGGACGAACCATATTGATTTTTAAGTAAAAATTAAATGCATCCTATTATGCTATCAATGTGATAATAAAATATATGCCGTTGGACTGTGTGACCAAAGTTTATTACAGTATGGTTTTTATCCATATTAGTTTTAATATTGTATTGTGGGGTGGTGTTGCTAATGCAAATCGTATCTTTATAGCACATAAACGTATTATTCGTATTATCTTTAATATTAAACCGACTCATCTAGTAGACCGTAATTCTCAAATTATAATATACTTAACGTGCCTAGTGTATACATTTTAAATTGTATTTTATTTGTTAAAAGTAACCTGCATAAATTTAATACATTATCATACCATCATACCTATGGAACGCGTCATGCTGATACACTTTGTATACCAGTTCATAGAACCGTAAAATATGAATTCTCGCCAGCATACCAGGGCATCAAATTATTTAACCATCTTCCAAGAGCCCTTAAAGATTTAAATAACTTAAAATTATTTAAATTCAAGTTGAAATCTTTACTAGGTAAAAAATTTTATTATAGAACTAATGAGTTTATGGAATATAATTTTATGTAGGTAAATTCTATTGTGTTGTTTGTGTTACTAGTTTAATTGTGTTTGACATGTCCTATACATTGTTTAATGTCCTACAGGATAAATAAAGATTATTATTATTATTATTACAAAATATAGTGAACAGTTGCATAATTATTTTAAAATTTACAACTCAATTGCTTAATTCTTTTGCATTTACCACAACAACGAATTTATATGGCTTACTAACACTTGTAATTTATTCTACTACAAAATTGTAAGTGCAAATTTGTAACTGTTCGCAGTATTTGTTTCAGTTCATGTACTCAATTTTGAACCCCAAATTTTGGCAATCTCCCTGTATACGAGAACGTTTCCAACGATCTGGCATTGTACAAGTGCTATTTTCCCAAACATAGGCCCAGATAAACACGCCACGAGCATAAATTCGAAATCCGAGCGTTTCCTCCATCAAGGGACCCTCCACCGAAACGTTTTAAGGGCAACCCGTTAAGATCACCGCCGGAGGCAAACCTCCCAGGGATAAGATTCCGCATCGGTACGTTATCCGTATAAATCACATCGGTGAGCTTTACCCCGTCACTACACAAATTGAATATTTATAAATTCCATAATGGGATTCTGGCGCGGATATGACACTAAATTGCTCGTCGAGTTAACACCTCGCCCGAATTCGACCGAATTGGATGCTCCGCGCTCCAACGTTCCTCCCGAGTAAAAATTAGGATGGGGTGGTTTTGGATTTACATTTTTAAATTTATTTTCAAATTACAATTCATTTATAGTGGTTTTTAGGCTTTCACGGCCAGTACTGTAATTTGATACATAGTAATTTTCCTGGTTGTTGTGCCGTGACCTCGGTAACTGGTAGCTACCAGAAATAGAGTTAAAATGCACATCCCTAGCATTAGCCAGGATTCTTTTACCCGCTCTGGTTTTTATCGGGCTAGGCTCTGTGGGGACAGACCCGCTATCGGTGTCTCTGGGCCCGTCCATATATTGATTTCGGTTCCTATTGTTGGTATTACGACTACTACGGTCGGAACTGTTTCTCGGATGATGGTGGTCCTCCGAGGCGTTCCGTAGCCGCCGCTGTAACTGGTTGCATCCCATGCTTCCAAACGTTTCGCCGCTCTTCACTGTCGGCATCGCTAGTGGTGACTCTGCAAAAGCTTCGCCACGACTGAGCACTGAGTAACTCACCACTTTCACTTGATTGCCGAGTTTTATTAATTAGTTGTTTGGAACCCATTCAAATACTTCTTAATATATTAGCATTTTGTTTTTACTCTTATTAAGTGTACTTACTCGTTTGAAATAAAGAACTTTCTATCTTAGCAAAAAAAATATATGAAAAAAGTCTATTTTTTAAACAAGCTGAATTCAAATAAATTAAAAAATGAAAATGTGAAATGACCCCATTACCTAAGTGGAATTGCGTACGAAGGGTTGTGCTGGGTCCAGTCGTGAGCAGACTGCTGATTTATGTCCGGTTTACGGTTGTAAGGGATGTTATTCTCTTAGTTTTGGTTTAATGGTACGTATTTTATCTCTACGGATGTTTATTCCACGATAAATTGCTTTGAACTGTTAGAAAACTGGATTGCTTTTATGTTTTTCTTAATTTTTGTTAAATTCTATAATATATTCTTATTTAAAATAATTGTTAACTTAGTAAAATATTTCAAAAATACCCAACAGTAACAGTACAAGTTAACTATATTACATTCTCTGTTATTACTGTGAATGTATAAAAAAATGTAAACATTAGGGAATAGATAATAATAATATTAATATCTCTACCCCTCATTCTAATCACAGGGATTAGCCCAGAAGTCGTAGACTTGTGCGGGAGAGGGGGCGGCATATTATTATTAAGCAGGCCGCATTTGCGCCCAGGAACGACTTACTTTGGTAGGCCCTAACCACTATTCAGTGCAAGAATGAGGAAAACCTGGAAAACCTCATTAGTTAGGGATTAATTAGATGTTTTTGGATATGAAGAATCATAATCTGTTTTTTATTTAAACGTATTTTTTATTAAAAAATCTTAAACCTACATTATATTTGAGGAAAAAATGTATGTTTGTCTTTTGTCTAAGAAATAATAATTTTAACAATCAGCTGCATAGTTCATTGTACAATATTTTAATGTCGTAGGCCCCAAAATTCCCTTGTAAATTGGATATGTTGAAGGTATATCGACAAGCAATAAAATTTGGACTGGTGTAAAATGCTATGGATAGTATTTTTCAACATACAATGTTTTTAAAGTCATACTGGTTATTGCAGCTCCAAATTTTTCGTCTTTTTTTTAATCTAAATTGCTAAACATATTTTTTAAATTGTTGATCAGGTTGTAATCTATTTCGAAATCCTCAGAAAAAAAATTTGTTAAGGGAAAGTGCTGAAAATGATCGCCTCTACGACTTCTACAAAAATTCCTGTATTTGGCTGACTTGCTGACATCCATTTATTCGGTATCTTAAATCGGACTCATTTTCAACTACTGTTTCATAAACAATAAATTTACGATGGTCCCATAAAAATAAATCAAGCAGAAAATCAAATAATTGGAACAATAATGTAAGACAGAACAGAAGAAATGATGTTTATTAATAATTGATATAAGTTTAATCGCATAATTGATAATAAAATAGAGTAAAAAAAGAAATTGTTGCAATGAACTAATGAACTATTATAAGTGCAATGTAATAAGTCATGTCATTGATAAATCTCGTGACATTAATTAATGTTTTATACAGAATTTTAGATCTGGTACTAGTAAATACACAGTAGTTGTTTATTGAATTAAATGTACTGTATATCTCAAAGTAATTAAAGATAACACGTTAAAATTAGCATTAATGGCATTCATATATCACTAACTAATTTCATAACATGTATCATTAGTAAGCTTGTAAATAATTTAATCTCACATTTTCTGCTTCTTCTATAGTACAATATTAACTATATTGAGTGGTTACCTAACTCCACCTAAGTAAAGGAAAATCGTATAGCCCTGTACATGAAATTATTTATTTATGGGGGATAGTCTATATACAGGGTGATTAAAAAACGAATATTCAACATACATGTGCAAATATGGTAATGCAAGAAAACAAAATATATGCATGTTGAAAGCTATTTAAAAATATTTAATTGCTTGGGTCTACTGTAATGAAGTGATAATACAAACTGGCTCATGTCGCTTGAAAAAAAACCTCTGAGGTTCTGTGATAAACCGACACCGGTGCAAAAAATATTTGCAGCGTTTTTACTTTAAAACAAACTTGAGATCTGACCAAAGTTACGTGTCTTTAATATGATTAAATTTTGTCACACAAACTGAAGAAAAATTGAGGTACTTGATCACTGATAGAAATATGAAATTTATAAACAATAAGCACACCTTATTACAAAAATGATTCGAAATTTTGTCTATCGACTTATACACACATTTGGGCACGCCTTTTCTAATTTTGCCATACTAAAGCAACCACGGACCACATCCAACACTTGTTCTTCAGCTGTTAAAATACGTTGTGGTTGCCCGGGGCTACCATCTTGTTCACGATTTGCACGTAAATTACCAGTATCAGGTCCATATTGCACCACTGCCGTAAAAACTTCATCATAAATAAGAATCATGTCTATTAACTCAATCATTGCTGTACACATGAACCAAATTGAAAATTTTAAGATTGGCACTTCCACGGTAAATAAAAGCAATACTACTGACCTCGTTCGTTTACCACTTAACATAACTTCTTTGCAAAGGCAAAAGAGTCTATTTTCAAAAATATGAATTTGAGAAAAACAGCATCCCCAAAATGGGAATCTTGAAGATGGTTTTTCCAGAATATCTTTCGTACTATTCAAAATAAATTTTTTCATATATTTTCAGGTATTAACAATATTGTGTGAAACTAACTACTCAGTGGACAAAAGCCCCAACCTGCGTTGAATTACACCCACAATATCTACCCATATATTCCTTATTATTAGCTTTTGTAACATTTTTTTACTGTTTAAGAAAGGTATTTTAAGCTAATATGTATCAAATCTCCTACAATTCCTATCAATGAAGTCATATGCATGCTCTCTGATACCAAACATCTAGGTATGCTAATGAACACCCACAGACAAAACTCTATTCAATAATTATCTAAAAAATGTATTCTATTTACTAACCTGATATACCCTATATATGGAGTGGGAATTCGAAATTCAACCACAATAGATGAGATCTGATCTATTTCTGCATTTTTATTGGATTGCTTCATCAGGTGGCCTCCTTTAACTTGAGTCAAATATCTAACTATAAAAATTATTATACCAATAAATTAAAATTATCTGAAATTAAATGTCAAAATGAAATTAAATAATGTCGACAGCGTCAAACTGACTTCATTGATAGGAATTGTAGGAGATTTGATACATATTAGCTTAAAATACCTTTCTTAAACAGTAAAAAAATGTTACAAAAGCTAATAATAAGGAATATATGGGTAGATATTGTGGGTGTAATTCAACGCAGGTTGGGGCTTTTGTCCACTGAGTAGTTAGTTTCACACAATATTGTTAATACCTGAAAATATATGAAAAAAAACTATACATAAAAGGTACATTTTTATTTATTTTAGTAGGTCGTTATGATACTTGACAGTTAATCAGTTTGACGCTGTCGACATTGTTTAATTTCATTTTGACATTTAATTTCAAATAATTTTAATTTATTGGTATAATAATTTTTATAGTTAGATATTTGACTCGAGTTAAAGGAGGCCACCTGATGAAGCAATCCAATAAAAATGCAGAAATAGATCAGATCTCATCTATTGTGGTTGAATTTCGAATTCCCACTCCATATATAGGGTATATCAGGTTAGTAAATAGAATACATTTTTTAGATAATTATTGAATAGAGTTTTGTCTGTGGGTGTTCATTAGCATACCTAGATGTTTGGTATCAGAGAGCATGCATATGACTTCATTGATAGGAATTGTAGGAGATTTGATACATATTAGCTTAAAATTCAAAATAAAATCACGAAATTTGGTGGGTAGCATACATTTCGCATGCTACAAAATTTTCTGTTCTTACAACTTAAAATATTTGCTCACATGCTCAGCGGGCCCAAGGTAAATATTGCCCCACTATTTTATTTTTGGGCATTTTTGCTTGTTGAGATCAAATTATAAAATATCATAGTTTTCTACACAAAAATGTACTCCTGTTCCATCTCGACAGGATGCGCCGTTTTCGAGCAAAATCGATTTAAATAAAACACGTTTGGGAACAAAGGTTCAGGTCATTTTCTCAAATAAATGTGTCAAGATCACTATTAAACCTCTTTTAAAATTATTCCTGTTTAGTTTTTGGCGTTTTACTTCATTTAATACTCAGTTAATACTTAATAACAAGCTATGCACAACATTGGAAATCAACTGAAAGAATAAAGTCGAAAATAGAAAGACAGTATCATTGTCATTACCTGATACCAGAGATATTTCATCTTCATTACCGTAACTTTAAGTTGAATTAATCAATTAATATGTCTCGATAGTTTCCGTTTTTAGCACTACAAGTGGAAAATAAGGGTGCCTATCTCATGTCTGCTTTATTCCTCCTCTCTTAATTTTTGCCACTACTTTTGTCCCATAATCGCCTCGTTGGTCTGGTCGTTCTCATTCTTTTTAAAGCTCACCACCAGCGCAGTTGTTGTTTCTCTATAAACTTTAATATTGATTCGGTTTGAAATTTGTCTCTTACTAACTCATTTCTGACACTGTTTCGCCTGATTATCCCTTTGATCTTTCTAAAATACTTCATTTCTGTTACCACTTTTAACACCCATGATTCGTACCCATGTGTATTGGTTTGAAAATTGTTCCATGCACCTTAATCTTCATTGGTTTTGTTACTTGCCTTTTATTTATAAAGTTGGTCATTGCATAATGCATGTTTAAAGTTTTTTCTAATTGTCTTCAATTGTTACACCTGGATACTTCAATTGATTTATTTTTCTATTCTTGTATCATCTATTACCATACTAGGTTTCTATTCGTTTTTGTTATAATGTCACGCAAAGGGTGACCCTATAGAATAGAAGTTTCCATCGAAAGTCTTGCAACTGGACACTTTTAATTGTTTTGAATTTCACTTGTGTAACGTTGACACACTATCGATTGTAATAAATTTATAAATTTGCCGGCGACATAGCTGGCTCCCTATTTTTAATACGTAATTCATACTACTACTGTATAGGCTGTAAATCGATCTTATCAACTTTAAAAATGATAAATATAAAATATTAAAAATTGACATTATTAGACTTCCTTTGTACAAGTAAAAATAGAATATACTGACGTTTCTTATTCAGATCTTCCCTGTTAGCGTACCAATTCCCCTTTAATAGGGTCCCTTTGACATTTGATTGCTATGCTCAACCTCGGATAACGAGCAAAATATCTGGTGCAGTACAATATCTGCTGTAGCTCCCATTGAATTTTAACGCATTCACTGGTTTATTATCTAGTCCTGCTCGTAATTGTGCATGTATGGGATTATTTATGCACCTGGAAGGTTATTGCAGTGAATTATGGATCTTATTGTTTGCGTTTTTCGTTTTAGAATTGAAAATTGTTCGGTTACCGGTGAATGTTGTTTGGATTTTATTCTCTAAATGGGTAATGAAAGCCTATCTACGCTCAGACACACGTTTAGTGTTTTAACTTAAATATGTTGCTTTTAGGATTATTTCGAATTATTTAGAAATAACATTGTTGGTAACTTACAGGTATACTATCTAATGTATGCAAATGACCTCTAACTTGGCATTGTTTGAAATTGATGTCTACCTAATGATTTATTTTTGAATGCATCGAAATGTAATATAGTTACGTTCACTAGAATTTTTTATTAAATTTAATTATAAACTGAACGATACAACACTTCACAGACCTAAATGCATTATAGATCTTGGAGTAACATTTGAGCCAACTTTATCTTTTACGAAACATAATGACATTATGGCGTCTCCACATTCAAGACTTTGGGTTATATCATAAAAAATTCCATTCTAACGCTTATTCGTTAAAAATTAGAATATGGATCAATAGTCTGGAGTCAAATTTCAATCACAATGCGACTTTGGAAAGAGTTTAGCGTAAATTTATTTACACTAAAAATATCTCAAAGTACAATTAAATTGAATCTAATGTAGATACTTTTTGTTGTTCAATGCAAACTTCAAAAGATGCAATACTTAAGTAGTATTTAGATCTGCTTTGTTAGCGGTTGCTCTATTTATGTTATTTGTTACATAGGTATGTATAGATTTGTATATTTTTTTTACTCTCTTTGTATGGAATAAATTAATCAGGTGTTCGTTGTATGGATAATTGCTCGGTCCCGTCAATATTTACCATGGTCAAAATGGAAATTCTTCTTTTTTGTATTTTTATTCAATTTGCCATGAAATTCTACGTATATTTTATGTAATATACCCATACGCCTCCTTTTATTTTTACCACAAATTAAATTATTGCACTCTAATGAAAGGTATTTAACATAGACTCAAGAATCCGATCATCTTGACACCATTGAATATTTCTGAAATTTCATCAGTGTATTTAGTTTCTATCTTAAGAAAGTCAATTTTTACTAAAATTCCTATCTATTAAAAAAGTTTTCAAAATACTGTTGGTTTCATTAGAGGAAAATAGAAAATAAGTTGCACAAAAATGCGAATATTATGAAAATAAGTCAACTTCTTTACTTATAATATTGATATCATGAATGAATGAATGTATGTTTATTGATCTAGTGGATGTATATTATTGCTGTTAATAATTCGACTAAATTTGCAGTATTTTTGAAACTTTACGCCTCTCTGAATTTCTCTGCTGAAGAATCAGTCTCTAAACTGGAGAAATACATTAATAAATACATCGCGGTTGATATCCTGTTATATTTGTATAAAAATATCTGCTTAGGCCGAGCAAAGAGTAGCAGACCATTTATATCTCACCTTCACTTAGTTTATGTGTATCAGTACATATGCAGAATAGTCAGTTCATTTGTCGGTCGTCTCACCTACCAGTCGCACCTAAATCAGTAAGTAAAATGCAGAAATATTAACAAATATATTAGGGTTGAATATCCTGTTATATTTGCCCAAAATATCAGCTTAGGTCAGGCAAGGAGTAGCAGACCATTTCACTCAGTTTATGTGTATCAGTATATATCGTAGACTTATAAGATGCAGAATAGCCAACACCACCTTTCAGGTGGTGTTGGAATAGCCAGAGTAGTTCATTTGTCGGACGTCTGACCGATAAATAACCAGTCTATTCTAGTAGGACGGCACACAAAGGTCTTAAATTTTCACACAGATATTACAGATGTAATTCAATGCTGGTCGAGTCCCACTCTGCGGAGTAGTTGTTACTTATGGTATCATTTAAAGAAGAAATTATTTTGTATCTCCGCTGGCCAAGTACCTAATGGTGGAGACCATAAATAAAAGAAGAAGAAACAGACGACGTTTTCTTTTGCTACATATCAGGTCTGTGATTTTACGTAGAATTTTGAAAGCGTACCTAGATATTTCGTATCAATGATTTGATATAGGTACCTTCATTTTATAAGTAACAGTAACAGTAACATTTTTAAAATATAGTTGAAATAGCCTAATAGGCTATATTTAATCTATGGGAAAATGTAGATACTATTTCTTCTGTGTCTGAGGACTACAATATAATTCATCTTTCTCATTTCATTTTAAAGTGTCATTGCGCTACTTTACTGTTCGGATCGAAACTATAAAATGGAACGTGTTCAGAATACAGAAGCAATTAAAAACGGACACCATGCAGGACGATTACGGTGGCAATAAAAGGAACAAGGGGTAATCATTGGATGGCTGAATCAATTTTGGAGTTGGATAAAAATATTTTATGTATTTCTGTGTCTGAGAATTTTACAATATTAGTTTGCAACGTCATTATGAACGTATTCCCAGAATGTAAGGGCCAATAAGTACCTACTTAGCTTCGTCAGTAAAAAGTATCATTGGAACTAGTTGACGATTAGCGTTGATCTAATTCACAAAATTCCAATCTTCTGGCATGATGTATTGGTTGAAAAATTTTTTAGACGACTTTTTTGCGGAAACGGCTGCTCCTAGAGACTTCAATAAGGTGTACATTTCTTAATTAAAAGAGGCAGGAGAAAATGTTTTTCTTTTCCGAAATGACATACACTGTGGCACAAAACAGTTGATACGATTTAAAAGGATCCTAATGGTCGCTTGTGGCGCCCTCTTGAAGATACAGCCAATCGTCCATAAAATTTGAATTTCCCTTCCAAAGAAACATTTGCATACAAAATTTCATGAATTTAAGTCAAAGTAATCGAGAGTTATTAAAGAAAATGTTTTTTTTTAATTTGATATCCTGTATATCCTAAACGAAGCGTTTCCAAACCTCCTCTTGAAACACCCTGTATATTTACCATTGATGGCAATGTTAGGTCAAGGACCAAACAAGAAAATCTTCTCCAGAAACGCGTGCCAAAGAAAAGCTATTTTCGTTTCGATGACAAAACATCAAAACATTTGCCCTCTGACAGGTTCACAGGGCACCCGTGCAGAAAGTAGAAGAATTTCGGTTTATCAGGACGACAGTGGGTATAAAAGATAAAAGAGGAGAGGAAAGTGGCTGACGCACAATTTCTCCTTATCGGGGAATTAAAAATAAATACAGACGATAAACTTCTGCTGATGTTGTTTGTTTTCTTTCCTGCCGCGGATATTGATATATAAAAAAATAAAAGCAAGGCCAATGCTTACTGCGTAGTGTTTATTTAAAAATAGAATGTTGAAAATGTGTGGCGAAAACTTGTTTTTGTTGAAACTATTATTTTTAAGTGTTGGCGCTCCGTATGTTGTTTTATTTTTCGTTGATAAAGTTAATCAGCTTTGTTATATTTCTATTTTGTTAATATACACATACAAACATAATTTTTTCAAAACTAGTAACTAAATTCAATAAAAATGAACGCTTTGTTGCAAATAAACTTAAAACCTTATGGTTTAGTAAGTGAATAGGAAATTCAATACATCAAAATCCATTTTTTAGGTGGATGCAGCATATAGTATATTCCTTTGGGTTTGGTAATTCAAGTTTGCTATTTTGCACGGAATCTGACCCAACGTATTTTTCCCAACCCCTTGCTTGGAACATTTATCACTGTTATAATATACAAGAAATCGTCGAGGCTCAGTATCCGATTGATGAAGAGACGCATGTCTTCTGTAACTACATATATTAATATCTTGTGACTTGTTTTCATTATCAATTATACTAAATATGTGAGGTATTTTAATCTTGGATTCTTTTATAGTTACTAGCAAAGTTTCATCTAAATCTTAAATATCATCTATTGTCATATTACATAACTCTTCTCTATGGCAAGCTCCACATATGCCAAGAATTAATAGTGCGACATAGGTATATTTTATTTTACATTTGAAAATGACAACTTATTTTGATCATTAAAAATATTTCAACGGGGGTATTTCTCACAAAAGTAGTAATTCCTCCATTAGTCAATATTCTTGACTTCTTCGGTTTGTAACTATGATTTTTTCTTTTTAAGAATGTTATTAATCTTGAATATTTGCTAATGTCGATATTATGATGTAAAAGAACCGTTACCTTTAACATGGAATGAATAATCGAATAATACGACCACAAAGAGGATGGATTATAATTCTCACGTTACCAAAAAATTTGCTAGGAACACATTTTCGGTGTAGTGTTCCACGTTTTTAAGGCCCGGAGCAAAATGAGACGCAGCTTGGTGAGGTGAGGCAGCGTGAGTCACGGGGAGTTTTATGCGGGAGGAAACTGCTAGCGTGGGTACCGCGCAAATACGATTGCAGTTTTCACTTCGCAGGCAAGCCATATTACTGAAAAATGGCAACTGCTACTGCACTCATTGATTCTCAATTTAGTTCTGAATCTGATTCAGAAGACGAGTTTGAGTCCGAAATGGCATCGTGTATCACCCAGATGGGTAGTAATAAAAAGTCAGTGAAAAGCTTGTAGGTACTTGAAAAAAAAAAACAAAAACTCATGGAGAATTTGCCTTAACTAATGAATTTAGTGACGATTTTGTTCTTATGTAGTCTACATGGCTTGTATCGTACAAAACTTGTCGAATTCGCACAGCCTCAATTAATTTTTCTTACATTGTTTTCAAACACGCGCCGTGATTTCTAAAGAAAACTGCGGGAACTACGCTGCGTTCCACAGGATCACGTTGAGCAAAAACTGCGTCACGTCACGCTGCAAAGAAATATGCGCAATAACTACGAGGGTTGTCCATAAATTAAGGTTTCCAACAAGCTCCCCTAGTTTAAATCTAACAACAGCACCCTGTTCCTTGCTTCCTCCATCACTAATCTGGCTGGTTACTACCTCACTGTGATGGTCAGTCTTGGAGTCTTGGCTTAGCAACCGTTAACGATGGAAGGAAATACCGACGCTCCCGCCAAGTGTGAATTGCGTTCGGTGATTAGATTTCTGTGGTTTAAGGGGTCACCCCCTATTGAAATTCATCGTCAGTTGACCGATGTGTATGGAGAAAAGTGTATGGACATAAAAAATATGGTGTAGAGAGTTTGCAGCCGGTCGTGCAAAACTGCATGACATAAGTCAGTGACGAAAATTGAGGAGCATTTGGTTGTGGAAATCATAGACCATCCTCCTTACAGCCCTGATTTGGCCCCTACTATTTGTTTCCCACCCTGAAACAACACTTCCAGCGACGAAGAGCTGAAGGCAGCCGTCGATACCTTCCTGCGCGAGTCGGCGGGAGAGTGGTACGACGTGGGTATGAAAAAGGTCCCAGAACGACTCCAAAAATGTATTGCTAGTGACAAGGACTACGTTGAAAAATAGCTAAAAGTCCAAGCTTTCAGAGTATGTACTAAGTTTTACAATAAAATGATTTTTACTACTTGAAAAACATTGGAGACTTTAATTTACGGACAACCCTCGTATTATTGCTTAGATTCACAAAAACTCGCCTTGACTCACGCTGCGTCACCTCACCAAGCTGCGTCTCATTTTGCGCCGGGCCTAAAAGAACGCCGTTTAACAAAGTTATCATAAATTTTGTTGTAAAGTTTTTTTTTTAGTTTCCCTGCTGATCTGTCACTTTTCTCGGGGTTTTTCGCATACTAAACATGACGTACATAAAAACCGCGTTTGTTGATATTATTGCTAGGCATCCTTCACAAATGTTAATTCGGCTCGAACAAAAATTACTAGATTTTAAGTATTGAGACACATTTCCACAAATACATAATATGAATGTTTGAAGCCATCTTGAACGACGGTTGTCATAGGCGCCGATTTTCCGGGAGAAAAGGGGTGTTTCGCAATTTTTTAAATATCAATAAATTTCGTATTGTCTTTAGACCCTTGAGCACGTGACTCAAATGTTTGTACTAAGTGATAATTAATCCTGTATAAATTAACAGCTACTTGGCACAACTGATATTATTTTAGTTTAATTTATTTGTGTATACTTGCGTCATTTTTATGTTTGTTTCTATTGTCTGTCTAGTTAATTTTAACTAGTGAATTGTCGCTGTTGGTTTAGTAATTACATTCAAAACTGTATGTAATCAAATAATTACGGAAAATTCAATTATTAATTTAGCTATATATTCGACCGAGACATAGTCTACTATAATTCTAGGCCATTCATTTAGTTTGTAAATTAGCCTAATAAGCGAAATATGTATTGCTGATTAAATCAGTTTTTAAGTTTGAAATGTTCTCCTGAAACTACTAAATTTATGAATTTTAATAGTAAATTTAGAAATCGCTATGTCCTGTGACATAATATATTGTGGGGAGAATTAGGGCGAGTGGCGTTGTACAAAACGTGACTATTAATGCCTGCTATGTTTAGCAATCCGAAGAAAAAAGTCAGAGGCCACACGTTGATCTCCTAATGAAATAATATGTATTACATATGCTGATGTCCACTGTATCCATGTCGCCTGTGTTATGTTGTAATCCAATATAATTTCCGGTTTGTTGGTAGGTATATGGATCGTACATAGCTGAAATAGCTATTTTTTTGGATCGTATGAAACTATTGAAATATAGGTGAGATATCAGTGGTCTGCTTACTTCCTGCTCGGCCTAAGCGGCTCGACTTACAGGAAGCGACCTGCATTGCAGCAGGTACTTAACGCAGACCTCTCGCCCTGGGCGACAAGTCATTAAATCTGTAAATGATATCTCACCTGCACTCAGTTTATATGTGAACATACATATGAAGGAACAACCAGTTCAATTGTCGGCCATCTCACCTGGCATACTAATGAGGGCTAACAAGCCCGAAACCGGTCTATGTCTGGTGGTGTGGCCGATAAGAGTTCTTGGCTGTTCACACAGATCCTGCAGGAGTAATTCAATGCCGGTCGGGGCATTAGTCCGCGGAGTAGTTGTTTCCTGCAGTATCATTTACTCATTTCCAGTATGAAACTATTGTTGCATCCTTTTCAAATGAATGAAATAACCACTCTATTTTTACTCTTGTGATAACCGTTTATTTTTTTTCAAGGTTCCATTCATTATAATTTTACTTTGTAACAGTTCTTTCGCCAAAGGGTAGCTTGAATACCAATTAGAGCATGTTAAATTTATCTTATTTTATTTCAGTTCTTTAAGCAATCGGGAACTATGGCAGTTGGGTTATATTGTCCATCTAGTTGTTTTCCACAGCATGGCTCTAAATTATTCACATAAAATGTTGTTACAAACTCATCGACACTGTAATTTGTTTTGCAATAATTGTTTACAAAACTGTCCAATATGCACCGTGATGCAACCAACTTCTCAGTTTTCTTTCTTTCGTCCCACCTGATAACGCTAAGCAAAATTTGAAATCTTTGATAACTCACGCAAGCCCGAAATATTTCTGATCCTGTCCTGAAATGATCCATGATCCATGAAGAATTTCTATAATATTAAGATTTGTTGATTTAGTTAATAAAGGTTAACTAATGTTTAAACTTTAAACATTTATTAGGCTACTTTGAAATATTTTATGAAATGCTTCTATCTTCCAAACAAAAACGAATTAGACCTATGTTTATATGAGAAAAAATGTTTGATATTAACCGTGTTACCATCTGCAAAAGGTTGTCATTCAGCAACTGAGAACTGCCTAATAATATTGCAATGAAGCACTTTAATACTTTAATATGCAATTTATTATTTAAACTGCAATGAAACATATAACTTAACAGGTAAGTATCTAGCTCGAAGAAATAACAAAATAGGAATGAATATCTACCCTAAAGCCAACACTTTCGCTGAGAATAACAGTTCACACTCTTATCTCGTTATTTATCGGTCTGGCTCGGACGCCTAGGCGGCTGGACCCTTTGCTTGTCATCAGGTGATAAGTACTCTCTTAACAATATCTTCACCAAGTACATTGTCTCTATTTTTTTCTTGTGGTTCTAGTTTATGACTAAAATTCGTTCAAATAATTAATTATTTTCACATACCTAAATGCATATTTATTCTTCCTAACACCTCAACCAGTTTGGGCAATGTTCTGTTTCTGTGATGGATTCATACCTTGTTAATTTTTTTCTGTACTCAGTGAAGAAGCTCCTGAAGTCAGCACCAATATATTTTTTAAAGAATCTGTCACCATTTCATATTTCATTGTTATAAATCTCATAATCGATTAAGGAGAACGAATCCTGATGGGCTCAAATCTGCAAGACCTACGGCTCAGCATGTTTTGTTATTTCAAGCCACCGTGTTTGGTTTGCCGGGATATCGATTCGGAAATGTTATATTACCGCTTGTAACCCCAGGTTAATCTTTCCCAGCATTTACACAGCCTGCAGTTCAAAGTCCTTCGCTAACCTGGAATTAATATTCAGTACATGTGGATGTCAGGAAAGCAGTCCACTGTTATCACGTCCAAGTTGTTATTTCACTGCATTTATAATGCATAAACAGGTCGGTGTAGCAGTAGCAGACCAAGAGATTTCCATTATTAAATAGGTCATACGACTGAATACGATATTTCTCTTCCAAGCCCTCTTTATTGGATACGAATACGAATGCTCTTGTGTTCGATATACTGTATTAATATCTTCAGCTTTCAGAATGTGACGATTTTATTATCTCGTAATAAAATGCGGACTTGTTAGAACTAAACAAACTTTGGAACTAGAGCCGAAGTTTGTTCAGCACCGATGGGTATAAAAGCCTGTCTTAATCCTTTGTCAACTCTTTCGAAACTCAAAATTTTTAGAGAAGTTAATTTATAAATCCGACGCTGCTTCCTATCTCTTGTCACTTTTCAGTTGGGAGTTGCGACTAAGTTGATTTTCGCGTGAAAAATTACTTTATAGCTAACTTATATTCGGCGTAAATATAAGAAAGTTTGAAATTTAAGATGTTAAGACAATAAGGTTCTGTTTCAGTTGATAAGTTCGATATCATAAGTTGCATCGAGCAGAGTGCCATCTAATTGAGGTAACAGACAATTTTATTTAATCTGAGTAAAACAGAGAAAAGGTGTCTAAGCTTTGCTCTATTTAAACGAATTTAAAGGCTAAGTAACAAATACAATTTCGTTGGTTTAGAGCTGCCACATATATACAGAACTGATTCTGACTGTTTACGTAAATTATTTATAATACAGTACCTAAGGTGCAATTTTCTGCACGACTTCTGTTACATTATACAGTATGCCTATCGTATTGGTGTGCTTGGGTCCAATTGAATTCAGCGGATGAAGGCAGCATTACGAGAAAAAGTTAGTGCTAAATTTTTGTCAAGGTGCTCATGAGTACCGCTCGATGCAGCTTACCGTCTAACAGTAAATACGAGGGCCATCCGGAAAGTGGTACCCGTTTGTAGTCACGCCTCGTTTAAGTTCTTCATCACTGTCAAATCTTTTTCCCGCCAGAAAGTCTTTAAGCTTCGTAAAGAGATGAAAATCCGAAGGGGCCAAGTCCGGGCTATATGGTGGATGGTCAAAAAGGTTTCCCACTTGAATTGCTGCAAAAATTGTTGTGTTATCGCAGCTGCATGAGGCCTGGCATTGTCAAGAAGGAGAATGACGCCTGTAGACAATAGACCTCGCCGTCTTTTGTATTGTCCGCCGTAATTTGTGTCTCCACGAACTATAAAATCAATGAACAGTACACCTCGTCGATCCCAGAAAACGATGCCATGAGTTTCCTGCTGGCCAGAACTGTCTTGAATTTTTTTGGTTTGGTTGGTGAAAGAGGATGATGCTTAAAATTCCTGTCGTTTTCATAACTACGTGCAGTTTTGATTGTTAATATTTTTGACATGTTTTAACATTTTCAGTTTAGTTCAGTTTGATTTAGTATTTATTTCTCTTCGTCGTAAACTACCGAAAATTTGAAAGTCTCATTTTTCGGGTATTTGCTTATATCAAGGAAACTATGCATCCTACCAACATGACCATTCTATACAAAATGAAAGTTGATTAAATTTGGTACAAGTTTTACTCAATCAAGTTTTTCGATATCTTGTATAGTTTTCTAATATATATGTATAAGTAAATAACCGAAAAATGACACTTTCAAACACCCCCCTCCCCCCGGCTTAAGGGCTATGGGCGGGGACTTTTGATATGTTCACCTCCTTACTAGTCCAAACAAAGTTACGAAGTCAAAAATTGTGTTCCAAGCATTTCCCTCTATATCTCTTCGTTGACTGGGCTAATAAGCAATGTATGGGCATCAACAGCTTCGAGAAAATGCCATCGCTGGTTACTTGGGCCTCCCAAACCCTGAAGCGTATACTGAACATTATTTTCGGCGCTCTTCTGCCACATTATTAGTCAACTCCGGATCCAATATTACAAACATCAAATGGCGTTGTGGGTGGAAGTCAAAAGCGGTGAGTCATATGTTGAAAGTTGTTTCGATAACAAAAAGAAAATAACCCACAGCATCAAATCCCTCATCAGAACTTCAAGAGAACGGTGCTGAAGCACGTAGTACATCAACAGTAATAGTATGTTCCGTGACTGAAGAACATCTTCTAGCAGCTATTCCCTCATCACTAAAGTTACAAGCTAATCCTGTAGCACTTAGTTTGTCAACAGTGAAATCCACAACTGAAGAACATCCTCAAACCGCTATTCTCAGTACTGAATTTACAAAATGCCACAGATTGTACATTAAATTTCAATGTTTTCCGTAACATATTCTATTAGTTTAAATAATTACTTATTAATGTTATAATTAAAATAAACTGTTTCGTCTGAGTAAAATTGTCACATTCATTTTTTATTACTCTAAGAACAAATATCTCCGTAGGGCTGTAGGAAAAAAATATAGGAACTTGTCATCTTATTTTTTCATGTTCTATCGGCACCTGAGACTTCCCACATTTTCCTGTATAACTTCCCTGTATAAACACCAATGCGACGAGTGAGACATATTCTCAGGAAAGAACGGAATTATACCGCCCCATTTCCTGTGGAGATATTTCAATACGAACTTCCCCACTTCGTTCCATTACAGCAGATTTCCCGAAACAAATACACAAAGGGGTTAAGTATTTTCAGCAGCGCAATTGTTCCGCGGTAATATATTTAGAGAGAGAGAATGACACGTCATTTTGGTGTACGGGCCGTAGAAAATAGTGGGCGGAAAATGAATTATTAACCAGCGGGTTTCTATAACAAATAGGTGGAAAGGCAGCGTACATCGAAATTCCCTCTCGTAAAGCGCCACGCGAAATTGCTGATACCGTACAAAACAGTCTCCTGCACTGTGCCGCCTTGGTCGACGGCTTTCTCGTCAGGTTTGTATTAGGGGATATAAATCTGGAAAGTTTTTGGAAAAATCTTGTTCTGCATACATTTGCCTTTGCTTACTGTGTACGCATATATTTTCGTCGACTCGTGCTGAATTTATAGCAAATTTAAATTGCTTCGGCTTCATACGCAAGGATTTTTTTCAGACTTTGATTTTTTACTTGGTGCAATTTTTTGCATGGGAAGATAAATATAGATTTTATTTAAATTTTAAGTTAATTTAATTCGTTTAACTGAGAACACTTGAAGACTACAGAAGAAAAATGCAGTCACAAAATGCTAGTTGCGGGAAAAATTAATTTCCCGCATTCCTGAAATGGAATTTATTTATTTAGAATACACTGTTCTACAGACAGACCCAACTAAAGAATAAAAGGGAAAGTAAAACAAAAGCAAAAATAAACACTAAATAAATACAGTAAATCATACAAGAGAAAAAACACAAAAATAGAAAAAGTTATTTTAAATAAATAAAGTATCAGGCTCAGAACAATTACTACTACAGCGGGCTATAATCCATATGTTTTAGAGTCATCAGATATAACAGACTCAACATGACTGTTAAAAGAAATTTTTTATCAAAAATTACACCAAGATCAAACAGCCTAAAATTATTAATTGTCTACATTTATATTGATTTTGAACTGCATTTCTTACGGGAATTTATGCTTGTTGAAAAAAAAACACTTGTTTTAAGCTTCACCAACCTTTCGCAATTTAGTTCACAATTAATTAATGTATGAAAACCCTGTATCTCTTTATTTGTTCGTTTTACAAATTTCCGTGAAATTATACCATCTGGTAACACTATCTCGGCCTTTGGATAGGCAACCGTTATGTTCATAGCTGTCAAACGGTAATATTTTGGCCGGGGCTGTACTAGGATTTATTTTTCCATTGCAAAATTGTTCAATATTCTTGGCAAAATTTTAATATAAGATCCAAAATTATTATTTTATTTGTGCAAAATTTAAATAGTAACAATGCATGCAAAGAACATAAAGAATGTTATTTTTGTGCTAATTTTACAATTTACTCCTTTTGTTGAAATTTTTTACTTAATATATTCAATTACGTGTATTATCTACATACAGCATGTTTCATTTTAACCAATAAGCGTTAATAGAGCAAATGTGTAAAACTACTGATTTTTATGATACAATTAAATGCCAAAATTTACTGAACTTATTTATAAATATGTCAAGAAGCCAAAACATCAATCAATTTTTAATATAGTTTAAAGTGAATAAAGCTTTAGGATGGTGATTTTACAAAAATCTGACAATTCTTAAAACATATTGGTATCTACAGTTCATGTGTGTTATCTTAAACTAGTTTATGTTTAACAGCTCTTATGGATTAAATCAAAAATAGATAGATATCAATACGTCGCATTAATTATATAATTATCATTTTAATGGAAAATGTTTAAATTTATATCGTGACGGGAAATGGGAAACATCATTAATCAGTTTCAAAGCTGTAGTTGTGCAAAACATAGCGACATCTACCAGCAAAATTTTATCATTAGTCATAATATTTTGGACTCTGATGTAATTTTAAAGATATATACTATTCAATCCCAATACCATAAATTTGTTTTTTAATCGAGTAAATTATATATGTGTATTGACTGGAGAACATAATAATTATATTTTCCTCTGCCTGAAATAAGCTAAATAATGAATTTTTGTACAATTTCACAGTACAAAGTTAGAGTACAATTTAATAATGAATTTCACTATAAACCGTTATGCGTTCGATTGTTTTATAATTGCGTTCTGAATTTGAATCTAAATTAGAACCGACTTATGAGCTGCGTACCATGTAGTACTGTTACAGTTAATCAAATTATCAAAATGTCAAAATCCTGTTACCGCATGCTGCATTAAATTCCATTCAATTCAGCTTCATATTTTGATTGGAAAATAATCCATTCCTACAAATTTTTTAGTAAATTTGGCGGCAACTGAAAAAGTACATAGTACACTGAGAAAAAATAATCTGGTAAGCGATTGACTGATTTACTGAAATAAACTAGTAGTTATACGAAAAGCTAAACATTGAACTTATGTGACTAAAATAGAAAAAAAACGGATGTATGATTGAAATGCTTCGTTTTCAAGATACATGAAATAAAACTAAACATTTTTTTATAAATTTTTAAATGTCTCTAAAGACGCCTGATGAAATCAATAAACTTGCAACAATATTTCTTCAAAGCTTAAATGAATTCATATACAGGGTGTTCGGAATATGAGTGCCTTAACAATTTTTTTTTGTCTGACCAACATTACTAGGATTATAATAACCATCAGGTTGTGAATATGTGACAACGTCGCATGTCAAGTATTTAGACTAGAAAGAAATAAGCGAAATCCACTAACCACAATATAAAGGAACACAGCTATTTTGATCAACTCAAACTGTAATTTGAGGTTATCAATAACAGATAATGGATTGCAATGTTGTCGCATTTTACAATACGTCTAGTGCTAACAATCTTCCCTTACTCTGGAGGTTTTATCTGGTAAACACACGTTACTTTGTTTACTTATAACCCATTGATTGATAACCCCATGCCTTTAAGAAGACCATCACCTGGTGAAATCTACAAAAATTAAAATTGAAGCCAAGAAAATATATTTTTTGTTTTTAAATATGTATATAAAATGTGAACCTACCTGTTTATGTCCACAGTTTCTTTAACATAAAACATGTGCTTAATGATGAAGATTTCACACTTTTTGATTTTTCGATACGAGGTGTGGCAATTAAGATCCGGGAACTTAGTTATAACTCGGAGACTGGTAACACTGCATTGTTCGTCAACATTTTTCTAGGGAGGGGGACCTTCCTTCCAGTTTCAGTCCAAGTTTGAAGTTGATAGCACGTTTGGTTTGTGTTTTATGTGTATTTTTGGAAGTAACTTTTTTAGTGGCGTTGTGAAAATGAGTCACTCAAATTACAAGCAACATGTTGTGATTCAATTTTTAGTGAAATCTGGCGAAAATCCCTAGAAAATCCTTCAAAAATTGCATATGGTGTATGAAGACGAGTGCATGTCGAAAACACGCGTGTTTGAATTGGCAAAACGGTTCAAGGAGGAGCGTGAATCGGTAGAAGACGATTCACGTGAAGGAGCTCCCGTCACCTCTCGGACTGACGCGAATGTTGACCGTTTGCGTGCACTGATCACGTCTGACCGGCGCCTAAGCATTCGTGCGTTGTCTGACGAGTTAAACGTCAAGAAAGAAACCGTTCGCAAGATGTTACAGGAATTCATTTATTCAGTAATAAACCCCACATAATGATATGTAATATGTTAATATATTAAATACATGGACTTGTCAAAACCAAAAACAGTCACAGTAAGTTCATAATTTAAACGTTACAAATCAGTTGAACCTCAGTAAGTAACCTATAAATATACACTATATTTACATAAAGTACTACAGCCGCGCTTGCAGTGGATTGACTTGTCCCTAAACAATTGTCATGTGCCATAGTAATCAAGATACCGCTCTATATAATTTATACTTTATGCTCAGTTAGTTTATTTGTTTTAAATTAGTTCGCGAGTATAAAATTACGTTAAATATCAATAATCTGTTATAATTGGAGGCTGTGGGAAAAATATTGGTGCTACAAAACTCGCTGGAAACAGCATTAACACAGTCGTGTGACTTACGTCAAATGACACACTTGTATGTTATATGCTACATTTCAACCTCGTTATATAATGTACTATTTTTCAATACAGATAAGTAATAGTTTTAAGTTTAATTTGAGCAGGTGTTATTCTCACCAGAAAGAATTACTTTCCCAGATACTTACGTCAGATTCTGAATTCCCTACTTTATTCCACCATTTGAAAACAATTCAATTACCCAATGGCAAAGCGTAGAATTCGATTGGGAGACATAAAACCTTTTCTGAATCGTTAAAATTATATGAATAATTTTCCATAATAAGAAGGGTCTGGTAATGCCACGAGATTTCTGTTTATAGCCAAAGAATCCAATAACTGAAAGCCTAATGATTCTAATCGACTTTTTATGGGAGCTGGAATCGAGAAGGGGCCTCAGACGCTTAGAAAAGTCGAAATCTTTCTAACCACGCACTACTCGCGTATGTTGTTAAAGGCTCGACGGTATCGTTACATATTTCCGATCCATTTTTATGGAAGATAACAGAACTCGTAAAAAATTATGTCGTTGCCGCTAAAAGCAGACAATGTGAGGACTGAAATCCACTCCGGAAATGGAAAAATACAATCAGAAATAAAGGATTCCAACAAAATTTAATTTTTGCGTCGCACTTAGAAGATACAATTGAAAAGGTTGAGAGGAGAGTAAAGGATCAGATTCAATATGGAAGGTAAAAAGAAATTTAAATTCAACTCAGAACGTACATTTGGAAGAACAGAATAGTTTACACTGTATGTTTCTGATTTTGGAATACTATACTTTACATATTCTATACAGTCATTCAGAACTTATTCGAAAAAAAAAAAATTTGAATGTGAAGTCTTTCAAACACAAAAAAAATAACAAAAAGAGCAGTCCGAAAATGATTTAAAAATACACTTCTGCACGGCACTTGAAGGTGTATTTTCACGAATGTAATAAAAATGCCGTTATCCCACGTGTACTATACATATAAAATTTTAATCTTCAACTACCTTAAATTGAGAAAAATCCAAAATCAGATCCAGTTTGTAAGTTTTAATTGAAAATCAAGAAGCAAATGCATTGTTATGGTAACCTGTCAAACTTGACATAAAATTGAGTTTTAGTTTTTACATTTTCTTGTGAAAATAGTGGTGTTGATTGAAATAACGAGTGATTCAGAAACAGAAAACTTGCCCCTAGAAATTGAAAAAGCTGCTGCAACTGCAGTAGTTTCACTTTTACCAGATATATTGAGAACCAAGTGTGAATTTTATAGACGATTCACTGAATGGCGTGCATCTAGTCTTTGGGCCTTCCCAGCTAGCAAAGTAGTTCTATAAATTTAGAGTATATTGCATAAAAATGTCCTTTAGTTACGCGGTCATTTACAATTGAATGTATCGACATTCGTCGATTCCTTTTGATTCTTTTTTTCCAACGCAAATATAACAAGCCTAAAAGTACTACATATTCTAAATCACACTCGTTTCTGTTTCTGTCGCCATATTGTGAACAAGCAAAAAAAATCTTAATTAAAAATATGTACAATATAAATAGGTGAAATGATATCAATAATATGGATATACTTACTTTCTGATTATTTTATGTACAGTTGGTTGTTAAATTCATCAATTTAGAAAAAAAAAATTATTAAATTTCCAGCATCATAGGAAATATAAGGTTAACTGAGGGCGCGTCAAAAAATTACTATTATGTATCACATATTTCACGATAAATGTACTGCTCCCTGATGGACAAACAAACTAAGCAATTCGTAATAATGTAAGTAAGTACTCCTATGCAGGCTGATTAGGCCCATCTTATTGGTTCTTATTAGCCCGTCAATATTATTTCTAACATGTGCGATACAGAAACATTTTGTTTTTAAAAGATACAATTAAACGATTTTAAAGTTCTTTAAATATAACACCATGCCACACAAAAATTGTATAGCGAAGTGCTATAGAATTTTTATGAGATTGCTTTGTAACTGTGTTATAAAAATTCTTTAAGACTTCTATAATTATTTCCTGCAAGCTTTACAGAACCGCTTAAAGAACTAAAAGGTTCTATAGAACGGTGCCCATTTTTATGGTATAAGTGTTGTAAGAACGTTTTGAACTCGTAAGTTATTGACATAATTAAGCCTCGTATATAATACGCCACACTGTTGATTGGGATATTCCTTGTACTTGTTGAGCGGTCACCTGGTACTTATTCGAAGATTCTCTTCAACAATCTCTTAAATGCGTTCCTCTGTTGCAATACGCCGTGGGCGCGCTGGACGTCCACCTCTTCAACGAATGCAAATTTCCCGTGTCACGCCAGCGTTGCACTACCGCCGTAAAAGTAGCTGCATTTGGCACATGTCTACCGGGAAATTCTTCTGCTTACAGACGAGAAGCTGCTAGAGATTTTGTTTTACTTCACCATAAATTATCGATATCCATCAACTCCGAGTTGCTATACACGTAAGCCATTTATGACACTGAAAAACTAATGTAAACACTATCGCAAAAACGTTAATCGGGTTTCAGGATTTCGATGACGCTAGAGACTACAGTAGCCCAGCGATGTAGAGGTTGAAAATACTGTATAAATTTGGTAGTTTGTAATACATTTTTTGTGAACATTATGGAAATGAAGCCATTTATTATCGTTAACAATATTATTTTGATTTAAGTAGGTAGTTTTGTTGGAATATTTTCCATTCAAACCCACGCCTTACACTGTTGGTTAGAAATTTGTAAAAGTAAATATATTATCGACCTGGTACAGAAATTTGATTACGCCATTTCTTTAATTGAAATATCTGGGTGGGGTTGCTGTACATAAGTGAATATAGGGTTTCAGTGGTGCCATAAAACAGGGCTGTCAGGGAGTGAGAGTAAACTTTTACTTTTTTTGTCACCACTCACTTTGTTTACTTTTAATCAAATAAATGCAAAGCGAAACCCAATCGAAGGGGGATATTAATTATCAAATATAATTAGGCGGAGGGGTTTTATTTGTCTTATTAGCGTTTGTATACGTGCTAACAGATGGTTACCTAGAGTATACAGGGTGTTTCAAAACAAAGGCGAAAAATTTGAGGGGGTGATTCCTTGTTGAAAATAAAAGGTAGTTTGTTATATAAACGTTGGGTCACAAGTCAACCATTAGGGAGATATCGCGTTGCAAAGATGGCGGAAAAAAGAGTGTTTTTATTGTTTTTCTCGGAAATGAAAAGCGTGGGAATGGTAAAATTTTGTGGAAGTGTTACCATCATCGAAAGACACTTGTGACATATTTTTTCACTTTTTGAAAATAATTGGAAAGGGTTGAAATAAACTACCCCTTTCAGTTTTTTTAACTATACTTTCAAAAAACTTCTTTAACGACGTAGAAAAAAATAAATTAGGTTAAACCGATTCATTTAGAAACTTTTTTCTCTCTTATATTTTTTTCGATAAAATTAACTATTTTGACGTTAAAAAATAAAATGTAAAGTATTGCACGTCGGGAAAAGGCAGTTTTACTACACCCATTATTAAGAAAAACTAGTTGGCTGCTGTCAATTTCCGGATGTTTCCATTGTTGTTTTGACAGATACCACAAAATTTTACCATTCCCACGCTATTAGTTTCCGAGAAAAACAATAAAAACACTATTTCTTCTGCAATCTTTGCAACGCGATATCTCCCTAATGGTTGACTTGTGATCCAACGTTTATATAACAAACTACCTTTTATTTTCAACAAGGAATCACCCCCTCAAATTTTTCGCCTTTGTTTTGAAACACCCTGTATAAGTAACTCAGCAAAATAGACAGAACGTAAAATAGATTTTGATTCTAATCAAGACGAAATTCTTGATTTTTATTATTCGTTTAGGGAACATTTTTTATTCTGTCAATAATTACATTTCTCTAACACGTACACGTTCCATAACTAAAAATTATATTGCAATACATGTTATTTCAGCATACTGTGTTAGAATGACATTTTATCACAATGCGTTAGAATGTTATTCTAACATACTGTGATGGAATAACAAATAAGCTACTTTTCTGTATGATTTCTAAGATCTTGTTACAGAAAGTATAGTCTAAAACGCGTTTAGAATATACTATTATACTGTTGCAAGTTACCGCACTTGTTTTCTTCAAGTGCACTTAGACGATAAGTGGTCTGTATCTTGCTTGAAATGAAACGTTCTCTCAATATCCGTAAAAATAGTATGCTTCTAAAAAAGTTGAAGTTCGTTATCTGCCATAATTTCAAATCCTAGTCAGCCCAAACAAACTTTGCTTGGCAACATTCACTTTGCTTTAACACATTTTCCATTCAAAAATCACACTGTACTATGACAGATCCAAGTCAAACATCTTCAGAATGTACTTTCAAAAACCTGTGATTAATATTTGAATGCCGTTCTCTCCATTGAAATGGACCAAGAAACAAATATACTCAGAAAACACTCACTACAAAACCTGTCATTATCTGATTCCACTATACTCTACGTTATAAATTTACTGATATACTTATTCCAGTACTAATTAATAACATAGCCAACTAATTTTGATTTCTGTTTTATCGCTGCATCCACTTGTGTCCATTGGGCCCAAGTGTACTACAAAATTTTAAGAGTCGATTTAGATACTTGGACTAAAAATGTGCTCATTTATTTCTGCTAAAAAATCAATAAACGTTTCTGTGACGTCACAACCAATACTTTACTAAACGGCAAAATTACACAGCTTTACAAAAAAGTAGTCTGTCTGACTAGACCTATATATTTTTGTGTAGTTTCATACGTTGAATCCGAATCTGGTTTCAGTTTTGTAGGTTTATAACGTGTGATATTCTTTCTCTTTCTTTATGATATCTACCTCTCTTACACATAAAGGATATATGCATTAATCACGTCCTGATGAAATCTCTCACATTGTTCTTTTCTGAAAGTGCCAAGGTTTTGTGGGAAGTAGTCAATATGGGAATTCATGAAATGCCAAGCAACCAGTTTCCACCATATGCGCGAATTTTTCCCTCTAATCTGACTTTTATGATTCTCCAGGAAATTCTCGATAACCCATTTCAAACTCAACCAAGCCGCTTTTTCGTCTTTTATCATTTTGATGACAAAAATATCGTTTGGTATCATTTTAAGTAGTTATCTGAGATCCATTGAAAATTCCATCTCGCAGTTTTGCATCTGAAATATAGAAAAAAACTTATGATGTAGATAGCATCTACCTTCGTTATTAAGAGCTTTTACCTATTATTTCATAATTCCTAACTTGATGTGAAAAGTTAAAATTACGACTTTAGGAGGAGCAACTAATGTCATAATATCTATTGATGTTCTTAGTACCTGGTTGAAATGAAGTTCTTGCATGGGCAAGTAATGGTCCTTTACTACATAGCGTTTCTTTTCTATTCCGCAGTTCCATTCACATAAGAAGCACGAATATTTTGTGAAACCTGATAGACGTCTTAATAAAATAGTGACAACTCTCAAATTGCCACAATTTTTTTTTAAGAACTGACTTCATGCTGGTGTACTCTGCTTCCAAATAACTGAGTGCGCTTCTGAAATGGAGGGGTATACATTAGAGTTATGAAAAAAGACGGCTTATAGATTTATCTTCGAAGAATCAATGAACAATTTCCATTTATACAAGCCTATATCATTCAGATTTGTGTTTGTTAATTGCTTAATATCAGTGTACTAGAGGAAGTTCACTAATTCAGTGACAATAAACAGAATTATTTAATTCCACTTGCATTTTAAGCAATATTTTTCAACCATGATAAGACCCCATTGTAAATGTATGATGATTTTGCCGATTTGCATATCTATCTTTCGATTTGACCTTGGCATGATTTTGAAAGGAACCCCGAATTTAGATTCAGCGATCCCAAAAACGATAGTCTGGTCCACTTGCATATAAATATTTCACTTTGATCTTGGAATAACTGAATCTAGATCGATGGTGTTAAATTGATCCCAGATTTGGATTCGGTGATTCTAAAAACTTAAACGTATGATAGTTTGGTCTATTTTCTTATTTATCTTTCGCTTTGACCTTAGAATGACCTTGAACCTAGCGCGATGGGGTTAAATGGTCCATAGATTTAGATCCAGTGAGTGATACATAAGAATATATAGGTCTAGTCGTGATGAAATACCGTAAATGGTGTTATGACCAAAATGGAATATATACTTTGGTTGAATATATAAAAATAAAGAAAAAATACAAACACATTAAACTATGTTTTGCGATACTAAGAACGTTAGATGCAGTTACTAAATAACTACATGCGTTGTTGCCGATATTAGTGATAGTGGCGTTACAAAATAATATGACTGCAATTTAAATCTTGAAAATATTAGGAAAGAACTGTTTATGCCAAAAATTTTAAGGAAAAGATATTATTTTTAAATTTCATAAGATTGTTACAAAATTCGTTTCATTACAATCTTTGTTATTTTCTCAGTTGTGCGGAACAGAACAATGTAAGAAACGAACGCCCATTCAAAACATAATTATCCTGCATAAACCAAGGGATATTTTTACTCTACAATGCGCCTTCCAGACTAGAATAGAATAATTTAACGGGCCGGATTCTATTCGGACTAGTTTTCAGCAATAAAGAGGTGAAATTCTTACATTGTATTTCAGGTGTTTCCGTGTTAAATACATCACGTGCAGAAAGGAAACTTTTTGCGATACTTCCAGGCTGAATTTTGCTTTAAGCCGCTGCTGAATTTCCCTTCATGAAACCACTCTAAAGTTGCACTTTTGTGTGTTATTAACGCTGTTATGCAGCTCGTATTTGTCTCCATAAAACTTTCAGGAGTAATTTCGTGTGACATTACGGTGGATACTCGGCTGGTGGTGTTTAAATTATACTCCGCAGAAATTGTTTCGTCTATTTTTGGCCGGCGCAAGTACACTGTAACTTTTTAAATTAATAGGGTTAATTTTTCAGACATGAAGCCAGGGACTGACGGAAAGTGTCAGGAACCACAGCTTTACTTCTAAATAGAATTATCAAAGCCGAACTACTGGTTTCTTTCACGTCCAAAGTGAAAATATTATCATTTATATTAACTGAAACTCGCCTTTGTTGGCTAAATTACATAATTTTGAGAAAAAGTGTTTGCAAGGGAGGAATGTACTAAAATCAGGAAAGTAACAGATACATAGAAAAGCACATTTAGCTTGGAAAAAGTAATATGTATATTCATAATTTTGTAACTACAATTGCCGACTTATCCAGTTATTGTTCTTGAGGTGAGGCTTGTGCTTTTTCAACTTCATACTCACATGCTTGCTCGTTTATCCAATATAAACCTTGCCGTATTTAAGGACAAACAAGGACAGTTGGTAGGACAAATTTCAGAATGCTTGGAGAGATGAGCGGAGTATTCCAGGATATTTTTGGAGCAGAAGAAGTGGAAGAGGAGGAGAGGGGAAGTAAACGTGGAAGCAAAAGGTATAGAGAATCCTCCGGATACCAAAGAAATAATGAAATTATAAAAGTGTGTAAGAGTAAGCACAAGTAGAGAATGGCATTTCTGTAGAAATGTTAAAAATAGAAGGTCTAGAATTCGAAGAAAATTTATATAAGTATGGGAAAAAGAAGCAACACCTCCATTGATTTGTTCTATATATAAAAAAGGAGAACAGACAAATTGCTCTTATGGGTATCAAATTTTGACGGTAGGAATAAAAAACAAGATAGGTGCAGAAATAGAAACGAAAATAGGATAATGTCAGTGTGAGTTTAGGAAAAATAGATCAGCGACAGACCAAGTATTCATATTGAGATAAATTGCTGACAACAACATAGATTTAGAATTTACTGATACAAACTGTAAGGTAAAATAATTTGGAAAATGCAGTGAAAAAGTTAGAGAAAGAAGCCAAACAAAGTATATGGTAATAGACAGGAAATAAGAACGAGCAAATATTGTCGACATTAACTGAAGAAGACATTACTTTGAGAGCATGGAAAAGTTTAATTATTTAGGGATGGCAATAACTAATAAAAGAGAAGAAAAAATATTAAATACAAAAAAGAATAACAGAGGGAACAAAATTGTCTAGTGTGGAAGTGATGGAAATGTATGTATACCATCAATAACAAATATCATTAGGACACAAATAATGAAGTGGTTGGTTCATGTAGGGATATTAGAAGAAGAGAGACCTACGAAACAAGTACGGACAGGGGGAATAATAGGAAGAAGAGGAACAGAAAGCCAACGAACCAAATGGATACAAGCAGTGGAGAAAGACTTACAAGAAATGGGAATAAGGGACTGGAGGAGAAAAGTAAGAAATAAAATACAATGGAGGAAAATGTGCAACGAAGCCATGGGCCTGCTAGGCTCGTAGCGTAGCGTGAATTTATAAGTATGTAAACGGGATACTATAGACGATAAATATATGAGTCGGCTTGCTGTAAACGCTATACTCTCCTTTTGACAAGAACATCGCCATAGTGCCATTTCATTCCAATTCCATAATAAACTTGATATCCTGATGTATTCCATTGATGTGATCCAAAAAAGTTTCTAAGTTGCTGAGTCCATGAGGCCTTGTCTCATCCACATATTTGAATCAAGAATTTGGCTTCAGAACTGCTGATTTCAAGGTCTGTTCCTCAAAGGCTTCCATGTAGATATTTGACAAGGCTGGGGACAAAGAGAATTCCATAGCTGCTCTTCTATTTGTTCGTAAAAATGATCCCTAAAAGAACAAATTTTTTACGTCGAAGCTCTATGATCTAGTTATAATAATTGTATTCTCTCGAATTCCCAATGAAATTTTCTTCATTTTTGACATGGTGTTGTCTACCTTACTAGATCTTTAATTTTATTTAATGGGTAGCTGATCCAACAGCACTCACTATAGGTCGGAAAGATACGTTTGTTTGTCGATCTTCGGTAGGTTAACGTTTGTATCTCGAAAACAGTTTGTTGAATTTATAGTTTTCTAAAAGGTGCACGGTGTAGACTATTCATTTGCTATAGGTTTTGCAGGTGTAATTCAATGTTGGTCGAGGCATTAGCTCGCATAGTTGTTTCTTGGAATTGCGTGATTGTAAAAGGTGTTCCGTTTTTATTTAGTATCGAAGGTAGTTCAATAGTTTCTTGTTAAAAATTTAGAAGTGTAAAATATAAGAAGAATTTTTACATCGACAGTAAAACTAGCGCCCCCTATAGAAGAGATTGCAACAGTGTTTGCATATTCGTAATTGCCAAAAGCCGCAAGATTATAAATATTTCAAGAAATTGGTTTCTACATATTTAACATATAAGTTTATTTAGTATACAGGGTGAGTCAGAAGGAATGGGTCAACACTAAGCTGGAGATACTAAACTCCAAAATATTATGTTTGAGTTCAAAAAAAAATATTGTCACAGAATTTGCCCCACTCGCGCCCAATTCGACGACTGTGGTATCGCGAAACACTAGATTGCTGCGATCGCCCCTACGCAATTCTGGTAAACAAACAAATAATGCCGTGTATCGAGGCGCGACTGGAAAAATTGAGAATCAACGAGAAGCGTTCGAGAGTCGTTCGAGAAATGAATCTGGAGATGCTAGAAAATACTTGGAATATTCGTTTGGTCTCTAAAAGAAGAATAAATGACCGAGTTAGTTAGTTTGAAATTTCAGTATTGAATTACAGTCTTGCATTGGAGTCTTTAGTTGAAAATTTCCTGGATTTTCAAAGTGAAATAGTGATTAGTTGAGTTGTAATTAGTAATCAGTACTGTACAGAGTAGTTAATAAAGATAAGTGATTAATTAACTGCTTGTTTTTCTGGTAGTATAAAAAGTCTGGTTAGGAAACCCGTGACAATATATTTTGACTTACCTAAATAATACGGTGAAACTAGCACCCTCTAGGAGGGAACGTCAAAAATAAGCTTCAAATTCATAATTCACACACCAAAAAACCCAACACTACTAATTTTTAGTTATGCCATCAAAACCTTCTTAATTATTGAGAAATTTCAGAATAAAATTTAAACCTTCAACACCCTGTATTTCTTAAACCAGCCACATTCGGCAAAAACTTAAACATAATATTTTGACATCTAGTATGTCCAGCTTAGTGTTGACCCATTCTTTCTGATATGGTGTCTCAAATTTGAGTCATTTATATTCGAAACTTAAGCGAAAAAGAAGGTGTATGGTTATGTTCCACCTATACGATTGTACCTAGTTTCACCACTGCCTTAATATTCGCCTAAATACACTTCCGATAAGATAATTCAGGCGAAACGGAGGTTATATATTACTTTGGTCGAATTTTATTAAGACATTTGCAAACACAGTTTGTAGTGCAGTCGAACCGCTGGAGATTTATTACCGTTAGGCTCTCACGTTCCGCGGAAATAGATTACAATCTAAAACGGTGCATAAAGACGAATTATTATAGGAACGAGCGGAAAGATAAAGTACCCCACGAATAATTAATTATTTGGGGCGTACATATCCATTAAGTTTTAAAGCGGAATTTTATTTATCGCCGGGATATCCATCATCATTTTTTATAAATTGTATTTGCTTAATCAGCAACTGTAACGCGACGGTGGAGCTGCGGCCGACAAACAGTCGTTATTTCCTAGTTATTTAAACTGAAATGAAATGTCATTCCTTCTCTGGGGATAATCATGTTGACAAATTCGTAGGTTCATTACTTCCTAGAACAATTTAGTTCTGGAAAGTGTAGACCAAAATTTAATTTAGATTTTTATTAGTGTTGGCAATCTTGTGTTGCTTTTTCTTGGTCTTATCTCGATCTCGCAGGACAAGATTAAAAAAGTCTTGCGAAACAAGACAAGAAATATTGCTACGGCAAGAAATCTTACAAATATAAGAATTGAACAGTTGCTGAAAAAATAAGTATTACATTTCTATTGTAGGTATACAGGGTGTCCCGAAATTAACGGGACACAAAGCAAGAGTAGATTCCTTACATCAAAATAATGCAATTAAGCCAAACTTACCTTGGCCCATTTGTGGCTAATAAAAAAGTTACAGGGCATTACACTTCAAATTTTGAATTAGACATTCTTAAAACTGTTAGAATGTTTTCAAAGGATTCTTTTGAAAATTTGGATTAAGGGGTTTTCTAGGACGAGAAAAACGAATCCGTACTTAATTTTGCTGTAGACGCTAGAGGGCGCTACGAAATGTACTCTTGGTTGATAAAAACTGGTTATAACTTTTTTATCAGTGTGTGTATGAAAGTTTTAATAGAAAAATATTGTTCTCCTATCTATTTTTCACAAATAAGGTATACTTGTTTTATGTCGATAAATTTAACCGTTTTCGATTTATTTCTTGTTTTTCTATTGGATGCAATAAAATAAAATAAAATAAAATAAAATAAAATAAAATAAAATAAAATAAAATAAAATAAAATAAAATAAAATAAAATAAAATAAAATAAAATAAAATAAAATAAAATAAAATAAAATAAAATAAAATAAAATAAAATAAAATAAAATAAAATAAAATAAAATAAAATAAAATAAAATAAAATAAAATAAAATAAAATAAAATAAAATAAAATAAAATAAAATAAAATAAAATAAAATAAAATAAAATAAAATAAAATAAAATAAAATAAAATAAAATAAAATAAAATAAAATAAAATAAAATAAAATAAAATAAAAGTTTGTAGTCACTTACGTAAAACTGTCATAGTAAGCTTGGGTTATTTGAAAACAAATTATAATATTGATAATTAGCTGAATGAGAAGTAACTTATGTTAAATAGTGTATTCCTTCAAGTTTTTGTTTACAATTAATAATATCGCGTGAAATATGACTAGCCATAATTTATTGTAGTAAGCAACTAAACACAATTTAAATTTAATTTTTTTTTTCAAAGTATTGGGCGAAATCATAAAATTTAAAGTCTATTGTAAAGAGAATTGTAAGAGCTTTCAAAATAAATATTACTCAACCCCAAAGCCATTTAAAGTCAAAAATACCAGCAAAGAATGTACCCATTTAATCTAAAATCGACGGGTTTGAGCGTTTTTCTACAATCTTGACGTAGTTCCTGAAGATGGCTGTTTCGTTTTCATGGCCAGCCATCCTGTATTTGAAAAATCTCAATTTGATAGAGGTTTTTCGCATATTAAGTATGGCATACATGATAACCGCTTTTGTTGATATTATTTCTAGGCATCCATCATAACTGTGAATTCGAACAAAAATTACTTGAATTTTGTTATAGAAGCATTTATTTTCACAAATACAATGACATAATATAATCTATATAGCAAATACGTATAAACGTATTCTAAACACCGGTCGCGTATAAAATTTTGTATAAATCTCGTCATAATAAGTTTAATATTCTAAGCGTGTAATAGTGACTTATGTCAGGTATAGATTGTGAATGTAATTAATTTAGTAAGTTTAAGTAGGTAAGAATAAGTGGTTGTAGGATATGAATCTTATAAACCTATAGATAATGGCGAATGCGCCAATGTGAAATATTAATATCAAATATCGTCTGAAACTAACTACTCTGTGGATTAATTATATCTAATTTAATATAATTATTATAATTATGATTCAATTTTATGTTTTTTGAGTATCCACCATGATTGATTACTGGTGAATACTTTATGACCGAAATGAAGAACGAGAGTAACTATAGTCTATTTAGAAATGAAAGAGAGTAATAAAAGCTTACTATTTATGCAAATCGTAAATAAATGTAGTACTGGTTTTTATATTATGTATTATCGGTGTAGATGATGTGTACTTTTGAAAAAACTTTGTGTGACCGGGTTGTACTAAATTGTAGCAGGTAGCTAAAATTCAATCCCCGACAATCCGTCTTTGTCTATGCCGCTTCAATTTCTCGGTCCATTTATCTTATAAGTAAACAATATAAAAACAGCATTTCAAAACATGAGACTACTTTAAGCATCATAACCGGGTTAAGAGGGTTTTTAGTAATTCAAATAAAATTATTCAATATTATTATCAAAATATTTGTTTAAATTTAATGAATAGACTTTTATTCCACACAAAAATATATGTATTTTGAAAATTCAAATTATGGTGAGTAAATGTAGTGTTGTATAAATGTACAATAAAGAAAATAAAAAGTAGGTATATTAAAATTCATCCTCTGAATATTCTGATGAATTATCTTCGTCTCAAAGATTGATAACGATAGGTTCCACAGTAACGTCAATTAAATTATCGAGTTCCCACATGTTCCTACATGATGTATACATCTTTGCCAGTTATCTGCAGTTACTCGTTCCAAGGAATTTTTTAACAAAATTTTCACGTCACTTAATTTAAATGTCGTATTATTTCGCGCTACATCTCCTTTTACCTGCGCCCAGACTAATTCGATTGGGTTAAGTTCACAGTGATAAGGTGGTAACCGCAGTACCGTTATTTGGCGATTTGTTGCCATTTCATCGATAACATATTTTTCTGATCTTTATTAAGATTGACAAGTGTCAAAAGTTCCTTTTTCACCATATTTGTATCACCTCTACCCCCCACTTCTACTTTTATATTTTATAATATATGAATGAAAAAAAAAACTCAAGTTTTACAATTATTTTCTTATGCCACAATTAATTAAAGAATAATAAGACCTACACATATTACATTGTTACGTAATACTTTGTTATCTGTTTCCAAACTTTTCTGATATTTATTTAGTGGCGGGTTTTGGTGGGTATTATTTTTTCTCATAAATTACGTATTTAACTCAAAAACTTCATGAAAATGAAAGTCGATGAAGTTGTAAGCCCCAATTTATTTAGGGAACATCCTTTTATTTTCTGCTCAAGAGGGAATATAACTCATAAAAAGTTTGGGTAAGTATTTCTTTTGTTCTTTGTTTATCGAATACACTTTCTCGTTCAAGCACCGACAAGGGTGGGGTGGTTCGTTATAAATTCGGTATTGATTTTGTGTCAACAGTTTAAGGTGTTCCCCCTAATTCATTTAGTTGTTTTTTATCAGTAGGAAATTTTCTGAATCTGAAATGACGCTGAATTAAATCGTATCATTTGGAGACTTAACAAAGTTATCAAAAGTGAAAAAGTATATTAAAAGTATATCAAGCAATTGGTGTGGTTTCTATCACAGCATATAAAGTAATCAAAGTAATATTTGAAAATCTATAAAGGCTGAACCTTAAATAAGTACAAATATTTTAACAAGCAGTACAGTTCACTGTGTAAATCACATAATTAATAGCTTTTTTTACAAAAATGGCAGGAATAAAAAAGTCAAATTTTAAATAAATTTCGAGATTTTTCAACAGAAAACTTGTTGAGGACTGCTGTTCCGGGAGTCATGGTGGATGTGAATTCCATAACGTTGCCAGTGTTACACTAATGTCTTCGAATAGGCTCCAGAATTATTACTGGCCATCTCCTCCCATCTCTTAAGTACTTGAGAAATATGCTTTTAGCATGTCAACCTTTTCACTCTTTGAATAATGTGCCACATTTTATTTAATCATACTGTATTTCACGAAAAATATTAATTAAATACACAAGACACTTAAGGTAAAAACACTACCCGTGAAGATAAAAAGACGATTTAAATACGTTTTATACGTTAGTACCGCAACTCTTAAAACAGATGCGTCAAGCAGTGTATGATTTAAAGAAACCATTAATTTAGTTTGGTTTAAGAAGATGCAAAGTGTATTGAAATTATCAAATCTCTTTCTACAAATATTACATGTTTTGTTTCCACTTGTAATTTACACAGTTTATTTCTTTGCGCTGAACAATATTTGTGGTGCGGTATGAACATCAACATAACCTCTTTGTCGATCTAGACTATCAATCCTAGAGTGGGGCTGGTACGGGACCTTTCATCTACTGCTCGTTACATCTACCTGTTACCTGTGTCTACGGCACTAGATTCTTTTTTGCATGCGATTGACATTGCTTCTAAATATTTTATTTTGCCTTCTATTGACATTGAACATACATCAAACTAGTTATTTTGTTATTCCACGCTTTGTTTTTATTTTTAAAATCTATGCCACCCACTACGAAGTACGAAATGGTTGGCACGGACACGTTGTTTGAGGTTATGTGGCGAAAATTAACTCTTAAGGTGTTATTTGAAAATCATAGTTTTTTTTGTTATTCTTCATAAAATAATTTAAGGGTTATAATTTGTGATAATCTTTCTAACAGTGTACAATGGTATTGTATTAACTTCTGAAATGTGGATAACTGTTGGTTTTTCAGTAAGTACGTGAGCTTTTATGCACGTTTATGCATAATTTTTGGAACCATTGAACAAAGTAACTTCTTAAACATACGTTGGTCAGAGAATGAAGAATATGGATGAAGTAAATAAAATACTATGCTCCATTATTCTAAAAATATAATAAGTTGTTTACTTGGGTAAAGTACTGATTTTTTGAATGCTGTGTGAATAGTCGAATTAAAAATTACATTTTACTGACAGTTCGATATTATTTGATTATGTCAAATCAACTTGAATTACACAAACAACTCTTACTGAATTCCCGTTCTTTGTAAATTCAAAATACACATAAACAAAGCGATGTTTGCAAAATATTTCCTCTGTGCTCTGGCAAAATTGTTTTGAAATGATGCGAATAATTTGATTGTTGATGTGTACAACATGCTTTGTTTGCATTTTACGTTTAATGACCGTTAAGAACGAATGAAGGCTTACATACAAAGCGAATGGGTTGAGCTGGACTTTATGAAATTGTGTATTTTATTTAATCGCAGGGTCGATAAATTTTCATAGCCCTTGGTTGTTTAGTAACAAAATTTTATTACAGTTTAGTAATGTAAAATGGTTTATCTGCTTTTATTCAGTAATATGATTTGTACAGTTCTATAAATAGTTAAAGGCATTTATTACAACACTTGTGCTGTAATAGATGTCCTTAAAGACTAGTGCTGTAATGAAAAAAAACGTATTTCTTGACATTTTTCTGTTAAATTTTTCTCACAACTTTTGTGATCACATAAAAAAACATTAACAAATTTCCTGGGCAGATGGTCATTTATTACACAAAAAACATCAGTTTAAACTACGTGGCAACATTTCTCGAAAACGTCAAAATAAAGGTATTTCAAAAATTGTATTTATTAAAAATTATTTCGAAAGCAAACAAAAACATAATTATCAAACTAAAAAGGTAGGCGAGTCTTTCATATCACTACCTATTATACAATAAAATAAACAAGTTAATGTGTAAAGCCTACACCTTTAATGATACATTAACACTAAGTGAGTGAAAGTTTCACATGACATTTGTTATATTATCACAGTGGATTGTGTTAAACCTTTATCACATTGCTACATACAGAGACATGTGTAAAAATATACACAATTCCGTGTGGACCTCGATTAACACAGTATTGTGTTAAAATATGTAATTATTTTTTTACAGTATAATTTTTGCCAATGAACATATACAGGTATTTACCTTTCTTTGACAGGCAGTAAAAATTACATGTATCCCTGAAATGGATATCTGAAATCCGTCCGGCTCTAATTATTATTCCGACACTGACAAGATTGCATTTCTCCCGCTTGGTATACCTGTTTTCGTCGCTCGACGTATATTATACCCTTTACTTAGGGTGCATATCTAATACCACCGGTATTACCATAATTATGAATCACAAATCGTCGCCTCAAGTCTCCTTTCAACGTTCATTCAAAGTGTATTGCGTTCGGGCCAATTATTGAGGGGAAGTTTAATAAGAAAATATTGTCCTTGGCGAAATTTGAATGGGACTGCGCGGTCGTCATGAAAGGCTCGAAGAAAGGGTGGTCTGGTCTCTGGAGGAGATACGCCCGATAGCATTACAAGGCATTAAACATACTTTACTCGGTATTAGGTGATATAAAAGCAACCAGTAATTTATAAAATCGGTTTAGAGAGAAATTATAAAACATTTTGGGGTCTTTCGGCTTGTTTTTCACCTAGCGGTTTTAGCGAGTAATATTTTAGACTTTAAACATTCGTTGGTAATTAAATCGGGGAGAGTGGTGCCGATTGAAATAGGGTTTCAATTGGAACATGCTTATAGGCCGCAGATAAGTTTAGTCAAAACTTCGTAACTTCATTAAGTCGTGAGCTTAAGTGACAAATGACTAACAGGTATCTAGACTGATGATATGTCATAATAATGTTAAGCACAAAAAGTTCAATAACTAACCAAAATTCCATGATTTAGTATCATCATTTTAAGTTGTTTAATAATAATATACAGTGCTTTGGAAAAGTCACGAATAAATTCATTATTTTTTAAATTGAGAAGTTTTCGAAAAAATCCCCTGGCACGTCAATTTTGATTTAAAAAAGGCACTTTTTGACATACGACCCACATTTATGATGTCATCGTTGTTCGAGATATGACGTCATCGACAATTTTTTTAAATAGCAATCCCCAATTTTGACCATACCATTTGAAAGAGCGTGTCATTCTACATACATACATTATGAAAAATTCTGGTGTTACATAACAAACATTTCAAGAAAATAATGTTTGAAGATTTTAAAATTTAATTTTCACAATACTAAAAATGATGATTATGTAAAAAATCAACTAAATTAAATGTTCAAATTGTACACTGTTGGCTGCCTGACAGTAGTCAAGACGATTAATAAATTTCTTTTGGACATCAATAATTCAGGAGGTATACGATGTATCTCGTGACGAATTCTTACTTTTAAATCTTCTAAATTAACCGGTTTAGTAACTTATAATTTGGTTTTTAAATATCCCCACAAGAAATAATCTAGGGGTGTCAAATCAGGCGATCTGGCTGGCCACTCAATCGGCCCCCTTCTCCCTATCCAACGATTCGGGAACAGCTCATCTAAATAAGCACGGACAGGTGTTGCATAATGGGGAGGTGCACAGTATTGTGAAAATTAAATTTTAACTTCAAAACATTATTTTCTTGAAATTGTTGTTATGTAACACATACTTTTTTATGTTGTATGTATCAATTCAAAAATAATGAATTTATTCGTTACTTTTCGAAATCACTGTATAAGTGTTCTGAAATGTCAGTAGTAAGTCTAAGATAAAAAAATAGTTGTAACACGTGCAACGCTATTTTTACGACACATATTTTTGTCGTATTACTGTACAAGTTTAAAAATCGTGAGTAACTTTTTGCATTTGTTACATAAACATTTTTCTTTAGTATAAAGTCATGGCACAAATTTAATAAACGGCAGTAATTATTTATTTTGTTTTATGAAAAGTTATGACTGTTATTTATTTTTCCTTACACAGTTTGTAGTTCGATGTATGTTCCATTTTCTCAAAACAAAATAATAATAAAAAATATATTTTTTCCAATATTGCATTTTATTGCATATTAGTAACATTTAAAATTAATAACTATTAAATACTACCCACTTATATCTCCAATTTAACATTTCTCAAACTATATAACATTTTTCTGTTCTAAAATGTACTTTTCTAAAATTCTCCGCATTTTGAACATTTTTATTCTCTTGCTTAGATGAAATGATGTCTAACACTTGGAACAATTACCCAAAACCTCATCAGCCATATATTTAATATAAGCACCAGCGCAAATTGAAAATATCGTGATACAACAAAAGTAAATAGAATTTTCAGACTGTATGTTAGTAACAGTAAATGCTGAAATACCTGCCCATAACTGTATGATTGATTTTTACATAATGTGGATCAATATAACATAAACTTTCGAGTAGAATGAATGAATACACTTTTACGGGCAAATAAAAAATTATTATTCCGGTCCTGACCACCGATCGTATAAATTTCATCGAATACGGTGTTGCATACGCATTTCAAGGCCACCCTAGCCAACTGAAATCACTTCCAAGTGCCAATAGCGGAGTGAAATTGCTAGTCTCTTCATGCTGTGCCGACTTTCTGCGTGCACTTAAATTAACAAACTTGATCTACCTTGCTTTGAGGTATGAATAATTTACTACGCATTTATTGCCTACACTTTTCATTAAAAGCCATCATACCTCGGGAAACAAAACACAATATCCTGCTCCATTCTATTCACAGCCACTGTTTCTATATTGTTCTTTTCCCTATCGTTCACCGTATTATCGATTCTGCTGTACGGTTTAATATAAATATTACAACAGAACCCCACCTAAGGAGTAAACGTTATTTTAGATGATTGAAAAATGCGCAGGGCGTGAGTATTGAAATATCAATCTAGGCGAGTTTTCCTTTAATATGATTCAACTTCAATTTCGTTGATATTATTTGGTAAGGGCGAGAGTGCCCTGGCGATATAAAATTTCCTCAAATCAGATTTCACCCGGCACCCTGCCATTCAGTTATAATCCGTATTTAAATTTAAAGAGTTGAATAATTTATTATTAAACGTTTCGGTGAACTCAGTTAATGGATCGGAAATCAAAATATCATCTAATTTTGATGTGCAAATTGGTAAACTGCAACTGAAATAGAACAGTAGGTAAATTTTGTAATTTATATTTCTATATGAAAAATGTTTTTTCTTTGTTTATTAGATAAAAATACATGGTTTATGATTATTGCATTATTTATGAAAATCGGTAGATTTGAAAAAGAATATACTGGGTGTTCTTCATGAGAACCGACCCAGAGTAGGTGCATGTAAGAGGTCTCAAAATTTTGCAATTTAACCGGATATACTTATACAGGGTGATTCATTAATAATGGGACAGAGCTTAAGGGCATGTTGCTACCTCAAAATAGAGCGACTAAGCCAAATATGCCTTATCCGAATGTTGCTCCTTTTCGATCTACAGGGTGTCAAAGTTGAAAAAATAAATCACATTTTCTTTATTATTTTTCGATCGCAACGACTGTATTTTATGAAATTTGGTATAGGGAATATTCTGATGAATTATCTTCGTCTCCTAGATTCATAACGATAGGTTCCAAAGTAACCTCAATTAAATTATCGAGTTCCCACATTTTCTCCTTTTCTTTTTGTACATGATGTGCATCTTTGCCAGTTATCTGCAGTTACTCGTTCCAAGGAATTTTTTAACAAAATTTTCACGTCACTTAATTTAAACGTCGTATTATTTCGCGCTACATCTCCTTTTACCTGCGCCCAGACTTATTCGATTGGGTTAAGTTCACAGTGATAAGGTGGTAACCGTAGTACCGTTATTTGGCGATTTGTTACCATTTCATCGATAACATATTTTTTCTGATCTTTTAAGATTGACAAGTGTCTAAAGTTCCTTTTTCACCATATTTGTTTCAAAAAAAATGTTTTTTTCCGGATAACCATTGAATTATACCGGCTTTCCTCCAAGAAGTCGTAGGTGTCCGCTCGGTCTGCCGTGAATGGTAACTGGCATTATCCATGACAATTACATACCCTGGAGGAATAAGATCCAACATCTGTGTAAAATACTCTTCGCAAACATCTGCGTTCATGTCTTCGTGACAGTCACCTGTATTTTTAGATTCAAATGAAAGTAAACCGCCATCTACAAAACCACTGGCACTGCCTATATGTGTCACTATTAATCTTCGCCCTTTACCTGAAGGTGCCTTGAACCCTGTTGAAAGTCCATCCAAAAATGCTTGTCGAAAACTTTTCAAGTATCGTCTAGACTAGATAATTAATATTCCTCCCTTCGTCACGGAATTTTCTAATTGATCTTAAGTAGGATCTCCGCCAACAAATAATTTCATCTTTATCGATAAGACTTTCTGTTTTGCTTTTCCCAGCAAAAATTCAACTCTCGTAAGACGGCCCATAATTTGCTTATTTGCTTCTACTGATTTTTGGCAAATCGTTGTACTCTGAAAGTTCACTTAAAATTTTGTTTAGCGTTGGTATTTCTTTTTTTAAATAAAATCATCTATAACGACTTTTGACCTCCCTGTAGATGATTTTGGGAGATCTACAGTATCTTGTTCATTTTTTGTTTACTTTGAAAGTCTGTAGATTTTCCAATCCCTGTCATTTTCGAACAACTTTCCACGATGTCGTCATCACTGTTGGTAGGATTTTGGTGTTTCAATGCATTAAATACATTATCTTACATGTCTTCTCATTCTTTTCACGCATTTAGCAGGTACGTAATCTGATAAGCTCGACATTTTACCCAACTTGTTAGGCTGGCTGGCGGCTCAGGTGGACTGATCTCCTAATGGGAGGAGGTACAAGGGGCCCAATGGGGCCTAAGTGCTGTAGCCTTTTTGCTACCCTCCCCTTAATTCCAGATTCCAGAAAAAACGATGATCATTTAGTTGAACTCAAAGTCAAAGAAGACCAATATAATAAACCTAAATCATGTATCAAATTTGGTTATTCCAAGTTAAAGTTATTCAGAGATATTAATTTTTTTTATGTAATTGGCCCCAATTTGAAGGGTTGTTACTTCGCCTTTGTGTAGCTTGGGGTTTCGGATTTTATAGTTTTGAAGTTTATGCATTTTGGGATTTATGTTTTTCAAGAGTTACGGGTTTATTTAATTTGGGGTTTTGAGACGTGAGGTTTGTGGGTTTTGGATTTATGTACCTACTTGCTATACCTTAGTTTTGCAGTTTACTGTTGTTGCATTTTTGTTTGTGTATTTCCAGATAATTTATTCGTTTTAGACGTTTTTTTTTTTCATAACAATTTTTTGCTGTTCTTAGTCAGACATACCTACAAGATTTCAATATCTGAACTACATTTTATTAAGCATGTATACAAAAAAATATTGACAAACATTTTTTGCTTTGTACAATCTTTGATACAGTAAAATAAAGGCACTCATATTCCGAACACCCTGTATTTATAATATTTTATTAATGGGAAATGTTTGTTTTTTTTATAATTATTAGCTATAAAATTGTCGTTTTTATAATATTTCAAACAACACAGGCAACTGTATAATTAAAACGTACCTAATTTAATTAAGATTAATATGCAATAAATTTTATAAGTGTAATTAACTTCCAGAAATAATGGATATGGGATCTGGAATAGAATTTTTGATGTAATGACTCGTTTAAATGTGTTCATTTACGGCAAACGTAAATATTAAAGTTAATGGCTTCGGAGCCCAGAGTAAACATGCAGTTTACAGAGACAATATTTGACGCCAAATTGTCGATCCTGTGTAAATACCGATTCAAAAAATCACACATTTCTGTCGAATTTTTCAAATAATTGACTTTGATTCTGTCATATTTGTATTGCGTTTATCAGCAATACATCTACTGGGTGATTCAGAACTTATCCGAAAGTGCGGCCTTAAGGCTTACGGTGAGCGCTCGATCCAAAGGGATATAGTTTTCGCTCAGTAACTCCTTAACGGATAATGATAAAAATATGCGGTAAAAGTTTAAAATTATTTTTTTAAATGGGTTTGTTCTAACACATCAAGAATCGATTTCGAACCGTCCGGAACTAATTAGTCAGTTCAGTTATTAATGTACTCTCGGCGAATGCGGCGTAAGACGGTGTTGGTCAAACATTTCTCACGGTTCTGAACCAGTTATCGACGGTTGTTGGAACATATCTTATATATCGTTTGAAAGAGAGCTCACCGTAAGACTTAAATAATAAGTCGATGTCACCAAAAAATGCTATAATGGTAAAAATATATCGAAAATATTAAAGTTAGGTTTTTCTCGTGTCTCGTATATCCACCAAACTAAGTAGGTTTTGTCGTTACCATGCATACGCTTGTAAATTTATTTTTAAACGTCAATTTGTCAAACGAGCGAACATGAGCATGAGCGAATCAGAAAACGAAAAAAATTCAGATATTGAAGAGGTCTGGGTATATGATGTTCTTCAGTGATTCCTGAAAAATGTAAAGAACGTTACGAAAATACATATAATAGTTTCAAAAAGTCAGTCAGCATTGCCACTCATGGTCAGTCAGCATTGTCATTCCATTACAGTAGACCAGATACCAACAGCGTGCAATAAAACATTTTTAAATATTTGCGTATATTTTTTTGCATTACCATATTTTGTATATATGTATGTATTTGTATGTGAACATTCCCAATTTATTTCGGATAAATTCTGAATCACGTTCTGTATACAACGTGTTTGTGAAATAAATTCGTTCTTTCAGAGGAATAATATCCAGAATAAGTGATTTATGAGATCTGGTCAAAAACTAACTCATTTCAGAAGTTAATAGTAACCGAGTCAAAATTACAATTTTATTTTGAATTTTTAAAATAACCTCCGAAGTAGTTTATGATGTATTTAAATTTGGAATGGCGGGTTTTTAACATGATAAATTTCAAATTTTCTCATGATTTTGGTATACTTTATAGAGAATGATACTTACCGCCTCTTTGTAGTTTTATAGTTCATTAATTTCTGGCTTCTTCTTATTTTCTGACGGCTATATCTCTTATTCCATTACTTTTACATTACAACTATATACGTATTTAATGTCGCTAGGAATTGCCATTTTCGACATATTTGCATTTAAAAGGTTCTAATGTGTAAATATTTACGAAGAATACGAAATTTTAGATCGTATTGCTAAGATCCTGCAATTATGTTTTTTTAAATGGTTATAAAATATATGGAAGTAGATTCGAAAATTTAATAAAATAATTGAAGGTTATAACGTACTGTTCAGTTATGTTTACAATTTTGCCTTTGCTATTAAAAAAACTTTCTTCTGATCTCTTAAAACAGCAATTCCTAATGACATTAACAAGGTATACCTTCGAGGTAAAGTTTGTGAAATCTGAGAACCAAGAAATTTTGAGCGGAGAACAATTCTATCAAAGACGTAGCCTCAACAATTTTTGACTGTCAAAACTTGACTTTCAGACACATTTTTAGGTTATAAAATGCTAAAACTCTTCTCTAGTACCTCTTTTAAGGACACATTTCTTTCGGAAACAAGTTGTAGGTATACAAAATCATGATTAATTTGTTCAATGTTGGTTAAAAATACAAATAACAATATACTAAAGCTTTAGTCTTTTAAAACATTGCGTAATTTGCACTGAAATCATATGTGTGTGTTGTCTAAACATAATATTTACAATTTAAACCTCTAACATAAAAATTTTATATTTTGCTCAGTCTTAATTATACATTTGCTTGTAATTTTGTATTTTATTGTACTTGTATTTTTATTTTTGTCATTTTTTTTATTTGTTTTAAACATTCTTTTCATAAGAATTTGTTATTGTTTTTGTTCAGACAAAGAAGATATTCAGGACACCCTATACAGGGTGTTTCAAAACAAAGGCGAAACATTTCAGGGGTGATTCCTTGTTGAAAATAAAAGGTAGTATGTTATATAAACGATGGGTTACAAGTCAACCATTAGGGAGATATCGCGTTGCAAAGATGTCGGAAAATGATTGTTTTTATTGTTTTTCTCGGTAACTAAAAGCGTGGGAATGGTAAAATTTTGTGTTACCATCATCAAAATACACTTGTGACATACTTTTTGAAAATAATTGGAAAGGGTTGAAATAAACTACCCCTTTCAGTTTTTTTAACTATACTTTCAAAAAACTTCCTTAACGACGTAGAAAAAAATAAATTAAATTAAGCCGATTCATTTAGAAACTTTTTTCGCTCTTATATTGTTTTGATAAAATTAACTGTTTCGGCGTTAAAAAATAAAATGTAAAGTATTGCACGTCGGGAAGAGGCAGTTTTACTACACCCATTATTAGGAAAAACTAGTTGGCTGCTGTCAATTTCCAGATGTTTCCATTGTTGCTTTGACAGATAGCAAATGGTTTGTACTTCCCGATGTCGGCCTGTATCAAAACTTCTTTTTTTGAATTTTCCGGATTCACATAGCCTTCGATGAAGCTTAGCAAATATACTGTGATGAGGAATTCGATTCGATTTCGATGATGATAACACTTCCAAAAATTTTACCATTCCCACGCTTTTCATTTCCGAGCAAAACAATAAAACCTCTTTTTTCCGCCATCTTTGCAACGCGATATCTCCCAAATGGTTGAGTTGTGACCCAACATTTATATAAAAACTACCTTTTATTTTAAACAAGGAATCACCCCCGAATCGCCTTTGTTTTGAAACACCCTGTATAAAAGCACGACGTAACTAGAAGTGTGTTTATTAAAATACATTTTAAGTGTTTTGCCTCGGTCGGTTTGATTTAACACATAGGTACTACTTTTTCAGCATTACTGACTGTTAATTATTTTATTCTTATAGTATCTTTATTACCATTTATTATTTATTAAGTAATATTATTTACATCAGTTTTAGAAGTGTTGAAAAAGGTAAAGCAATGCGGAATTAATACATATTGTGTTAATCTACTGGGAAGCAAGACAAAATGCATTAGCAGCTTCTAGCGTGAACTCAGAACGTCTTCTGAGTATCCACCTTTACTGCGATGACACATTCTTAAAATACTGTTTTTATAAATGCTATTGAACCAAACAGATTTAATAAAATAACATAGTTATTGTTCACACTTTTTAGATAAACAGTACAACGTGACTTGCTGTTCTTAAATTTATTTTCCTGAGCTATCAGCAGATGACAGCGTACTAATTTCATTAAATTAGCGCCCATTAGTAGAAATTGAATGCAAAAGTGTAATAAATATTAATAAATGGCTCTGGAACTGCGTTGAATGTTCTTTTATCTGGCTAACCATAAAAATAAATTGCCGAGAGTTCATTTAGGTCGGGTCATCATATAAATTATCGGAAGAAGCTTCGAGACTGGAATATTGCAGGCTAAATTAACGCGCCAGGAAAAAACTGCTAAAGAAGCTCTTCTTGGCGATATATTGAGTGCCCTATCGATAAATTAAAAACATTAATTAGTAAATTATTAACCGGCTGATTAAAATCGTGAATCTTTATTTCTATTAGAATTCGTCAACATTTGTTTTAAGGACGTATTTTGACATTAACCGAAGAGTGATGTAATGTGACACCTGTATCATTTTAAAAGGCATTCAATTATATTTTCAACGCCAACTAGTATATTTGGTGATAAGTTCCATGATCAGCTCAAAATCTCTAAACCTGCCCATAAACTCATGAATGACGTTATTGGTATAACCAAATCAGATATTGCTTGCTAATAAATTTCGGCTCTGATTTGTATGTCTGTCTCGTGGTATTATTTTTGTGTTATTGGAATTATTTTCGTGTTCTGACATAACATTTGTTGGTCTTGTATTTGTTTAAGTTTGGTTGTTATTTAATTTAATTATGATGCGTTCTGGGGCACAGTTTATATTGTGGATACTTGTAAAATCAAAATTGAAAAGGAAAACTGGCCAAACTATTTACATCCTTAGGTTCTTAAAAGATCCTTAGTTAAGAAAAGAGCGGAATGGAAGGTGTTAAGGTGCAATCGAGAAGATACTTTTATCCAGTAAACGAAAATCTGAAGTTTACATAGTATAGCATTCCTCTGTGAAGACCTACCTATCAATTACTACCACTACTACTACTACCAATACGCTGGTTCTCCAAAACACTATGCAAAAATATTAAAAATATGTAATAAGTGAACTTCCCAGTCTAAAGCCACAATAAGTGCAGGAATGAGAGAAACCTGAAAAACCTCATTAATTAGGGGGGTGGTTAAATGTCGACCTGTATCAATCTCTCACATTGACTCAAGCCAACATTCTTCCATCTACCATACCCAGAGTCCCATAGAAGCTGTACAAAATATTTCTATATGGAATTAATCTAAAAATGTTTTTGGCTAATACCAAACAGTGAGATTAAAATTAGAGTCTCCATATTTTGGATTAGCTTGTAGCGTTGAAAAATGAAACAGTCCTTAGTTTTTTTAGTAAATACTGGTCCACCGATAATCTACAGCATACGAATATAATAAAATAAATTTTCCACAAATTCAACATTAACTGGATGACTGATTAACCACAAATAGCTATTATTTTGCTATTACGCATAGGTAGAACACACTTTACAGATTTAATATGTTGTTATGGAAATCAACCTCATCCATTACTATTATTTATTAGTTTAATGGAACTCGTTTAAATTTAATAACATATTTTGTAGCAGCCGCATTTGTAAAACGAATGAAGAGTCATAGGAAACAAATTGTTTATTAAACTCGCAAAATATTCGGTGCATGTTGAAAACTGGCAATTAATTTACTCTGTTATCGAACTTGATACGAATATTTCAGTAAAAAAAAAATGTATGGTCTAGGATGTAGTTTGTGAACTAATTGCATGTGTTGCATGCAGAAAGTATCTTTCAACTCCAACCTCACCTTCCGCAAGCCGAATTTAGTCTTAATTGGAAACAAAATTCTCTATTGATTTGAAACATATTGAAAGGTCACAACATGTTTCTGGCGACAATAATCAAATGATAATTAAAATGTTAGCGTTAATGAACAATTGCCGTGGAATGTAAACAATACGCAATATCATTAGTGTCAAATGCAGTGTGTTGATAATGTAACCAGTCATTTGTTTCTTGTGTCATAGATATACTCGCGTCAAGAATTCAGACGTCTTACGTCACAGCTGACGTTACACATTTGTTTTTATTGTCAACGTAATTTTCGATATTTGTTCGCGTTAAAAACAATCATTTTTTGGAATTTAGTGCAATATATAATGTAATCTTTTAGTGTAGTATATAGTTTTATTACTATCAGTTGCAGTTTCTTAAATATTTTGTTGAAAATATAGTAAATTATTCATTTGTTCGTATGACGTAAGTCGTCTGAATTTTTGTCGCGAGTATAGTATAAATACTGTGTAGGTAATGCTGTGAAAATTTCACGAAACGGAAGATGGTCTTGTGCAAGCACATTCGGACAATTTGCCCCGAGGTGTAAACCACCGCTTGAAATTTGTACAATAAAATACTATTTTTTTTAAATATTACCCGTAAATATCTTATTTTCCCAAAAAAATACCTCATCAAATAAGCAAATACCTCAAAAATACCCAAAAACCACAAAGTGCCCAAAGAATACCCAATAATATCCTTAAGTAACTAAAAATCCCGTTAAGTACCCAAAAATACCCTTAAATACCCAGATATCTAAGAAACATGACCCATGATTTCACTTAATGTACCTTTAATTTTCCAAAACTGTCATTCATTTCTTTAGAAATTATTCCATTTACAGATATACGTAAATAATATAGATTTTTTTAAAAAGGGCTCATTTGACTTGATCAATGTATTATAACCCATTGGCGCACCCAAGAAAGGTGCCAATACCTACACCATGCCCCCTTCAAGCTAACTAAAAACAATCTTCTTCCTCTTCTATAAAATCATAATATTCGGTCTATACAGGGTGTCCCTAAAATTATTGTACGGATCCCAATTACTCATCGGGTATCATCGGTGTCTCCAGTACAAAGTACAACCAAAATTTGTCATTAGCAAGTGTAAATGCATGGGTATTGAGGGATAATTCAATTTTAGCCCTAGTTTGCTTTCCGTCATGATTAGAATTAGGTAATTGGCAGTTGTTTACATAAAAAAGTTTATTTTTTTGTTTAATAGAATATGAATGTGATAGGAAAACCTAATTTAGCAATATTTTAATTTTTATTATAGACTTTCATTCACTTTTTATTACATATTTTTCATCAATACATATGTCGGAGAGATTTGACCAAACTTGTCAGTGTTAACACGTCGAATATGTAATATACTCGTATTGATTTAAATATAAAGTTTAAGAAATTATACCATACTAAAATAAAACATTCATATAATACTTATTTATATGGTACTGTAGTATACAACTATTGCAATAATAATGGTACTGTTTAGTTGAATTTGGCTATTTATTTCGAACTGCTGACATATTCGTAATGAAATCAACTTTCAATTTTAAACATTAGTACTTAGTTGTTCCACTCCACCCACAGAAATCTATTGGCATTTCTACACAGAACATCCATTTTTGCAGTAGAATGTATCTAATTCGAATCACCCTATACTATTTTCTAAACTAAAGGCTTACGAAGACAATAAAAGGTCACATAGTGGTTTAACACGGCCTCCGAAAAATTCTACTGAAAATATTTTTGTATCTATTTTTAATAATTTTTATGTTTGCCAATGAGTCGGTCAGTTGTTTACTAATATTTAAACTGTACCATCGTCATAACGCATGCGCGATCGCCATTTTTTTTTTAAATTGGCGGAAAAATACTAATTTTCTCTTAAAATACCGATTAATTATTTTCTTAATACCCATTAAATACCCAGTAAATACCCATTATTGCCTTGATAGTACCCAAAAATACACAAAGTACCCAAAAATACCGAAAAAATACTTATAAATACACACAAATACCCAAAAAATGCAAAAAGTACCTTTAATTACCTACAGTAAAATACCTCAGTGGTTTTCCCCTCGATTTGCCCCTAGTGGATTGATTAAATTTTATGCTTATGAACTTCATTGATGTGAATTTCAACTTCATTAGAAATACAAGCAGGTGTCTATTTTCCGTTTTTAACATTACCATAATTATTACTGGTGATGTGGTGAACTTACAGTATTGTTAAACGTAACTTACTTCTATGTTTACAATATAAATCTGCTCGTGGTGATTATGGCGACAGTGATGTTGGTTACGTCCAGAGAGAGGATTTTACTTGAGGTATTTATAAAATTGTGCCATCTGATTTCACACTACACTACTCCTTTTAATTTGAAAAAATAAACATTTATTAATATTTTTAAATTGTATTTATTTATTTATTTTAATACTATTTACTTCTGATTTTATTCCTCCTTATTAAACAAATTCTCATTTAATATTTTTGTTTATGTTTTCAGAATAAAACAGGTAATTTAATTTAGTGAAGTCAGATAGGAAAATTTTATAAATGCCTCAAATAACATTGGTTCTATATTATGTAAATTGTAGGAGCAAATACAAAACATGTTATTTAGAATCGGAATGAAGCACTGAATACAATAAATGAAAAAAGTGAATTTTCTTTACCACTGATTTTTTAAACGCCCTGTATACATTCTGGTACCTTAATAGGAAAGTTGGGTGAAATATTTTTTATTAGCTGTATGATGTATTCGTACATAATGACACATTGCAATAATGCACAAAGCATTGAAGGCGTATACATATATAAAGGACAATGCTGTATTATACATGCGAGAACGTCATCTGACGTCACAAGCCTTCGCTGTGGCAGCGACCGTTTTCTGGTGGCGTGGTTAGACTAAAATTTTAAATACCGTTTTTGGACTACAATAATACATTCTCTTTTCTGCGCGTATTTGAAAAAATCATGCAATTTTTGCATTTAAATCCTGTAAGTTTTCAAGGAGAACCGGACCTATAAGCAAATTAATTTCAGTGGTGGCGCGAGCAAAACTTTGTAAACATCAAAAATGTCGATGAAAGGAAAATAATTACTAGAAGAGCCGTTGTGAAGGAAATTTGTGGAAAGTCTCTTCTACAATTACCCCTTTAAAGCCTGGCATCGACTTTGAAGTGGCTGTAATACTTTACAATGACCGACAGTCTTTGGATTTATTTTGCTATTTACTTTGATCTAGGAAAAACTGCATTTCAGTTGCAGACTTCTGGTTTTACTAGAAGGAAACAAAACTAATAGAACATTTATTTCAAACAACTTTATTTATTATTAGTTCGATATGAAAGCAATTTTATACTGGCACTAACTGCTTAGGATTCTTTGAAATAAAAACTGGATTTGAAGAATACAAATTTTAACTTTGGATGATGCTTACAATAATAAAATGCAAAAATGTATTTCTTATTAATTTATTTATGCTTATTTTTTTACAGAAGAATGCAGATACAGCAAAGGGGCGTGGTCAGAATGTGACCCGAAGACCAATCAGAGATCTCGAACGCTGACACTTAAGAAAGGGAATCAAACAAGCTGCGAATCTACCAAAACGATACAGAAGAAATGCAAGAAAGGTAAAATATTTCTACTTTTTTAGTACAAAAATAGTTTCCTTCGACCACATCAACACGATTCGACAATAAAAATCCTAAAATAGCTCACACTTTACCAATGGTTATACATACTCGTACATTTTTTGATAAACGACATTAAAGGCCTAGTTTAGTGACAGCTGTCAGGCACTAAAGTGTCACAATCATATCTACTGCTGCTAAATTAAAAATTAAAATTTGTTCTTTAATGAAGTTATTTTATTTATTGTAAACATTCATAATGAAATTGGAACAGCCTACAAATGATATCCCATGTCCTGTTTGTTTTGAAACATTTAATTCGTCTATATAAGTTGAAGTGTTTTCACTAGTAGATAATTTATGAACAACTATTGAATCCTCCAGTGTGGTTGAATTGTTTAAAAAATCGCTTCCAGCACTTGACGTACTTGCTGTGGAGAACATTTTTTGCTACGAGTTATGGATCCTTCAATGTAGGCTTCAGCTACTGTTGAATATTTCCATCCACTATGAATTTTTAAAGTGATATCAGCTCCTGAATTTATTAATAGTGGTAAAGTTCTACGGAAACAATGTCCGGTATATTCGTCAACATCTTTCAATTTGAGAAACGCTGCAACTTGGTTTGGCATATTCCCAAGTTAATGAATTCTTATTAATTGGTTATGTGCTTTATCAGCATGTATTTACTATATTTCCGATATATGTCTAAATATGCGCTTACAGTAAAGGAATATTTTCTTTGTTTTTATAGTTAGTAGAGATCAGCAATCTATTTACCATATCTTCAATATCTCCAATTTTTATTTGAAGTAGTTCATCACATCGACAGGCAAAAATCTTTGTTACCTAAAATAATAATAGTCAATATTCTTCGTTTTCAAAAATATTTTGTTTATTACCTTTCTATCTACTTAATTCGTATCATTAGGGAACTCCATTAGAAATTTTGAAATTAATAATGAATAATGAATTTTAATGCTTTTCATTTTAGATACTTCTCCGGTAATCAATACACTTTTTATATGTTTGCTGATGTCTTCTTCGAGTTTTCTGGTAATAAGTTCACACTCCAACTGCTTCCTTCGATAGTTTCTGGCGGAGTGCATGTGAATTCTTCCATCTCAAATAATAGTTATTTTTATGGATTTGAATAGGAACAATATGGCGATTACTGTATACATGCTTTTGCAATAATAATGATACTGACACTCCTTCAAAACCGTTTTTGAACTTCTGGAAGTTTTGAGTAGAAATTTCATTAAGGCTTACGGTGAGCGCTCGATCGAAAGGTATATAGTTTTCGCTCAGTAACTCCTCAACGAAAAATGATAAAAATATGCATTTTTTTTAATAGACTACAAATATTATTTTACGTCGACGCTGTGTTTTGAAATTTTGAAAATATGCAAAATTCATTTTAAAAAAATTTATTTTACACTTTTTCAAAATTTCAAAACACAGCGTCGACGTAAAATAATATTTATAGTCTATTAAAAAAAACCGCATATTTTTATCATTATCCGTTAAGGCCCGGTTTTTCAATTGATGGTTAATTTGTGGTTAATAGTAAACCGATAGTTACAGCAAAAATTCGGTTTTTCAATTATTGGTTACCAAAAATTTAGTAGTTAACTTGTGGTTAAGATAACCTGTCCATGAAGTAGGGGTTAACTAAGGATGTGACAGTTAATTCAGAAATTTAACCTAAAAAATAGTTAAAGACTTTAATTTGTTACTATTTATTATGGAAAATGATATTAATGCATACAGCAGCGACGAAGAAGATATTAGAAGACCTAAAATAATACGAGCTAGACCAAACTACTTCGAAGAATATGATGGTAACGACTTTTTAATAGATTTAGATTGTCACCGCGGACAGCTGTTGCAACCTGCGATATTTTAAGAACACACTTGACAGTTGTCAAAAACAAATTTGAAAAGTTAGGTTACCAATTTGTGGGTTTTGTTGTCAACGTAGTGCATTTTACATAACAATCGTAGTAAAATACATAAAATTTGCCAGCAATGTCGCCAACATAAATAAATAAATTGCAAACCTCCAGTTAGTTAACTGAAGTAACAAAAGTAATGAAAACGCATTTGGGAATTAACCATTAGTCAACTTGTAGGTACATGTTACTTAACATACAAGTTAACCTCATATTGAAAAACCGGGCCTAAGGAGTTACTGAGCGAAAACTATGGGTTTGTTCCAACACAGCAAGAATCGATTCCGAACCGTCCAGAATTAGTGAGTCAGTTCAGTTGTTAATGTACTCTCGGCTAATGCGACGGAAGACTGTGTTGGTCAAACATTTTTCACGGTGCTGAACCATGTCTCGACGGATGTTGGAACATACCTTATATATCGTTTGATAGAGCGCTCACAGTAAGCCTTAAATCGACTACTTGATCCTTCCACCGCTAATATGATTTTTAAGAGACTCTTTAGGGCGATATTGCTTATAACTTTTAAACGGGAACTAATACAGAAAAAGAGAGCTTTCTAACAGGAAAAAAAATTTGGGTTTGTTTCTGGAAAAAACATAATTGATCATTAGTCGTTTCTGCCAAATTTCAAAGATTGAAAAGAGTGCTTGCCTCATCACATTTGACACCATGTGTTTCAAATTTTATCTAAATTTACCCTGCACTTTTTGGTTGCCTATTATCTTTTATGCATTATCATTTTGGTCAATTATAATATTATTATCTAAACTATAAAGTTGTCCGAAAATAACAACTTTATTATTACATTGAGTTTGAGTTTCGAGTTGTGTATGTTCGTTTTTAAGAATAAAAGTAACTTTATTTTAAATTAAAAAAAGGAAATAGATATATACTGAATCAGTATGCAGTAATAAAACATATACTCGCTAAGTAGTTTCCTACTTGTTTCGAAAGAGAAAATATAAAAAAACACTTAAACATAAATACCTTCAAAATATATAAATATGAAAAACAATAACAAAACAAAACATAGACACGTTAAACAGAAATTCAAAAGTACACTCAAACACTCACTTATCTATTGGTAACTTCAATTCATTGAAGAATTTCTTTTCTTGGGATTTCTAGAATGTATTTTTTTAGTTTTTTTTAAACAGTAACTTGATATCTTATTAACCTTGAATATTGCAGGCAAGATGTTATATAATTTTGCAGCGTGATAGGCATACGATCTTTGGCCGATATTTTTTGCCTTATATGGCGGTGTGTATAAATTTCTCCCTCTAGTATTATAATAATATACTGTCCTTTCATTCTGTTTACTAGCAAAATGTAATTTTAAAACACACCTATAATAGAATACTTGTCTGACAATTTTGATTCGATATATAATTGATCACTGGAGTAAGTAGGACCTTTCTTAAGCATGAGTTTCAAAAATCGTCTTTGCCATATTTCTAAAGGTTTTATATAACTTTTTACAGCACTACCCCATGTTTAAATTCCATAACTAATATGGCTCTCCACTAGTGCTTGGTAAATAATTCTCAACTGAGCTTCATCTAGTATATTACACAAATACCTGAATTTATATAAGAGAGTCAGTAACTTTCTTATGATATAATTTATATGTTCATCCCATCGTAGATGACAATCTATATATACTCCCAAATACCTATTTCAAACTTACTTTAGATTCAATACTGTAAGGTTTACCATATACTTCAAAATCTATTTTATGGAAATTTGGAAGATTTGATCTGTTGCAGCTGAAAGTTAGGTATGTTGTTTTTTCTAGATTGATCGTTAACAATTTATAATCAAACCATTTCTTAAGATACAACAGATCACTCTGCACAATTTTCTTTAATTCATCCCATGTGTCGGCTTTGTGGAACACTGCCGTGTCGTCAGCAAATCCAATAATGTCTCCTCTTATGGGTAGTGAGAATAAATCGTTAATGTATACAGAGAACAGAATTGGACCCAACACTGTACCCTGTGGCACACCATCCTCTAAAATTTCCCTAGCACTGTAGACATCCTCCACTCCGACACATTGATACCTATTTGATAAGTAATTTTTGAATAATTGTAAACATATCCCGCGTACCCCAATATTTTCTAATGATTGCAGCAGGAGGAGATGGTTAACAGTATCAAAAGCCTTTGATAGGTCTATAAAAGTACTAATTCAAGGTGTACTTTCATCTAACGCCGAGGAGACATTATTTATCAAGCTCACCATAGCATCTTCTGTTGAAGTGTTTTGCCTAACCCATAACCCATATTGTTTTAAGTTCTTATCAAGAAATGAGACTAAGCGAACTTTCATCAATTTGATCAAGGAATCTTTAAAAGCCTACTGCCAAATTCCTGTCTGTATACACTTATTAAAGATAAATACAAGTGGTTGCAACAAATACAACGCGATAGGTTTTAAAGTTTCAACTCTAAGGTGATCTAATAAATTTCTGAAATTTTCTAATTGTGTTACGTAAAGCACATCGGTACACTTTATTATTTCTTAATATTTAATGTATATTAAAATTTTCCAGTTAATATTATGTAAAAAGGGCATAACAAAATATGCAAACGTCCACCCATTTTTATCAGTGTAGAATGAGGAGGGATGGTCGCAGTTCTGCAGGCTGGACCGCATAAAGACCACAGACGTTTTTGGGTTTGTCATGGTCGAACCCGGATCAACGTATTCTGATAAAGCTGAATCCCTCCTAACTAACGAGGGTTTTGCCACGGTCAGCATGCACTGCGCGCTTATTATGATGTAATCGTGTCACAGCGGTTACAATCTATGAAACTGACAGTCCTACAGAAAGTTTACCGATAACGAGTGACAATTACTTTAACCACCTTAATATTAAAAATTAACGTTAGATTAGAACGTCAAATGTAAATTGTAGACCACATTCAACTATTTAAGAGTTAGAATATGACTGGCCATCATTTTATTACAATGCTGGTTATATTGAGAAAAATAAATGGATATGCACAAATTTATAGTAGCAGTATTTCTTTAAGTGCGTAAGTAATTCAATATGGAACTGGATTTTATGTTACATATTGTTACTCACCTACCTTTTTAGATTGTTAATTATGTTCCTGTTTACGTTAGAGTTTATAATTGAAGCTCACCTGCCTCGTTATTTTATAAATTACGTTTATGTTTTTGTTAGAATTTATAATTTTTGTGATGCCTTTATTTTAACGTTTTCTGGAACATTCTCGGCCACATTCTATTTGATTCGCGAGACCGCCGAAAACTTCTAGAACCCTAAAAACTTATATAAGCTAATCATTTTCGCCGCTGGAGTCAGTTTATATTGAGCAGCCAAACGCGAGTGACGTCAAAGTAAAGCGTTGACAGTTGTGAAATTGGTTTGAAGGATATTTTATCAATTTCGAGGCGTTAGATAATAAAAATAAGAATTATTTCAAAATTTAAAGTTTTTATCTTGTATTATCAATTACCCAAGGTCGAAAATAATAGAAAGTGACTAATTCACAACACAAAGATGAGTACGGAAGGTACGGGTGGTATGATTATCTAAGCGTGTCACTTGAGAAGAGTTAAAGCACACAAAATTATCAAAAATAAGTTGACGTCGGCTGAACCTAGCACACTAGCAATTTACTTTAAATGTGCCCCTGTCCTCATGGACGGCGATTGCCCACTACCACTTACACCTATCTGATGCGCACTCCGCAGATATCACACTTAAGCCTTGTAATCATGGACGCAAAATTCACGGATTTTTGCACGAACTTCTGTTTTAATTATTTATGGCGGGAAAATCTCAACTTTTGACAATTGCAATTTGCGAAACTGTCAAACACTACAAATAATATTGCCCCTTTCATTATTATGTGGTGTTAATAAATTTGTTTTGAACTTCTGATAATCTACCATGGCAGATGTAGTTGACAAAATTTGTTAGAAATAGAGATTTTCCCACCGTTAAATAAATCTCGCAAATGTTTGCGAATTCCGCAGTCAAAAGGACAAAAATCTTTAGAATACATACATATTATTTACTATTGGTTACTAGAACTGTCACTATAATGGTCACACGTTAACACTTATTATATCATATCGTGCCACTTTTGGTATGACCTCCATATCCATGTTTCATCAAAATTTAATGTATTCTTCGATTCAGGTTCTGATTTTTAATATTTATTTCAAATAGTTTTTTGCCATATCACTATTTCGTCCTTTCTATCAGATACTCTTTTCGATTTCATTTATACGTGATAAGTTTTATTTTATAAGATATAGCAATAGATTTTTTTGAAAAATTCATTTTAAAAATACAATTTTCCTTCCGCGAGTTTCCATCACTTTTCCGTTCGTGGTACTTCTTTACCACTTTTTATTTGCACACATATGCTATTTACGTACAATTTTGTTAATGAAATATATATTTCAACATCACTTACACTTATATTTTGACCAAGCGCACTAAACTCTTTATACATGTTATCATCCGATAGTCCTCATTTCGATCAAATCACTAATAAAATTAATTACATTAATAATTATATTAACTAAAAGATATACCCTAAATTTTGCCCGCCCATGATAGCGCTGGAAATGAAACAGTTGGATCCGACAGTTTATCGCAGCCAATCAAAAGCCAGCAGCGCATGCGTCCTAACGTGTACTAACTGAAACACATGCGTAGCAGAAGCTGTGTAATCGGGTATACTCTCAGAGATATGCGGCATACGATTTTGTAGGAAAAATATACGGGCTGCATGTATATTTCTTTGTGTTGACTGCTATAAATTGTGAGTAGGTTTATAACATTAGTCACTCTCTGCAATTTTGGAAGTCGACTATAACAGTAAAAATAATATATTCTAGAAATAAATTAACAATTCGGGATGAACCAGGGCGGTTCATTACAAACTATAAACATTTTCCAAAACATTTTTTACGATATGGTCTCTTTTTTTCATGACGCATCTGTTCCCAATTTTTTTAGATACGTTCTGAATCACTCTGTATACTATTACAATACAGTAAAAAATGTAATATTGTGTCTCAACTTCATGATTAAAAATATACTTACAGGTTTGTATTATCAGCTCCTTCTCCGCCTGTAATGTGAAATACTAAATCAAATCAGCAGAACGCTCTTGATCGGTCTCTATTGAAATCGCTCGCGTTTACAGTGGAAAGTAAAATATGTTTTAATTAAAACTCCTGGAGTAACTGAATTCCGAGTTTAATTTTCCAAGTGTGACTTGTTCGGGGAGCTCCCTACCGTTTACTTCCGTTTTATAGCAGATATTGTTCGGTGCAGATACCCCCATGCTTCGAAAATGAAAGTTTCGTCGCCATTAAGAGACGGCAAATTAAATGAGTCGAAATGAAAACTTCTTCCAAACTTTGTTAAATATTTAAACGTGAATCGTCATTAATTTTCCTAATTAAGCGAATGTCGCAGGTACTTAATTAGGTTCCCAGGAAATCTCGAATATAAAACGACAAAACGGCCCGGAGCCATGTTCGCAGCACTGTCCATACTTCAAATTTAATTCTTTTAATTGGAAACATAAAAGTAATCATTAATCTTGATTAATTTATTTTCTCGTTTTTACGCAATCGGTTCCATTGTCGCTTTTAAAATTCAAAAGAACGTTAATTAAAAGCCCTTCCTTCGTAAACTTCTATAGAAAAAACATCCCCTAAGTTTGTCGAGCAAAATTCAAAGCGATTTTAATTTCGGTATTGTTCATTCGGTGAATTTTCAAAGTGCAATTATTTCAGATTTCAGGAAGCTACCTAGCTGCTGATTTTAACAGGAAATCGGTTTTTATACAAGGTGTTTATCAAATGAATATTCAAAATTTCAGTACAGTTTCAGTTCGTTAAGAAGCTTAATTGAGATAGAATAATGTTTTAATGCCTTAACAATAAATAAATATCATTATGATAGTGGACGGTTGGCGATAAATTATTTAAATTATTTCGGAATTCTAGCTCGATATTTAAAAAATGGGGCAAACCCCTCTTTCCTCAGAAAATCTGCGCCTATGACAATCAATCGTCGTCCGAGATGGCTAGATTGGTCAACTACCAGCGCTGTCAAATGTAGAAACGACGAAAATGAATATTTTTATTAACAATAATAATACCTAAGTATCTGATAGATAACAGTTAATCCGGTTAGCTGTAGTATTGTGTATTCATTCTTCGCCCCTTCGTTGCATACTGTCAAAACTACATTTTCACACCTTGCAGATTCATCATAATTATCCACCAACGTATACGACATAAAATACTGTATTTAATTACTATAAAACGTTTAAAATTAGTCACTAACAGTTCTAAAATAACATAACCTAGAATACGGCATTGCTAGTTGCATACTCTCTAAACATCAAAGAATAGTGCAAAGCTTAATATAATCTCTTCATTTTAAACATCTTGGAATGGTGTAGTTTAAAATAGTACTAATTTTTTTATGCAAACATCGTCGATTACTGTTAATATTAACAGAATTTAATTGCCTAACAACACAAGAAGTTTAAGAATGTATCTGCGTGGAGTGCACCTTGCACTAGTGGCCTACAGATGGCGGCTGCATCAGATGTCAAAAAATATTGCATACGGCACTGTGATTAGAATTGGTTTTTTTTCGACAAAATGAGTTCAATCCGTTTCAAAACATTATGTTTCTGCGTTCAAATAGTGACGTCACACACGTAGATGTTTAAACCGTGTTTAAAACGTCCACCGAGTCCGGTTTGAACTCTTAGATGCTTTGCTATTGGTCTATACAGCAGTTGCCTAAAAATTAGAGATTTGAAAATTGGTGTGATTTAAATTTTTAGATTAATATTTAAAATGGTTGATATTTTGATACATCTTATTCTTGTTTATTTAAAAATGAGTTGGTTGTGGATTATTCTATGTACCTCTACAAATTTACGTACGTATTTACACACTCTGAATTACAATCCAGAAGCATAATCCAATTACTTTTCTGTCTAAATTTCATAAACCTGTCACTCATATAAACATGTTAGGTATTTGTTTTTGGTTTGCAGTTGCTAAAATCAACTTCTATGTTCACACAATTTCAAAATATGTACAATACAAAAACATGCAGAAATAGGTATCTACCATTAATAATCATTCTATTTTAATCCAAATCTAGTGTAGACAATAGTGTAAACAATAATAAAAAAGTGTGAGGGTGATATACATATATTAAAGAGAAACAAATATTTGATGACGTAACATTTTGAAACTATACATTTTTTTTGGTGCAATACATAGGTGACGTCACCATTGAATATGTTTTGAAACAGTCGATGAATACGGTTCGTCACAAAAAACAGCTTAGTTTGAAACAATTTTTCAGTACATGCGTTTCGCAAATTTCAATTTTTGCGTCTTTTTTGTATATTTACAAACATGTATTCAATTGCCTATATGACGGATAAGGTGCTGATTTATGAGAGTGTGATAAGTGCATATTATCGTGTGGCAGCGCAATACCAAAGACGTTTTCCGAGTATAGAAAATATTATGCTCAATCGTTTTTGAACTACATTGAACAACTGTTGTAATGCCTTGCGGTAAACGTGTGACACTATTTTTATGTATTTGTGTATATTTTGTAAATATTTTTTTTTCTTTCAAAATAAAACAAATTTGGTGGAATTTAACACGACTGAATTGTTTTTACCATTTCATTTTTATCAAATTAACTCACGTTCCGTCGAAAAACTATATTATAAATTACTTGACGGGGGCGGGAGCTTTATACAATATTTAGGTTATCCCTGTAATTTACAGCCTCCGGGTACCTAGGGAATAATTTCCTCCCTGTTTGGGCATCGCGGCTGTGAAAATATTTCGAGGTTTGAAACGAGATTAACGTCAAAACTTCGACATTAAATTTTCATTTTTATCGCTGAACGTTTCTTATTAAATATGAAACTGTATTAACTCGGTCTGAGTGAATTTACGTCGCAATCATTTTCGCAGCAATCATTAGTGACATATTAAATTTTCTGCAAGTTTTTAATCAAATCAGAGGCAGTAAAGTAGAAATTTATAGCTCTAATCCGGGCTTGATGTTGCGTTCATTAATTTTTCGTCTGATCCTCGTGGATTAGATGGAATTGGAAACGATTGTTCTCTCATTGGAGTAATTTAGAATACGTACTTCTATCGTTTTTCTGTTACGTGGTTTAATATACTCTAAAACTCTTTATAATCGTCAGTATCTGCACAATAACAAAGAACATTATTGTAACAAAAGCAGGGTGTTCCCCAGTGGCGGCTCGTGATGAAACGAAACGTGTTCTGCAAATATTTCCTCACCTATTTTTTGAAAGTCAATTCAATCCTGCGATCCTTCATAGAAGCAAACTCGTCTATAACTTTCTCGTTGAAACCATCAATTTGTGAAATAAATATTTTTTCAATGGAAAGCATCGATGGAGCTGTCAAACGATCCTGGAACAAGGAAGACAAAATAACACATTTTTTTTGTTGCACCCACAAATCCAATTGTTCTTCGAATAAATGTCTCTATTAAATTGACGTTCATATGCTTTTCCGCGGCTAACACCTGCAGTCTCAATAATTATATTGGGCAATGGCCTACCATTGTTTGTAGATCAATTTTTTCTTCATAAGAGTATTTAAAAATCGCTTCACATGAACTAAATTATAAACTAAATCCATTGTCACTATCACAGTATATAAATATTAATAATTAGTACAATAAATAACTATACAAATTCACAAAACACCAAAACAGTATTTAAAATCTCAAATTAACACGAAATACGAAGTAGGAACGATTTTTGTCCGCAATTCTACGAGTAGTACATTCACTGATGTTGCGTTTGCTGGAAAAAATGCAGCTCACTGACCGTGTAAATTTGTGCAATTGCGAGCGTCAATTGCGGATAGTCGCGGGAGTTGAGGGGAGGACGGGTGTGCTGAGCCGTGCACAGAACTACCTCGTGTGGCCCAGTTCAATGTACTGCGACGCGCTCGCGTCGAGACCCAGATAATTCATCTGGTCTACTACTCAATAGAGAATGACGGGCAGAATGCGATTTTAGCGCAAGCACGACGGCTCGACACAGCGGACAGCGTCGGCGGGCGTAGGATGCTGTTTAGCTGCACCAACTAACCAAATTATTTTATTAATAAATTTTAATCATTTTTACGCCGTGAAAATATATAAATATCTAATTTTTTTGGCAGATCTGCAGCTCTGCAGCACGTATACACCAGCCGCCACTGGTGTTCCATACAAGAACCGAGGCAGCACCTGGCATGTAGGAGGTCACAAAATATTGTAATTTAACCAAATATACTTAAATACAAAGTTGCACACAGACGGAGTCGCAGGTCTTCAATTTGGGGCCAAATATTTCGAAAAAAAATCTCTGAATTACTTTAATTTAGAATAACCAAATTTGTTACATTTAGGTGTACCTATTATTTATCTTCTTTGACTATTTGAAACATTACAAGGTGTTCATTGAGGGTGAGTCACCTCTGAAGTTATATTAATTTTTTTCTCCATTGATCGAATTTAAAAAGGATGATAATATCCCGCCCATAATTTAATTTGAAACACATCATTTACTCCTGTTAAATTTTAAAAAATTTAAGGTTTTCAAGACAAAATGCATGAATTAAAACAAGATTTTAATAGTGTTGATTACAAACATTCAAAATGACAGTAGTAGGCTTTGTCTTTAAAATTTGACAGTAAGAAAACTATAAAATTAAGTAAAAATTAAAAAAATAAAATTGAAACTAAAGAAATTGTTCAAAATGGATTTTCTCTGAGACATAAATTTATTTTTCGCCGAAAATTGAAATTTGCTCGTAATACGATTCCACAAATATTCTCGGGATTCAATTGCCGAAGAATAAACAAAATCCTTCAATGTTCCCCAAAGAACATAATTGCTTTCATTGAGGTCTGGCAATCGTGATGACTAATTTTGAGGACCACTATTTCTTCGTCCTAACCATTTATATGGAAACTTTACATTAAGAAAGTCTCTAACAGTAACACTAAAATGAGGTGGTGCTCCATCATGTATAAACTTTCGTCATTTAATAAATTTGGCAAAATAACAGGTTATTACATTTTTGAGTTATCCGGTATATATATAATTCGTGTACTCAAATAGTTTTTGCCGCGGCCAAGTTTTTGCGCGAAGGGAAAAAAGAGAATGCTTGGGGAACCTACGGAGGTTCGAAAGCAGAGAGCATAAATCGTATTTAAACGGATTTTTCACTAGAACCTTATATAGATGGTATTTTGAGAAAATTTGGTTAGAAAGTATATCGTCTATACTCTGAGGAGTTACATTTTGATTAGAAAGAAAATGTCTCTTGATGATTAGGGCGTCAATCACAAGAGGTTAGTTAACTAACTATTTTATTAAATATTAATGTAATCGGCCGACACGCGGGTTTTCGTTATAATCTTTTAGGCATTTTTTTTATGGTATGAAAATATTCTTCCGCCCATTGAGAAGTACACGTGAAATATTGCCCTATTGAGATACGAGGGAACCCAAAAAGTATATTAAGTACCCCAAAGTTTTTCTGAGGCACCAAGGAAAAAAAAAGGAAGGATCGTCCTATTTCTGGAAGGCTCTGCGGATGAACGTGGATAAGTACCACATAGTACCACTATTTTATCGTTTTTTTAAATTTCAAACTCTAAAGTAGAACGATATATGACCACATTTCCGCCGTTTCATATGTATGTAGCTGATAAGTTAATAGTTAAGTATACTCCCTCCGTATTAGGAGCAATAAGAGATTTCGCTTATTGTGAAAATTGTGGTATTGTCAGTTACCTTTAGATTATTATTTTTTTGTCAGTATCTAGCCATTTCTCGCGAGAACTAGATACATTTTAGTAATGAGAAATTGTTTGTTTGTCTTCGAGATTATTCACTAGTATTATTATTGTCTGCCATTTACTATACCCCCACTTTGTTTAAATATATTAAATAGTTAAAGTGTGGTTTTTATTTATACATTCTGCCTTTAGAAACATTGCTTTGGCAATCTTATTTTAGTGATTTTAACTTAAGATAGAAAGGTATGGTTAGACAAATCACTTGGCGCCCTCTTTAAATATTTGAAATCATTTATATTAATCTTACAACTTTAAACCCACTCCCGACTCCACTGAGCAGTTGGACATACCTTTTATATATTTTTTTGGTCATCACCAAAGTAATGTAACAAGGTCCAATCAAATAAGGATTAGTAATACTGACCCAAACATTTATCTTAAACTCGTGTTGAAAATGTTGCATAGCAGTTTCAAGTTTTTCAAATTTAACTAGAGTAAGAGTAAAAAAATGTTTTTAATTAAATTTTGCTTGGTATGGTATCATTTTTTATCAGTTTAAATCTGTTGCGGTATTTTCTACGGATATTTTATTAAACCACATTTTTTACGAGCTACTCAATGGCCAAATTTATTTAGATTTGAAATAATATTAAATATGTACAGTGCCTTCATAAATGACTACAAGCCACGTGATCAGGGTCGAGATTCTCAAATCAATCGCAGAGCAATTCATATGTGAATATCTTTCTTCTCACTACGGCAATTGAGAGAGACAAGAAATCTATTTATGAAGGCACTGTATATATGTAAATATTTTATATGAAATATACTTTATTACTTAATTAATACTATGGACGCACATAAATTTCCCTTTTTACTAGCTGCACTAGCGACAAAATGTGTCTCTTAAGTAGCTGACAAAGTTTCGTTACGTTTAATAATTTTTGCTTCTCTTTCTAAGAATATCGACCGTAAACGAGCAACATATTTAGGTCTTTATTATGAATACGTTAAATCATACATTTCATGGATATAATTTGCCAAAATGTAGATACTGTGAAAGATGTGTTTAGGCACGTTTAATCTAATAATAGTAATTTTTCGGGTTATACTGTGACCTAGGTAAATGGTCGCAGCCAATAACAGAGTTCTGCTCATCCTTAGCCTTAAATGGAATTCTTTAACTTGTCCTTGTTGTTCTCGGGCTCGGCTCTGTGATGACGGGTTCGTTATCAGTATCCCTGGACCCACTCATATAAGGTTCCTGTTGTTGGTATATTGGTATTACAACTGCTACGGTTGGGACCGGACCTCGGATAATGGTAGTATCATCCCATACTTCTAAACAGTCTTTAGGCATCGGCCGTGAAAGCCTAAAAACATAATTTAGTCATAGTTTGATTCTTTTCATAACTAGTAATATTAATTATAATTTTTATTTAAATAAATCAATTTCTTCACAAATTATAATACAAACATTTATATAAATAAAATGTTTCTCTCTGATAAGGTTCAAAATAAATGTAAAAAATCTTATAAGGTACTTACCTATTTATTTTTTAATATCAATAAATTAATGGCAATAATAAATACTAATGACTCATTAATATTAGACCATAGTAGTTTGTTAGTTATGAACAAAATTGATGCTTTAATGTAATTAATATTGTTTTCCAAGATTTAAAATGTTATGAAATTGGAAGGTTATAAAATAATAGATATGCGATATACATGATTCGTGGTTTATACTACTATGATTATGGATAACAATCCAGAATTATTTCCTGGTTTTTTGTTTAATAGCAAGTATGAAAATATATTTTTATTGGAAAATTCACCCAAACTTCGATAAAAGCCACGTCTGCTTCATAAAAATTGATAATTTTACGTACGTTTGCAATTTTATATGACTGCTGTAAACCAGCTTTATGTGTAATATGCAAACTTACCTTTGTAACCATCAGTAAATGTAATAACACTGTTTTATTTTTCTGGTAAATGGTCCAATTTATCATTAAATGTATCTCTGTATGTATTTCAACATATTGTTTTACTTGTAAGTATTTTCTATTGCAAATCATTGCTTTGGTGAATATTTCTGAACACTGTGTTCAAATTTTTAAAACATATTCCTTTATTTGTTTTAACCAAATATTACCACTTTTTCTTCACGGGAAATAATTTAGCAGATCTAAATTTATTGGGTTTCATAGAAAATAAATTCTTTTGTAAACTCCGAAACAAAGTTATTGAAATACGCTTGAAAGTTAAATCAAAATTTCTATTCGACCTCAATTATACAGAAAAATCACGTCTTCTGTCGGGACTTGTTCAAACTTGAGAAATCGTGCCTTTGTTATAAAGTAGTTGCTTCTCAAATAATTTACAGTTTGTGAAGTTTGAATTTCCATCATAAAATATTTTTAAACTTCTAAATATTGTGTAGCTGATGGTACTTATATCTTAATAGTAACAGTTAAGCAACTACACTTTTTGATATCAAATTATTGACAAAATTTCTTTGAGTACGGATTTCTAATCATTCCACCGTAGCTTAAATAATATAACAAAAATCTTTAAATACGGTGATCAAACCATTAATAAAATTCAAAGAACAGAGCAACTTTAGTATAGATAAGTATATTTAGAAATGTTAAATGTTCCTTGCCTTTTAATATGATTTATTTAATGATACAGGTTTTCAGAAATTGCTAAAACCTCATTTACTAATTTCAATAGTGACACAGTAGAAAAGTTTTCCCATAAATTTAGTTCCATCAAAAGAATTTTACTTACAGTAATTTAAGTTTCCACCTTAAGTATAACTAACTAGTTGTTACAAACTGAAATCACTCACCCCATCCAGTGTAAAATATTCAAAAATTGAGGAGCAAACCGTTCACCTTTCCCATTATTATTTCTCATCTTCACCGATGTCTGTTCATAAATTTGCTGTTCGCAAAAGTTTTCTTGTAGGAACGGAATTCAGTCGATAGAGGTTTAATTAGTAAACTGTTTCAGATATTACAAATACAAGACGGACACTTTTTGCAAAGTTTAATTTGAGTAAGAACCCAATCCTGCAATATGCAATGCGAACCAATAAACTTCTGAGGTAGGATGACGTCATTGGTATTGTAATTTGGTTTTCACTATGCAACCCATTTGAATTTTCAGCTTTCATTTCTCTATGGAATTATTTTACCAGGCAGTACTATCACACCGTTATTAACAGTTTAGAACATATATCTACCGAGGAATCTCAACAGACAGTTTATTGTCTAACCTATAATTAAGTCGTAAGACATGCCAGGTGATGCTGCTACAAAATATGAGTCAAGATTTCAGTTCAGACGTATATATGACTTACTTCCAGCATGAGCAAGTTATTATTACTAGGGAAGCACCATGTAGGTGCGAGAAGTGACATATTTTATATCTCTAAGGAAATTACAACTTCATCGAGTGCATATGCCGCAGCACAATTACCATTACCTATATATACAAGTATGTATACCTAAAATATGGTACATAAGCAGGTATAGTAAAATACCATATATTTAAAGTGATAAAACTCCATAAAATTCTTAACCTTACAAATTTTAGTAGCAGTAAGCTTCTGCCAATTTTAATTTTATCTAGATCGAAATTTTGATGACGTTAACAATCTTTAAAAAGCTTCCTCATAACAAGTTTATACAGGGTGGACCAGCTTTTTCGTGCCAAACTTTAAGAGTATGTTTTACGTCTAAAAATAATCGTAGTTTGCTATACAAACAATAGTCCAAAACTGCTTTGTTACGAAAATACAGGGTGTTGAAGTTTATTCTGAAAAACAGAAAAATACAAACCGCTCGAGATAATTAAATGAAATTTGCCAGGTGTCAATAGAAATAGAAGACTTAAGTTTTGCAATGCAATAGTTTCTTTTACTGTCACCAATGGCGCGAGTAGCGGATCGTCAGTGGCTAATTTCCAGCAAAAAAATGGTAGGTCCCTGGTTTTTCCAAAAATTAATGTTATTTTTGAATTCCTCGTTCAATTGAGTAGAAAAAAACTCTTTTCTGTACGATGCACCGTTTAATAAATAATAAATTACTTTAAAACTTGTGTTTTCCTTCAAATGGATTATTATTTGTTAGGTGCATACCAGATACACATGCTTCATTACATACACATTGCATACACCGTGTATTAGCAACCTTTATTCTCACAATGAATACCAAAAACTAAACTAATTAAAATTATTAAAAAAACAGTTATAAAAATTGTTCAAAATTGGAACCATTTTTTTCAATGCACAACTCGCACCTACATCTATTTAAATTATTTAGATGTGGTATTATTGCATTACAACAATTTCTTATGCGAGTAATAAGTTCATCTTGTGTGTTCACGGAAGTCGCATAAACTTTTTTTTTAAATAGCCCCACACAAAGAACTCTAACACGGTAATATCCGGAGACCGTGGTGGCCATGAAACTGGGCCCCCTCTACGAATCCATCTGTCCAGAAAGTTATTGATCAGTAAATTTCTAACATTTCTACCAAAATGAGCGGTACAACCGTCGAGCTGAAAAAATGAAGTCTGTCTTAAAATTATCGGTATTTCATCTCACATATTGTGATGTTCCGTTTCTAAAAACTGTAAGAAGTTTTCTGCGTTTAAGCGTCGAGGTAAAAATAGGGCCCAAACAGATTGTTGTTGTAAATCCCTATCAAAACATTTACGCTGAATTCAACTTGAAAATTTCGTGGTCTAATGGCGTGAGGATTTTCATGTGACCACACATATTGGTTATGGAAATTAACTATACCGCGACGGGTAAAACAGGATTCGTCAGTCCACAGTATGTTGTTCAAAATATCCCTGTTTTCTTGAACTGAGCGAGGGATCCACTGACAAAAGTCACTCTTTTCTCTTCATCCCTGGATGTAAGCCTTGAACAGGTTGTAGGTGAAATGGACGCCTGTGATCCCTTCTGAGAGTACGATGTACATTAGAGGTGCGGATAATACGAGAAACTATACGAGAACTTGTTGTTGGATCTCTGTCAAATTAGTTTAACATCCGTCGAGATATTCTTCTTTGATGTTGGTTTGGGTTGGCATTATTTCGATCTCCATGAAAATTTCCTAAACCAACCTCCATTAATTGCTGGTGAATTCTTGTAAACACATTACGATTAGGATGTGGTCTCTGCGGATATCTCTACATTCTCTGGCGGCCGCCCTTGAGTTTCCATAAGCAAACCCATATACACAATGGATATCCGCTTTTTCTTGATTTGAAAATCTAAACGGCAATTTGACCGACGCCAACTACTTAGTCGTTGTAAATTTGTTTATCTGGGGGTTGCAGCAAGTGTCTCTGGTACGCAGCTAACAAATAATAATCCATTTGAAGGAAAACGGTGCATCGTACAAAAAAATTCAAGAGAGTTTTTGCTACCAAATTGAACAAAAAATCCAAAAATAACATTAATTTTTGGAAAAACCAGGACGTACCATTTTTGTTGGAAAATAGCCATTGACAATCCGCTACTCGCGCCACTGGTGACAGTAAAAGAAACTTTTGCATTGCAAAACTTAAGTCTTCTATTGCTAATGACACCTGTCAAATTTTATTTATTTATCTCAAGCGGTTTAAAAGAAAATGTATTTTTCTGTTTTTCAGAATAAACTTCAACACCCTGTATTTTCGTAACGAAGCAATTTTGGACTATTGTTTATGTAGCAAACTACGGTTATTGTTCGACGTAGAACATACCCTTAAGGTTTGGCACGAAAAAGCTGGTCCACCCTGTATATCTACATTATGCTTGGTTATGAAAAAACGCTTTTAATTTAACTCTTACATGACTATGGTCTATAAAATAAGTGACTTTCTCGAAGTAGGCTTATGCCAAAACTTGTTGATGGAAGTATCAGAAACAGCGTATACATTCTTAGCAATATTTTAAACTGTAATTAACTTTATATCATAATTTTAGTGATTGTCATAGTCAATCTAATTATTCAAATCAAGAATTTACAGATATGTTCTTCCCTTAGGTGACTGCTTGGGAAATTTTGCGTTGTTCAAGAGACATCCATCAACAAGTTTTGATCTACTTCGAGAAAAGTCGCTATTTTATAGACCGCAATATTGTAATAGTTCAATTAAGAGTATATTTTATGGAAAACCGTCCACATTAGGAAGTTCTAACAAGAGTACATTATTTTTAGAAAATGAAATTATACATTAGAAACATGTAATAGAAATGTAGCATAACTAGCGCTCTCTATGAAATATTAAAAAAATAATTACACCAGCATATTTGGCGTCCTCAAAAACCCCGGAATACCAAATTTCATAAAAATATTTTGCTCCATTTTAAAAATTTTGTTTTGTTACTTTGTATCTCGAAACAAGAGAAGGTGGATATAAAAAAATCTTATTTTTTGACGTACTATCACGTACTATCACCCTCTGTGTTTACGGGAGGTCTTTCTGAAACAACCTCTATATCTTTAAAATGCTTACTGCAAATTCCTTGGTTGTCTGGATAAAAGTTGAACCTTAGCGTTTTCCATGCCGCTCTTTTCTTAATTAATGTTTTCTTGAGAACCAATGGAAACTAATAGATTCGCCAGTTACCGTTTTTCATCATGGTTTTGCAAGTAACAATATAAATTGCGCCCCCAGAATTATAGCGCAACATAATTTGCGATTTGACATAAAAGCACGTGTATGCTCAACAGCGCTTTAATAACAAACAAACGTAACGGCAACAATTACCAAAACCACAAATACTACGCCAAAACATGGAAATAATTCCAATAACACAACAATAATAACACGTGACACAGAGATACTACGCAAATACAAATCAAATCCGAAATTCATTAGCAAGCATTATCTGTCATTTTCGATTAAGTATACCAATGACGTCACTTCTGAGTTTGTGGGTGGGCGGAGCGAATGGAATTAGCAGTTGTAGGCAAAAAATATGAATCCAATGAATTGTCGCAAGTCTTATAGCGATTGTGGATGTGGAGCATACATTTTCACATTTAAAGGGCTCCGCAGAAAAAAGTCTAACGGAGGCAAATCAGGCGAACATCTGGGCCATTAAGTAGATCCTCTCTTCCTAATCATTCTGTTCTATAATGTTGCTCGATGAATAGCGGTAGCGGTTCTGTGGAATCCTTTTAAGACAAAAATGCCACACAAATATCTAGGAAAATTTTACTGGCAGCTAATTTATTAAAAAACATGTATATTTTGAGTAAGTGATTAAAAAATACGTGTATATTTAGGATTCTATTACATTGTTAGATGATCTGTCGTGCTTGATTGCTGAAATCACATTTTATAATTAAATTTCACAGTGTAGTGAAGAAAAGTCATCTAGATGTCAGTGGCACAAGATATTCTTTGATTTTATCGTTCGTCCAATGAAGTCAAACGATGCTGAAATAGAACGCTTGACTATAAATATATGTTATAGCTTATGTCCGTGGCATTATCAACATTATTCTGGGCCATATTTTAGCGTTATATGAAGTATATCTTAATATATTGCCGGTCCCTTGTCCATGACCTCTTTTGCAGATTTTGTGGGGATGCTACAGGGTGAAAATAATAAAAATGAGGATTTGATTACACATTTTAAAAATCCGATATTTGCTTATACCTAATTGATTTTCTTCACAACTTAATTTATATGTCAAATTTTGTTTAAATTTGGAGATAGAAATATTTTCATATTCAGAAAAAAAAAACTAGATTTTTAAATGAAACCAAAAGTAATTAAATTTTTATGAGCATTTTTATAAATTAATTCAATTTGAAAACTTATATAAAATTTCAGAACAAATATTACACTTTACAGTGAATGCAATAAGAAAAAAATAAGTGCTGCAAATTCACTTTATGAAGAAATAAAAAGGAATCAAGGGAATCCAGTTTAATTCAAAATTTTTTAAATCTACCAATTTATGTGCCAATAAATTTTTCAAAAAAACTGTCTAGAAAAATCACAATTGTCTGCCATTTTACATTTTACAAAAGATTAACCAATTTATTTGTCAAGTTTAGACTACGAACTTTTGGAATAATAATCTGTTATTAGAGGTGGCGCTCTTGATGGCTATCAAGATAAACCAAACAAATCTAGATCTATAAAGATATCTACTGCCGTTGCTGTATTATGAAAAACACTGAAAATATGGATTTTAGAAAATTCCATCTAGTCTTCTCAATAGAAAGGGCTTCAATTTGGAAGAGAGGGATAAGAATGTACGAGAAATCGATTTTTATAGAAAGAAAATTTCCACGATCACTAATGTCGGTTATGCAACAGTTTTTTTTTCATATGGGCGCCATATTGGATCTTGATGTAGAATAAAACTACGAACACTACTATTTTATTTAGGGAATAAGCCATACAGTTTAAAAAATACAATAATTCTAATAAAAAAATCTGGTTGTTTATGACACGACAAACAAAATTCAATACTTAACATCTCGCCTGCTAAATCGCGTCGCCTTTGTAATACTTGACTGTCGATTCATCTGAATTTCAATCTAGAATTCTATAATGTAATCATATACATCAGGCCATAAATGTCAGAATTTGACATTTGATATTGACACTGAAATAAGTTTTAATAGAACTTAGTCATTTGGTTTGCAAAAATGTACATATTTTTCCTCCTATTTTAAACCATTAAAATATGCGACACTGATTCCAATACTTCTCACAAAGCTTTTGTGTCTAAGTATTTTACATTTTTTACAAAACTGGCTACATACGAATTAATAATGGACTGTTACTCCTAGACTTTCATCATAAAAACAAAATACTTATGATTTTAGGTTGTATCAATTTAATTTAAAAATGATACGTAAACAGAAACATACACCTTAACAGATATTTGACATACAATCATAAAATCTATGAAGCATCAAATTACTCATGAAAACAATTGATGACTATGTCCGACTACGTCCACAACGTTTTAGATACTTTGTGAAATTGACCTAAAACAGCAGAAATCCTGTCGCGTAGGCCTTCTATATTTTGACAGTGATTGTAATAAATTTTATCTTTTCAACTATCCCCAAAGAAACAAATTTAATGGATTGATAACGGATATCGTGGAAGCCAAACAACAGGTCCATGGATGTCTATCCAATTATACAGTGCTTTCGAAAAATAACGAATAAATTCATTATTTTTGAAAAAGGCACTTTTTGATATACGACCCACATTTGTGACGTCATCGTTGTTCGAGATGATGTCATCGACAATTTTTTTAAAATGAAAATGAAATTTTTGTTATGTAACACCATAATTCATTTCATGATGTACCTATGTACGTAGAATGACACGCTCTTTCAAATGGCATGGTCAAAATTGGGGGTTGCTATTTAAAGAAACTGTCGATGACGTCACAAATATGGAACGAATGTCAAAAGGTGCCTTTCTTAAAAATAAAATTGACGTGCCAGGGGATTTTTGCGAAAACTTCTCAATTTCAAAAATAATGAATTTATTCGTTACTTTTCGAAAGCACTGTATATTTGGAAAGCCTCGATTTAAATATTGAAAGATCATCGCAGAATTATTAAGGCCCTGTGCTGAACCATCCCTGAATGTCTAATATACAGAGTGTTTCCTAAGTAGAGGCCAAAAGTCTTGGAGCGTATTCTGATACTTTTAATTTAACGGAATTTAGTGCATGCTCAATTTTCATCCTTAAAATACTGCTGAGAAGTAAAGCAACAATAAAAACAAAGTTGGTAAATGTCGAATCTGTTGATATGTATTTTACGTCAAAGACAATTAGATTTTTTATTTAAATTATTGTAATTTTTAATGTTACGGGTTATTCTTCAAATAAAATAGTAGTGTTACATATTAATGTGTCCGTAATTTTATTCTACGTCTGTACTGCCAAGATCCAATATCATCAAAATCGATTTCTTATACATTCTTATCACTCTCTACCAAATTTCAGCTCTTTCTGTTGAGAAATAGTAAGACTAGATATATTTCTTAAAATTATTGCTACTTTGAGTTTGTTTTATCTGTCTGGTTTTTTATAATTTGAGCCATTATGTATATTTTATGGTTTCCGAGATGCCAATGGTGAGCCATGAAAAACGAATCACTCTGTATTCAGTGAAAACACCACATTTTCTACACAAGACATAAATCTCATTAAAAATGTCAGTAGCATAAAACTGAATAAAATATTTGTGGTTTGTGGCAAAATTATCCAGTCCTTAAATATTGACGTTTTCATCTATTGCTGCAACAAAATTTACCGTTCTTAAAGTGCCTGTAATTATCATGATATTATTTACCCTCTTCTGATGTAGTTAATAGATTAACACATCCGTGTAGTGTTCTGCTCGGCAATCATGGAGAAAAATGAGGCGCATTCCCAATAACAATTTAGCAAATATCCTCTCTCCCTCAATTATTTAGACATCACCCTCGAGTATAATTTAGAAACCCTAAATCCGGTTTTTCACCACCAGATCTCACGAGATCCTTTCCAGAATTTACACAGGGAACTGCGCGAATGTAGCTTATTTATCTTTAACGGCAATCTTTCCTGACGTTTCCAATCTACAACAAACTACGGAGATCCTTTGATAAATACTGCGAACTTTAAAGTTTACGAACTGTTGCTTTTGAATAATAATTATTCACTCCTTCATATTAACGAGCCTCGGGCCGAGTTATTCTACGTTTTACGCTCACGATTTAACATCAAAAGATGCGTCTTTTTTAATGATACAAGAAATCTGTTAGTCCAGAATAAATTTATCCACTCCTAATACATCTGTATTTTTATATTTTATTACAAAAGTATAAAACGAATTCAAACCAGTTTTATTATAATTTCTGTCGACGAAATTATGTACCTATGTACTAGTTACTGAAAAGTAGCAGTAATAAATGTTTTTCCATGACGAAAAAGTGGATATGCTGTTAATTTTCGGAGAAGCCTAGAGAAACGCATTACGGGTAAGAAGATTATACGCACTGAGAAATCCCGAAATAAATCTTCCAAATCATCAAATATCATTTTTAGTTAACAGGGTGAGAGAAAAAACAGTAACCGCTGATGAAATTATGGCAATTATAATAAACTATTTTGAAAATCATCCTGAAGCATCGATCAGAAAGGCTTCGAGAGAGTTAAATTTGACATATAATGCAATTCAAAGAGTTTTAAAAATTAACAAATTTCACGATTATAAAATACATAGTGTGCAAGAGTTAAGTCCTGGAGAATTTTAACGGCGAAAAATTGTATTTCTCAGTTCTTAGTTGCATTAGATGATGATCCTAATTTGTATAACCACATTTTGTGGACAGAGAAAAGTCATTTTATTAGTCATGGCATTCCAAACCGGAAAAATACTCATCATTGGGCGGACGAAAATCCACATAGTATTAGGCAAGTTCAAAGGCATGGTCACTTTTGGTGTCAATGTATGGTGAGGAATTGTAGGGCGCCATTTAATAGGTCCATATTTTTATGATGATTCTTAACGGGACAAATTGCAACTTTCTTGCAAATTAAATTCCTATTCTTATAGAAAATGTGCCACTTCCAATTAGGAGACACCTGTGGTTTCAACTGGATGGGGCGCCTTACCATAATGCTGCAGTTGTTCAAAACTATTTAAATTTGCACTTTGGAATTAAGTGGATTGGTACTAATGGGCCTTTTACAATTTGCTCCGAGAGCCCCAGATCTAACCCCTCTTGATTTCTTCTTGTGGGGAGCCCTAAAAAATATTGTGTATAAAACTAAAACAAACAGTATTGATCATTTGAAACAGAAAATCACTGCTGCTTGTGCTGAAATATGTAGGAATATTTTTAAAAAAGTAACGTCCACTAAACAAGAAAAACGTTACGAATTGTGTTTAAATAATAATGGTGGTCACATTGAACACCTATTAAGACACTAAGTATTGTGTTTATTTATTTTTATGTTTATATTCCTTTTCTGTTTACGTATTTCACTTGACATGCTTTATATTGTTGTGGTCTCTCTTATATGATAGGTGGGTTTGTAATTCTAACAAATTAATGTAATTGTTGTATACACGTAACAAAAAAAATGATAAGTATAGAAAAATATATTTTTGATTAATTTTTTTTCAATAATTTTACTCGTTGCGTTGTTCATAATTACTTGTCTGTTGTTGATAATTGATGGGAATTTTTGAATAGGTATCCCTCAAGTTGAAATCTAAATTGATGAAAATGATGCAAGTTTATTAATTTTTCAAAATAAATTTTATGATAAATTGCAGGTTATTAAATATTCCGTCAACTTGGCAATGAACTGGTTCACATTCATTTACATCCAAACTCGACTAATTAAAGAACTTTCCAGAAACCCACTTCAATTATCGAAAAACAATCAAATACAACAGTACATAAATCAGTGCTTCAAAATTTAGCGATCTGATAAATTACGGCCATATATAAGCTTACTTAAACGAATCAGCTTATCGTTCCAACTATAATTACTGTCGAAACTAATTGAATTTGCTACGAATGGCCTTATAAAGGTTAAACTGTTAATTTTCTGCCATTGATTAAACTTAACGGTAAACAAAGACGTCGCTCGGATGTCTAATGATCGCCCATAAACCGTCGTAATTTGAGCAGGCAATTTTTCCGGATTTAACAAGTCTAATTTGATTCAGACCTCATTTTTTCTTGCTGCTAAAGCACTATAAAATTTACGACACGGCTTCATTAATATTATCCTTTATTTTATGCCATTCACAGTGATAAAGTTACAGCTTTATGTATAATGGGCTATAAATTTGTTGAGAACAAGCAATCAGTTAGCAGAAGTTATTTTATTATATCACACAATTTTAAATATTTTGCCTCAACTATTTTGAGAAGAAACATTAATTATTCCCTATTTTTGTTGCTGTAACTTATACTGAAAGAGTAACCGCAAAAAACCCCTTTTTTCGCCCGTTTTTGCGTAGTGTGTAGCAAGAACGGAGAAGGTCGTCCAGAGGTCTCCGTAGGCTTAAATTGATCCCACCACCTCTAAAACAAGAAACGTGAGAAAATGGTCGATCAATTTTTGGTAAAAATTGGCGGAAACGTGAATGGCAAGGAAGAGATCAGGGATGTTCTTCCAAAAATGCTCAAGATGAGAAACACTCTCCGCGTGGGGGGTAAAACCACCCCTATTGCCGAAAACCGGCGGCAAATGATGTTCCCTTCATGAATTGCCTTTTTTGTGCCACTCTTCCTTATAACTCCAAATGATATGAAATATATGCCCCCATAATTCGTTCTTCTGTGGGATTCTGATCAGTTATCTCTACTGAAGGAGTGGAAACCACCCGTAAAACAAGAAAACAGAAAAAATGGTCACCAAAATCTGGCGGAATCTGGTAAAAATTGGCGGAATTCCACATGGCAAGGGTAACATCAAGAATGCCTTCCTAAAAATGCTCAAGGTGAAAAACCACCCCTATTGCCGATAGCAGACGGGGAATGATATCCACTTCATGAAGGACTTTGTTTCCCCCACTACCCGACAAATGATACGAAAGATGGGCCCCATAATTCGATCTTTTGCGAAATTCTGACCAATTTTCCCCGAGTTCAAGGGTGGCAACCACCCCCGGTACCCCAAAAATGAAAAACTTCCATTCAAAATTCCGCCAATTTTTGCCAAGAATTGATCGACCATTTTCTCACGTTTCTTGTTTTAGGGGTGGTTTCCACCCCTTAAGGGGGTAAGTCGGGCAAATATTGGAAAAATCGAATTATGCTCATCTAGATTTTTCATGACAATCAATTTAAGCCCACGGACACCTTCTGTGCAACCTTCCCCGTTCTTGCTACACACTACCCAAAAACAGGTGGATTTTGCGGCCAGTCTTTATCAATAGCTTTTATTATACAGAGTGTTCCGCATAAGAACCAACACACAGCAGGTGCATGTAGGGAGTCCCAAAATATTGCAATTTAATCAAACATACGTATACATTAGGTTAGGTTAGGTTAGGTTAGGTTAGGTTAGGTTAGGTTAGGTTAGCAAAGTTGCACACAGGCACTAGTTACAGACCTTCAAAGTGAGGCTAAATATTTCGAAAAAAAATAATATCTCTGAATTACCTTAACTTTTTACATTTTGGTACATGATTTAGGTTTATTATTGGTCTTCTTTGGCTATGAATTGAAACACTACACTTGAGTCACCCCTAAAAGATTTTTTTTTAGATAAGTTCTGAACCACTCTGTGTAAAGCCTCTCTACTTTAATGGGACACATGGTATATGTTATAAATACAATACTTTTGTGGTGCCAAATTTACTGTAAAATGAATTATGTTTATATACTGTTGAAAACAAATCGATAAAGCCTCAAATTATGAGAATATTTAGTTATAGTTGAGTTTGTGCCTATTTATCCCAGATTTAATTTCCATGCATAATTTAATATGCAGATATATTAATTATTATTAATTTCGATGAAATTGAAATATTTATACAGTTTAAATCTTTGTAAAATTGTAAAAAAACCTGCTTTTAAAACAGTCTTAATAATAAAAATATGGAAGGATTTATGTTGTCGCAATCACATTTAAATTTGCCGTTAGTAGAACGATAAAATAAAGGACAAAAATGGAATTATATAACGTATTGTACCCCTGGGATAAATCCATGTCGCAGGTTGAATATGTAATTCGGCTTTGCCAAGGTTTGATCTCATCTCCTGGCTGAAAAAAACGGATATTCATATTTTACGGTCAAGTATAAACCACCACCACGAGCTCCTTTAATCATAAAGTCATTGTTCGCTCATTGAGAGCAAATAGAAACACGAACTTGCACTTAGGCGATAATTGTTTGAACTTGACATAAAAATGTGGCGCTAAGTTCAACAGCATAAAAACAGGAAAGAGTTCTTAGTTGGAACAACAAATGATTTACATATTTAATCATTTTGGTATGCCATTATTTAAAAATGTAATAATAATATGTTTGCTATTTTGACGTATTTCCTAGAGGATGCCATATCCGCCATATTTGTGACGTATGTGATCGTTATTATTTTGGTCCCAACGTTATCACGTTTTTTATTAAAAAATCTCAAACCTATATTGTTTTTGAGAAAAAAGGGTATACTCGTCATTAGCCTCAGAAATTAGCCATTTTCGAGAAAATAGATTTTCAACAATCATAGTTCATTCTGCAAATTTTAACATAGTAGGCACCAAAATTCCCTTGCAAATTGGACATGTTGAAAGTAGATCGACAAACAATAAAATTTGGACTGGTGTAAAATGCTACGGATAGTATTTTTCAATATGCAATGTTTTTAAAATGGTTAAAAGACAAAATGTAAAAAGTCATACTGATTCTTGCAGCTCCAGATAGACGCCCTGAATTAGTTTGTAGATAATCCGTATGTAAATTTTTCGTCTTCTTTTCTCTAAATTCCTAAGCAAATTTTTCAAATTATTGATTATCAGTTGGTAATCTATTTCGTAATCCTTCCAAATATTTTCGTTGTTCAGCAAATTTAATTGCCAATAAATCGTCTCTTATATCACAATATGAAAAATTATAGCCTCAGAATTTTTCGATTTTGTAAAGTAATTGATTTTAACCGAAATTAGTAAGGATAAATACCTTACATTTAGAAATACTTATTAGCTTTAGCATTTTGTCTAATAATTGTTAAAATTTAACTTACTATTGTTGCCTACTACTTAAAAATATTGTACAAGGAACTATTCTATGCAACTATGTTGATTGTTGAAAAGCTATCATCCCGAAAATGGTTATTTTCTGAGATTAATGACAGGTATACCTTTTTTTCTTGAACCTTGTTTGAAAGGAAACAACAATTGTAGGCCAACAGGTCAACAATGATAACAACAGGTCAACAACGAATGTGTAATTATTTGTGAAGGTAATGTGAAGTGAAACGAAATAATACTTTTATATCTACATTAATCAGATTAATCAGATTCAAGAAATGCATGCAAAGTACTGCATGTGGAACTCTCTGCAATATACAGTAAAAATATGAGTTGATTGCAGATTTTTATCCCAAATAACGCTTTCGAACATTTGATTCATTCTACATTTTGGTGAAGGCGCAAGTCACAATGGCATACAGGGTGTCCGGTAAAGAATGGTCCAAATTTCAGGGTTGTGTTCTTCGGGCCAAAATATAGCGATTTAACCCAACTTATCTCAGCCCAAAAATTCAAGGTTGCGACTTATAGGGTGTCAATGATAAAAATTAAATTTTTATCTTTTGCTAATACTTCAAAAAATGTTCGACAAATATGTTTCAAAATGGACATTAGGCGGTTTTTTGAGAATACAAAAATTATTTTAGTCGATTTTATGGTCTAGGCGGGGCGCTGTGTGCAGTTTTTCATGTGCAAAAATCCTCCCAAACTCATTTGTGAATTGAAATGTGCAAATAACGTACTCGTATTATCATTAATACTTCTATACCTTATTTATGACTCTAAAACCAACCGTTTATGACAAAATTGCATTTACAGTTACAGTTATATGCACAAGTTATGAATATTTTGGCAGAGGCAAAATTTATTTAAAAAGTGTTAGCTTTTATCAGAAAAAATATTGTCACAATAAGACAATATGAATATTTTTTACTGAGGTATCCATCAAGTTTAAGTTATTTGTACAAGTCTATAATTAACTTTAATTACGTAAAGACAAGCTGTTACCAATATATTTTCATATAGGTACCAAATTTTATTTTAACCATTCAACGTTTTTTATAACCGTTTATTGATATTTTTTAAAAACTTTGGCGCTCCCCAACAATGAATTTTTGCATACAGGCAAATTAGCGTAAATCGTATTTTAACCTTCAGAATCTAGGGTGGCTCGCTAGGTGGCATATCAGGATCTCTATTAATAAGTCTATAAAAAATTGCTAAATTTAAACTAGAGAATAATAGAAGTATATGAATTCTAATCATTCTGTTATATAAAGCCGTTTGTCTTCAAAATACAGCTTAAAAAGAATCGATATATTTGCTATACTATAATCCAAGAATATTTTATAGCACAACATGTTTGAGCTAAGCGTCCTTAGTGCGAGTTCCTCGTGTATTTTTAATTCTACACAAAATTGTACTTCTGTAAAAATTCCCTAAACTGTTTTATTGGTGCAACAATTCTCTTCGCTAAAATGATATCCATGTATCTGAAGTACTTTGTTTATTTTGTTGTAACATATATGTATTTTTTTTTAAATAGAAATACAAGTTTGTAGAACAGGATTACAGAGCATATATCATCGCTCTCCTTGCATAACCGTGTATCTCAGGAAGGAAGTTGCATTTATGATGTGAACATCATTAGTCGCAAATATGTATGCTTAATTTTGTTCTGCGACTGCGGAACTAGTTTTCTAACTGATTTCTGCTTTGCAAACTTTGATTCGATTCATTCAAGCCCTCATAAACTTGAATCAGTTCAAATAGTCACCAAGATTGATACAGAACTTTTTAATTAAATTATTCTTTCTTGATTGAAAACATAGAAAAAGTCATATTTTTGATAATGTCAGTAATTAATTTGTCATTTCTCTGTTAAATAATATTTGAATCCTAAATCGTAATTGTGTTTTAATAATGCATTTTCCGCAATTGGAACGAAATTAGTAACAATACATATAGAGCTCGATCGTATGGGGGCTTCGATTCAATAAATAAAACATAACCTTACTCATTATTATATCGTTAGAGGCCTGGTTCTGCAAAGCCAATCATTAATAATGCATTTGTAAGAAACAACGCCATCATAATACATCTAAATGTATGTCTTCATATGAATATTGGTGATATCATGACTTTTAAATATCACGAAACAATTATGGGAATTTACTACATACTTTTGAAGATAGAATTCCCAAATATCAGGACACAAATCTAGGAATCAAAAATCAAATTTTGGTAACTCTTTTTTTAATATACTATTTTAACACAAATGTTGATGGAATGGATCTTTTTTAAGTTGACATTTTGTGCTTGCCTAGGTTATTCCTCTCTGTTGAATCATTTCTTGTCATTATTACAAATTTTAACGGTAACTTTTTTACAATCGGTTATGAAAAGCCCTGCATATACATTTGATGAAGTCAGACGTCGAATTTCTATTTACATTGGTCTTTCTTTGACCAAATATTTTGAAGCTACTTGAAGTTTTTGTTGAACGGAGTCCTCTATATATCACGTTCTACCACGTTCGTTGCTTTTAATTCACCATGCATTTTAAGAGTGGTGATGTCTGCTACTGCATCAGTCAGTATCGTAGCAGACGTTCTACGGAAACAGTGGCCAGTGCAATTCCCAGCATTCAACAATTAATTTCCGAATTTTTTTTAGGTAAACCCCGTATAGAATTTGTACCAAAGCATTGTCTTGTACATTTTCCATTTCTGTATCGTAGCAAGAATCTTGAATGCTCAGTTGGTGACGGACGAAGAGAGGAATATTTTTGGAAACATTTCAACAAGGTCACGTTCGTTTTTGTGTTGGGAATCTCTATAAATACATATTTTATCCCATGTCTTTTATATGTTCAAGTTGAAGCGATGTTAGATCTTCAGGACGACATTCTCCACTGATACCATAATCAACACTATCTAAAATAAGAATTAATTTAAATATTTGGAGAGAACTGTTGATTTACATTTTCGAAATTCACAATTTGCAATAAAAAATTGAGCTACAGTTATTTGAGCTATTTTAATAACACTTTTTATTTATTTATTTATTTAAAATATCCGTAAGGCCAATGCCCCAGCAACAGAATAAGTTTTACAATTAATAGTACCGTAAACAATACAGAATAGACATTGAAACAAAAGAACAAACAAACTAACAAAGACATACATACATTTTAAATATTGAAATAATATAACAAACGTATAATACGATAGATACTAAGATATAGGTAGGGATTACATTAAACATTAAAAACTTAAACAACAGATAAAAATGTCTTCTTAATGTCTGCAATAGAACAGCAAAAAATATCTATGTCGAATTCTAAACGGGAATGACTGCATATCATATGATATATAGGAGAACTTTTATAAATATTAGTATTCCAGTTTTTAATATAGAATAAACTAGTATTGCTAACATTGAGCGTAGGTACACGAAAATTCTGTGAGGATAAAAAGGATGTGCAGTTTACTTGATTATGGGGAATTTTATACAACAAAAGTACAGCAGTTAACTTCTTCTGCTCTCTAAGGTGATCATATTAAATCCCTCAAGAAATAACTATATGGGCTAGATTTTAATGGATACACACTATCTAATACTAAAATGGCAGAGTTTAAAAACGCCTTTGCACCTTCTCAATTGCCATAATATGTGCTGAATAAATGGGATTCCATATCACAGATGCATTTTTGAGTCTTTTATATTTCTTATTACAAGATCTAGAGTTTTATGTGACAGTTTTTGTATGTGAGGTACGAAGTAAGGTTTTTGGTCGAAAGTGACACCAAGCTCACATATAAGTTCAGGCCTGTTTAATGGAAGGTCATCTAATATATAACTCCAAGTCATTAAATAATGTTTACAGCCGTAAGACATTACATGCACTTACCAACATTCACAGGCAATCTGTTATTAACACACCACGAATTAATAAGTTTAAGATTTTGCTGCAATTTAAGACAATGACACATTATCTCTGAAAATACTTTAACATCGTCAAATCTGTGATGTCATTAATGAATAAAATAAATAATAACGGACCAAGAGTGGATCCCCGTAGAACTCCTGACATTTGACGGTAATCAATAGACTGAAACCCACGGTATTGTACATACTGCGACCTATCCGATAAATAGGAATTGAATAGCTTGATAAGATCCACTTAAACCGAAACCATCCAATTTTCCTAATAACCGACCGTGGTACAGACGATCAAACGCCTTGGAGAAGTCGGTATAAATGACATCTACCTGACTTTTTCGATCGATAGCGTCAATTGTATTGAGATTTACAACAAAGATTGGTAATGTTAGAGTGACCTTGATCTTGACCAAACCATGTTGTTCTACAACAATAATGTTATTCACATTATTAGATAGGTAAAAGTGAATAAGATTCTAAATAATTTTAGTAAAGTTACAGAGAATTGGAATAGGACGGTAATTAGATACATCATTTAAATTACCCTTCTTGAAAACTAGACAAATTGTAGAGGTTTTCCATATATCTGGAAATGTTGCAGTTTTAAGATCAAATTGAAAATAATACTCAATGGCTCACACAAAACAGAACCACAATTTTTGATTAAAAAGGCTGAAATAAAATCACTATTAAAAAAATCGTGTGCGCAACTCATAGAAAAAGTTTCTTTTCCACATATGGAGTATTATTTTATTTCGGCTTTGTTGTGTCTTGTCTTAGTCTTAGTAAAACATAAAGAAACTTGCACAACATTTTTCGGTTTGCTGCAGAAACCGACACACCTAGGTTAATAAGGAAGCTGCACTAGCTTCCACAACTGTGGCCTTTTTAAATTAGGCAGTTTAATAATCCTGGTAGCGTTGCTTAATTCCACGATATTTTAAAATTTAGTTGGTACGCCGTATTATAATTTAACCAAACAATTACCGTATTTCATCGTAAGGCCATGCAAATTTAGAATTTATATCTTAAAATTCATCAAGCAGTATGAAACAGCGTCGGGCGCGCGAAATTTATTACCACCCCGGGTGAGGCGAAATGGACGTTATAATCACAAAAACGGGGGCTGATTTATATTCCCAATATTGCACGGGATCGATATGGGAATAGTGGTTTAGTTAGAAACTGTTACGGCGCCCCTCGAAAGAGATCAAACTAACGTTTGGCTAAAATTTATAATTTTGGAAGGCTGGCGTGGTTTTGGACCAACTTTTAGCATCATTAAATCCGTATTAGGCCTCTGCGGTTTTCAAATTTCGTGCCCTTGTTTGGATTCCGCGTAGATAACATGCAAAATGCATCGCGCCGATCTGCCGCCTTCCCGTAACATATTCGAAGGAGGAGCGAAAAGTTTGTGCCGGATTCTGACGTGACAGGTACAAGGCAATTTGCCGTTAGTTCCAATAATCCAGTTTCTTGTTAGTTTGGAACTTTAACCAGATAGGGAAGGAAGAATTTTAAAATTACTCTGCTAAAAATAAAACACGACTGTATTAAATCTGCTCTTTGTGTTTACCAGGCTTGGATATATGAATTCGGAGGCCGTTAAAGTTAATAACGGTTTTAATATCGAAAGTTTTCGCAAGAAAAATTCTTCGTAGCTTACAATATTTTATATGCAAGGTTATCATTTTTTTTCTTTATAACTTGTTGAACTCCCAAACATAATACGTATAATCAAAATTGGAGATACTTTAATATCAACTACTTTTTAATAACGGATTGTAAAATATTGTGCAGTGGTGGAGATACTGGCTAGTCAGTGTAGATTTTTACTGTTTTTTTTTCTAGGAATTTAAATTCTTAAACAAATTATGTGGCAATAATTGGGATATATATAATGTGACATGTGTTTGTATAGATTTTAAAATATAGAACAGTAGTGAAGATATTGGATTGGCAGGGTACTATTTTAAAGAAAAAGAAGTACCTACTATGTTTTAAATTTGAAAGTGATTTTAGATTTGACATCAATATGTAGTAAAAAAATAAAACTGATTATTCTGGAGGTAATTGAGGAATTAGGAAAAAGGCACATAAATAAAGAACGTTTTTGATTTTCTTTTAATTGCTTCATTAGAACAAAAAAATACGCATTTAAAAGATCGCCCACAATATACCTGCTCATGAAGGTTCCCATGTTATTTAATGAAGCATCGCGCACTAGCCCAGCACCAGCATGTACTGTCACCTGCAACGACCATCACTACAGGTCGTGCTGGTGGCCTGCAATTTCTATGCTTGGCCGCGGTAGTCCGGCGTAAATTCTGTTTCCACAAAAGTCAGGGATTGGTTTCAAACTGTCGGGCACCGTTGCTTATCAGTAACCTCTATTTACTTACTTTAAACAAAACAAGTCTTTCATCAGATGGCACTGCCCTGCGAAATCTTGTGTTTTAACGCTTTTGCTCATAACTTCTTCAAATCTGAACCGATTTTAAAAATCGACACACCGTTGTATTCGCAATGACAAGAGCTTGGAAATAATGTATCACAAGTAGGACATTTCCATTTAAGATTTTCAAGTTGGGGTTGCTGGGGACTAACAGCATGAACAGATCAAGAGGGCAGGATTGCCAAAGATGTCCCCCCTGCAAACAACAATCGATTTATCTCGCCTAAATTGGATTCCGTCGGAATTGGTTCTTCATCGTTGAAGGTTATGACTTCATATCTTTCTGGAATAACTCAGTTTGTTCAGATTTTAGGAGTAAGGGCTGCTGGTTTACCTCAGTTTTCAGGAATTCCCCAGAGTTCTGTCCTGGGTCCGTTATTGTTCACCATTGTTATTAATGATATAGCATCTAATTTAAATGTACATTTCTTGCTATATGCGGATGCCATAAAAAAAATATTATTCTATAAGTGATACTTAACCATGAAAGAATGGTAAATTCCTGGTGTACTGCCAATAAATTACTGCTTAATGTAGCGAAACGTAATATTATGTCTTTCAGTCGCCAGTTAAAGCAAATTTTATATGACTATGAATTGAATGAATCTAATCTTCTTCGACCTGATGTAATTAAATATTTAGGAATTCTATTTGATCCAAAGCTGTCATTCACACAGCATATTAATTACATAGTTAAAAATGCATAGAAAAACTTAGGTTTTATTGTGCATAATAATGACAACTTTTCACAATCCCGGTACTCTTAAATTATTATACAGTGTCCCAAAATTATCCTGCCAAAAGTTAACTGTGGTTTCTACTATCAAAAATCAGAAAAAAAAAGTCCGTAGACACCTCCTAACGGAGATATGGCCTCTTAAATGGGGACCTCAAAATTTGATTTTTCCCAAATATTTCCAAAAGTGATCAAGATAAAGTAACCAAATTTGAAATTGAGAATCATAATTAGATTGCAAACCTAATAATCTGAAAATAATTCCTCATAATTGGTTATAGGCGTGCCAAACTGGGGATCAGTGGGTAAATATTGCTCTAACTTTCTTGTATCTCGAAATTTTCGTCGTCAGATCAAAAAATTTTAAATTTTGGTCTATTTTACATGAAAGAGATACTCCTATTTCAATCCGATAAACTGCTCTGTTTTCGAGTAATCTTTATTTAAAAATTTTGTGACCCTAAAAGTAAGATGGAAACTATAAATAGGCCAAATATCCCTAGTAGGCTCTGAGAAAATACTGTCAACTTATTTAATACATATTAAAGGTGTTGAATAGGCGGTTTAATATATTTAAATACTTTTAATTAATTTTTGAATTTTAATATAGCCCATTAATACTTCAAAAATTGTTTAAAAGCATATGTAATATGTATTAAATAAACTGACAGATATCTTTTCAAAGCCTACTAGAGACAATTTGACCGCTTGCATATCTAATATTTTTGTGGTATGGCACAAAATTTTTAAATTGATATTACTCGTAAACGGAATAATTTATCGAAATAAAATAAGAGTACCTTTTTTTTTGTAAAATTGTTCAACATTTTTAATTATTTCATCTGACGGCAAAAACCTCGAGACATGAAAAAGTTTAACGCGCCTATGACTAATTATGGTATTGTTTTTAGAACATTAGATTCGCAATCTAATTGCGATACTCAATTTTAAATTTGATTACTTTATCTCAATCCGTTTTGAAAATATTTGAAGAAAATCCAATTTTGGGGTCTCCTTTTAATAGGCTACAGTTCCGTTAGGGTGCGTACCAAGCTATGTTTATATGTTTTTTCTAATTTTTGATCGTAGTTAATATTTGGCAAGCTAATTTTGGGACACCCACAGTGCTCTTGTTAGATCTAAACTGGAATATGCGTCTTTGGTCTGGACTCCCCTTTATATTTGTCACATTTCGTGTATCGAAAAAGCGCAGTGAATGTGAGGCATAAGCATCTTTTTCATTTAAGCAATTTTCGGACTAATTTGTATCAGGTTGCTCCTATCCATCAGACCTGTGCTGTGCTGTTCAACCATCAGTTGCATTAAAAAATTATATGCCCACATTTAATTTTATTTTAACTTTATTATTATTTCGTAGTATGTGTTTCGTACTATTTCATTGTATGTTTGTAATTTGTGTATTTTATGAGTGTTTGTAATTTTGTTTAGTTTATTCATATTGTTATTCAATCTTCTCCTTATCCTGTAATTGGGCTATTGCTCGTTGGATATTGTAAAATAAATAAATTTTATTATTTTGCGCTTTACAAATTATTGGGGGTGGCTAATTTTCAAATAAACACCCTGTAGATATAAAAGTCTTTCAATTAAATTGGATGTGAAGTGTCATTGATACAATTTTATAAAATATTTTTACTGACATGGTTTAGTGTGTAATTGTAATTCATGTTTCGTTTGTTGTAAATTTGTACTTACTGCTTTTTAAAAATATTACAGCATGTCTAAATACGTGGCAACGCAAAGTCCCAGGAGGGTCTGATATTAAAATCATAAACCAAGTCGGCCGGGTAATAAGGCCGGATTAAAAAAATTGGTTAATGTAGCATATCCCATAAATGTGTATTTATGCGACGGCGTAATCCTAAATTGAACCTTATTAAGCTTGTAAGTCATGTCGAGTTTTCCATTTGGGTAATGCATAATCCTGGCTTTGAAGTCATTTTAATTGCGAGTTTACATTTGCAGCGTTTTTACTAGAGACACAAGTGTTTGTCTGGCTTTGATATACGAAATTATTTCTCTTCAGAGATTTTTCTAGCGAAACGTGGATTTAAAAATGTACAAACTGTATGTGCAGCGGTTTTCTAATGAAAAGGGTGGATCAAAAATGAGTAATTGATACCAAATCTAAATCTACAAATAAATTTATCATGTCATCATAAATTTATCGAAAATATGTATAGGTTATGAGACGAATTTTCAGTATAGTTACGTGTCAATATGGGCACAAATCTACATCACAAAACATTAATTCTTTGTAAGGTTTATATGTATTTCACTTTCAACCATTCTATGAGATAAGCAATTCAACAAATAATATAAAACCCCAGCAGTATCTGGTAAATAAAATAAAGAAATACAAGTATCTTAAACTTGAACCCTCATATTTTATTTCACATTTCCTTCTTTCGATAAATACGAAAAAGCTGATGCCATATTTCCTTCGTGTCTCTGCGAATGGGCAAAAATTTATACCTCCTCCCACTGCAGTATTCGAAAATTTTGTTATCAAAATAAAAGTTCAGCGAAAAACTCATCCTCCGCCTGCTAGACGATATTTTCACAAGCTCTTTCTATATACATAAACGTTATCCTTTTATCCGTACATAAATTTCCAAGCAGAAACCCTTCCTTCAGAGGGAAGCAACAGTAAGGGTCGCCAAAAAATAAAATTGGATCCACTCGTAAATTATTTGGACAATAAAACACGCGTTGTTAAAGATTTCTTTTCTGAGCTTGAATAGTTTGAGCTAAACATATAAAATGGAAGCCAGTAACATTTATTATAGTTAACTACAGTTGAAGGATAACATGGATGGGTTAACATTGAAAGAAGCGACTGGCATCTTAGATATTATTGCAAAGCTAGTAATTATAGAAAAAATAATTTTCGGATGATTAAGATACATTTACATTGTTGTCAAAGATTATTATTAGGGATACCCAAATATGCGAATGGAATATGCGCAAATATATACAGAATTAGACAAAATGTGCGCAAAATATTGAAAACATGCGAAAAAAATTATATTTGAAAAATAAAAATTTATTGATTCACTGATATACTAACTACTGTCTTTCAATATTTTACTAATAAATAAAATACTGAACTTAGATACAAAACACATTCGACCTGATAGCTTCAAAAACAGCAGGAAATAAAATGTAGAAATTCAAAATTAAAGGAATGAAAATGCCTGCCAAACATCTATGTGATTCTAAATGCTTTCAATTAGATGGATTTTATGCACATATTTTTAAAGAATATAATGCACCGTAAAAATTTTGAGCAAAATTTTACTCTAAATCAACACAAATGGTCGTCAAAACGAGTCCACACCCGATTGTATTGAAATAATAACACATATAAATAACTATTATAAGTTTACTTTCATAAAATATGAGTTATTATTGTTTAAATTCTCCTAGATGCAGTGAATTTTACGTATCTACCTAGGAAACTGACAAATGTAAGCCTAATGGATACTAAAACATTGGTTTTACATAAATCAACTTGCACTTAATGGACTAATGAAGTAATGGCGTATTTATTTTATAAAACTCATCAATCAAGTGATAAATCCTAAGTTACTGCCAAGTCAGCCACCGGTATTTGCAAATGGCGGCTTCAATAAAACTCCTATATAGGGGAAAACTGGGAAAAGTGTCCCTGCCCCTAAATTCAAATTTAATACTCTTAAATATCGATAACTTTAGTTAGATGTCACGAATTCCTAGTATTTGATTGACATCTCACTCAATTATTTTATTATTTGCTTCTTCTGCTAATAGTTGATCTAATAATCATATACAGGGTGAATTTTAACACAACATATGTAGCTCAAAAAAACTAAGTAAATTCTTCAAAAGCCAACAATTTAAGATCATGTAGAAATTTCATAGTAAAGTTGAGACAGCAAAAGCTTAAATTGTCAATTGCCATCACTGTACAAATAAATATTAACTTTTGTGCATAAATGCCACAAAATAACTGTCATTATTGATACAGACATAGGCAACTATAACTTTTGTGCTTATAAAATGTTTTCAGAATTTGAAAAAGTTGATATGTAGCTAATTTATGGCAAATCACAAAAATTCAAGAGCTGTAGAAAATGTACAGTGTATAAAAAAGTATGGAATAAATTCAATAAAAACGAAACCATTATTTTTGGGAAAATCCTCGACAAGTTGATTTTAATTTAAAAATACATATTTTAACGTAGAAATTCATTTTCCAAATGTCATTTGTTTTAAAGTAATGACGTCATCGATTTTTTAAATGGCAACTGCATAAATTCTGAAAGATCGTTTAATTCTCTATCAGACAGTACTGAAATTTTGCCCTCTAATAAAAGATACGGCATTAAATACCTACTAATTCTTATTACACTCTAGTGAACTAGTAACACATAACTGCTGACCTCTACTGACGGCAGGCAGCAGTAACAACAGCGACAATTTTGGTAAAGACAGATTGTTTCGTGTAATGTAATGGATTTATTATTATCTATTATTAAACTCAATTTATTTGGAAGTTTCGTTACTTGATAGATTTTGTTGAACTATATTATGTATTCATCTGTGCGTTGCTTTCAGCGTGCCGATACGAGAAGGGTACATGGAGCGAGTGCAACGCCCAGAGCCAGATGACAAGAAATGACAAGCTGAAAGTGAACAGCGACGCGTCCTGCGATCAGAACAGGCAAATCACGAAGAAGTGCAAGGCAAAAGGTGCCAAGCCAACGAAAGGTAAGAAAGGTAACTGTATCGATCATCCATTCCACTTAGTTTTATCTTATTTTCTAGTTTGATTTATATCACGCCCGCTATCTCACTTAACTCGTCTCATGAATTATTTATGCGAATTTCCTCCCTCTAAACAGAATTTTTGCACACCGAGCTGGGCACGTGGGTATTGCACACGGAATATTGAGTTATCTATGAAAATCGATAATAATTTCGGTCCGCAGCTGTTTTAATAAAGTCAACTGGCACGGTTGTTTCATTTCATGGGATTAAAATGATTGATAACGTTTGCCGACGTTGATAATTTCATCCAGAACAAATACTTCTGTGTATAGTTGACGTTGACGAGGGCTGGCATGTTTCATTCATTTTGTTAATATGAAGACCTTGCGAGATACTTTCTCTTTGGTCTTTTGAAACCAGGTGATGGATGCATTTATTATTCAGACACATTTTGCAAAAAATACGTGGAGAACACTGGATTACATGACCCAGAGTACAAAATAAATTGAAGCCACCAATTATACAAGTTGTCTCGTAAAGTGTTGTAACCTCTACGTTGGCATGAAAACATGTCACGTAGACAAACTTTATTGTCACCACTTGATTATACAGGAACTGTACTTCAAACAATTTTACAATTGTCAATCTTTACTTTGACGTTTCGGTCATTCGTGCTCAACTGCTCAATATAAAATGGACTGTGGTCGCGAGCAGATCCGCTTATATATGATTTTAGGGTTCTCGAAGTTTTTGCGGTCTTGAGAAGCAAATAGAATATAGTCTGGAATGTTCTAGAAAACCTCAAAATGAAGGTATTACAAAAATTATAAATTCTAAAGCCATAAGGTGGCAAACGACAATCTATGGACAATCTTCATCTTAGCTTGGGAATTCCTCTGTATCCTGTAAAGTACGTCATTCAGTCTTGATACGACGGTATAAGAGCCTTCCCACGATGTCTGCAACTTCGGAGATTTACCCCTGCATTTTTTGGGTTATACAGCCACACTTTTTCATTATCTTGAAACACGCTGTTGTTGGCAGGTAAGTCGTATCTGGTCTTCATGCTGTCGCTTTAACTTCTCTTGTACTTCTTCATGTACCATCTTTATTCGATCTTTCCAGTCTTTCGAACCAGTTTTCCTCGTATTGCCGTGCAATTCCTTGCCAAAAATCACGCTGGCTGGTGTTTTATCTATGATATAATGAATTGCTACTCGGTAAGCCAATAAAAATGGAGGAAGGCAAGTATCCCAGTTGGTTTGTCTCTTGTTGACGGTCGTTGTCAGGTTTTCAATGGTACTATTCTTCCACCATTCCATCTGACTGTGGGTGAAGAGGTGTAGTTCTGGTTTTGTGGATGCCTAGCAGCCCATAAACATTCTGAAATATTTAGAAACTTTTTCCTTGGTCGGAATGGATCTCTAGGGACCTTATAAACGGCATATCCAGTTATTCAAATAAAGCTTCGGCTACGGTGAATGCTTCTTGTTTAGGCAAGGGATATATTTCTGGCCACTTACTGGAGTAAGCTATGGCTATCAGAATATAGCGATTTCCACTGCTGCTACGAGGAAAAAGTCCAGCTATATCAATAGCTATTCTCTCGAATGGAGCTCAACATTATACTGCTTCATCTGTCCTCGACTTCGAGTCCCGGGTCCCTTACTAGATATGCAGGTATCACAACGTCGGTACCATTCTTCCACATCGGACCGACTGCCAAGGCAGTAGAATCTCTCTTTAACTTTATTCAAAGTTTTATTCATTTCAAAGTGTCCACCACCCCACTATTCAGCGCGTGAAGAACTTCTAGAATTCTTTTCTCTTTTTTTAACAGACCGTTCTCGATGGCTAAAAAATCCCATAGCGCCCAGTAACTTTTTAGAGACGGTGATTTTTCAGCAATGTCCTGCCAGGGTATGTTCTAACAGATCTGACGTTTGTAAACACACCTTAATATTCATTTTAATCAAATCAGTAAATACGTCAAGTTTACGGATTATGCAAAAATAATTGGAGACACGAGTGGATAGTGTTGTTACAATTTTTCAAACACTGCTTTCTTTGCATGAATGATGGTGTTATGTATCCATCTTTCACATAACACCATTGAAAATCACAGAAATATTAACCGTCATTAAATTTACGCGATTTTCGATAGTGCTCTTTGTGAAAGATGGTGATTGACTTTGATGATGTTACTTTTCCAGTTGTATATTCTTCTGTGTTATTTTTTATAGCACAATATACACTATTCTTCTAGACAATCTTATTAATGAAGTATATATTTCAATCAACAACATACAATTTTTTTATCATCCGATATTCCTCACTTGTTACTATCATGTTAGATTAGGGAAACACACTATAGAGCCTAAATTATTATCCATTATTAAGAGCATAAGCATAAAATCACTCATAAATTAAAATATACCGCACTTATTTATCTTTGTGTTGACTGCTTTAAATGGTGAGCGGGTTTCTAACATAAACCACTCTATTATTTTGGACATCGACAATAGCAAAGTTACTAAATGTAAAAAATGTTTAAATCATCAGAATGAACCAGTTTATGGAAATCATTATAATTTGTGAGATCATTAATAAAAATTGAAAATAAAATTGGACCCATATAGGAACCCTGACGTACTCCATAAGTAATAGGATATTATAATTCATCTAATGAAACGATTCGACAAATATGAAGTAAACAGTGCTAGAAGAGTTCTACCCGGTTATATTGTTAAAATGATTTGTTAAACAACCAGACATATTTTCCAACAGTCTGGATATATCCTGTATATTTTCCAGTAGATTACATTTTTACACACGCACATAAATTCAATCAAGAGTGGAGAGTATCCTCACCCACGAGTATAATCTGGAAAATAAAGTGTAAGGGGAAATCCCAAATACATAATTTATCACAGACCCAGGAATAATCGGTAATCACACGAATCCGATCTGATCGAGGTAATTTCTTGTTTCCAATAAATGTAACATCAATAACATCAATTGGCTTGCGTTATTCCTGATATTTCGGATAAAATAAACTGAAGCGAAATTCCGTATTTGATAATATTTAGTAACGGAACGGTACAGAACCGAAGTTAAGATAATAATATAACAACTTATTTGACTATTTGTATGCACAGTATACTAAAACAGCTTTATGTTCAATGCTAAATGTATTTAATAAAGGAGTATATTTACGATAGATACTTAGGGTAATTGTAATTTTTTGCATGTAGAAATACAGAATGTTTCAAACTATATGGCGATCATTTCTCATATAAGACAACAATCTTATCAACATTGGAAATAGACGCACTGAATTTAGAGATTCAAGAATACTCTTTGATGACAAGCTGTCTTTTAACCTTCATTTTCAACAAATAATTGCATCTGCAAATAAAATGTCTCCAGTTCATTTGGTGTGCAGTAACTGTATCTCTGATATCTGCGATATTAATCAAATAATCATGATACCTTAAATTGTATAATCTCGAAACTATTTGTTGCTACTTAGTCAGTCTATTTTTCTTTTTGTTTTTACCTTTTTTATTTATATATTTAAGTATCTATTTTTATAAGCGTGTGTATGTATATTTAATCTATTTCTTGTAATTGGGTGTTAACCTGTTAGAAATTAATAAATCTATCTATCTACCTATCTATCTATAACTAATCCCTTATTACGTACGGCAACAGGCGGCAGGTCTGGATATAGATTCACAGTTAAATCTTACGATTCGCCTGGAACAACACTAATCTACGTCTGGCTTATTTAGATAGGATGTATCAGCATGGGCTGAAAAGAGAGAATTAGCCCAAAGCGTCAGCAAAGCCAGTCACATTAATTTGAATTTGTATACATAAGTAGCGTTACCAAACCAGACAAAATTTATAATTCAAACAGTGTTGCTTTGTTTCAGTCTTAATCCCCGGTTATAAATGTTGGCGAAAGGTATGTTTTAGGGCGGGATCGTTTAAAAACAATTTTCAGGCAAAAATGTACAGCGTTATAATTAAGCGGACGGAAGCATAAGTTATTAAAAGGTTTTTTAATCAGTAAAAAATGTTCAGAGTAGGAAGAATAACGGTCCCGTACACGGAAAAAAACTAATCTGTATTTAGGTATAATAATATACTTAAAATTTTAAACTTAAGATTTACTTAAAGAATAATATTTTATTAAAATAAGAATAAACTATTTTTAACATTATTATTAATTAAGTATTAAAGCATATTTGATATCAATATTTACATATTCTTGACATTTAAGCATTCTTATGCTTAATTTAACACTTCTTTCTTAAAATGACGCTAAATTTAAGAATAATATTTAAATTTAAAGAATAATATTTTGTTGAAATATTTATAAAGTAATATTAGTTATAGAATAGGTTATTTTTGCTTAAATTATAGGTTTATAGATTTTCACAAAATAAAATTATTAATATTTTGTAGTAAATGTCATACTTCTGTCGGATAAGTCGTCGGTTGCCTTGCTTCCTATGGCATACTGAGGAAAACTAATCAGCTTAAAAGCGGTATATGTCTAGGGTAGTTCTAATGAATGATTTTGACAATTTGGTTTAAGGCTTCATTCTACATATAAATAATTAAATATTGAGTTAGTAGTATTTAATTATTTAAATTGTAGAGGGTAGAGTCCGTAACTACTTCAGAAAAACAATCCGTTAATAAATTACTTCTTTATTAACTACTGAACACTACTAATTACAGGTCAACTAAACACTTATTTAATTAATCGCTATCTAAATCACTTTGATATCTCCAACTAAACACTTTAATTCAGACTGTAATACAAGACTTATACAAGACTAACTAACTCGGCCGTTTATTCTTCTTTTATAGACCCAACGAATATTCCAGGTATATTCCAGTATCTCTAGATCCCTTTTCTCGTACGACTGGAACGCTTCCCGTCGATTCCCGATTTTTCCAGGCCGATCTCGATCACGCATGTTGTTTGTTTAAATGAAGAATTTATACAGGGTATCCCAACGAAAACTTGACCCCTATATAATTACATTATTATAAACTGATCGACACATCAATACAAATAGGTAATGTGGGTTGTCAACTTTTGGTTTTTAGCAAATAATACTAATTATGTAGTTAAGTTTAATTGTTTCTTAATGCAATGCTATTATTTACTTTACTCAAAATTATTTAATATTATTTCATGTAGTTGCAATAATTCCATCAAGTCACTTAAAACTTCAAATGGAGAAAACATAACAATTGTTGACTCAAGTAATTCACATTATCTAAATAAAACAAAATACTTCTTTAAACAAAAATAACTTTATTAGTAGTTCGCTTGATCCCAAGTAATTTTTATTCTTAAATGAAGAATATATACAAGGTATCCCAACGAAACCTTGAACCTCCCTATAAGCACATATATTATTATAAACTGATCGACACATCAATGCAAATAGATAATGTGGTTTGTCAACTTTTCGTTTTTAGCGTTGAGTGAGAAATTATATATAGAGGCGCAACCTTATGGCGAAATGCATATACACTTTTGGGCCCAAGATAGTATTAAGTAATAGCAGGTCTTTGGTTCTAAGATTCGTCAATTTATCGAAAACTTGCATTGTGTTGTGTTTGTTTTGCTGTTTTGATTTGAGTAACAGAAAAGTGTATACCTAATAGTATTATTGTAAATTACATTATGTAAAAAATAAGAAATGTCGGAAGCTATTTGTCCGTTTAAATTGAATGTGTTGCTGCCAGACCTGCCTCCGCGCTAATGAATATCATTTTCAACATTTTCTATAAAAGCAGTAAATTTACGTCTAATTTTGTTTGTAGAACAACCTATCGCCTGCTAAAGTATAATTTCTCAGTCAATGGTTTTTAGCCTATCATTCTGTTAAATCTCAACCGATTTCTAAAAACGATGTGTCACTGTATTTTCAATAAAAATTGCTTTAAAAAATAAAAAAAATATTGAGTTGGGTTGACTGTCAAAAAACCTCAAGGATAAAAGTCGACGGGTCTCAGCGAATTTTGAAATATTTTTCGGTTTTCTAATTATTCTTGTATTGATGTGTCGATCAGTTTATAATAATATAATTATAGGAGGGATCAAATTTTCGTTGGGAGGCCCTGTATAATCTTATTAATTAATCTTTCAATAAAGTATTCTCGAGTAATAGTAAAACTGAGCTAGCGTTGAAATAAGTGTATTAATATTGATATTAGTATAACTGTGTATTAAAAAAATGGTTTTTTCAACACTAACGTCAAAAATGTGTCATTTAATATCTACTCAATTTATGATCATTGAGGTTTTTGTTACTCAAGGGCGTTGAAATTGCAAGTCAAGTTCTGTGAAAAGAATTAGTGTATTACGTTATGGTATTTATAAATTTGCATTGTGTTGTGTTTGTTTTGCTGTTTTGATTTGAGTAACAGAAAAGTGTATACCTAATAGTATTATTGTAAATTACATTATGTAAAAAATAAGAAATGTCGGAAGCTATTTGTCCGTTTAAATTGAATGTGTTGCTGCCAGACCTGCCTCCGCGCTAATGAATATCATTTTCAACATTTTCTATAAAAGCAGTAAGTTTACGCCTAATTTTGTGTGTAGAACAACCTATCACCTGTTAAAATAATAGCAGTATTTTCTGTAATACCATGTATTTTGTTTCTAGAAACATCTTCTCAGATCTCAGTTCACACAGTATCATTTACCAGAGAAGTAACCAATTCACTTTTACAGCTTATTTGTCTTTATTAAAACGAGGATTCTGTTAAACTGCCTAAAATTATTAACTAATATCAATATTCGTACAGGTTTTGAACTGCATTTCTTACGAAAATTTAGGCTTACTGTTGGAAAAAAACTTGTTTCAAACCATGCCGGCTTTTCACTTTAATTTTTTATTGATTCTAGTGTAAAGGCGGCATTTCACTGAGTCTGGTCTAGCCAGGCTAGTGCAGCCCGGCTGGTCCAGCCAAATTTGAAATGTATTATAGCAAATGGTCATACACTCACACAGGCTGGTACACGACGAGCTTGCTTTCGAGCTCAGGCGGCACAAGCCATGTTTGTAATAATTTACATTTTCAAGCGGGATCCTATATAGACCAATTAGATTTCTGCTTTTATACCACGTGAGTATCTAAGTCGCTGTACAACCAGGCTGGTCCGGCCTAGGCTAGTGGCTGGAACAAGTGCAAAGGCGGCATTTCATTGAGGCTGGTCCAGCCAGGCTGGTCCTGGTCTATTGGTGACTGAGATTGTACAGCGACGTGAGACTCACATGGTATAAAGCAGAAATCTAATTGGTCTATATAGGATCCCGCTTACTGGTCCTATTAATTAAACATGTGCTTTGCCGCCTGAGCTCTACCAGCCTGTGTGATATGAATTCCTTTACCATTGAATAATAATTTATTATTCAATGGTTTTACTTTCCGTAAAAATAATCCCATCTGGTAACACTGAGTCGGTCTTTGAATTGGCAACCACTAGATTCATAGGTATCTCTCAAAAAATGAGATTTTGGCCAGGCCCATTTTAGTATTTCTTCCTCCATTACAAAATTGAAGTTCAATTTTCTTTTCAAAACGTGAATATAGGACTTTCTGATATGGCTTTCTTATTTTAAATCTTCCCAGGAGTTTGTATTTTATTTTTTCTGCATTACCTCACACGCTGTATACCTATTATTTCTTCAATAACATTGATACTATCACCCATCATTTTTTCCGACAAGTAGCAGTTACTACTCCACCAACAGTTGTATATTTCTTTCCTCGGTCATTTTCTCTTCATAGGACTTCTATGGATTTTAGTACTTACCTTTTCTACTTGTATTTGACCAGATGATTCCTATGTCTTCATCAGTTTTCGTTTGCACATCGTCATTTGTGCAGTTCCTTCAACAAACTTTACCTTCTCCAGTTCTTTTAATTTCTTAAACGAGTAATTATTGCTGCCAGTAAACAACTTGTTACAATTTACTTTGTTTTGTTCAACTATACAGGGCGCTTCTTAAGTATAAGTCAAAAATCCAAAGGCGTATTCTGTGGCCAAAAATTAGGCTTTTAATTTTTAAACTGCTCGAAATAATTTAACCAAATTTGATGTGAATATTTAGTATAACAGTAGGTATGAAACAAAAAATTACCAGCTTAGAAACTTCCCAATGACGGAGGTGTGGATATCATCGATAATTAAGTGACAAAGAAATATGTATCACCCCTGTATAATTGTTAATGTTCTTATTTCGTTGAATTATATCCTGAATATTTTTCTAGCTTTTTCCATTTATATTTTTTGTTAACAATTCCTATCATATTGATAAATTAATTAGAATAACATTAAACTTTTTTTCTTAATTTCATTAATTTTTTTTTAATTTCAGACTATACTAAAGCACCAAATAAATTTTCAAATTTTCTGCTTAATTTTAGAATTTGCCCCATGCCTATTTAATTCGCAAATTAAAAAACAACTCGAGGCGGAGCATTGTCGCAGATGAAATTTTAATATTATTACAGCGCGCAAATATAGCATTAACATTCCTCAGTTAATTCGCATATGGAATATATTTAAATACAAACGACGTGCGGATCCATTACAAAAGCGGGCAATTATAATTTATTTAAAAAAAATTAATTAAAGCCATTGTTATATTAGCGGGGAATGTGCAATATGCAAATTTTACTCTGAACGTTTCGTTAAATGAATTGTTCCGAAAATATTCCACGGTTCAAATTAATATTATTTTTAGCGTGGTTTTGTAAAAAGAATTTTCATTACAAATATTTTGCTTTGTACTCATTTCATTTTATTTTCAAAATAATTTGTTGAAAAATGTGTACTATGTAAAAAAGTCATTTAACAAGAGGAATAAATATGTACATACAGGGCACTATAATAATTGTTCACTGTCTTTCACACAACCTGCCCAAGTCTTAAAACTCGCCGAATCTCGCCCCGCGTTCCCGTGTTTCCAGTCTTCGTTTCCAGTCGCCCCTCTAGCTAATGCATATACAGTATGCGCCAAAAGTATGGAAGAAATTCTAGTCTTCACAGACTTGCGTATTGTTAAGAAGTTGGTGGATGGCAATTCGAACATTTAATTTAAGTATAAAATTTAATCAATTGTATTTTATTTTACATACCTCAGAATTGTTACTTTTTTATGGAAAAATTTTACGTTTTCTAACATTCAATCGTCATTTACTCGAAAACTTTCCTATGTAAGAGGGCAAAATTTTAGTACTGTCTGATAGAGAATTAAACGATCTTTCAGAGTCAAGGGAAAAATATGGTGTTGCCATTTAAAAAAAATCGATGACGTCATTACTCGAAAACAATTGACATTTGAAAATCGCATTTTACGCTAAAATATGTAATTTTTAAATTAAAAATCGACCTGTTCGAGAATTTTTTCCAAAAAATAATTGTTTCGTTTTTATTGAATTTATTCCATACTTTTGGCGCATACTGTATAATATTCTATACAGTGTTATTCATTTGGCAGTACAGATATAACAAAATAATATTTAATTAAGTGGATTCCTACAACAAACAGGGTAGAATTGTGCCACAAATTAGTACAAGCTGAGGGTGAATGATGTTTTAAAATACAATTTTTATTAATAACTGTTCTTATTCATTGTAATACCCAGCAAATAATTCTTTACTTAGGACATGGGAAATTTATTTATATATTTCTTTAATATACAGCATTTATTTTGTTTTAATAGTTATAATATAATAGTGACTTTAGGCTTTTTCCTAAATTTAGACTTTTATTAAGTTATCATCAGGATGTTTCGATTATGTAGGAAAAAAATTGGAAAAACATTATTCAAATAGATTAATTATTTTTAAAAATTAAATAATAATTAATGACATTACATTTTATTATTAATGTGGGTTTTTTACCTAACACATAAATTTGTTCATTGTACCATCGTCTGCTAAATCACACAGCCGTTTTTTATACAGTGCTTTCGAAAAGTAACGAATAAATTCATTATTTTTGAAATTGAGAAGTTTTCGAAAAAATACCCTGGCACGTCGATTTTGTTTTTAAAAAAGGCACTTTTTTAAAACCACGGATTAGAGGTACCTGACTCTAATTAGGTACTCACTGAAGAATACATTTTTTTATTACGTATTAATAATAATAATAATGTGAAAATATCTACTCTGCGAAGGACTAAAGCCTTGACCAGCGTTGAATTAAACACTCAATATAGCCACATATTCCTTATTATTATAGTTTTTGTAATTTTTTTACTGTAGTAATTTATAATAACTGAAATACCTTACAGCATTTTTTATTGTTGTCAATGTTGATACAGGAAAAATGAATTAATTAATAACAAACTTTAAACAAAGAAACGTTATCTTAACGAGCAGTGCAAAAATTCTGTTTTTATTTATTATTAGTGGTTACTTTTTCATTGTTTGTATATTAATTTTATTGAAAGTTCTGTGCACTATACAGATGTCTCTATGTAATCATACACAAATTTGCTGGGTTATAGGTTTGTCCAAATTAGTACGCCTACTGAGATACAGGGTGTTAAATTAAAAAAGATATATACTTGCTTTTTCTGTATCTGAGAAAAAAATTATTAAAAAATCTTAAACCAACAGTGTTTTTGAGGAAAAAGATATACTTGTTATTAGTTTCATAAATTGGCCATGTTCAAGAAAGTAGATTTTCAATTATCAGCTGCACAGTTCATTGTACAATATTTTAACGTAACGTAGTAGGCATCAAAATTTCCTTGCAAATTAGATATGTTGAAGGTAGATCGACAAGCAATAAAATGTGCACTAGTGTAAAATGCTACGGATAGTATTTTTCAACATACAACAAGGCATACTGATTCTTGCAGCTCCAGATAGTCATCTTGAACAAATGTGAACAAATTTTTCGTCTTTTTGCTCTAAATTCCTAAATAGATATTTTTAAATTGTTGATTATCAGGTTGTAGTCTATTTCGGAATCCTCCCAAATATTCTTGTTGCCCAGCACGTCAATTGGTATTTAATTACCAACAAATAACAATAAATTTTTTGAATATGAAAATCTATTGTCTCAGAATTTTTCAATTTTGTAAAGTAAATGATTTGGCGCTCTCTAGGGAATACGTCGAAAAGGCAAAAACATCTATTCTCAAATTTTTAAGTAATTGTTACAAAAATCACTTTTTCATTCCAACTTTGACACCCTGCATCTTTTTAATTATCAGAATTTTATTAAGCAATATTGGCTTAAATCGTAATATGTTTATGTCTATACTCGCGACAAGAATTCAGACGACTTACGTCATACGAACAAATGAATAATTCATTATATTTTCATCAAAATATTTAAGAAACTGCAACTGATAGTAACTATATACTACACTAAAAGTTTGTATTATATATTGCACTAAATTGCAAAAAATGATTGTTTCTATCGCGACCAAATATGGAAAATTTCGTCGACAATAAAAACAAATGTGTAATGTCAGCCGTGACGTAAGACGTCTGAATTCTTGACGCGAGTATAGCAGTCCACTATGATCCATTACTTATGGGCAATCCTGTATAAATCGATACATTTTTTATATGCTCACACAGAGACACTCTGTATAGTATGAGAATTAAATCTTATTCTTACTTTGTTTTTCATACAAAAATAAAAACCCTGCAATATCTCGATATTTTATTTGATCCAAGCACAACTGTAAGCATCAAAAACAAAGAGGTGGGATATTTACAAGCAAAGAATACTTTGAGATAAGCTGAAGACTATTGCGCATCCTACCAATTTCCCACCCCTCTCACCCACCAATCATATGCATATATCAATTTGAACAGCACCGCGTGTTTGATCGTTTACTAATTAGTTTGAGATTCCATCCATAACATACGTGTCCGTACCAAGGCCGTATTTAATATAATGTTGTTTAGTACAACTTTTGGTACAAACAAAAATGTACCTAATAATTATTAATTTCTTGGGTAACAAAATAATGTAATTGGGAATAAAATAACTGCCACTGCCTTTCATGTTTTATATATTTTCAATTTATAATAAAAATGTTTAATCAGTATCTACTATTTTCTTAATTATAACTTTCGTAGACTTTAAATTTATTGCATATGAGAAAATAAGTATACACTTCATATTTCTCATGATGATAAAACGCTTAGCCTTAAAAAAGTTTTGTTATTAACCACGTATATATCGCTGTTTTAAATCATTAATTATTCATGAAAATGGGTAATCGTTGGTCACGAAAATTTTTAAATACAATCCTGATGTTTCCCCCACCTAAGTCACCCAGTCAGAAGTAACAGAAGCTGAGATAATTTTAATCACAAAGCAATTAAAACCAAAAAATTCAAGAGATGTATATGGCATGTCACCCAGCTTAATTACAGATATCATACACCAATTGTCTCCACAAATAACATTTCTAATCAACAAATGCTTTCAGCATGCAGTCTTTCCAGAACAACTAAAAACTGCTAAAATAATACCAGTGTATAAATAAGGTAAAATAGATATTCCGAGTAACTATAGGCCCATATCCATACTACCAGCGATATCAAAAATATTTGAACATGTATTGAAAAATCAGTTATTATGCTTCTGGCAAAAATTTAATGCAATTACTGAAAAACAAAACGGGTTTATACCTGGAAAATCCACAAATTCTGCACTGATTCAAATTACAGAAAGAATTACTAAGGCTTTTGATGACAAGCAGAAAGCTGAAGTAGCAAGTTGTGACCTTAGTAAAGCATTTGATAGTGTACAGCATGACATATTATTGAACAAATTGAGCAGATATGGTATAAGAGGTAATGTTTTGGAATTAGTAAAATCTTATTTAGAAAATAGAAAGCAATATGTGTTATTGGAAGGATTGGATCCATCCTTGGGCCCCTATTATTCGTCATTTATATTAACGATCTACCTTTAAATATTGCATGTGAGAATACAATATTATTTGCTGATGATACCAGCTTCTTGAATGTCGCATGTAAAACGACAGAACTTATCCAAAGACAGATGGTATACTACAGGAGGCTACAGATTGGTTTAATGCCAACAAATTAAAAATGAATGCCAATAAAACACAACGGTTAGTTTTGAAACTAAGAGCGATTGTCAGAGCACTTTTAAATTTTTGGGGATATACTTTGACCACAGTATAAAATTTACTAAACATATACAAGAACTAGACAAGAAGTTATCTAAATCTACATTCACCTTAAGACGTCTGATGAGGATCGCTACTCCAGAAGTCGCCAGATCAGCATATTCTACAGCCATCTTGTGTATGGAATATTGGTATGGGGCCATTCACCTGAAACAAAAAAGTGTTTATCAAACAAAAATGTGCAGTGCGAATCTTAGCAAAAGCAGAGCAAAGTGCAAGTGCAAAACAGTGCTTCATAAATCAAGGTATACTTACCTTTTACTCTATTTACATACTTACCTGTTTAATATATATTCATGATAACAAACAACTTTATGTGCTAAATAATAATTTTCATAACCACAATACTAGAATGGCTCAGAATATAATGATTCCATACCATAGATTAAATACTAGTCAATGCAGTACAAATTACCTAGCTATAAAAATGTATAATAAATTATCTAAATGGTACAAAACCTTAATGCTAAAAATTTTAAGAAAAGATCAAGAATAAACTGTTACAAGGTGCCTACTATAGCATTAATGAATATTTCTGTGATATAAATTTTTAACTTACTTTATCTTAACTTCATATTAATCTGTTTTATGTTTGTTTCAATTAATAATTTAATTGTCTTGTTTATTTTAATCTATAGTTTTAATGTAAGTAGTTTATAGCTACTAAGTTTTATACCCAGCGACATGTTAGTTGCTAAGTATTCCTACTGCTGACATTCCATGTAATTTCTTGATGGTAATAAACTAAACTAAACAGTCTCCGGAAAACACTCCAGCCTTTGCGCAAGTAAAATTTACCTCTTGTCTTTGTTACCTCTATCCAACCTCTTTGGTTAAAGTAAAAAATCGACGAATATCTTAATTGTGCCTGCATTAAACTAATTAACTGTTGTGTTTCAGCTCCTCGCCGCAACAGGCAGTAGAGAAGAAACCAATTTTAGGCTACAATCGTTTTGAATATTATTCCATCTAAAAATAGTTCTTCATCAATTATATATGAACTCATGACCTCCATTTTCTACATTTCACACTAAACTCGCTGCTGACAAAGGTTAACGCCGAATTAAAAGCCAGGAATTGTCGTGTCATAAAATTATAACTAACCGATCCTTAGGGGGACGATAAACATCCGTAATGTCTAACAATTTGCTGAAGTTTCTAACCTTTGTTTGCAAGAGAATTTAAACATCCTCTGTAAGGCCAAAGGCCCACTGCCATTTGCATTGTAGTAGACCCTTTTCATCCCCAACCTGACCACCCCTCATTAAAGTAATTCGTGGAAATTCCACCAAGGGCTAATAGAAGGGTGGCCGAAAGGCGCTAGGTGGGATTTTCGCCGATCCAAAATGTATAGATGTTTGTTGTAGACTGTATAGGATTAATCATTAATATTATTAATGTGTGTAATAACAGGTTTTACTTGTATGATTTGTAATTCTGATTTTAAATTTTATCGATATTTTTTACTTAACTAAGTATAATAAATGTGGACGTGGAACTTAATCATGTATCATTGTATTTGACACATTCAAATAAAAAATAATAAAATGTTTAATAAACCACTCTTTGTTTGAATTATTTATTTTAGGGATCATGATTCTAATCACTTGAAGTAAATAGGTAAATAAATACATTAAGTCGTCGGCTTGGTGCACAACTATCCTAAGTCCATTTCTTTCCTAATAATGGGTTATTAACTGCTTGTTATAAAACAGATCAATATTTGCTGTAAAACTATCCAAGTCCAAATTTTTCAATTTACCGCCTTTAAAATTTATAAAATGCAAAGTATCCTAATACCATCACAGGATTTTTTCATTAATATAAACTAGCCTATGTCCCTTATCACAAGAATTTGAATGCATACTGAAATTAAACATATTGTATCTCTTAAGTATTCTTAAGTACAAATAACTCCTAATATTGATAAAATTCAGCTTAAAAACAGTGTAGTTACAAGAGCCAGAAATCTTTAATTGCGATTTACTCAAATTCTTTCTAAATGGACTTAGGATAGTTTTGCACCAAACCGGCGAATTATACCCAGCACACTTCTAAAAAATTATAAGCAAGGAATTCATAGAAACTGTATTTTTAATTATTTTACATTCGAAATCAACGGATATTTTGAATAAATACTAGATAAATTGAACATATTGTATTGTATAGTTTATTTCTGAACAGTCTATCTTAAGATTGTACGTAGTTCATCTCAGAAAGTCAGATTCATTGTCGATAGCATTAATTCACTTTTAATACCACAGAAATACTTGTTTTATACAGGGTGTTTCTTAAGTAGAGGTCGAAAATCCAGAGCGTATTTTTTTCGTTAAATACATGTGGGGGCTTAGAACATTCATTGTCCAGCTACAGCGTGTCAAAACTTAAAAAAAAATCCATACTAAACCGCTTGACATAATTTAACCAATTTCGTTGTGCATATTTAGTATGACAGTTGATGTGAAACAAAAAATTACCAGCTCTAGAATCTTACCAGTGACTGAGGTGTGGGTACCATCGATCATTTTGCCAAAAAATATATCACCCTGTATATTACAAATAAAATAGGTCATATGTGCCATGGTATTATCTTCACTTTTTTATTTAATTAATTTATTTTATCACGTGCATTTTTACAAAGTTATTTAAATTATTTAAACATATATTAGGGAGGACATGCAAAACAATAATAATAAAAAGCCGTTATCTTTTTAATATTGTCACGTCATGGCCTGGAAAAAAAAGTAATTATTTATCGTGGGGCAAACTCGCTTTGCATCTGAGGCACAGAGAAGAAAACGCAATAAATAAATAAGTCATATATTCAAGAGAACATCCAATTGTTATGCTCACTTCGGGGGCGCCATGATAGGAGCTTCTGTCAACCAGCAGTTATAGGTGGCCATGAACTGGTTGGCTTTGGTCCAGTTTCAATAGTATTTATACACGTTCGGAAAATGCTGAGTCCATCAGAATTATACTATCTATTGAAACTATGGGAACAGCCAGCAAGTCTACCGCTTGGTTCTTAGAGAGAGCAAGAAGGATATACATAGTTTGGTTTGATATTATTAACCTTTGCAATTGTAAATATGTTTATAAATTTGGTTCAATAAAATAATTTGATATTCGTATGTATGCCAAAAGGTTTTTAATTTAGAATAATTTATTAAAATGTGTCCAGCTGTAAACCATCTCTCTAAGATCCTCTTTGTTGACATTACTCCCGCTTGAAAAAGCTGGCCCCCAGCTTTTGTATATTTAATACAGACATATTTTATATTTCAGTTACATAAACCAAATAATAATCGAACCATCGAATAATGAGCATTTTACAACGTTTGCTACAACAAGTAAGATAGAGTAATAAAATGAGTTATCAAATAATAATATGCCTTTATTTTCATCACAAAAACAAGTAATAAACATAATTACATAAACGACGGCGAGATCTAGCAGAGCTATTCATTCTAACCTTCATCATAATTATCCTTTATCTTGAGAACAAACACAAAATGAAATTTGGTTTGTGCTATTACTTACTGTTTCTATTCAATTTTATTATGAAATGCGAGAACATTTTTATTGCATTTATGTTCAACATAATAGTCTACATATACTGTAATGTTTCTAACAAGGTATAATAAAGAAAACATATCTAACACCTGCTTCAGTAATTCTATATTGGACCCTTTGTTAAAATTAATATTTTTTAGATTAATATCTACCTATTAAAATCATCTGTTGAAGTAATAATACAAGGACCTGAATGTTCTTTAGAGCATTTTATGCTATTTATGGTATAATATACTTCTTAACAGTGACCTGAAATCCATCTTTTATTTAAACTTTTAGCGTGTTGTACGCACAACTTTGCATTTACTATGTAAATTCTGCTTCATTTTCTTTAGTGCATTAAGCTTGCTTTAGTAGTGCTGCTGCCAATATCACCACCAGTTTAATTTCAGTGAAATAAATATTTTATAAAGTTGGTTTTGTTTTTTTGGTTATGTTATGTACAAATGTTACTCCCCCGGGTAGTTGAATTTGGAAATTTTGAACTTCAGTCGACTTCAACGAATACAATTAATTTCATTGGCTCAAAGTCACTTGACTTAGTGTTACTGGCACTCGATCTCTGAAGCCGGCTTTAATTGTGACCGTTGTGACATTACAGATTATGCAACCAGCGTCACAAGAGCATTAAAATTGATTTGTGCAATTCGATATGTTATGGAAAGGTGACGTATGACTCAAAATTAAGTTGAAGCTTATAAAAGCACAGGCAAACTGATATATTTTATATAAGATTTATTACAAATAATAGTAAATAATCAATAAAATATCACTAAATAAATTTGTAACAATTTCCCTATCTTCAGCAAATTTGCAACTTGAACTAAAGTCAGTCTGAACGGAAATTAGTTAATGTAAAAATAACCTGGAGCTTCGTGCTGCGTCACGAGTATGTGGCGCCATCTCCCATCTGGGTATTGCACTGGCCCAGTTGGCAACACTGACAAGTTGCAGTTGACCCTCCATCTCGTCCCCCTTAAGTTTGAAATAAGTATACTTATGTGTTCAAGTAACCAATTGCAAGATCTCCACTTCAATTGAGTTGCGTTGAAAAGAAATATATTTACACAGTTTATACAGTTCGCTGAGTGAAGATTCCAGAGGTTGCGGCCACAAACCTAGAAAAAATATAGACTGTGGCAGTGTCATATTGCCGACGACCGCAAATTCATGGCTGCCCTAAAAGGTCCAAATCGCTAAAACTTGGTTTTTATGCCAATTTACGTTGGTTGTATTGTAGCGTGAAGCTCATTTGTTTACTGTGATTGGTCACATTCATGTCACATTCTTTAATGACATTTAAAATGACAGCAAGTTAGTTAATTTCAGATTGCAATGTAGCCATCATATTTGCATAACCGCCAACATAAAGCAAATAAAATATCCATTTTCTGGACCGTAGGTTCAAAGAAAACGCGGCACCTGTCACGTGACCTATATCATGAACCGATGGGTCTATATTTTTTAGGTTTGTGGTTGCGGCTAAGTGCGCAATGAACACCAATGAAATTCATTTATACATAACATAAATTAGCTTTTATCTGTGTGCATCACTGAAATGTAATTTTATATTATGATGACTGGAATGCGCTAAAAGCTGCGCGAATGGATTATTTATGATCAGCGCCATATTTTGTTTTGTGCCTCTAGCAATGGCGAAGCAGTAGGGGCTTAGCTGATTGTGAACTGAAATGGAATTGATTTCTGAATATGAAGAATTATTTCGTGCTATATGCTGGTTAATTTTACAGTCCCTTATAAAACATGACATGTTCCAACAATAACACCTACCAAAATACACAAAGAATAACACTGAGATACAAGATAAAAGAAGAAGGCACACTGTACGCCAATGACGTGTTTACAAACAAAATAATGGGAAATTAAGAACACAATTCATCGTACGTGCAGATGGTTGTCTCTCTCTCTCACCCACATACATAACCAATGAAGTATGTCGTTGCTGAGTTTAATGTGCCTCCTTTTGTCTGCTCCTAGGGTTGGTACCTTTATTTGGATGCGCAATGGGATGCATTCCATATCGTATATTTCAGTGGTGTGCATACTGCATACATTAAAAGACGCACCATGCCCTCCAATCAGGAAGGGTAGGCGTGGCGTTTAAACCGCCAATTTTAAATGTCAAAACTGCCAAGGCGCAAAAACTGCAATCGTGTAGTTAAGTTTATCTGCCGTCAGTTTCATATATTAGCCTTGTTCGCGGTAGCGATTCCGAACCAGTGTTGCCAGTGAGATCTAGTACAATTTATGTGATTTTAGTACCCTAGTACCTCTTTCAATAAATCTAGTACAATTTAGCATAGTCCATGAGTACACAGTAGTTTAAATCTGGAATAGTAGACCGTATGATGGCAAAGTCGGTAGTAGTTACAATGTACTATATATAATAAGAAGATCGTATAACTTTGAACTTTTGACATTTGATTTGACAGACCTTTAAATATTTATTTATAATGTAGCTGTATAAATAGGATTAGGGCACAAACCTAGAAAAAATATAGACTGTGGCAGTGTCATATTGCCGGCGACCACAAATTCATGGCTGCCCTAAAAGGTCCAAATCGCTAAAACTTGATTTTTATACCAATTTACGTTGGTTATATCGTAGCCTGAAGCTCATTTGTTTACTGTGATTGGTCACATTCTTTAATGACATTTAAAATGACAGCAAGTTAGTTAATTTCATATTGCAATGCAGCCATCATATTTACACAACCGCCAACATAAAGCAAATAAAATATCCATTTTCTGGACCGTAGGTCCCTAGAAAATGCGGCACCTGTCACGTGACCTATATCATGAACCGACGCAGTCTATATTTTTTCTAGGTTTGTGGATTAGGGCTTTACTTAAAAACAGATGGTAACATTGCATGAGTCATATAAGCTCTACCAACTTTAATTTAAAAATCTAGTACACTGGTACCAAATCTAGTACAATTTGAATACAAATCTAGTACTGTTCAAAAATCTTTCTGGCAACACTGTTTCCGAACTAGTTCAGGATTAATTTACGGATGAGAGCAAGCGCAGTTTGCATTTCTGACGATCAAATTCAAACTGCGCCTGAGCATATCCGTAAATTAATCCTGAACTAGTTCGGAATCGCTACCGCGAACAGGGCTATTCATAGAGAAAGGGGGCTATTATTTGATTATGTTAGGTTAATATTAAGGTTATAATAATGAAATATTGTGTACGTAACATATATATTTACTTATAAATTATAACACTAAAAGAAAACAATCAGCAACAAAAAACATTAGTAATTATACATATTTGATTGACATGTATGATCATCAGTATTAATACAACTGTATAAAATAAATGTAATTGGTTGTTTAATTAATTATTTAGATACATACTAATATTATGAAAATTTTCTCATAATTATAAATCTATAATATATAAATCATAAATATGACTAACACAAAATATTTAAAAAATTGAATATAGTTCAAAAATTATCTTCACCCTGATTTTTTTTTATTTTGTTGAAGACGGAATCGGATTACAGAAAAATAAATGCATTTAAATGGGATCAACTTTCTTGTTGTGGACATTGTGTGAATTGCTGCTATATTTTAAGCCGTGTATTTTTGCTGCATTTCCTTTCCGACTCTGACATCGGATTAGTGTGTGTAAAACCTTGCTTAAGTCATCTTAATTTTTTATTTTACTTTAATAATAATTGTAAAATCATGTTATCGGGTCATCACAAAGCAGCTGCTAGTCTCAACAGTTGCCGGATCATTTGCCAGGAAGTATAAGCATATATGAAACAAACATTAAAATTACTGTTCTGCAAACAAACAAACACATATAACTCACCGGGGATTCTCCTTCCCCTAGTCTTATTGGTTTCGCTGTCTATTAGTGTCCATTTCCATTACATTAATCAACAAATAAGTTGAGGCTTCCCTGGACGTCAAACTAGAATTTAGATATACGTAAATTTTTTAAATAATGTGATATGTAACAGTTACCGTACCTGTAAAATGTGCAAATTTTACTTTTTATTTGGATGATACAATTGGTCTTCGATTTTTCTCTTTCTACATACATCTCCTGTAGTATTTTGTTGAAACTTATCTTTAATTTTATTCAATTCCACCATAAATTTATCAAACAATTCTTCATCCAAAGATCTACCAAATTTACAAATTTCGTCCAAAGCAATCTAAAAATTTAAATTTATAATGAAGCGGTTGCGCAACATAAAACTTTACGGTAATTATTTACATTAGCGTAAACCTCTCCAATCTTAACAAAAAAATTCCTACCCCCCTATTTTCGAGGGTGCTGATCACGAATCTGAAGTCAGATTTCGGTGCTCGCATGTAGTTTTCGAAAAAAATTTTTTTCAAAATTATAACCTCTTTATACATTACATAAGGTTGAAATAGCAATGTACATCTCTGCCGTCTTCATTTCATGACGTCACACTGTTGTCAAAATATATAGGAGTTATATTGCAATTTGAACCTAATGTAATGTATACATAGAGGCATAGAATATATAGCTAACGCTACAGAAGGCTCGTCAAGTGGTGTTTAAATGTAGTCCCCGAAAAGAAGCCGGCTCCAAAAGCCAGCTTCTTTCAAACTGCGCATGTACAGTGCGTTTCAATAACTTTGATAACATTTTGATCAGCTGTAACTTTTCTGTTTTTAAAGATATCGGAATGAAGCAAAAACCATATTGCATAGTGGCCTAGCAAGTTTTTTTTTATTTGAAAAACAAAACAAAAGACCAACCATTTTGAGAGATCTTAACCTAACATAAATTTTTTTAAATGGAACGCCCTGTATATTATTGGATATTTGGATTCTACTGAAAAGTCCAAGCATATTTTAATAAGCATATCCTATACCTATCTTCAACTGTTTCTGAGAAATAGTTTTACAAACATCTCAAATTATCATAAAAATCGCCATTTTCCTCAACAGAACAAAACACTAACGCTCGATGCAAAGTGTGCCATGAACAAGTAGAGCAATTTTTATGATAATTTGAGATGTTTGTAATGCTATTTCTCACAAACAGTTGAAGATAGGTATAGATATGCTTTTAAAATATGCTTGGAATTTGCAGTAGAATCCAAATATCCAATAATATACAGGGCGTTCCATTTAAAAATATAAGTTAGGTTAAGATCTCTCAAAATCATTGGTCTTTGTTTTGTTTTTCAAATAAGAAAAACTTGCTAGTCCACTATGCAATATGGTTTTTGCTTCATTCCGATATCTTTAAAAACAGAAAAGTTACAGCTCATCAAAATGTTATCAAAGTTATTGAAACGCACTGTACAGTAGAAAGAGTAAGTTTAGCTATTAGCTCAGTAGGTCACGCCACAGGCGCGTCGATTTTAGCGCGCAATTCAGAAAGCGTTGCCAAATGTAAATTTTACGAAGTTATTAGAATATTATACCTAAATAATAAAAAGTATTAAATAACAATAATAATATGTATTCTTACACATGAGTGTTTACAGTAATTGTAATTAAAAATAAGGTAGCCACATATGTAAATAAATAGACACGCAAAAATTTTAAATTGTGTTAGAATAATAATAATACATCAATAACAATTTGAGAAAACGTAAATATTTCTAATTTTATTAATTGATTAATAATATGACATGATTTTTCTTTCTGTATAGATCCAGAATTATACCTTGTTTGTATTACTTCGATAATTACCAGTGACATTTTTATAATCGAAGCAAATATTAAAAAGACGAAAAAAAAAAGCTTATGCATACATACATATATACATATACATGTCCAAAACAAATTCCTTGTGCCCTATCTCAGAAACTGTGATACAAAAATAGTTTAAATAAATAATCTGGGGATTTCTTTAAATTTATATGCGTTGAGTTAAATATGTGTTCTGTATAGACAAAATTATATTTTCACAAAAAATACAAATTACATTCTTCTGATGTTTTCAGTATCATATAGATTATAGATAGTTCGAATGTTTATAATTATTATAGATGTATACGAAAGGTAGGTATACTTTACTATAATGATAATGTGACACTGTACGCGATCTACGGCATTTATTGGAGACCAATGGCTAAAAGACAAAGGACGTCGAGGCTCGTCTTTGACGGCGGCGACCTCTCGTCTATCTTTGTGGCCAAGGCGTGCATTCAACTGTTTTTATAGAATTTTTTACACGCAGTGGCAGATCTTTTCATGTCAGTGTGTTTTGCTACTGTTTATGTACGTTTGTTAAGTTGCTATTGCAATTCGTATTATTATTGAGTACGAGTATATTAGCATAAATCGACAATAATGGCTGGAAATAAGTCTCAATGTTAAAAAATTGTGGTGAAACTCGAAAATAGGGAGTTCGAATGTTTCGATTTCCACATAAAAATGAAGATTTATGTAATAATTAGTTTATACACTGTGGAAAGTTTACAAGGCCTATACGCAAAAAAAACTGCCGTAATTATTTACATTAGCGTAAAACTCTCCAATCTTAACATAAAAATTCCAACCCCCTTATTTCCGAGGGTGCTGATCACGAATCTGAAGTCAGATTTTGGCGCTCGCATGTAGTTTTCGAAAAAAAAAAATTCAAATTTATAACCTCTATTTTCCACTACACTAGGTTGAAATTGCAATGTACATCTCTGCCCCCTCTGCCTTCTTCATTTCATGACGTCACACTGTTGTCAAAATATATAGGAGTTATATTGCAATTTCAACCTAATATAATGTATACATAGATGTTACAATTTGGAAAAAAATTTTTTCGAAAACTACATGCGAGCGCCGAAATCTAACTTTGGATTCGTGATCAGCACTTGAAAATAGGGGGGTAGGAATTTTTTTGTTAAGATTGAAGAGTTTTACGGTAATGTAAATAATTACCAAAACTGCTAATATCTTTTTTTAACCCATAATTTAATTTTTGCAAACAATACAATTTAAAAAATAATTCTCTAAAAAAATTGACAAATATAAATTTTAAAATTGACTTGCTACTAAAACTTCAAATTGATTTAATTCAATTCAATTTAAGATAATTTAATATTCTATAGAAATTAGTCAATATTTCATTCAAACTAAGTAGGTATAAAGTTGAGTGCACCGATTTAATTTATATTTTTTTTCTCCGAAACTAAAGTAAGAGAGTAAGAAAATGTTTATCTAATAATTACCTAAATTACACACAGCTAATGGAGAAAAATCTATCCAATTTTTTAATATTGGACTGATCCAAAATAAGAATATAGCTTGCGTTCACTTCCCTGTTACCATTTGTTTATGTGTTTATTTATTTATAATACAGTTTTAAATAAAGAAAATTTCAAAATCGATAGTATATCGAAAGAGGATACCTACTATTTTTACCCATCGCATTTCACAGATTTTTTTATTGTCTCTAAAATATATAATAAATAAATCAGTATCTGTATAGAAGTTAATTTTTTTTATGATTTCCATTTTTTTTTTGTCGGCAACAAAGTATAATATGAGTCTTTCAAACAACGGGAAAGTTTAATTTTAGGATGTTTAATCCGAAGAAATACAAATTTAAAAAAAAACGCAGTGTTGTCCCAGAACGCACCTTAACGACATTATTGAAAAACTTCATAAGAGAGTTCAACATGCGAATATAGGTCAAACTTTTTCAGTTCATTTTATCGACGAGAGTATTTTTTTTAGTCTAAGGATGAAGCTACCCAGATTTATTATTTTAAAGACTTGACACATACAGGTGTTAAAAATTTAGGCAGTAAGTTGTAAAGTTCAGCCCATCCCTGGCAAACTAAAAAAGCTAAATATATTTCAAGGACAACATTTTAAGAGCTCCTTACTAGTTAGTGTCCATCACATTAAATTTTTATTAAATTATATTAAGTACTTTAAAAGTTATTAAATAAAAACGATTACCAGCTGCGTTCTTCAGACACATATCTCCGTAGGGAGGGTATGTAAGAAAATTTTTCTATACAAACTTATTATCTTATTTTTTCATGTTCTATCTGCACGCGAGATATTTTCCACATTTTCCCGGACGAGTGCCTGGCGAGTGCAAATATTCCGTCACACACATCGCAAACGCAAATGCTTCTAGTTGCAGGTAGTTGACGTGTCTAGCACTGGCTTAATTAGTGCTTGGTAAAACGGATGATTTAGACTTTATTTTAGATGTATTAAGTGAAACGGATGATTTAGACTTTATTTTAGATGTATTAACTGTTTCATTAATTTGAGCTTCGACAAGCCATGTGAAATTTTTAACATTTATTGCTCGATAATATATTTTGCTTATATTATTTAGAATTCGTCTTCAATTTTCTTTTATTCAGCTGCCTTTATTATATTCAATAAACCTTTCTCTGCTGGTTTTTTTTTCAAATTCATATTTCAATAAATGAAAGGCATTTCCATAAATTAAACATGATTAAACATATTCAATAAATAATGAACATAAAAACTCCTTTTTGTTATATATAAAAATTACCTGTTTACAATTCTTTCTAATTTTGAAGAGGCGATATCATAAATATATCTAATACAATGATAATATATATAATAAAAATCCTTTTTGTCTTTATCCAAAATATAGATATTTCTAACTCGCCGAATGAATGAATCGTCTTATTTACGAGCTTATTTATGAAATCATATTCTGTACCGCAAGTGTAAGCTTATTCACACGTCGCACATACATAAAATTCAATTCAATTTCTTGAAAACCGTAGTACATAGCAACATTTTTAAAATTTTGCCTACATTTGTCTCGGTATGGTATAGTTATAGTTCAATTTTTAATAATTAATATAATCGCATACTAACATGTTTAATGCATAAATTTACTGGTACGACTTTGAAACAAATTTTTTCGAAAAGGCTTTAACTTATCAAAAATTGGTGTGTACCATTAGAAGCGCTATAGTTTTTGTATAGGTTGTGAAAGAATTATGAACATTAGTAAAATCGCTGTTTTACAACTGCGATGTAATGAAAAACATAATTATTGTCAAATAAAATCCAAGCATCAATAATTTGATTTTAAGTTCGGCCCTACTGAAAAAAGTTGTAAAGTCTATTTTAAATTATGGTAAACGTTCCAGCTTAAAAAAATGAACCACAAATAAGCGAGTTAGTGAGGCGATTTTACTTCAGTATTAAATTCATAAACGCAAAGCACTTTATAAAGACGGCGATATATGGCAACACAGGCAGCTGTCGTCAAGGAAACGAACGCGTTAGGCTGCTTCTTTCCAAGAGCGCATATTTCTGAGTTTTAAAATTTTAACAAATACGTATCGTTGCGCCATCTGTCAACAACTTCAGGCCCTATACCCTAATATGTCCCCATGAGAGTTCTGTTGCGTAGCTATATTTTCTGTGATAGAGGTTATAATTTTGAACAATTTTTTTTTCGAAAACTACATGCAAGCGCCGAAATTTGACTTCATATTCGTGATCAGCACCCTCGAAAATAGGGGGGGTAGGAATTTTTTTGTTAAGATTGGAGAGGTTTACGCTAATGTAAATAATTACCAACTTTACATATACCTACCTCACGCCTACTTTCAAAATCATTTTGATACCGAATCTGGCTTGTTGTGGGTTCATCAATACATAACATATCACTTTCTTCTTTCACAAGGGTATTCTGCTCAGTCTTTGATAGACGCTTACTCCTCAACTCATCTGCATGACCCACATGCGTTTCAACAAATTTTACTGCAATCATTCCTACACAACAAAGTGTAATGTAATGTAAAATATGGTTTTGTAATGAATTAAATAAATACCATTTTTTTGGACCTTCACAATGATTCTTGATGGGCATACTCCTTGAATTCGAATGCTTCCTCCTAATTTCATTTTTCTTTTGCTACATGTACTGGTAAATCCTAAAAAAAATTAAGTAACATATTTATTGATGTTCAGATGTTTATATAAATGACTACCTCTAGAATCACTTCTATTACAATTATAATATATGTCTTCGTCACCATTGGAGCGTTTGAATCTTCTATAACATGCATAATCCACATCTCTATTGTCTAATGCTCTCCATGCTTCAAACTCTTCAAAATTCCTGAAACTCAAAACATATTCCATTATAGTTAACTTATGAAGTTGTTTTAAATGTTCTATCAAATGTTCATAGTAACTGAATTTAACTTCTTCGTGGCACAATGGACACCGAATTCGTGTTTTCTTTTCCTCTATCGTGACGTCGTCGTGAAAGTTTCTTATGTGTCTATTTCTTGTCGATATACTGGAAAACTCCTTTTCACAAATTTTACAAACCAATGTGCAGTCTCTACAAAAGGATACATACAAAAATAAAAAAATTACTTTACTTTTTACTTTTAGAATACTTGATTATTTCCATGTTGAGAAGGTTAATACACAAGTAACAATTAATAATTGTAGCAATTAAAATTGCTGTTTTAATTAATCCGTTATACTCTGCAACACTTTGCAATTAAACAATTAAATAAGAGAGAATTGAGAATTGGATTGGAAAGATAATGTCAAATAAGTCTCGTCGTCTCGTCTATTCCTTTCTCTGTGATCTGTAAAGCGGGCTTTACACTAACAATTTATTGACGAAGAAATTGATGAATTAATTCATCAATTTCTTCAAGGTCGCACTTTGGTTTTACATTATGTTCAGGGCTTGGCAAGTTTCTTAAGCGGGCTTTACATTAACAATTTCTTTGTCAATTAATTGATCAAGTGGCTTCGTCAAGTCAATTGACAAATGTTAATACTAAAACCTGGACGTCAAATAAATTGATGAAGAACTTATTGACGACTTAAAACTTGTTCTAAAGCGGGCATTACACTAACAATGTATTGTCGAAGAAATTGATGAATAAATTCACGTCCAAGTTTTAGTATTACATTTGTCAATTGACTTGATGAAGCCACTTGATCAATTAATTGACAAAGAAATTGTTAATGTAAAGCGGGCTTTAACAATTTTGCTGTCAGATGTCACCCGTACCAACCTAAAAGTAATTTTAACTTTTGACATTATATCATTCCCATTTGTATACGAAACAAAAACTGTTAAAAATGAAAAGTAATTTTAATAATTATATTTTAGGGCAAAAAAAGCTTCCATTGCATTTATTATTGCTGCTGCTCGGTTACTGGTTAAATATTTACATTTATTTTAGGTTGGTATTCCTGAATTGAAGTAAAAATTGACGAAAAATTAGAACAAGTTTTAAGTCGTCAATAACTTGACGAAGTTCTTCATCAATTTATTTGACGTCCAAATTTTAGTATTACATTTGCCAATTGACTTGACGAAGTCACTTGATCAATTAATTGACAAAGAAATTGTTAATGTGCGGACTTGATTCCTTTGCAGAGAAACTGTAGTACCAACCAGACACAAAATATTAACTAGACAACCAGTAGTACCAGCCTGCACTGAATGCACTGAATTTATAGATAGTAGATACTAGATAAATTAAAATTGACTGAATTGATTGACCAGAAACCGTTCCTTTGCAAGTATTTTACACCACACCTTTTTATTCCAATGCCCCAGTGTTAGTTACCACGGCCAATGATCTGTGTTAGTTACACTACTGTAATTTATCTACACCCATGCCAAGCAGGAGTGAAATGCACAGGACATGCGCAGTCAGCAACCTGCATTATCTTTAACAAATTTTTGAAAGTTTTTTAAATATTTCACAATTCTTGTAAGAACCAAATAATCAAATAAAGTTTATTTATTTATCCTAAAGTATTTTAAAAACTTTATCAGAATAATTAGGTACAATTTCTTCTACATATTGTTTAATTCAATTTCGTTTTTATCTTTTAAATAAAAAACTGATAAATGTTTCTACTTCATCGCCACTATTACTCGAGTTAGCCGAGCTTGAATGAAGATCTAATAATCTATTGTCTAAAAAGTCATCATCACAAAAAACATCGTTGACGTCCATAATTAATAATTAGTTAGAAAGTGTTTTTTCAAATTTAGAATATATCCTAATCTTATTACTGCACACGCATGATTGTTCTCTGGCTACACAATCTCATACTTTGTTATTCGTTTGGTTCTAGCATCACTTCTGCACTGCGCTGAACAGCTGATTTTTAGCGTAGTGTATTTTACACTACACTGAAAAACAAAGGAAAGAACCTATCTGTGTGTCAAATGTCAAATCCACAAATTACAGAAACTTGTTGTTTCCGTAATCTGTGGCAGAGTTGGGATTGCTATTACAATCGTAACAGATCTATTACAATTCATAGACTGTCATTACGCTATTACGACAAACCAGAAATTATGCTGGATCTATTACAAACTAAAGAAAACAGGTAAAGTCTATTACACTTTTTCGGTTTTTTTATTTTAGTAATAAAGAGTCCTTGATTGACAAATAATCCTTTTCTATGAGCCCTATGCAAATAACTGATAACTAAAAATAACTGATTATTCAGTTATTGCAATAACCGAAATCACTCGGTTATCAGTTATATGAGTAACGAATTATGTATTAGATTTTTTTTCACTGTTCACTAGGGTTGCCACTTTTTCATATGCTCAAGTAGGATATTCTTATCTTTATGTTCTTCTTTTACGTTCAATCGTTATTTGCAATTTAATGCAATATATAGTGCAAACATTTACTGTAGTATATAGTTATTTCTTATTCTCAGTTGCAGTTTTTTAAATATTTTCACTTATAATACCACTAGAGCTTCAATTATTACTGGAAATTTTTTCGAGCACACGAATATTTTGAAAATTTCCAGTTTTTAATTGAAGCTAGAGTGGTATTCGGTAAGAAAATTTCACAATGAAGTGTACTTATTAAATTATGATAGAATAAATTTGAAGTTAAATATAAATGTCATTTTATTTATAAATGTCAAAAAATTTCCAGTGTAATTTCATGCTTCTTACCCCAAGGAAGAGAAAAATTTCCGGAAATTTTCTTAGTTGCTATAGTAACGCTACAAAATACAGGCCTTTAATTGGCTGAAAAATACTATTGTGAAATTTTCATGAAAATATAATGAATTATTCATTTGTTTATATGACGTAAGTCGTCTGACTTCTTGCCGCCACTATAACAAACAACGAAAAACTGTCGTAGCCATAGATCAAAATAAAATTTTGTGTTGACGGAACAGTCGTAAAATAATTTTTGAAGAATTGAAAACAATTTTTTTTATGTAAATGCAACATATCGAAGATTTGTATTGTTTATTTTAAATATATAAATTTACCCATACGAAAAGTATATATTTATGTATTTAAAATAAAACATTTACATATAAACTACAAAAATAGTTATGTCTGGATGCTGAGAATTCAAGTAACCATCACTCGAGTTATCAATCGGTTTTTAATATCACTTAAATACTCAGTATTCGGTTATGGAAATAACTCGGTTTTTCCCAACACTAGACCATAGACAAAATATAAACCATAGAAAACCACTAAAATTAAATTTATTTGCAGAAATCTGCAGTAAAAAAAATCTATTACCAATCTATTACATTTTGCATGCAGATGTCATTACAAATCTATTGTAGTTCTGTCCCAACCCTGGTCTGTGGTCAAATCGACATTGACAAATGATTAACAAATTAGATCACAGATTACTGAACTGAATTAGATAACCTCAAATAAGAACAAAACCATAAAAATATTAAATTTTGTATATAATGACTTTTATAGATTATAATGCAGCAGGAAATAATAATGGTAACGACCAAAAACCATCAAATAGTACGAATCAAAATAAATCAACTACAGATGCTGAAAATCAATGGGGTTATGATTTATATCCAGAGCGAAGGAAAACATCCAATACTGCTTCAATTTCTGAGTATTTAAAAGGCAAAGGAAAAGAAAATATAGACAAAATAAAGTGCGAACGAAACGTGTATAAGTGCATCAAAGAAAGTCCTTTAGTGAAACTTATGATGGGGGCACTAAAAGCTTCAGGCTGCGCTATCGATATCCGAAGACACATTTCATGTGAAGAATGTGCTCCCGCAGTAAGTGGAGGATATGATCCCATTCTCAATCAAGTAAGTGTCAATTGCCAAATTAGACTATTTACTAATAAATCGTCTTTGGTCTTCAGGTAATAGTATGTCAAAACGTAGCAAGAAAGGAGGGTATTGTGCAAGGAGTGCTAACCCACGAAATGATCCACATGTTTGATTACTGTGTAAACAATCTAGACTTCAAGAACATCGATCATTTAGCTTGTACTGAGATTCGTGCTGCAAACCTAGCTCACTGCAGTTTCCTATCGGCTTGGACATATGGAGACGCTTCACCACTGAACATTAAAGAAAGACATGGGGATTGTGTTAAGAGTAAAGCCTTAAGTTCTGTGTTGGCAGTTAGGAATGTCTCTAAGTTGGAAGCTGTAGAGGCAATAGAGAGAGTGTTTCCCAAATGTTATTCGGACTTGGAACCTATTGGCAGACGATTACGGAGGAATTCTAATGATATGTATAAAGCTTACGAGGAGGGTTTTTATTATGGTTACGACACTTCATAAAATTTGTAAAATACAAGCAACACACATGTATAATAAATGTTTATTACACAAAATTTATACTAATATATAATAATCATTTTTAAACATTTATTAAACAATCGTGTTGCTTGAAAAGGATAGCTAAGGAATAGAAATGAGGCGATATTGTAGATAATTTTGTTTGTATACATCATGTTATATAATTAAAATTTTTATATTGATATTATGGTACATTTTTTACGAGAACATCAAATGCAGTGGCATCTATCATTATTTAAAATCACTATTATAAAGATAACGGGAAAGCTTTCAGTTTTGCATCTGAAGAATTTTACGTTTTTGGAAATATTTTTAATACCACTGTGCAACATTTAAGGATGATCCATAGGCGCATCATGATATAGAAAGTCTCTATAATATGTTAGTTTAAAACACCATTTCATGTCTATTACCCTGGCAAGCCAACTTTGGGGGCCACCATGGATATTTTGTTTCTAATTTGTACCACCAATTGCAATTCAATTTCGACGACCACCAAAAACAAGTGTGGTGGATATTTTGTTGCTAATTTGTACCACCAATTTGAATTTTGTAGCTCGTGCCGTTTTTGAAAAAAATGATGGCTGCTGGGCAACTATAAGAACGATATACGTATACTGCGATCCATATTTTGTTGTTCAACGAGTCTCTTCAGAAGGTGTGCAGGTTGGTTTTTCAAAAATAAAAAAAATTGGCCATTCAACTCGCACAGTTAAAATTTTATTGGTGCCCTCTGCTAAATATAAAAATCAAATAATCATTAGTCAAATTACAATATTATTAGTCATTTCCTGCATTATTAATATTAGTTTGAAAACTGTTGTCAACAAGAAATCTAAGAATTTTTAAAAAAAATTTCCATCTTGTGGAAAAATTTGATATGCTATCGTAATCGAACTGTAAAATATACATATTAGAAAAAGTTGCACTTTTTGATGTCCATCAAGCGATATGTGTGGTTGCAAAAATTCTCTTTCAACGAAAATCAATTTCTCATGTATTCTTATCCTCTGTATTGAATGTCAGCTCTTTCCGTTGAGAAATAATGACGCTAGAAGGCATTTTCTAACATTGCTATTATCAGTTTTTTTTTACGATATTTCAGCAGATCTTTTAAATCTGTTTGGTTTACCTTAATGGCACAACTTTTTTCTAATTTGAGCCACCTTTTGTATATTTAACGATTTCCAAGATGGCAACAGTGGGCCATGAAAATTGGACAATCCTGTCAGCACTTTACTTTCCGAAGAACAAAAAATTTTAAATGATATGAGCAATCATGTCAAAGACTAACCCGATAAGTAAATAAATAATAATGTTAAAGTGACAAATAAATCTTCTAGAACTATATAACATAATGTCTTGTAATGGGAATTACAAAATAAGTCTGTATTCTGTATACAGTACAGTATCTCCATGATGAGGTCGTTGATCAAATACTCAAATTTTTAACCTGGCATGTCCAGCTTTCAAAAAATGCAGCCGCTAAAGGTTCAATTTTTCTTTAATTATAATGTTTTTATATTAAACTACGTGAAAGAGCTACAGTAATTTGAACTCTTGATAATATAAAATACAATGACAGACAATCGCAGCAATATAAAACACAAGTTATATCCACAATATTCAAAATTTGTTCTTCCCATGAATTGAATATAGATCGAGCCATCTCTCGGTACCACAGTCATTCATTCATAGGCTGTATCTGGAAAATACGCTACCACAGAATAAAGGAACTACCATTTTCATTTTCACCGCTATGCAACACGTTTTACATAAACTAACTTGGGAAAGATTACCGAAATTGATCTTGTTAAATTATATTTTTGTTTACTAGTTAACTGTAAATCTGTATAGCTATTTATAGAATTTATTCGACAAATTTTAAATATCTAATTACCTTATTCACATCTAAAAATGAATACCTATCGAAAATGAATTTCAATAATTTATTTAAAATTAAAAAGAATATAGCAGCTGCCACCATTTTTTATATGTACAAGGGACACTCGGTTAGATGAGTTATTGTACGAATTAGAAAAAGTCTTTATGCAAAAGTTTTAGGGATCTAAAAAAGTATTACCTTTTTTTCGGGCTCATTAAAATCAACAAATGAATGTCACAAAATGTAGAAACAAAATTTGAACTTCTTCAAATGCACATCTAAGTTTATCTAGGCTTATTGTATTGAAAAAAAATTGTCTGCGTCGGACCAGACGGTGGAAGTTATACTTCTTTGGCCATTCTCATACACCCACTCGTACGTACAAAAAAAAAAATCTTAAAAAAAACACTCGTACGTACAAAAAAAAATTCTTAAAAAAAAATCTTAAAAATTAAAAAAAAATTCTTAAAAAAAAATCTTAAAAAATATATATATACAGGGTGTCCAGAAACTCTCCTGACAAACGAAGACCGGAGATTCCTCAGATAATTTTAAGACAATTTAACCCAATTCACCTAGTCCGAAAATGCTTCCTAAGGGAACTAGAGCTCTTTGAAGATGGCGCCTTGTAAATAGATACCTCCAGAACGCTTCTACTTAGAAAAACAAAAAACTGGTACGCTTGTTTAGCCTTCAGAGATAAACCGATTCCATCAATTGCGAATTTCTAGTACCGGTCATAGGCGTCCGTTTTAGGTAGGTCAACGGTTATTTTAATGCATAACTTCTTTGTATTTAACTTTTAAGCATTTGTGACACTAGATTATTAACGAAAATTTTTAAATCCATTTTTCTAGAAAACGGTGTATCCTGATGACTTAAAGTAAGAGTACCTTTTAGTACTAGAATACCTGAAAATTTAATAAATTTAACGAAAATTTTTAAATCCATTTTCTAGAAAACGGTGTATCCTGATGGCTTAAAGTAAGAGTACCTTTTAGTACGAGAATACCTGAAAATTTAATAATCTAGTGTCACAAATGCTTAAAAGTTAAAGACAAGAAAGTTATGCGTTAAAATAACCGTTGACCTTCCCAAAACGGACGCCTATGACCGGTACTAGAAATTCGCAATTGATGGAATCGATTCATCTCTGAATGCTAAACAAGCGTACCAGTTTTTGTTTTTATAATTAGAAGTTTTCTGGAGGTATTTAAACAAAACTATTTACAAGGCGCCATCTTCAAAGAGCTCTAGTTCCATTAGGAAGCATTTTTGGACTAGGTGAATTGGGTTAAATTGTCTTAAAATTGTCTGAGGAATCTCCGGTCTTCGTTTGTCAGGAGAGTTTCTGGACACCCTGTATATATTATTATATTAGTTCTTAAAAATTTGTTCTTCCAAATTTGTTCTTCCTTTTGAGCGTGACGCGGTTTCTCGACCAACATCCCATCCCAATGTGTCTAACGGGCGCAAAGAAGTATAACTTCAAAAAGAGTTGTCTCTTAAAACATGAATTGCAAGTTCAGATTGTCACGAGTATTGATATTACTTTTGTTTCCTTTCTTTACCGTATGCAACTGCAAGAAATGTAAGTTTCTCAAGCCCAAATTTATTTAGTTTAAATCAGGTTGTAAATACTTATATTACCGATCTGTACCTTCTAAAAGTAAACTGGTACAAGCGTCTTAACTTGTCTGTGCTCCTACATACTTTGTTGTTTTGTTTTCCATAAATAATATCAAGCCTACGATGAAAGGCGTTTAAACATCGCTTGGATGAGCACAAAGATTTCATATATCTTCGCTAGTTATAAACCTATCGTGCCAAAACAAATGAAATCCCTAGTCATTAAGCTTGCTTTGCGAGCCAACTTTATATGTTATATTAATTTATCTGCATTTGTCGGCTCCATTGTGAATCGGCATAGCAAGCAGAACAGAATGTTGAATGAATGAAAGAACCTTTATGAACGTATTGAAATTTAGGAAATATACAGGGTGTTTCTAAAACGCCTCTACAATCATATTAATCGAGACTTATGATACTACCTTTTTTTGTAATATACAGGGTGATTGGGGCGGAACAGAAATCAAATTAGCCCCCCAAAAATATTTGTAAACAATTCACACACATTTCACAAGTGAAATTAAAATACAGTCCACCCGGGGCATTATCCTCCAGATTTGATGTATTGTACACACATAATTTCGTAATGCTTGGCCACATTTAGTCATCGAGAATATGCTGATATTATTTTTATTTATGGGTATTTATTGCAACGGTAGCGCTCATGGTGTAGTTGCTGAATATCGACGTCGCTTCCCAAACAGAAGAGTGCCAGATAGAAATGTAATCCAGACAGTCCTCAACAATGCACTTGAACCTGGAATGTTTCCCAGTCTGAGAATTACATATGACAGGCAAGCTGGTTCTGGTCTAGCAGTGGAAGTAGAAATTCTAAATATGGCAGAACATAGCCCAAGTCCAGGTGTAAGTACTAGGCGCATTGCAACCTGACTTCAAATTAATCAAACTACGGCATGGGAAGTCATTCACCACAATTGTTTGAAATCTTTCCATATTCAGCGAGTCTGAAATCTTCAGGACGGTGACAATAATTTGCGGTTGCATTTTTGCAATTGGATAAACGCAAACGATGTACTTGACAAATACATTTTGTTCACTGATGAGGCTCAATTTACTCGTGACATTTTTTAGCAAAACAATCTTTATGCCATTGCACTAAACATATAAGTCACAAGTCACGTCGTCATATTATATCTTACAGAGTAGATCATTAATAATGGCCATCTTTGGGATAAGATAAAATATGAAGATATAGCTAAATATCTCTTAGTGAAATGTTGTGAAAAAGATACAAGGTGGCAAAGCTTGCATTCAGCGGCCGGGAAAAAAAACTGAAAGAAATTCTCGAGGAAAGAAATAAATAACATTTTGTAATACCTATTTTATATAGCAAAGCCAACTGCTTTTGCCGTTATTATTATTAATTATTAATAGAATTAATTTGTGGTTTTAATTAATAAAATAGTTTGACATACGGACATAGGTACCTGATGTTACAACAACAAAATGTCGGATCCGTCTTACCCAGTTTTTACAAACTAACACAAATGTTTCTGCTATTTGTTCGTAACTCGTAAGTCATTGGCAGTAGCAGCTATGACATACTTGCGTAAATCATCAATAGTATCAAAACTTTAAACTTTGATAGTATGTATTCACTTCGGTGCGATACACCTCATTTTTTAAATATCTCCGCAAAAATAAATCCAAAGTAAGTCAAGAGATCGTAGCAGCTATGGTATCGATCCTCCTCGTCCAATCCCGTGGTATTAATGCTTGGACACGCTGTACATTGTACGGATATAATTGAACATCGTGTATGATACGCAAAACTGCTACAATACGTAAGCCATTTTTGATACTTGAAAAACTTTTACAAGATTTTACAATTTTTTTTGCGATATTGACTTTATTTTTCATGACGCATCTATTTTTTAGATAAGTCGCGATTTACCCTGTATATGTATGTATAATTATTCCCTTCTTAAAATCAATGACTCTTTCCTATAAATCTTTATAGATAGGAACAAATTTCATCAAAGAACTTTCCAGTATAATATCCATCCCATCATCTTATATTTGATGTTAAATATAGAAACGGTTGACATCAAAATATGAATTTCTAGTAAAAAATGCGAATTTGCATTTAACAAGTCATCGGTGCATAAATACAATGTTACCTAATCATGTCTATTCGTCGCACAATTGCAAATAAACAATTTATGACCATGCAGTTCAGGTTTTTCTCCATAAACCAATTCTATCCGTTGCTATATAGTTATATGCTATCGAATAAGTGAAGGTTAAGTTTTAATGAGATTTAGGTATAATATGGATCTGTGCTCTGTTTGTGTGATTTCGATAGTATGGAAAATAACTGTTAATCGGTTAATTTGATATGCATCTACTTATGTTTCAAAATCGATGCTAATTACAGATAAGCCCAAATTAATATCGTGTTATCTGCAAACATGGATATTGTTAGAATTATTAATTAAAAATGTGCAATCTCATTGCTTTGATAAAATACGTTGGTTGAATAATTTGTAAGTTTTTCATTTTTCTTTGGAAATAAACGGATTGGGTCAACTCTGTTAAAATGGTAAGTACACTGTACTATACGCTACCATACAGGGTGTACAACGGAAGACCACAGACTCCTGGGTTCAAAATAAGCCGATTTAGTCCAATTTACTTATTTCCAAAATTGCTTCGTTTAGTCGCGAAAAATTTTTGTTTATTCTAAATATCTCGAAAACAACTTGATCGATTTTAACCATTTTTGGGCAACGCAGTTATAAGTCTAACCGACACTTTTTGACATTATTTAAAATCTTTTGCAGTCATTAGAAATATAAGAAAAATCATGTACCTATCATGCAAAAACTCGTATAAGCACATATTTTGTTACCCTCCAGTTGCTCTCAGTTTTTTTCTATTAGCAGCTAACTTTATTTAGAAACTTTTTTTATACTTTCAAAATTTTGGATAGATGAGTAGTTTAGGCAGAAAAAATATTTTTCGTGTCAACAAATAACGAAGTACCAGAAGTTGGCTCTGATATTTTAGGTGTCAGTTGTGTGTCAAATCTAATCAGCTACTGAAATTAGTCTCTCGGTTTATTCTTCTTGCTCAATTACTTAGTTACTTTCCAAAAAAAGTTCCTATGTTCTTTGTTCAGACTGCTGTAAATTATCAGCGGGTTTATAAAGAGCTGAGTTTCTCTACTCTTTTGAAACCCAACTATACAGAAGTGTAGCAAAATTTTGCAAATATGAAATGTGAAGCAGTGCAGTTACCAAGAGACACAATTAGTATCTAGGTACTATTAAGAAAACTGCTGCAAGCATAACGAACAAACTTACGTTACTTTTTACAATGTTGTAAAGTGGATGCGTTACATTAAATATACCACCGTTATTCTCTGTAAATAATTGTACTTCTCTGTTTTTCTGTATATAGGATAATGCGATTTCATGGATCTTTTAAATTACTATAATTATAACTATAATTATAATTGTGGTGAATGAGTAAGGAGTGACAGCAACAAGCATGTATTTCTGCAATGTGAAAATTTATAAAAATTTCAAATGAAACGATTCTACATTTTCCCCCTCTCTCTTTGTAAGTATCGGGAGATGCGGGCAAAGTCCAACCATCCTGGCGTTCTGATTAATAATCAATATGTTATATAATTAATGAAATGTTAATACGTATGTATTACAAAACATGTTATGCTTACAATAATTGCATTTCTGCGGATCAACGAATGTGATAGCCATGCCAGATTCTACAGATTATCACTGAGGTAGATCTAAGTATGTAAATAAATCAAGTGCTATCTGCAATTACTTTTCTGTACGATGTGTCCCAATTTCTTTGTGATTGCATGATATCTAGGAAACTACCAAGACATAGAAAAGTGTAGTTTTAGAAACACTAAGCTACTTTTTCGAGAAGGAACTTAAGATGTTACAATCAGAACTTTCATAGACCTCTTCCTTTTTGAAATGCAGGGCGAAATTTAAAAAACTATATTTAAGGAATTGTTTGTATCTCAGAGAATGGCAAATCCATTTTTCACTTATACAGGGTGTCTCAAACTCGATAGTATGAGGATACAAACAATTTAAATATTTTTTTCCAGAAACATATCCAAATTTTTTTCTGTTATAAAGTTCTCTTTTTTCTAATAAACCTTTATTAGAAAAAATGTATTACTTCCCGTTTAAAAGTTATAACCAATAAAGAGTCAAAAGAAATACCACCTAAAATCACATAAAGGTCAAGTAGTCGTTGGAAAATAATTAAATGTACATTGTTTAAAGTGCATAAATGTCACAAAATACTTGTCATTACTCAATACGAACGTCAAACTTATTTATAACTTTTGTGCTTACAAAATGTTTTCACGATGTCAATTACGGTTTATGGTTAATTTATAGTTTCATTTCGGTAGCAATTTAATTCTGGGGATCTTGTGGAGGCAATTCAGTCATTTTCCCTTTTCCATTTTGGTTCTATAAGTAGCCACACTATAAATTACCAATATTCAGAAAAATCTACTAATTTACGGCGTCACAAAAAAGATTGGAAGAGACCTTGCGACGAAATGAAAGTGTCTTATTTTCCCTTTAAAAGTTATATCATCCTAAAGAGTCTCAAATGAAATACCATCTAAAAATCACATTAGTGCTGGAAGGATCAAGTAGTTGTCAGAAAATAATTGAATGTTTGTTGTTTAAAGTGCATAAATCTCATTAAGAATAAATAAAAGGATTTAACTCGATAATTCTTTCCTCTTCGGACAATTATTTGATTTTTCCAAGCAGAACATGCATCATTTCGTCGCAAGATCGCCGCCAATCTTGTAAAGGTTCTATGATCAAGAATGAGGCGCTCTGGATACTTTTCTGGATATAGCTCTACAGCTCTTCTTGAATTTTTGTGTGAATTGCAGTAAATTAGCAACATATCAACATTTTCTGAATCATAAAACATTTTGTAAGCACAAAAGTTATACATACGTTCGTATTGAGTAATGACAAGCATTTTGTGACATTTATGCACTTTAAACAACGAACATTCAATTATTTTCCAACGAGTACTTCATCCTTCCACCGTTAATGTAATTTTTAGATAATATTTCTTATAACTTTCGACAATTGGATATCTCATCTGCACTCAGTTTATATGTGAACATACATATTAAGGAACAGCCAGTTCAATTGTCGGTCATCTCACCTATGGCATACTGATGAGGGCTAACAAGTCCGAAACCGGTCTATGTCTGGTAGTGTGTCCGACAAGGGTTCTTGGTTGTTCACACAGATACTGCAGGAGTAATTCAATGCCGGTCGGGGCATTAGTTCGCGGAGTAGTTGTTTCCTGCAGTATCATTTACAGATTTAATGGCTCGTCGCCCAGGGCGAGAGGTCTGCGTTAAGTACCTGCTGCAATGTAGGTCGCTTCCTGTAAGTCGAGCCGCTTAGGCCGAGCAGGAAGTAAACAGACCACTTATATCTCAATAATAAATTTGGTTTAGTTTTAATTTTTTTATCAAAATGTAAATACGTTTACATCAATTATACATATGTGTAAGTTCTCTTGATATATGTAATCATTGTTCACAGTCAATAATTGATTAGGAATGGAAAGTTTAGTCGAAAAGTTGGTATGTACGTAGGTATATGAATAATTTCTTGAATTTCAATTCATAGATAATTTTAATTTTTATACTTGTTGTTAAAACTCTTATATTTATGACTTGTTGCAAAAGCAGTTTTATATTAAAGTTATTGAGTTATTGTTAATAAGATTCTTTTATAGAATCGACTATAAAAATCTAGTACTTCAGAAGAAGGCAATTAAATTTGTCAATACACTGGAAATTCCACATTTTTATTTAAAAATGTATGTTGCCATAAAATATATAAAATGATATTGTTTTATTTACAATTACGTAACAAAGTTCTTGAAAAAATGAAAACTATGTGAAATAACACGAATCAAAATTTCTCAATTTAGTAGATAGTCTTTCTAAAAATCTTGTGATATTTGCTACTTTGGTAGAAACATTTTTAGGAAAAAAAAAATAGGTACAGTATGATTTTGATTTTATTCATATCCAATTTTACCGGCAACCGTAAAATTTTATAATTTAAAAAAATTAGTTATTATAACAGCACATATTATGATGACAAAATAAACAAAAAAATAACAGTCCTTAAGTTAGCAAAAATCGGTCGTGGCACGTCTGTTTAGGACGCATAGCTAAATATTTCTTAAAAAATTCTACAAATTATACTTTTCCTCCTATCTCTGAAATGATATCTTAGTTACCAGAAATGTTGGATTGTGCTCTGTCACTTACTTTTAAAATAAGTTCCTCATTATGTAAAGCCCCAACGAGAACCATACACAACACAACTCTAAAATAATTACTACATTTATATCATATTATTTTTTAAAAGTTAGCATAAATTGCCTTCATCATCAGGTAGAGTTCATCCGATGCATTTAATAAAAAAATTAAGTATTTCTTCTTGTGAAAGAGTTTCGGATTTGTTTGGAATATGGTTTCTTCCTTTTTGTTTTAAAAAAGCTGTAAGTTTTTTAAATTTACTAATGTCTACGTCATTTTTTGCTGAAACCGTTGCTTTTCCCAACCTTTTCAATAACTCGAAGAAATATGCGACTAAAACATTTTCACTATATTTGTTAGATATAAATAATTTTAGTTCAAAATATTATTTTGGTTGAGTGGAAGAGCACGTTTGATCTGAACTCTGCCATTTTGCAATTTGTTAATTACTATTTGTATTTATCATGTGGTAAACTATTCTAATTGCAAATAAAATCATTTATTATTATTATTCGAAGAATTCCGCTTGAAACCAAAACATTTCTTGACAGTGCAAGGGGGTGTTCATTCAAAATTTTCTTTAAATTCAGGCAGCGAAAGGTTCACGAATATCTATATATAAATAACGTTTTCAAGCACGCCTAATTAAAAATATCATCAGAGGCAGGCACTTTCTACTTAAAATAATGTTGATATTAAAGATGCTTGATAAATTTACGTTTATTTTAGTGACGGTGAAAATAGAATTCACCCCCCTTTCCCCTCCATCGCTCTAACTTCAACACAACTCTTAAAAATCTCCAGGAAATTGGTTGTAATATAGTGCGTCGGGTATCCGATCTATTTTTAAAATTATTTTGTTTGTATTACGCCAGCTTTTTTAGCTTTGATATAGATACAAGAAGTTATAATAATAAAAGTCGATATTTGGGTGATAACATATATTTATATCATCCTTCAAGGATTATTTGTAAATCATATTTAGTACAAACTATTGTACCATCATCATTGTACCATTGCCTACCCACTAAGCATGAAACATTACAGCATATCTGTGCAACGTTGCATACAGCTGAATTTGAGTTGAATTACGGTACATAACTAATGAAAGTTGTGGAATGCTTTTAACAATGTTTCATAATATAATATTATTTAAAAATCTTGAGGGTAAATTAATTCTACAACATTTCTGCAACGTTATAATTGTCCAGTTGATATATCATTACTTTTGCTCAAATTACAACAATGTCTATACTTTCATTATTGATATAAGGTTCACAGAGGCATATTTTCACAATATTATGATCTCATAGTTGAAACAATTTGTAAACAGTTTTATAGTGTTACATTAGTAATGAAATATAGTACCCACTAAGCTCTAATGCAAATTCAATTAAAATATTTTATACAATTTTTTGTTATAATAAATATCTGAGAATTTCGTATACCTACATCATTATTGTTTTCGATTATTATATAGAATATTGAATATAATTTATCTATTATCATCCAAAAAAAAAAAATACAATTAAGTTTAAATTATATTTATTGATAATTTACTTAATGTGTTAATATTTATGTTATTATTTTGACCATAACAAGAAGCATTATTATTATTTTGTATATGTTAACTTAAATATCGCCAATCGGAACGCAGTATTTTTGAAATGCTTAAATCCAAAAGGACCCCATACATTTCAGATATTTTCCACCGATTTATCGGTGCGGATCGACCCGTACGGATAAAATTGACAATATATGGTGCACTCCGTCCAGTTTTATCAGCGCAGATGAAATCTATCAATGCTAGATTTTATCGGTACGGATTTGCATATCCTTTTCATATGGTATTATTTAGTTTTTTTTAATCTATAGTTACTCTCAGAAATATTATACGAGCGGGCCAGTTTATAAATCGATAACGATATTAACGATTCAGTTAATTATATGTATATTAATAGCCGACAGATGGCGCCACTTATATCTCCCTGATACTGTGTAATCGAATTTTGGTAGGATATCTACAAGATTTGAGCTTTGGCAATTGGCACGATTGGCACCACGGGCAAGGGAATAATAGTTCCCTAATTTATGCTTGGTCATAAAATACCGAAGAAAATATACACCCTGTAGTGTATAATACTGTATATTTAAATTTAAAAAAAAATCAATAGGTACTCCATTCTTACCAACATTCCAAATACAGTGTCTGGAATGTTATAAAAGAACATTGCACTGCGACTTGTGTGCAATAATGTAACAACATTGCACATACGTTGATGTCATGTTACATTTAGCGATGACAACGATGTTGATAACGTTACGCAATATTGATAGAAATTAAAATGCAATTTGCTAGTAATGTGTTCCCTTAGGAACCTTACACTGCAATGTTTCTAGCCTGCAGAATAAAGGTCCCTGGGACATTGCATACAGTTAATTATAAGTCTGAGAGCAATATTACAGCTAGTACAGAAATGTTTCTATAACATTGAAGAAACTTAATTATGTTTAGTGGGTAGACTTAGTAATATTTAATATACTAGTATAGAGAGATGGCTATGCCATTTTAAAATATACATGGTGTTAAAAAAAGAGTGTAAAATATTTCAGGAGGTAATAGTATGAACCAAAATAAGCAGAAAAGTCTTAATAAACATGGGTCCGCAAAGTAACGGTTGCGGAGATATGGACCACTATTCGTTTTTCAAACAATTTATTTTATTAGGAATAAACCGACAAAGGAAGCTTTTAGCAAATAAAGAATAAAGTTACAGAAGATGTTCAAAGTGCCCTCCGTCCATTTCCAAGCAGGCACGACATCTTCGTCTCAACGATATTCGAATTCTTTCGAAAACACCCTCCTTGGTTTGGATTTCTTGACACTTTTGATTAATCCGTAGCTGGAGCTCTGCGATCTTGGAGGCCATAAAACAGGTCCGGCCTATGTATAAGGGAATTTCACTTGATAATTTGTAAATGATACCTATTCGTTTTTGTTGTACACTTACTTAAATTTTGTTTAAATGTACTCGTAAAATCCATTAAAATTAGACACAAAAACCATTTGTCTCGTAAATGAGTTTGAATTTACATAATATTATTTTTACATACCTGTATGTTTTCATTAAATTTTCTTTGCATATATTTTAAATTGGTTTATATAAATACAGAAATTTGAATAAATGAAAAATGCATGTGAGAAAGTGTGTACCTACATCTTGTACCTAAAATAAGGAAAAACAAGTTCTTCCCAATTATTTTTTGTAAGATTATTGATCGATAATATGACATGATATCGACACACAATAAGTTATATATATATAATATAAATACATATATTTACCAGCTCTATTTATGTTTTTTCGAGGAGTCTTTAACCTCAAAAACGACAAAAACATCTACATAACACCTGATTATTTTTGAATTATATCTTAAAAATATGCTTACTAGACAATATTTATTTATACATTTTGAAGGCTAAGTTTAGCTGAATTACGTCAAACCAATAAAAACATTTTATTTTGAGTATTGAAGATTTATTTATATTCGCGGAATTTTGGTATATAAAATATAGAAAGATGTTACTGAAATAGAAAGGATTTTATTTAGAGGTTTGCCGGTGATGCAGGTCGGTTGCTAAGTGAATTAGGTGCTTGCACATGCACACAGTTTTTAAAGGTTTTGCATCGATGCATATAAACTGTAGAGATGAAACCTTGGCGTAACCTTGACTGCTGATACTCATGGGAAGACTCTGAACGCTTCCGTTATAGAAATATTTACATGTGACAGTATAGTGACTGCTACCGTGGTTTCTAGACAAAAGCTAATTTACATTTATATTTTTAGTAATTAACTGTATGACCAATAGGGTGGAGTGAAGTTGTACTTGTTGAAAATCAAATATTTGATTTTGACAATCGAATAGCTGCAAAAAGTTGCTTTACTGCTTAACTAAGAAGTAGTCAATAGGGATTTCTAGCTTCAATTTTTTAGGTCCCTCAGTGGTTCCAAATATACGAGGTGCGGCAATTAAGTTCCGGGAATTTGTCAATGAAAAAACAAGCAAATTAAACTTCGCCAAAATTGTATTATCGACCTTCACAATAGTCTCCCTCTAACACTACACAACGTTGCTCTCACGATTGGAAGCACTCTTGGTAATCCTCCGCAGTTAACCCGTTCAGCACCACGGTTACAGCTTATTTGACCTCCTGTACACCGCTATGATGAGTTCCCTTGAAGTGCGACTTAATCTTTGGGAATAAAACAATCGCAGGGGGCATATCTGGGCTGTAGGGTGAGTGCGGCAACGTTTGAATGCATTTTTTGCCGAAAACTCTTGCACAATGAACGAGGAATGGGCTGGCGTCTTGTCGTGGTGCAAGATTCAGCCGTTTTAGGCTAGTTCGGGTTGCACACGGAAAACGGGCCCGCAGCCGTTCCAGGACGCTAACATAGAACTGTTCAGTCACTGTCTGGCCGGCAGGAACATATTCACGATGAATGATGCCGTGGATATCGAAAAAAACGATCAACATTGCCTTTAGTCTCGCTCACTCACTCACAAGATTACAACGGTTTCCCTATTGAACTGGGAAAGCATAGAGGACCTATCATTTGGTCATCTAATTATTGCAGAACGTGGAGGCGCCGACTATTCAGGTCGTCCTCTTTTTCCAATTCATTTCTGAATGTCTCTTTTAAAAATTGTTACACATGTATTACTGACCTTTTGAAATTTTCTCCATTGCATTTTATTATAACACTTATAATCACCTGCAGGATAAGTTTGATTTATTGTGTCAAGGAGATCATTAATGAAGAACAGAAATAACAGGGGTCCTAAATTAGAGCCTTGTGGTACACCAGAAGAAGCAAAAAAGAACGAGAGTAATTTAAATACTTGAAATTGTCTGTTTGATAAATACGATTTGATGAATGTACAAAATAAGTCAGGAATGTCCACTTTCCAGGTTTCGCACATCCGAGGTCATTTATCCTGCCAAGGATATTGGCGCGAGGTTTCCCCCATTCCTACACTGAATGATGGTTAGGGCCTACCAACGTAAGTGGGTGGGTTGAGATATTATTATTATTTCGAATTTTGCCACATGTTTAGTAATTCTTAAGCCCACTGTAAGTGAATGTACGAAAAGTTATTTGTAGATATGAAAAATTGAAAAATAGCTGCCCACCAATATTAGACCACATGTAGGTACTTCCACCTACATATGTTATGTCTATAGTAACATAAGAATATGATTTCTAAGATAATTTATGGAGAAATCAGACCAACAACTTAGGCTTAAGTAAAGAATAATGCAACAAGTATCTTCTTTTTTTTATAGAAAGACTATATAGAGATAAGGGAAATTAGATGAGGTGCAAAGTTAGTAGAGATTAGTTTCAATACACTTTAGATCTTGCCAAAAGTGTAGGAGAAAATAATTGTTTAGGCAAATTCAGTCAGAAGTATTAGTGTGTTCTTCGCTGAAATCTAATGGAACTATATACAGAAGGTCCTGAAAATACGTGATATCATTTGAGTTAATTATCTAATTGCATCATTTAGTCGCTAGAGGGCTTAAAAAATTTCAAAAAAAATTGTTTTTTCCCTAAATTAAAAAATGTTCTAATGACTTTTAATGACTTTTGATAAGGTATAGCCTTACACTATAAAATTACGTTCTGGTGCTGTAATGACTGGCAATAGAAATGTGGAATGTTTGTAATAGTGACATCATATGCAATCATACCAATTTTTTACGTCATCCAATTTATGTCAATTATTGTAAGCCATAAAAACTCAATATTTGAGCGGCCACAATTTTTTCGTTTTCTAATTATCAAATTATACCCATTTTTAAACGTTTGTTGTAAGACATAAATGTAATATTTATGAGAAACCATTGACCATTTAATAACATGTCATATTTCCTTTCGCTTTTATTCCATAGCCTCAATTCTGCCTGGCATTGAAGACACCAGTGTTTGGAAATATTCTACTGGAATATTTTACCCGATTTCTTAAAAGCAGGCAAAGTTCTTTGAGGACACATTTTCGATTATATTTATAAAAGTACAAAGATATGTACTGTCTTGCTGTCCGAAATATGATTTTCCGGCCCCAATGGGCCATTTTCCCGCAGCCAAACTGGGAATTTCAGCTGACCAAAAACTTTTCACACCCAGTCTCAGGTCCAGAATTGAAAAACACACGAAAATACCACAGTCGCGACCGGGACGTCCAAAACAGGATTTTCCCGCCCCAAGGGGTCATTTTCCCGGACCCAAACCCGGAGCACAAATCCGGCTTTAGCTCCAAAATTCAGCGTCGACTTCGGCTTATCCCGGGAACCGCATTTAAGGCCATTTTCGGCCCCTGGGGCCAATTCCAGACGTGTAGGACCAATTCTGAGCTCGGGATCGGTTTCAGCGTCGAAAAATACATGGGAATACATATGTCACTCTCTTGTGTATGAACTTTATTTTTTTTTTGTGGGGCTGTGTAATTTGACAATCACAAAACGGAAAAATTCTGGCCATCCAAACATTAAGCTGTTAGGGCTCATATTTGGAAGTTTTTTTACCTCTAAGTTTCGGAACACCCAATATCTTCTATTTAATAAGAAACAAATAAGCATATATTGCCCAGTATATCTATAGCATACCTAATAGTAATTACGTAAGCAGATCATCCGAAACATATTTTTATATTATCTCAACTGTACCGCGCTTATTTTTAAAGTTTATGTATCTAAAAATAAACGTTTTATGCATTCGTCTGTAATGTATCCAAAAACTATCAGTGTGGGATCAATTTTGTTTCACGTAGGTACAAGGTCTTCCAGAACTGCAGATCTCGTTATCGGGAAAAATACTGGTAGGAAAAATTTGGTAACATGGCAAAGTGCTTGAGGCGAATATAACTAAAATATTTAGAACTTTCCAGCACTTCCCATTATTTCGGAAGTCGACACCAACTTCGCTATTGTAAATGAAACGCCCTGTATATTATTGCATATTTGAATTCTAGGGAAAATTTTAGGGATGCTTTGTATAACCATCGTCTGCTAAATCGCAGCAACCGTGCTTTATCTATTAGTCTGTTATGTTCCATTGCTCTTTTGACCTACCACGCGTGGCAGTACGAATGACGGTAGTTGTCAATTGTTTGTTTCAGTAATTTGACGTTTCTTAAACATTATGACAAATGTGAAATATATGTTGAGGTGTACGTTTCTGTTTACATTATTAATCTTAATTTATTAATTGATACATCTTAAAAAACTGTTGTATTGTGTTTTCCATAGTTAAAGTGAAAGAACAGACAATTATTAACACGTATGTACCCAGTTTTTTTAAAAATGTAAAATATTTAGATATAAGCACTTTGTGTGGATCAATAATATCAGGTTTAATTTTAGTCGTAAAATAGTAGATAAAATATATAACAACTTTCTTTTATAAATCAAATTAGATAAGTATTCTTTATTAAAAAGTAAGAGCTATTATAGCATTAACATCTAGTGTCAAATTCTGACAGTTGCTACCCTGACATTTATGATTCCAAATAGTAACAGTGAAGACGCTACACTACCGCACATTACAGAATTCTACAGGGTGTCTCAAAATAGAAGACCATACCATTAACCACATATTCTTTGAATAAAAGTAATGCTACGTTCCTTGTGACATTTTTTGTTTCAGCACAGGGTGTTAAAGTTACATTTTAGATTGTCAGAACAGGGGATTCTTACAGATACAAGTTTGTAAAGAAAAAATCAAAAAAGAAAGTTGGAAAATGTTTTAAATATACTCTTCTGCACGGCACTGAAAACTGGCTCACTGTAAAACCTGATAAGGCGGCAATCTGCGACTGGACAAAAAACTGAAAGAAATGCTCAAGGAAAGAAATAAATTTTATAACGCCGATTTATGATTTTTTGGAAAACGGTACCCACACATCTACATTTGCCAAAGTATAATACAGGGTGTTAAAAAAAGAGTGTAAAATATTTAAAGAGGTAATAGTATGAACCCAAATAAGCAGAAAAGTCTCAATAAACATGGGTTCACAGAAGTAACGGTTGCGGAGATATAGAATGTTTTATGTTTTTTAGCCCCTTTTTTATTTTGCAAAAACGTTGTGTATTTTCTTATAATAGTTGGTTGATGTTTAGTGAAATAAACAGTACGTATTTGACAGTTGTTCTCAGTGCACAAGTTTTCTTTCGCTATGGCTGGTGACTAACGCAGAATTAACAGACATGCATTTCATGTATGGTCGTGCTAATGAGAACGCCACCGAAGCGCGACGTCTTTATGTTGACGCTTATCCAAATTGCCAGATTCCTTCACAACGCATGTTTGGAAGAATTCACCGAAGATTGCATGATACCGATTCCTTGAGCAAACAGTGCCATTTATCCGGAAGACCAAGGTCGGTATCCACTCCTAGAGCAGAAGAAGAAATTCTAGCACTGGTAGAGTAGAATCCAGGTACGAGTGTGCGGAGAATATCAGCCGAGGTAGGAATTAGTGGTCCTCTTGTTTGGAGAATCCTTCACGAGCAACTGCTTTGTGCATACCATGTGCAACGAGTACAGGCCTTAAATCCAATAAATGATCATCAAGCACGTTCGTTTTTTTGCCACTGGTTTCTACGTCATAATGCTGAAGACCCTCGTTTTCTTGCAAACAATTTTTTTACTGATGAGGCCGGGTTCACAAGAAATGGAGTGTTTAATTTTCACAATACGCATATTTGGGCCGACGAAAATCCTATTGCTCTAATAGAATCTGGACATCAGGCACGTTTTTCATTAAACATTTGGATGGGTATTGTAGGTGACAGGTTTCAAGGTCCTGTTGTTTTACCAATTAACAGGCGCTGCTTACCTCAACTTTCTGCAGAACATACTGTATGAGTTTTTGGAAGACATTCCTTTGAATCACAGGCAACAAATGAGGTTGCTCATTTTTCCATGGCCGTTAGAGAGCATTTACACCAAACTTTTCCACATAGATGGGTAGGAAGGGCCGGGCCTGTTTTATAGCCTTCAAGATGGCCTGATCTGAACCCTCTAGATTTCTTTGTTTAGGGATATTTTAACACATTAGTGTATGGTACTCCTGTAAATAGCCTCGAAGAGCTGCAGCTACGGATTAATTAAAAGTGTCAAGATATCCAAACCAAGGAGGGTGTTTTCAAAAGAGTTCGAATATCGTTGAGACAAAGATGTCGTGCATAAAATAAAATGTTTCAAAAACGAATAGTGGTCCATATCTCCGCACCGTTACTTTGCGGACCCATGTTTATTAAGACTTTTCTGCTTATTTTGGTTCATACTACCTTCTGAAATATTTTACACTCTTGTTTTAACACCCTGTATAAATACTGTCATGATATTATTTGCAACTGCCAGTACCTACGTATGCAATGAAGGTTTCAATGGCATAGATTACCATTCGCATAAATTTCAGTCGATCGATAAAGCGATCTAGAATATTCATCCTTTTAGAATATTATACAAAAATTTACCTTTAATCTCTCAAATTCTTACAAATTTAAACGGCCATCTAATAAATCAGAATCTTATAGTACAGTGTACAGTAGTAGGCGTAATAAAATTTATCGCATTATTTTGTTTTCACAACATAACGTATAGAAGTTTAATTAAGCAAGATTAGTGTCCCGGACTATGAAAAAATGATCAGAAATTATGTAGCGACGCCAGGTCGGCGTCGTCGATTACAGGGAAGAAAGTTAAAGAAACCAGTGGCGTAGCATATTTTCAGCCGACTTATGCACTTGGTTCAGTCACGTAGATCTAGCAAACTGGAATATAATCGAATGCCATTTGACGAATAATTAAGTCAAATAATTCATAATAATGAATATAATATACAGTGTACTCGAACAAATACCGTACCTTCTTTATACAACTTTTATTTTTTCATTGATTTTTTTAATAAAATAAAATTCCATTCTCGAAAAAATGTTTGTTATTATTATTATTATTTATGGACTATACAAAACTTGATGTGATGAAATAAACAAATATTAGAAAGTGTGCTTCAAAACTGTAAAAATGTCTAAAGCTTTAGTTTCGATTTTTCTCTAGAAAATGTAGGTAATTATGAAAGCTGCTTAAACAAACAACATTATGTGTCACTATAAAATACAACACAATATATTAACGTCCTCATTTTATTGTCGTCAACAGAAAAAGGTATATATTTGATACATAGTGATTTTCCGGGTTGTTATGCCGTGACCTCAGTAACTGGTCGCTGCCAGAAACAGAGTTAAAATGCACATCCCTAGCATTATCCGGGATTCTTTTATCTGCTCTGGTTGTTCTAGGGCTAGGCTCTGTGGGAACAGATGCGTATTACGACTGATATGGTTGGTAGGAACCATTCCTCGGACAATGGTGGTCCTCCGAGGCGTTCTGTAGCCGCCGCTGTAATTGGTCTCATCCCATACTTCCAAACGTTTCGTCGCTCTTCATCGGCATCTTCAGTAGTGACTCCGCAGAAGCTGCGCCGTGACTAAGCACACTCAGCACTTAACTGGTACACTTAGTTAAAAGTATAAGTTTGACATGGTTGGTCAGTGATCGCGCGGTTTAAGGCGTTAGTACTTTAATCGATGTGGCTAGACCGCTGTGGCTAGACCACTGTGGGGTCCATCCCCTTAGCAGGTAGACCGTATGTCAGCTATATCCGGGGAGAGATTTGAAACCCTCTTTGCGGGTATGGTAGGGTGGAAGAATCTTCGCTTGAGTCAATGTGAGAGGTTGATACCGGTCGACATTTGTCTACCCCGTTAATTAATGAGGTGTTTCAGGTTTTTCTTATTCCTGAACTGAATGGTGGTTATTGCCTATTAAAGTAAAATCGTTCCTAGGCGCAAATACGGCCTGCTCAATAATAATATGCCGCTCTCTCTCCCGCACAAGTCTTTGACTATCCCACATATGCACTCAGTGCGATAATGATAATCATTAAATGTTGATGAAATAACTTGATGTTGTGGGAATATGTATTTTTCAAGAGAACATTTCCGCTTTAGTCTAGAATTTTCATAGCCGTTCTTTTTTTATTTTCATTAGAAATTACGATGTAGCCTTCAACGATAGGATTAGACTTGTCCAGTATACGCATTTGGATTAGGTAGTTTAAGAAATCGTGCAGTCTGTTTTGGCACATTGTCAATAGTATTTATACCATATATATTTAAGCTGTTTGGTACATTTACTAGCATTATATTGAAGCAAGAAGCGGACATGATCACAGGTTTCAATTCAATTTGACGATTTTTTTACCAGTTCTACTAAATTCAAGCCATGTTACAAAAAACGTCTCTAGCCACTTTTGTTTTGGTATTGGGTATCATGACATGGAAGCATAGTCTTTCATCTTTCACATGTTCAACAAGCAGATTTCTGAGTTCTTCTTTTCGACATGTACCCAACAAACCAATAATAAAAATAACCTAAAATAAATATTGATATAAAACTTTTTTTAATAAAAAATATATTTGTAATACAAGTAGCTTCATGAGCAGAAATTTATCTTCGTCCGCATTCATTAATAATCGGGATATTTCCTGCTTTGTTAATGCCTTAGATTTTTAGGTCTGTCCCCTTCTAATTTTCGCTTTAAGAATGCAAGCAGATCTATGTATTTTTTGATATCGATTATTATTGAGTGAAATTTTTTTATCATGGAGTACCAAAGAATATCACCAAAAAGATGAATGCTTCTGTGGTTTGCTCAATTTGTTGAAATATACTAACCATCCTTTCTCGGTAGTTATGTTAAATATCTTTTTTTCTCTAAACCATTTGTCATACGACTAAATGCCCAAATGACCACATGCTTATTGCATAATAACCACAGCTTCTTTGAAAGTGACGAAGATGTAATAATTAATTTAATATTAAATGAATACATAAATATATTTTTTTCCTATGAAGTAACACGCTGCATTTCCGTTAAATTGAAAGAAGTTTTACGAAATAAAACATTTGATGCAATCTATATGATAATATGCATTCAACCACAATTTGTTATAATAACAACCACTGAAATCGATAAATTAGTCAAACCCCTTGAAGTACTGCTGTGGTTGTCTTCATTATATACTAGATCTTGTTGATATTACGTACAGGAAGACAGTCAGTCTCGGAGTGTGATACATGTTTACGAATTACAGGTACCTACGCCACTGGACGGATCTAAGCAACTATTCAAAACAGATTCATAAATAATTTAAAAATGAGCAAACAAAACGACGACTATGTGTTTATAACGAAATGAAAAATTAATATTTTAAACGTAAATGACTTTGCAGCTTGATAAATTTTCACAAATGATTTAACGTATGGAATTAAGTGAATCTGGAGTAGAGAAAAATAGTGTCGGCAATAAATCTATCCTATTTTGAAACTACTGTCAAACGGTTTCCGGAAGGTAATTATGATTTTATAATTAGTTATGTGTGGCAGGAAAATATTGTTTGTAAATTTCTTCTGAAAATTTATAGTCCATTGAAAAGTTACATTTGGGGTTGCATTTTTTAGATGACGCAATTTTATTGTTTAGATGTTGATGAAGGGGGGTCAAAAAAAGCTTAACTTGAAGTTTGTGGGGTCACAACCCTCCAGCTTCGGCCGCCATCTTGGAAAAGAGGGTTAAATTGTTTTTAGCATTTATCAGGTAAACTATTGGTCATACAATTTTTTTCTAAGTTTTTTTTATTGCAAATTGAATCCTCTACAATTTTAGCCCAGTACCTTTTTGTTGTAAAGTTAAAAATAACAAAGATATTAAAGAAAAACCATCAACATGTTTGGACAAATTTTCTTTTGGACGCCATAATATATTTATTTTTTTATTTAGAGAAAAATGACATCAGAACATTTTTGTAGAGTGGTTTTCAACAAAGAATTTTTATTATATACTTTTTTATTATATTCATTAGTTTGGGTTTTACAGCGCTGTGAAGTGAACACGAATTTTCCCTACTGATAAGTATAAATTTATATCAATGACATGGCATAGTTTTTAATTATTTTTATAATAATGTTTTTTATTATAGACATTTCAATATTGTTATTTAATAGTTATCGACTCGTATGTGGTGGGGAAAAGAGTCAATCCGCTTGAGATATTTTAACCAAATTCAGTGTACAGATTTAGTATGACAGTAGGTATAAAACAAAAAATTACCAGTTTTAGGAAGATGCCATTGATGAATATTTGCCAAAAAATAAAATATATCACCCTGTATATTACAAAAAAAATAGGTCATATGCGCCACTGTATTATCTTCACTTATTGTTTCTTTACACTTTTTTGTATTTCAAACCGATTAACTTAAAATAATAACAAAATGGCCAAGGTTGACCTGATTTTTGACCACGCTATTACCGAATGTTTCATTTAAAAATTCATTTCATGTAGTAGCTTCTTCCAACTCAGGCGTTCTAACACTTAAGATCTTCCAGAAATTGGAGCTATCTGAAATGAGCCTGACTCATTTACAAATATCGTATAAACACAAGGGACCATTACACATATGTCCTCTGGTATCAGGATAATTTTATTAACTTTAATAATCAATATAATTATTGAAGTGAATAAAGGTGTTATGTTACAATTTTTCAAACACTGCTTTCTTTGCATGAATGATTGTGTTATGTACCCATTTTTCACATAGCACCAACGAAAATATCAGAAATGTTGACTGTCACTAAATTTGGGTGTAGCTTTCTTTCTGTATAAAATGGTCTAATATTGGTTTCATATAGTTTTTGAAATTTTGGTTCACTAATTAGTTGAATTCAAACGAATTAATTTCTACTTACGGCTAAAATATATCTTCCTCAGTATAGGATTAACAGTGATTCAAATTCCATTGTTGAATGAATCTACTATCGGGACACTTGACACTCGTAGTGGCAATTAATATTTTGCTTGTTCATGCTTATAGATATGCGAATTGGTGTGTATTTATGGAGTTTTCGAACTTTTGTGCCTGCTTCCTGTGATGAAAAATAAGTAATTAAAAATGGGTGGGTTTTGGCAGGGAATAAAAGCCTCCGCATGTGCCTATATGAAAATACATTCTTTTCATTTACCGCTTGACGACAGGTTGATGTTTGGGTGGTATATTTTAGGAAGCTTACCTGCTACATTCTCCAGACAAAACACTGGCTACCGTTCTGTCGATGTAGTACAATTTTTAATGTTGTTTATACGCCACACAATACTTTGGACGTTTTGTATCAACATGTGGGAAGTCTGGTACAAAGTGAAACAAATCTGAAAAGACTGAAGATGTACAAAACAGTTTAGAATGGAAGCAACTTCTTTAATATACCACTAACATTTTTCTACAGCATAAAATCCAGAATAAAATAAGTACATTTTACAACAGCACACCTACTTTCATGATGTAACTATAAGTTTTTACAGCTACTTAATTTAAAAAAATGTACAAGCGTCTGCTCGTGCAGAAAAAATGATATACAGATTCCTAGAAATATTGGGAATAACAATTCTTATAACAAAAAGTCTTATATTCACGTTTTGCTAGAGAACTGGACTTCAATTTTGCACCGACAAAGTTAAACCTAGTACGGCCCTGGCCAAAATATTAGCGGTTGACAACTATTGATAAACCTAGCAGTTATACAAAGATCGAGGCAGTATTGCCAGATGGTATAGCTTTACGGAAATTTGTAAAACAAATAAAGAGACGACAGAGGGACGCACTAATTATTTCTTTACGGAAACTGGCTTTAATAAAAATCTGGTATAACCTTACAAGTTGCCAGGTGACATATAAGCCTGTAATACGTTATGTCAGTTTAAAAACGACTGAAATTTTCTTATTGGATCTATGTCCGTATAGCTTGGATGAATATTTTGGATGAAAATGTGTATTTCTTTACTTGTATGTGCATTTGTGGCTTGTCGTCTTAGTTTTTAGGTTTTCTCTGACACATCCTTATACAATTGTACATATTGTCTCTGGGAATAAATCAGACTATAGATTATAGATTATCGACATTTTACAATTATTTTTATTGTTCCTTCTTTTTTCTTATATTGAAATCAATAAAAATGAAATGTCTAGTCGGCAAGGTTTAAAACAAGCATATTTTTTTTTCAGCAACAAATCCCCGTAAAAATCACAAATAATTATAATAATAATATCTCTACCCCTAATTCTAATCACGAGGATTAGCTCAGAGTTGGACGACTTGTCATTCATTCATTAATTGGTGGTCAAATGTCGACCGGTATCAACCTCCCACATTGACTCAAGTCAACATTCTATAACCTTACCATACCCGCAGAGAGAGTGCCAATCCTCTACACGAATATAGCTGATCTACCGCGGTCTACCGGCCGCGGGGTCCCACAGCGGTCTAGCTACATCGATTCAAGTACTGATGCCTTAAACCGCTCGGCCACTGACCGAAATGTAGACATTAATTAATAATTTTAGGCAGTTTAATCGAATCCTCGTTTTAACAAAGAGAAATAAACTGTAAAAGTGAATTAGTTACTTCTTTGTAAACGGTAATGTGTGATACGATATGAGATATTTCTACAAACCAAAGACGAATTCGATTTAGACGAAGAAATAGCACTTGACGTTTCTTATTTTTTACTTAATGTAATTTACAACACTATAAACACAACACAATGTAAATCCATAAACACAATAAAACTGGGGCACATTGCTGATGCCACGCCGCGCCATGTGATCCAACGTCAGAAGGATCTGACGTGTATTATTTTGTATTTTTATATATTCTGTGCACACAACGCTACACCACGTCACGCCACGCCAGGCCACGCCACGCCACGCCCTCCGTGTCGCAAATCCTCTCGTTTCATCACGTCGGGTGGTGTAACGTGGTATCGCATGGCATGGTAACAGTGAGCACACAGAGGACATGCCACACCAAGTCGCGTGACATGGCTTGGCGTGGTATCAGAGCAATCAATGTGCCCCGGCTTAATGTATCACAAAACTTGACTTGGCAATTGAAACATTTCTTCACATAATAAACTCATCTCACGCAGTGAGTACGAGACTGACGCTCGCTTTTTTTGCACTTTTTTTATTTATTAAATGATTTTAATATGCAAACTTCATAATCGGTCTATGATTAGTGATTACGTATATTATTAATATTTCATTTTCCGTCAGGAATTTAGGTTTTTATTATTCTGCATTAACACCCTGTATTTTTGTAGCGACAGCAAAGTTATAAGGGTATGATAGTATTAAGGTTTTTTATGAAGTATTCTACTACAAAAAAATAAGGTAAACCAGTAAAGTGAGTTCTTTTATCACAGTATGTTGCAAAAATTTAAAATTAGTTGTGGTCATGGAAAACATTTCAGTGCGATACAAAACAGAAAAAAGAATCCTCCCTATAATATACACTTCTAAGATCTTAATGAAGTCAAGATAGTCTTGAGGCTGAACGAGGAGTACTTCCCTGTGGTCTCTAGTTCTCGTTTGGGATGATGCAACGTTATTTTTGTGCAACTGCAATTCCAAGATTATACGAGTCCACTTATGATGAGTGCCATCTTGAAAAGATACAAGTGAAAGAATAGAGTGATGTCTACAGGGTGTCGATTGTTAATGGAATTTGTTTTATTTTATTTTGATTTGTTTAATGATCCGTTGAACAAATGTATTTTTTCATAGCCATTATTTACTTTAGCATCACACCATTGTCATATCAGTTTTGATGTGGAAAAGCTGCACAATCTTTAAATACCTACATTTACGTTAATAATTATGGTAAAATAAGAATATAAAAACGTTTCGGGATTTTGAACATGTATATTAAACTATTGCTTAATACTCCTAAACAGAGAAAAATGGTCTGCAGTTTTAACCGATGTCATTTATAAAGGTTTTCTAAAAATATAAATTATTAATAAAGTTCCATCATCGGTAATAAGTAATAATGAACGTAATAAAATTGTTCTGTTATTAGTACATTCTGTTATGCCACAAATGTATAGAAATTAATTTTTGCTAAAAATAGCAAATTATTCTTTGTATTAATATGTTGTGGGTAGGTTGTGAATAGAGTAAAAAGAAACGTATAAGAAATATTATGATATGATTAGGTATATATTTAGAAGCTAATATTAATACTTATCGCATACATTATTTTATTTGGTGATGACATGACTATAATATCAAAATTTAACTTATTCATCTTAATCATCCTATTCTGATCTTAATGAAAGACTTGATGTATTTTTTTAACCTAAGCAATGCATTTTGATCTATAATAACAGTATGTATATTAGAAAATTTTTGAAAAATTGGCCTGATAAATAAAAATGATGGTTGTTGTAACATTAACTATTATTTGAGTTCCAACCAACCAACACAATAAACAAGTAGTAAAACACGCTTCATCGGACCACATGACAAACGTAATGAATCTATATCTTCTTCAATTTGATACATGGTGATTTTCCGGGTTGTTATGCCGTGACCTCGGTAACTGGTAGCTGCCAGAAACAGAGTTAAAATGCACATCCCTAGCATTAGCTGGAATACTTTTACCTGCCCTGGTTGTTCTCGGGCTAGGCTCTGTGGGGACAGACCCGCTATCGGTGTCTCTGGGCCTGTCCATATATTGATTTCGGTTCCTACTGTTGGTATTACGACTGTTACGGTCGGAACCGCTTCTCGGATACTGGTGGTCCTCCGAGGCGTTCCGTAGCCGCCGCTGTAACTGGTCGCATCCCATGCTTCCAAACGTTTCGTCGCTCTTCACTGTCGGCATCTTCAGTGGTGACTCTGCAAAGCTTCGCCGCGACTGAGCTGAGCTAAAAACCACTATATATCTTCTTCATTTTGCACATTCACTTTAGTAGGACGAATAGCCTCTTTTGGAGCGGGGTTTCTTCTCGAAGTCTAAAAATGATGCACTAAGGACTGTGCGGGCAGGTTGATGTCTATTTGGGTATCTTCCTCGGTATTCTCGGGCTGTTTGTCTGGCGTTCTCATTGGAATACCCATACAAAGACAGTATTTGCATACTCTTCAGTTGTAAATAAATGAATTTTTCGGCGCTTTAAGGCTAAGTGTGAAATAAATAAACTCATAAATGTCACAAATAATAATTATTGTTATAGTAGTCATCAGTTTTATTTATCAGGTTATTTCGATTGAAATTATTTGTTTAAAATGCTTGTAACTTCTAAACAAAAATGAATTGTATGCCAAAGTTTGTCATAGAACTTTTAGAACTCCCTGTATACAGGGTGTTTCAGTTTGATATGTTATAAACAGGTGAGCATATTTTGGGAATAAAAATAAGAATAAAAGTGTGGTAAACTTTTGTTCTAACTTCCTTCGTTATGAAGAGGGCGGGGGGGAGATAGTGTTGATTTTTTCAGCAAATGCAATATCCTCGGCTTACACAGTACCCCAAATTTGATAACAATATCTTAATCCGTTTAAAAGTTTTGAAAGAAAATTTTAATGTATAGAAAAAATTCAATTCTTCATAACGAAGTAAGTTAGAACAAAAGTTTACCAGACTTTTATTCTTATTTTTATTCCCAAAATACGCTCAGGTGTTTGTGACATATCAAACTGAAACACCTTGTATAAGCTGCTCGTTAATTTCTAGACATTATTTGTAAAAAAACTAGGTATCTAGAAGTTAAGAAATTATCTAAAATGTTAATTTTCTTTATTACAGTTGGATGATCGCAATAAGTTATTTAATTGATTAAAATATTACAGTAGTAGTTAAGCAAGCGTTTTTTTCGCGTTTCAATGCAGCTACATCGAGATAATAATAATGAGAAAATTATTTATGGGTGTTTCGCATGTAAATATGGGGAATGAAAGTACTATAAAAGAATATGAAATGATCATTAGTGACATGCAATATTTTAATATCTATGTTACACAAATATTTATAAAATAACCACAAGTCCAATAATATCAATTTTTTTCTAATTAACAAATACTCATCACATAAGTATCGAGAACGCAACTAATATTTATTGAGATTTGCCCTCTTAAACCTCAATGAAGAAAAAGTACATACTTAATTGATTGTTTCTTACAATTTGTGTGCGACAATGGTTCAAATCAAATTTGTATTAAATTACGAATTAATATTTATAAGTAGATTATACTAACAATATGATGTTTGTGGTTCTGAAGCTTCCACAGTCGGTGCTAGAAATTAATCGATAGTGGTTTTAGTAATTGTTATGGCATGATCTAGGTAACTGGTTGGTGCCACTAACAGAATTAAAGTGCACATTTAGCTGAAATTTTTGACGTGCAAGACTGACAAGTCAGAGAAATGAATCGTTCTACATTGCAATAGAAACCATTGAAAGCTATCGACCTATATCGCGATTCAGCGATAATGATATGTTGCAAACACGGACTTTCAGAAAGCAACGACTCTGCATGCTAATGCCCCGACCAGAATTGAATTACACCTGGATAACCTATAGCAAACAGCTAAAGTCACTTCAAACTTCCAGACATAGCTATACCACATACTTGTTAAGATTAGAATATACACAACATAATTACACAAGATTAGCATGATTTCATATGCCATATTGGAACACTGGAAAAAATATTTTAAAAAGTTTTTGAATGGAAACGAAAACGGCAGCGAAGAATCAGAAGTAAATTGGGAAGTTCAGACAAGCAGCATAGAGGGGCAAACAGAAGGTATCCCAATATTGACTGAAGTAAGACATTATACATAAACTGAAAAACAAACAAGAGTACTGGGGAGGATCAAATAGCAGCAGAATGGTTCAAATATGGTGGAGAAGATTTATCAAAATTGATGAATTAGTGCAGCAAATTTGGGTACAGGAGAAAATGCCAAAGAATTGGAATGATCCATACTCATGGCACTGTGAAGAAAGGTGATAAAATCCAATACTCTAATTACCGTGGAATAGGCTTGCTGAATGTTGCTTGTAATTTTCTTCTTCACATATAAATAATAAATTAACAGATGTAATGGTAAAAAATAGGACAGTATCAGTGCGAATTTAGAAAAATAAGATCAGTGGTACACCAAATTTTTACACTTCGAGAAATCCAAGCAGATCAGATGAAAAGAAAACAATACAGCACTACAAGATCTGAGAGTGATTGATAAACTTATTAAAATGATAAAGTAACTGATGGTTTTAAAGTAAATGAAGGACTAAGGCCAAAAGATCTTCTATAAGCTGTTTGTTAAAATATGTAATGAAAAGAGCAAATTTAAATAGAGCTAGTTTACGGCATCATCTGCAAGCGGCATCAGTGTTTAGCTTTTGCAAATGATGTGGCAATATTAACCAGAAGTAAGAAGGACAAGAACGTATTTTAAAATTAAAAGAACAATGACTAAAAATGAGTTTACAGATAAATAAAAATAAAACGAAAAGTATGAAATGGACAGATGAAGATTATAATCAATAGGGAAAGCTAAGCATAACAAACGAGAACGGTAAAACATATTTATTTCAGGAGGTCGAGTATTTTACATACTTAGGGGTGCAATTCAGTAGAAAACCTAATATAAGAGGGGAAATAATTATGGCTGGGAATAAGTGTTTATATGCTCTAAATAGATTTATAAAAATGCAAGTGTACTCAAAGTAAAAGTTCATTAGGCCAGCAGCAACATTTGCTAGTGAGGTATCGACACTTGGAACAGCGGAGCAAACAATGGTAAGAGTGTGGGAAAGGAAAATATATGGCGGCAAACAGATACAGGGAATTTGGGAGAGGAGAAGTAATAAAGAGCTGATAAAACTATTTAAAGAACCAGCCATTATAGGAGTTGTAAAAGGTCAAAGGTTAAGATGGCTGGGATATGTTACTAGATTGCATGGAGACATAATACCGAAAATGACACTAGAAGCTAACATAGGAGAAAAGAAGAGACGTGGAAGACCCTAAAGCGAGAAGGAAGATTGAAGTTATGAACGAGATACAAGAACGCAATTGCAAAAAAGAGTTTGTGATAAAGGATGATGAGAAAATGAATTAAATAAAACCATGGGCCTTCTAGGCCTGACAACTTCATTTGTATATAAATTATACCCTTTTTCTTACTTTGAGAAAATAATATATCTAACTCATGGAATCATAGATGTGTTTTGGATAGTGTTGGGATCACTGGAGTGAAAAATAACTGATTATTCGGTTATTGCAATAACCGAAATCACTCGGTTATCAGTTATATGAGTAACGAATTATTTATTTGATTTTTTTTTTCATTGATCGCTAGGGTTGCCACCTTTTCATATGCGCAAATACGATGTTCTTATCTTTTAAATTCTCAAGTAAGGACATTCTTTTTACTTTGTATATGAATTTTTTTTTACATATTTTGTCTTTGTGTCCCGATAATTATATTTTAATAAGAATTTAATCATGTCTTCGGAGTAAGGACATTTCTAGTAAAAATAAGGACGAAAGGACAAAGGCTGCAGCAAGGACTTCCGAAATAAGGACAGGTTGCAACCCTACAACGTGTGTTCGAGTTCAAGATTTGTATATACATACTCGTATAATTGTAGTTGCGGCAAGAATTCAGACTACTTAAAAACCATCATTTTTGCAATTTTAGTGCAATATATAGCGCAAACATTTAGTGTAGTATATAGTTATTTTTTATTCTCAATTGATGCAGTTTTTTAAAATATTTTTATGAAAATATAATGAATTATTCATTTGTTTGTATGACGTAAGTCGTCTGACTTCTTGTCGCAACTATAACAAACAACGAAAAACCGAGGAACCATAGAAACGACCATCGTTCATATTCGTAATTCGTATAATGCACTTGTCGTAGCTATAGATCAAAATAAAATTGAGTGTTGAGGGAATGCAGGATAGTCGTAAAATAATTTTTGAAAAATTAAAAAAAAATAGAAGTAACAAATTTTTTATATAAATGCAACATATATATTTTTATATATCTAAGAGTTGTATTGTTTATTTTAAATATATAAATTGAACCATAGAAAAAGTATACATATATTTATGTATAAAGCATTTACATATAAACTATTTTTATACAAAAATAGTAATATGCTAATATGTACAGTGCCTTCATAAATTATTACAAGCCACGTGATCAGGATCGAGATTCTCAAATCAATCGCAGAGCAGTCCATATGCGAATATATTTTTCCTCACTACGGCAATTGAGAGAGACAAGAAATCTATTTGCATACGAGCTGTTCTTCGAGAATCACAGTCCTGGTCACGTGGCTTGTAATCATTTATGAAGGCACTGTATATATAAACTATAAAAATAATAATATGTACAGCTGCTGAAAATTCAAGTTACCATCACTCGAGTTATCAATCGGTTTTTGATATCACTTAAATACTCAGTATTCGATTTTTGAAATAACTGTTTTTCCCAACACTAATTTTGGATTCTGTAATTGCAAAGCTTTTGCGGTAATGGTCAATGCAGACACACGCCCCGCTTAGATCACAGAGTAAGTAGGCATCCGTTGGTTTCGACGCATTCAATAAGTTCACGGACACAAAAACCCAGTGTATTTTTGGAAATTATTATTTTATCTCAATAAAATTTAACAGACGATAGAAAAACCCATGTAAAAAAGTGTTAGAAACTGAAATGTCGGTGTACAACACGTGGTGGCATGTATGCATCCACGTTTTCCGCTACGCTTGCGCCCATCTTTGACCGTCCTTTGGAGCGACGTCTCAGAAGTGCGACTCCCACACGGCAGCGTCGTCAGCGGGTCCCAAACACCAAACGCACCAGTCCGACCTCGGCTTTTCCTCATCGTTGTGGGTTTTCCTCACAGCAGTGGCTAGATGTACCGGATGACGGAGTTCGCGGTTTCAGTTTATGTGGGTTTAGTTTGGTTTGTGTTTTTTTTTGTGTGGGTTATTGAATGCTCTTTTGTAAGTATGTTTTTCCTTTACAACGATATCTGTTACAGGGAAATCTAAAAAGTACTGTTAGTAAAGGTAATTTTCGATTAAATTATTCATGTATTTATACTAAAAATTCATCAAGACGTCTCAATAAAGATAGAAAACATTTTGAGATCAAACCATTATCAAGCTTTAGCAAATTTTCATTTTCAAAGTTAAAAAAAACAAGGAATTAAATTAAACGATTATTTATTATAAAATAAATACTTGCACAATAATTTTAAAGTTTAAATTCAACATTTTCTAGATTCAGCTTAGAAATTTTAATCATTGCAAGCATTTTAAACAAAGCATTACCTTTTTCCGCATGTTACTTATCAAATAAAATATATTAAGTACCTGTTACTTTACCTTATATTCGCGATAGCAATCTAAAGCTATAGCCATTGTATTATTATTTATAAACTAATTTGAAAACGATTACATTATCGGTTCTCTTTAATTTTTATACAAATAAATTATACAGGGTCTCTCAGGACAAGAGTCTTCAGATAACCTCATTTTGATACTAAAAGTTCCTGTCAATATGGTTCCTAAAACGCTTCGTTTCTCAGATACAGGACGTTGAATTTTATTTTTTATTTACTTATTTAAGTATTTTTTATCGGAAAAGTTGCGAACAAAAAAAAATCGTCTTGTTGTGACGAAGGCCTTACTATTTGAGAGCAAATAATTTGATACCGAAAACCATCGCATATTAATTCCAGTGGTGGAGGTAGAGGGATATCTAAGAATCTTTAAGACGAAGTATAACGGAATTGTAATTTTTGCAAATGTTTTTGAAAAATATGAAAGGGGATTCAATTTTACCCTTTTCTCCAAAGTCGATAAAACGTGGCGTTTCCAAGAAAAACCGGAAATAATGTTTAGATGTCCAATCATAATTTTTAAACATTGTGCTGATTGAAATAAGTCAACAATTCAGTCAAAATTGTTTTTAAATAATTAAAAGGAAGTAAATATAAAACTAAATAACGAAAACCATATTAAATCACAGCATATGTTCGATATATAATACACGATTTTTCACAGTGTCTAATTATCAACACTAAAATCACAAGAGCTTTTATCATTATCTGATAAATTGTTCTTTGTCACGAAATAATTTTGCCAAAGGTTGAGCGATTTTGTCAAATGTCAGTTTTTCGAGCAAAATTACTGATTGACATTTTGAGTTAAAAACAAATTTATCCATTAAACAAAAGCTCAAGTGGTTTTTAACAAGATAAATTAAGGATCAAATATGTGAATGAACAGCAAAAATAAATATCATTTAGTTTAGAGGAACAGAAATTTTATCAGTGGTAAAAATCTACGTACCTTTTTATGGCTGTGAAAGTGACAAAAACGTCACCATTTTTATATGGGAATTAATTTATCGGGGGTAATACCATAAGAACTCAGATTTAGCCGGATATTTTTTTATGTTTCTTTTCGAGTACTTACAAGTTCTTCCAATATCATAGTGTAAAATTGTATTTAGAATATTTTGTTACACTTGATAATTTTTCCTAAAACTTTTCTTTTTTGAGAAAAAATCGATTTTTAAATGCCATGCATCGTTAGAGAAACAGTTTGAAATTTAAATTTCCAAAGAAACAGTCAAAGGAACGATTTGTAAATAGTTTACCGAGGTTTTATATGTCCCAACTGATTTTATACAGCGTATGTGTGAACATAAGGCTAATTAGATTTACCATTTTTACCCAAACAACTGTTTTTCTTACCTGTAATTTCGTTTACTATGAAAAATAAAAACAGAAACAATTTAGTACAACACACTTATCCATTAAAATTATTTATTGAAATATTTTAATTCGCTAATTCTATATTTTCATTTATAAATTGCTCCATGTCTGCTTACCTAAGAAATACATTAACGGGCCTTTCAAAAAAAATCCGAACTAAAATTCTAATATTTTGAAAAACCTGCGGTTTTCACCAAAAGTATTCAGTCGTATTTTCTCAATTGCTTAATATTCTCCATTGATTCAGAATGAACATTGTCTTTCATAAACCTACAAAATGAAGTGAAATCCAGTGGACTAAAATCTTTCATCTATCAATTGGGAAACATTATTTTTTAGTTAAAAAGTATTTGAAATCATGTATAGTGGAAGTATACAAATCACTAAGTTAGGCGAATATGAATATCAATTATTATAAGCACAGAATATATAGCTATTGCGTAGCTATATTTTCTGTGCTATAAGTATGTGTAACTAATCGGTTTTTAAATACTATTTTAAATTTTCTTAATAAACGAAATTACGTATAGTTCAAGAACATTTGTTTGCGTTAAAATTGTGGTTAGCACTACGTTCAGAAAACCAAGCGCATGGTAGTTGACATTCTTGACAGATGTAAGTATTATCTATATGGATCTAAGCCATCTCAGTCGTATGTATCATAGGCGCCGACTTTCCGTAGGAAAAGAGGGTTTTGTCCCATTTTTAAATATCGAGCTAAAATTCCAATAATTTTTGTATTGCCCTTAAGGTCTTCCTGAGCACGTGGTTAAAATTTTTGTACTTAGTCATAGTTGACCCTGTATACATAGGTAGGGTTAGATCGTCATATTTTGCCGTCAAAAATATGCAGTTAATAAAATGACCTGCTTTTTTTGTCATACCCTGTATAACATAAAGTTTGTTGCAATAGATTATAATTTCATTATTTTTATCCCGTAACTATACTTATGATTTTAAAAACAGCCCCCATTTTTTCTTTTTTGCAATGCAATGAAATAAATCAAATATCGTCGTCTGCCTTCTATATTCCGCACCCTCAAGAGAAATTTGTGGGACACTTGTGAAAAAGCTAATATGTTTTGCAAAGAGTATCCTCGTGATGTCATGTATAATAATAAACCCTTATATCATCGCTCCAGGAATATCAAAGGACAATTTCTTGATGTAACGTTGGCCAATATTTCGCATTCTTCTTCAGAATTATACAGATGTGTCTGAACTGTTAAAGAAAACTGTATGAATTTAAGTGTTAGTCTTATAGTTAACTACACGCAACCTTCAGCTTTTATAGTTGCTTAGTTTTTGAGAAGTTAAAACAAAAAATAAATAAATATATATGACAGATGCGAATTTTCTTTTTGACTGTCAGAGTTTAAGTCCAAATTAGTTTATCTTTTACAAGTGTATTGAATAGGTTTCCAATAAACTGTATTCTGAAGTACGGGACTTTTGATTTGCCTGCTTGAAAAATCTAATAGGTTATGGGAGCAGCCACGTTTTCAAGTGCGTGTTGTTAAAGTTGGTCGTTGTTGTGAAGTCTCGCTATAATTAAGATGGATTTAGCGAAGCACATCAAACCGCTGACAGGTGAATCAGACTGGCCTATGTGGAAACGAAAAATTCGAGATCTACTTGACTACCACGAGGGAGCTTTAGACGTTATCGACAATAAATTAGTAAAACCAGAGCCATTAGGTGAAGATGCTACGGAAGCACAAATCAAGAAACATAAAGAAGAGTCTGATTTGTACCGTAAGGCAAATAGTTACGCTAAGTCGATGATTACAAGTTCAGTTACTGATGCAGTTTATCAGAGGAACATGGACATTGGCAGACTTACCAAAGGATGCAAAAGCAATTCCATGCAAGTGGGTTTTTCGGTTGAAAACAAATCCCGATGGTAGCATAGATAAGTACAAGGCGAGATTGGTAGTGAAAGGATTCAGCCAACGACCAGGCATTGACTACAACCAAACTTTTAGTCCAGTTGCAAAGTTGGGAACTATTCGCTCCATCTTAAGTATTGCTGCTAGTGAGGGAATGCATTTAAAACAGTTTGACGTGTCAACAGCATTTTTATATGGAGAACTTAGTGAACGCATCTTCATGAAACAGCCAGAAGGCTATGACGACGGCACGGGAAAAGTTTGCGAGTTAAAGAAAAGCTTATACGGATTAAAGCAAGCGCCGAGGTGCTGGAACCGACGTTTCGGAGGTTTTCTTCTTAGATTGGGTTTCAGAGTCAGTGAGGCTGATCCATGCTTATACATGCGAGAAAAGAATGATAAGAAGCTTATTGTAGTCTTATACGTTGACGATGGACTAGTCGGAGCAACAGATTTGCACGACTTAAATGTTTTTCTTGAAGAGTTGAAATCAGAGTTCAAAATAACTACAAAGAAAGCGGACTATTTCTTAGGACTTGAAATACAGCAGGAAGCAGATTTCATAAAAATTAATCAAAAAGCTCATGCAAGGAAGATTCTTGAGCGTTTTAATTTTTCTGATTGCAAACCAGTTTCGACACCCATGCTGAAAAGTCCTGAAATTTCCAAAACAGGGAAAGGTGATGATCAAGATCACAAGTTTCCATACAGACAAGCAGTTGGTGCATTAATGTATTTAATGCTTGGTACAAGACCCGATCTTGCTTACAGTGTGGGATTCTTATCAAGATCGCTTGAGAATCCAACCACAGAAGATATCGCACGAGTCAAGAGAGTGTTTCGATATATCTCAGGCACTGACGATCTGGGTATTGTTTATCATCGTGGCAAGAAAAAGGGTGTCTTAGAATGCTTCAGTGATGCAGACTTTGGAGGGTGCTCTAAGACTGGTCGATCAACTTCCGGAGTAGTTGTGCTGCACGCAGGAGGGGCTATTTCGTGGCTGAGTCAGAGACAGACGATGGTTGCTACTTCAACAACTGAGGCAGAGATTGTAGCAGCAAATGAAGCAACCAAAGAAATAATTTGGTTGACTAGATTATTCAGGGACATAATTACAGTCAAGCATGTTCCTGTTCTTCAAGTGGACAATTCTGCAGCAGTGAGATTAGCCCAAAATCCAGAGTTTCATCGCAGAACAAAACATATTTCGATGAAACACTTCTTTGTACGAGAAAAAGTGACCGAAGGAAGACTTCAAATCGAACAAATTTCTACGAGTAAACAGGTTGCAGATATCATGACAAAACCACTACCACAAACACGTTTGAAGATTTTGTGTGGACGAATGGGCATGATGTAAAGCAAACTGTTCCAGTATTCATATTTAAAGTTCAGATTTGTAAACGATAGATAGAAAGGAATTTCATTTTTGTCATATGGCTTTATGAGTTACCTATAAGATTAACAAGGGAAAGTGTTAAAGAAAACTGTATGAATTTAAGTGTTAGTCTTATAGTTAACTACACGCAACCTTCAGCTTTTATAGTTGCTTAGTTTTTGAGAAGTTAAAACAAAATAAATAAATAATATGACAGATGCGAATTTTCTTTTTGACTGTCAGAGTTTAAGTCCAAATTAGTTTATCTTTTACAAGTGTATTGAATAGGTTTCCAATAAACTGTATTCTGAAGTACGGGACTTTTGATTTGCCTGCTTGAAAAATCTAATATGAACTACATATTCATTATAGAAAAAAATAAATTATATTATTCTATTTTTCTAATTAAGATGTAGGTATAAAATATAATAACTCAGGTTTCTGATGAAATATAATAGTTGTGTAATAAGCAATAGTTTGAATGTTTCATCTTCGTAAATTTGAAATCTTTTCAAGTTTTTGACACCTAATATGAAAAGAAGGAGCTTTTTAATATACGGTTGACTCTATCGTCCATTAGTCTGCACCCCATTCTTAAACACCCTATATAGGGCCCCCAGACCTATATTTAAGTAGAAAAAAACAATGGAGCTAAAATATACCGTTCATTTGTCGTTAGCAGTTTGCTACAGCTCATAAACATATAAACTCAACGTCGTCGGGATTGCAGTAAGAATATGAAACATAGAAACAGGGTAAAACATATATTGTAAAAAAAATAGTAACGTATTTGTAGAGTAAAGTAGTCGATTGTGGAATAAGGACCCAACCGTGGAAATTCCACAGTGAAATACCTTTGTTTTGGGAAAACTACTTGCTCCAACTACATTCAAATAGTATAGTCCTATGCTAAATGTACTACTATCACATGAACTCCAGTACCGACATCTTGTACTAACCTCAAATTTATATCATTGCTTTACTTGCATTTATTATTGTATTTGAAATATTTTTAATCAAGCATTTAGCGATATGACATGGCAAAGCTTAATTTTACGTATTATTGTTATCCATTGTGCCTGTATTCTGGAATGCCAAAATGTGTTCGAGTCTAGAATATACCACATTAGCGTTCTATTTCATATAGGACCACATTTTTAAATGCTTTTCTCAACAGGTATGTCTTCATCCAGAAATATGCCAAAACAAGCGGTCAATGAACACAGATGGAGCAAACATAATATAGGAAAAGCAGAAGATGTAGTACGAGGCAAAACATTGGAATTCTTAACTGCTTCTAACCAGTGACAAATACAAATTTTGTAGTCACTGTTCTAAGCCTTATAATGTACCTACCACTTTCTATACTATTGTAAAACTTTGAATCGATCAAAAAAGAATCTTTAGGAAGGATGTCTCTTTTGAACAATGTGTTAGTGAAGTGTGTTGTTAAGATGAAAAAGCTACCTGTGGTTTAACCAGAAGAGATGTTTGTTTTATTATATTTCAACTTAAAAGACAGAACAATATTCCAAATCCGTTTCTGCTGCTCCATTACTCAGCAAAAAAAAATTGCTGAGACGTTTTTCTGCGAAGATATAAAAACATAATCAGTCAGTTAGTAGTATTTCTGTATCCAGAGTTTGAAATTGTTCCTGTTCCATATTTATGGTATATCGGTATTTAATAAAAGTCATATTTTCTTTAACATAAATGGTCCTGATTCTTGTCCATTTAGCACTCATACCCATTGGCAGCAGTCATGATGATACGTTGCTGCTGTAATATTGACTTCATTTTTCATGACGCATCTATTCCCAATTTTTTTTTATGAAAGTGAATAACCCTGTATTGGATCTAGGATAGAATTTTTACTGCGAGAACCAATAAAGATAACTAAATTCAATGTATAGATATCTAATTGACTACTATAGGAACGGAATACACAATCTAAGAGTATTTTGTGGGATGGTTTATATCCATGGCCAAAACGAAGAAAACCTGATATTCCGTGCTTCATTTACCTTATCTAAAATAGTCTAATTTCATAGAATCTATAATCCGCTAAATATTTTCTTCTATACCTACCAACATTTTGAAGACGGAATAATTATTACGAAACCTTAAGTCTAAGTTTTTATAAATGGGTGTGTTTGCATCCATTTATTAAATATCACGTGATGTGTAGTCACATATAAGCAGTTGATATTCCGAGAATGTATTGCATAGGTAGTAAGCATTTCCAAGTTGCGCGAAGCTTATCATTTCGGAAAATAAAACGTTACAATCACGTCCAGTATAAACCGCACGCAGCACAGATGATGAAATTCAATACATTTTTATATTTACTTAATCTTTTAAGCATTTAAATTATTTATGTTTGAGGAATTATAGTGAACAGTGGCGGGCCTGAATTTATTAATTGTACAACCAGCTGAAATTTCAAATTTAATAGTTAAGTTTTTGGTTTTATTACATGATAGTTAACAACTTACATCTAATAATTTTCGAAAAACTTATTCCTTTAAGTTGAGAATCTTTAGATTTATCATATTTTTTTTAACTCAACTTCTTTCATCATATCTGAATTATCAGTTACAACACTTTTCTTACATATAGGGTGATTCATTGATAATGTCTACCGCGGTTTTTCACTACTTTTAGTGTTGTTTAAACTGAAAAGGTTCTAAGAAAACGAAATTTGTGTGTTAATTCTCTTACTTGTCTTGTTGGTCAGAGAAAAAAAACTGCTAAGCCAATTATTTAAGTAGTGCAATTTTTCATATAGCAGAAGGCACGATTACTCCAGACACTCTATATATAGAATTGCCTTTGATATTAAAAATTAATCCTATCATAAATTATCGTAACGTTCGTTAACGAAATCCAACAATGCTAAATGATATACAACATATACATGACACAGATAGGTAGGACTTCATAAAAGTGTATAAAACTTTTATCTCATATACTATAAATAATGCCGAAATTAATTTAAATTATTAGATATGCTGTTTATTACAGTCAATACAATGTGTAGTGTATAGCATGTCTGTATAATATATGATATTGTGCGATTAATTTCATAAATACAGGGTGTAATTATATGTCCCAAAGCCTACTACGGTAATGGCTATAGAAAATGGTAAAAAATTGTTTAATAAGCTTTTGGTTGGTGGTGCCTATTTAGAGAGAGACGGCTCTGCAAAGTTCTAACTGTGGTTCTAAACTATAATTCGAATTTTTACATAAATATTTTACATAGACATTTGAATAGACGCATTTTTGTTCGAATAATATTATTTAGGTATCTGTTCTATTTTTATTATTTATCAGTTATCTCCAAAATTCGAAGCCTACGAAATCACGTGGTCAAGATTTATGGACTGGATGGTGAAAATGCCATGCAGTTCTTGCTCGGAGAGGATAATAGCTATATTCTTTTTACCAGAAATCTTAGTTTATCTCAGTTAATCTTAGTTATTCTCCATGCTGATTGGTCAATTTAGTGAGATTAACTCAGATTAGCTAAGATTTTTGGTAAAAAGAATATGGCAATTGTTAGCTTACTTTTCGGAATTGGCGCAACAATAAAAGCCGTCACCAGTGTGGTCGAATTATTCAATGATTAAAAGTACCTGTGAAAGTATGTTACAATCCAATAATAATGTAGACTTTTAAAAATATTGCAAGCTAAATACATTTTTGAAGCAAAATGGGAAAAGAGAGAAACAATGTTTGGCTTTTTACGAGTCCACATATTAGTGATTTTTTAAATAATGCTCCTGATGGAAGTTTATTAAATGGTCAAGGTTGTTATTGCATTTGGGATTACAGGAGCTTATCGATTTGTGACATCAATAACATGAGATGATATTGAAGATTCGGGAGCGTTATTAACTGTGAAACTTGATCAAACAAAGAATGATGCAAACAGCAGCAGCAAAGAATCGCCGCCTGTTTTATGCATATCGTAATGGAAAATGTATCAGTCAAGTTGTTGGTAAAAATTAATTTTATAAAATATCTTAAATAGTAGCCAATTTTCTTCTACTTGAAAATGCTGTCATAAACAGGACATGCGTTTCCAAAATCGTCTGCTACACTTTTAAATGAATCTTTAGGAGACTTGATGACACTAAAAAAACATGGTGATTGGAAGCCATCAACGGTCGCTGAATGATATGTTAATGAATCGGTAGAGCATGGGACAGAAATATCTAATAAAGTAGTAGTACTGAACAAAAATAATAAGCACATCATCATTTTTCTAAAATAGTTACAGAATATTATTGAGTGGTTGGTAAAATATTTTATTTTGAAATTTTTTAAGTTAGAATAAAATAAATTCGAATTTTGACCCTTTTTTGGTGGAGCCTAAATTTTGAGGGGAGGATTTTCCAAAAACGATAAAAAAATCGTCTAAATATTCACTAAATTATCCCTTCAATTTTTTTGGATTTATTTAGATACACACTTTGTATATACTCAGTTATAAACTACGAGCATTTTGGTTTGCTAAAGTTGGTTGCCTATTAAAATTATTTACGCCTTTATTATAAGCAGTTAAGAAGGAAATTTGTATGGTTAGTAAAGCTTTTAGACAAGTTGATACTATTTTCGTATCAGCGCTGTTCATATGTTGATATTTGTTTATTTTCGTTCTTAAAACATAAACTTCTACAGAGCAACTTGGACTTATTTATTTTTCTCATTATACCATCGTTAGCAAGTTGAGGTATTTAGTTACAGAATAAATACGTCCAGGTCTTGGGGAATAAAGAGCTGTTATTCCGTCCACACCAAAATTGAAACAAATGTAACTAGCTCTCATTGTATTTCACTGGTATGTATACTGTCTCAAGTAAATTTGTAAATTTTTGCTTTTCTTTTCTTTTTCATTCATAAAATTGAGAAACAAAATCGGCTAAAATATTTAAAAAAATGCGTCTTTATACCCAGAGCCATCGATAGCGGGTCTGTCCCCACAGAGCCTAGCCCGAGAACAACCAGGGCAGGTAAAATAAATCCCGGCTAATGCTAGAGATGTGTATTTTAACTCTGTTTCTGGCAACTACCAGTTACCAACCGCATCATAGCTGCTGCAAACGTATCATAGCTGCTGCCATGCTAACTTACATGTTCAAAATGGACAAAAATCAGCTGTTTGATTCTATTTTCCAAAATTGCATTTGTAAGAGTCCCCTGAACATTCAATTTTTTTTAAGTAAGTTCTGAATCACTGTATCTACTGCAAATCAAATATTTATTATTGAATTGTCTTCATCATAAAGTTGCAAGCAGTAATTCTAAAATGAATGGTTTGGCTGCTTCCGGGCTGTTGGCCACGTTGTCGGTTCAAGACTCTTGACGTTTCGAAAGACATGAACTGATCAGTTTCAGATCCTCTGAAGAAGAGCGCGATATGTCTCTCGAAATGTCAAGAGTCTTGACGACGTGGCCAACAACCCGGAAGCAGCCAAACCATTGACGGAAGCCTACAAACCAATTCTAAAATTAGAAAAAATGTAATAATCCCTATTACACATGTACATTATACTTCATATTTTACAGATACAATCACTATTAGCATTAATGGTAGAAAAAAATATAATAATCCCTATTACACATGCACATTATACTTCATATTTTACAGATTTGAGAAAACAGGTTACAAATAATTACTATTAGCATTAATGGTTGGTGATACTAATTTCTACTTCTATCTATATTACTAACTTAGTGTTGGCAACCTTGTCTTACTTATTCTTGTTTGACCTATTTCTTTCATTATTTATAAACTTATTATGCAGAACTGACAGTTCCTATACTTTATAACGTCTACCAATTGGCTATTGTCGACGACAGACCATATCGATAGTTACGTGTGACCTCCGAGCGAGACCGTAGTCGACCGAGAGTAACCACCACTGTTAGCAAATTCGTAATAAAGTTCCATGTTTCTCATTTGTGTGCAAGAATCTGGCAAGAATCATGCAAAAGTCTTCTAAAATTGCGAGACTCGCATGACAATACAAGATCTGATCTTGCAAGATCGAACAAGAACAAGACTTTAAAGAAACTTGTCTTGTTTTGCAAAACAAGACAAGACTTTCAAATTTTGCAAGATTTGATTGATTCATTGATTTGAGAAAATTTGATTTGTCATGCGGTCAACGACAACGACATTTATTTAAAAATATAAGATTTTATATTTTTTAAAACAATGTCATTTGATACCTACTTATGCGATTTGGGTGTTTCTCGAAACAAAAAAAATTGTTCTTCTGGATTTTTTTTACTATTGTATTGATTCAATACCTATATTTAGACAATATTGCTTATATAACACAATTTCACACATTGCATTAGAATTATTTGTAAACAATTGATAAGAACTATTACCATAATGCCATTATAGTCGTTAAACAAATAAATTAGCAACAGTTTACAGTTTTTTCCTATATACATATTGATGAGGTGTTATTCAGGAAGGAAAACAAGTTTAATACAAAGTTTTCTAAATAACTTTACATTTTTTTTTGTTTTTAATGTCAGCAAAGGTTTGATATCTTGTAGCTACGAAATAAATTTTCAACTTCTGCTACAGTCAATAAAATATTTTTAAACTTATCACCGCTGTGAAATTAATTATAGTCGACTTCCAAAATTGTAGAGAGTGACTAATGTTATAAACCTGCTCACAATTTATAGCAGTCAACACAAAGAAATGTACATGCAGCCCGTATATTTTCCCTACAAAATCGTGTGCCGCATATATCTGAGAGCATACCCGATTACACAGCTTCTGCTACGCATGCGCTGCAGTTAGTACACGTTAGTACGCATGCGCTGCTGGTTTTTGATTGCTGCGACGAATTGTCGGATCCAACTGTTTCATATTCAGCGCTATCATGGGCGGGTATATCGTTCGGGCGGGCAAAATTTCGGGTATATCTTTTCGTTAATTTAATTATGAATGTAATTAATTTTATTAGTGATTTGATCGAAATGAGGAATATCGGATGATGACATGTATGAAGAGTTTAGAGCGCGAGGTCAAAATATGAGTGTAAGTGATGTTGAAATATGTATTTCATTAACAAAATTGTACGTGAATAGCATATGTGTGCAAATAAAAAAGTGGTAAAGAAGTACAACTGTGAAACGGAAAGTGATGGAAACTCGCGGAAGAAGAATGTATTTTTAGTACGCCTATGAAATGTTGCTCTCCGCACACTTCGCCCGTCGCGCTGGTCTACAAGCTAGCGATTAGTCACTCTCTACAATTTTGGAAGTCAACTATAATTATATCAATATATGAAGGGTAAAATATTAAATTAATTTACGTAATTATCAATGAGTGATGAAGATAAAGAGGCACTGTTAATACTTATTAGCTTTTCTAAAAAAACACTTTCACTTTATTCGAAATATGAGCTATTTTCAATTTTAACGGTTACTTCTGAAGGAGAGAGCAGTATGTTTCTAGAAACGTCAATGTTCTTTCTTTCTTGATGAAAACTAAAACGATTCAATTTCTCTTTCAGAAGTTTGACACATTGAAATAATGAAAAATTTCACAAAATTATGGTTCTGATTTATTTTTGTATTCATGACAAAAAATCATATCGATATAAAAGCATAAGTAAGATATATTAAAAATACAAAAATATATTGTTATACTTTGATTTCGCGAGAGCATTCGATACAGTTTCCAAAAATGGACTTCTGTATAAGTTAAGGCATATTGAAATGTGAGGAATCCTCTTATTTTGGATAACTCATCAATAGTCAACCAAATTATCAACCATTTCCTTCAGATGTTCCTCAAGATTCGATATTGGGAACAATTGTGGTTCTGATTTCTACTACGGACACTTTAAGTACCAGACGGCTTCAAGGCGATATTAGCTGAGCGTACAATATAATCTCCAATTATTATTAAATCAATTTGGCAATTTATCCGAATTAAACTCAGGATATGGGCTGAAATTATTCAAAGCAAACTATAACACACACTGTACTATTGCATTACTTTCTCCAAATTAACTGTTTTCTCATTGAAACATATTGCCTTCATGAGTGGTATTTGCGCCCTCTATATACTTGTATGTTTACGAAAACTATTTTTTTCAAAATAACTCATAAACCTGAAGAACTAGGACCGATCTACAAGCGTCATGAAGTTAGCAACAGAGCTGTCTAAAACTTACTCCATCTAACCATTTTCATCTCTTATGGTATCCAAGATACCAATACATACATTACCAAAATGGCCCACATAGTATATGTACCGTATTTGGATATTATATGCTTTACTTTTGCCTCCATTGTAGTAATAATAACGATATCTGATAACGGTTGTGTTATTATACGAAACAAAATAAAATGTTATGCATTTATGAGGATCAGTAAATGCAGTAGGCAGATGTATGTATTTTGAATGCTAGCAATCTGGAATAATAAATGTACTGAGCAACTATAACCTTTTCTACGAGTTTTAACATTGTTTGAATCATCATAAACTATACGCCAATCTAGACAATGTATTTTTGTTTGTAGAATTTGGTAACATACTAGAGCTGTCAGTACTAGCACAATGATGTCAATCGCTAATTGCAATAAAGAATTATAAAATCTTTATGTGCCATAAAAATTTAGAATGTTTAAATCTAATGACACGTTTCCAAGATTACAATTCTGGCAGAAAGTCGTAAATTCACGCCTCGCGAAGTGCATTTAATTGCGTCATTGTGCATTTTAACATTCTCATAACTGCACAAATATTCAATGGTTTTCAGTTTCGTGTAATCGTTAAGGTATTTTAGATGTTGTTAATTTGAATGATTATCATTCAATGTGCACGTTTCGTGCATAAAAATGTGTCTTTTATGTTGCTGTAAAGATATTTTTATTTGCCTAGTCAATTCTAAAGACGGATTCTCAGTAGCTGATTTCATTGACCAATATTATTGAATCATGTCACTGAAATAAAATGGATTAAAATGTTAACATACTTTCAACGATATTTGAAGCAAATTCCCGAAATAAATGGGAAACAGAGCAAGAGAAGATTTCTGACAAGATGATGCGATGCATCCAAATTTACTTTTGTCCAAAAGTTGATTTTTAGAAAGGTACAGGGTGGCGAAGTTAACATTTTACAAAATTGGATTTCAGGAAATAACTACCATGCTGGCTAATGCCCCGACCAGCATTTAATTACACCTGGCTCATTCGTCAGCGGCCCACCAAATGTATACCGGTTTCTAGCTTATTAGCTCTCATCAGTATGCCATAGACAAATAACGCTGCCTGTTTTATGTCTGTATAACCCGATAGAAGGGATCATGTGTACACGAAAGGTAGCAAGCTACATCTAGTGGTCACTAGCTATTCCATGCCGGCCGGCAACAGAATAAATTCCAAAGAAATTTAAAATAGCAGGTGAATCAATATTATTATGACACAAATTATACAGAAATGTTAAATTTGCAAGAACTCTTCTACTAGATAATGACTGAACGTTAAATTTTTCTAAAAGAAGCGTTGAGAATGGGTCTCCTTGTCTCAGTCCTATGTTAATAGTAAAACCTTTCAAACATTCACCTTTTATTCGTACTTTACTTGTAATACTTCTAAGGTCATTTTTAATAGATTAATCGAATTGTTTCAATATTGTACTTAGTTTATTCCTTTTGACCGAATCATATGCTTTCCTGAAGTCCACAAATAAGACCATTGCTTTACTCCCATATGTATAGCATGTAGTCAGGATTTCCTTCACCACGAACATTTGATCCGTTGTTGACCTCCCCTTTCTAAAACCTGGTTGATACGCCCCTGTCTGTAGTTCTGCTATACTCGCGACAAGAATTCAGACGACTTACGTCATACGAACAAATGAATAATTCATTATATTTTCATCAAAATATTTAAGGAACTGCAACTGATAGGAATAAAACTATATGATACACTAATAGTTTGCATTATATATTACACTAAATTGCAAAAAATGATTGTTTTTAACGCGACCAAATATCGAAAATTAAGTTGACAATAAAAACAAATGTGTAACGTAAGACTTCTGAATTCTTGACGCGAGTATATAGGTTCTATTTTCTGTTTTATTAATGTTGCCATGATTGTATACCCTATTTAGCAATGATATACCCCTATAGTTTCTGCAGCCTGTTGCATCTCCCTTTTTTAAAATTGGTATAATCATAGCATCTCTCCAATCTTCAGGCATACATTCTCTTCTCCAAATCCTTCGGATCATTTTGCATATTCTTTGTTTTAAATCCTCTCTGTTCTCTGCTGTTATTCCGTTTTTCCCTGGACTTTTATTATTCTTTAAAGCTTCTATAATTATGTCTATTTCCTTTTTTGTAGGCTCTACTTCCACTTCCTATTCCCTTACTGGTATCATCTCCTCCTGATCCGCTCCAATTAGATTGCCACTTTCATCCTTCACATATACTACTTCCTCATTTCTCTTTTTTCCCTTTTTTTATATTTCTGTAAAAGTTACGTACTTATTTCTTTTTTCTTATAATGATGCTTTATTTCATCTATTTTCTTAACCTGTTCTGCTCTCTTCCTTTGTCTAAGCACTTTCTTTGCCTTTCGTCTGTGTTCCCTGTATATTTCCTTACCCTCCTCTTCTATTGACGGTTTCGGTACTAAGGTAAGTTTATTTAAATCATCTTATTTTCTAGATAGTTTTAAAGTGTAGCTCATTCTTTAGTAAACAACCTGTAGGTATATTATAATATAGTCGTAGACTGCATTATTCTAAATCCACATACAATATATCTTATTAAATAGTTTCTGAAAAGGAATATTTTTGAGACTTGCTAACTGATAATTTTTATTTACTCCTATATTTTATTCTTTTTATTTTATGTGTTGTGTGTGTTTATTTCTCTAGCTGGGAACTGATATTTTATCTGTTAACATTATTTTAACATTTGAATTAAATTGTTTTAAGCTATAAATACACTTGTCAATAGGTATTACGAATTGTCTACATTTTTCTTATACGAGTATATTATCGGCCCCTGTGAACTGTTACATCATGTTAATCAATTTATCGAAGTCATAAAACAATTAAAACTGCTAATCCTTCTGATAAGTTAAATAGCAAATACCGGGTATTTCCTACCACTCATTCCGACGCATTTTGTTTCATTATGGTTAGTTTTTAGTTAGTTGTAGCCCGTGAATATGTAAAGATAGCTTCAATTACTATAATAATTGAGAATTTATTATGTATATATGATAAGTTGAGATGTTGAGTGACATGCTTTCATCAGGTAAGCAGCAGTTCTGTGTAGTATTTTGAAATGTAATGCTTGCTGTTATTATTATTTTTTATTATTACGCTACAAGTATGATAAAAGTCAGCGATGCTTAAATCTGAATTGTAAGATGGCTAAGTGTGGTAAAATAGAAAATTTACTATTTTCTTTGCCACTTACAACTAACTAAATTATATGCATTAGCAGGCTTAAGAAGTTCTGCTATTAATACACTTTTAATTGGAAAACTTGTTATAAGGTGATAGTTGCAACAAGTGCATAATGTTTAATAAGTAATTACTAAATATATCCACAAATTAGGTGCCACTAGGGTATGATTCACACATAAATTACTCATTATTAATTCCTACACTGACAATGAACTGAGAATAGAAATGAAACGAGTGATGATGTGTAAATATTTGCGAGAGATAAAGAATTTGTTAGAAAAATAACTAATTATATCCGCTAGTGAATCACGTATAAACATATAGGTAAAACACACTAAACACAGATATCAGATATTAAATTGCGGCAGGGTTATGAAAGCTTCATTTTGACGTACCTACTCAGCTTATCAAACAGGGAAAAGGTGTGGACTAACTTAAATATGTGTATTTTCCGGTTAACCATATACCAGCCTCATTTTATCTTTATCTGGTTTATGAAATGATACACTGAGGAAAATACAGTGTGATTCAGAACTTCAAACTATTAAAAAATATTTATTTGCACGCCACTGTCCAATGCAACTTCCTCCTCGTCTTGATGACAATGAATAATCAAATTTGTGGTGTTCTTAGGTACAAAAATCTCTAAAAGTAAAACACGTAGAACAAAAGTAATATAAAAAATAAAATTCCTTATGCTTTATTTATCCACTTTTACTATTTAAATTCTCCTAAAATAAAATAATAAGTTTAAAAAGCGCTTGGAAGTCACATTATTTAGCTACAAACAAAAATGAACAATCTTATATGCAGAACTATGTAAGTTTATGGTATAACAAAATTTTCATCTACAGTTAAATTTAAAAAAATACGTATTTTGAAAGATTTCTGTACCTAAAAATTTGTTGGTTAGACCGCATTCTGTCGTTATATATTCGTTTTACTTCGGTAACTTTAATATTCGCAGGTGACATAAGTTCCTGTTATTTGCTAAACTTTTTATTATTCACTTCTTAAGTGAAGACCTTAACTTCAAAAGGATCTAAGTACCAAAACATGAATAAAAGTTAGGAACAAAATAATGATTTTTACAGAAGCTATTAAAGAAATATTGTTGATTAATTTTTATTTGAAATAACACAGTACAAGAACCCTTATGGACTATTTATGAAGACAACAAAACTATGATTTTTTAAACATAAATAAAATATAACGTTTATAAAAGAGCCTAAGTCCATAGACATAAGACATAAAGTCTAAGTGCCATTATTAGTAGCAGTTTGGGATTCTTGCTGCTGGTTCTCTATTAATTTTTTATAGAATGGTTGATGCACGGAGTCATATCTTGCAGCTTCTCTTTGGTAATGCATGGTTTTGATATTTTATTGGAAAGTTTTATACTGGCTAGTTGCTCAATGGATTTTCCTTGTTTTAAAATGTTAACTTCCTGTCACTCTTCAACTTCGCTGAAGGTTCTTTTATTTTATAATGATGGGATTGTTTTTAGTTATTTTTAAAATAGATGCAGTTTTTAAGTGTTAATATAAACATCAGTCATCTCCTGTATGTTTTTAAAGTTTGTAGATTCCATGTTCACTGTGCGGATGGTTATATCTTGTTTTTCTGTAACACACTAGGGGGAATAACACTTTGCGACTCTTTTTCTTTTTGTTACACTAATTTCGAAAAATAGTCACTGTACTTGATTACTATTAGAAATATGAAATTTACACAAAAATTTGGCACATATCTTACTACAAAAACTTTTCGAAATTTTGTCCCTCGACTTATACATACATTTGGGCAAACCTACAAAAACCTCGGAGGTCATGCTACCGGTCCACCCCGTCCAATACACCGCGCGCTTGATGGAGATAATCTCGAACATCTAGCAATTAGGAGTTCATCAACAATTCCTGCTAAACATTAAGTGAAAAACGGGGTTGGAAGTGATCCCGTTCAACTGTGTGCGGATTTTTGAGTTTCCAGCCGTATGTATTACATTGCGGGTAAATATGGCTTCATCTGTAACTAGTACATCATCAGTAAATTGAGGATTTTCAGCATGTTGCTGCAACAATCACTCACAAAATCTAATTTGTAATGGATAATTTGCTGGTAACAGTGGCTAACTTCACCATAAATAAGAATCATGTCTATTAACCAGCAATGTTGTACACTAGAGTCATTTTGAAAATTTTAAAGATTTGCACTGCTAACTTTAAAGATTGGCACTAGGTACTACTTTTTTGTATATCAGATGCCGTTGAAGTGCAGATGCCCCCCTGCGTACTCCTTTATAATGTTCGAACTATAAACATTTTTTGTGCAAAATCTTTTAGACTTTTGTTATATTTTTTTGTTAGTGATATCGACTTCTTAATTATTAAAGAGTGCGCATATCCTCAAAGTTTTTCGGATAAGTTTTGAATCACCCTGTATATTTTAGTCATTACTACAATGGCTTATTTACATAACAGTCCAATTACTGTACTAATTTGTAAATGATATTGCAGGAAATAACTACTCCGCGGACTAATGCCCCGACCGGCATTGAATTACTCCTGCAGTATCTGTGTAAACAGCCAAGAACCCTTGTCGGACACACCACCAGACAGGCCGGTTTCGGGCTTGTTAGTCCTCATCAGTATGACATAGGTGAGATAACCGACAATTGAACTGGCTGTTCCTTCATATGTATGTTCACATATAAACTGAGTGCAGGTGAGATATACTACTACTACTACTACTGTACTAATTGTACATTTCGAAATAAGTAGGTACATGCTTTTGCAATAATAACGACACTTCCTCTAAACAGTTTTTGAATTTCTTGCAGTTCTGAGTAGATATTACATTAAATCTCCATTCTCCAGTGAGTGAAACAACTAAGAACTAATTTTAAAAGTTGAAAGTAGATTTCATTACGAATACGTCAGCAGTTTAAAATAAATCGCAAAATTCATTTTAAAGAGTGCCATTATTATTGCAACCGCTTGTACCTATAATTTCGGCAGACTAAAATCAGCTAGGTACCTGCCTACTGCAGCAAAATTTCTAGTTACCTTTAGTAGAAGGGATTGAAAAAATGTCAGTTATTGTGAAGCAAATTATTTATTTTTTTCTGCTCCCATTTTCTTCAGTATATTAATATTGTTACGGAAGCTCACCTACCTTTTTAGTTTGTTAATATGTTCCTGTTTGCTTTAGAATTTTTAATTTTTGTAATACCTTTATTTAGACGTTTCAGTCATTCGCGTTTGACTGCTCAATATAAACTGACTGCGACGGCGAAACCGATTCGCTTATATAGGTTTTTAGAGTTCTCGAAGTTTCTGCGATCTTGAGAACGTGTCGAGAAACAAATAGAATATAGCCTGGAATGTTCCGGAAAGCGTCAAAATAAAGGTATTATAAAAATTATAAATTCTAACGCAAACAGGAACATAATTAACAAATTAAAAAGAGCTGCCGTAATAATATGTTCGGCAAAGTAAACCGAACCTTTTTGATATCAGTGACACTTCTTAGAACACTTACACACAATAAAGAAAATTGTTATTGAATTATAATTTTCCTTTTCCGTTTTCCATTTAACGTAATTTACGTATGTTTTCTAACTACACACGATCGTTATTGTTTTATTAACTATATTTTATAATTACGTTCAATAATTCATTTCTGGGAACATTGAATGGAGAAATAAAGTCGCACATGATTTTCGTATTAATCCAACCGACAAGATAAAGCTATATTAGTAGATATATTTTATCGATTATATTTTATATTACAAAGTAAAACTGTAAGGAATTCCTAGTAAAGATCAATCTATAAATAACAATATTTGTTGTGTAGTTTGCTATCGAGGCTGTTAAAATATTTGTAATATAGTATGTCTAGCAAAAATTAAAAAAAATGGAAGCGGATAAACCACTGGTGGGCTCGTCTGACAAAAGTTAGGGGTATCATATTCAGATGGCTATAAAACGGGTAACAAAATTTCAAATATTAAATGAATATGACGGATTTCATCTATACCCAACCGTCAAAAGCGGTTGAGTATAGAAGTGGCCGGCATATTAAAATACGCCACAAATTTTCAGTCAAATTGTAAAGTTCTCGATGTTTTGTATCGCATTACAATACGCTCAGTCATATTGAAAAAGTCTAGATATATTATAACGTGCCTTTTTTACAATAAGTCTATGGCATATGTAAGTATAAGTACTAGTAGGTATACCACAATTTGATGTTTTTTAAATTAGAATGTTGAAAATGGAAGAAATGAAGAAGTATCGATCAATTTAAGTAATTGGTTTTACTTCAAGGTGTTCATGTAATAATAAAAAAAAATTTAGCCAGCAACAGTATAATCACAAAGATGCCATTGAAAATATAAAAATATCAATACATTTTGAAATTACTATTACAGAAGGTACTAATACAGTCTTAAAAATTAAGTAGTTTCACATTTAATAAACCTAGAGAATGAATTAAGTGCAACATTATTTTAATAAAAAATTTAAAAATTATTTCTAATCTACGTTATATTTCACCAATTTGTTTTCAGTATTTCAAATAACAAATTCTGAATATAAGCAATTTGTGGATTATATATTTATTGCTTTTTTACTGTATTAGAAAGGTATTTTTAAGCTAATATAAATCAAATCTCAGAATCAGAATCATTTATTTTACCAAAAGATATTACAAATAATATATGGCAATTGTCACAAATAAACCTACAAACTAAAACTAACGCTAAAAACAAATAAATTAACAAATACTATGTATACATACACTTATAATACATATAACACGTACATGTGCGATACACAATAAAATTATTTACAATGTAAAAAATTCAGTTAGATTATAAAAACATTTTTCAATTAAAAATTTTTTTAAATTTTGTCGAAATACGACTAAGTTATCGCTTATTTTGATTTTATCAGGCAAATTATTATAAATTCTAGGCCCTAATGAATCTGGAGACTTTAACGAAAGTGAGTATTTAACGGAAGGTATATAAATATCATTTTTATGTCTAGTATTAGTCATGTATAAATCCTTATTCGACATAAACTTGTGCTTGTTTCTAAAAATATAAACACTTATTTCAAATATGTACAGAGAGGTCACGGTTAAAATTTTTAATCGTCTGAAAATATCACGACATGAATGTGTAGTACATACATTAGCTAGATTACGCAAAATACGCTTCTGGGAGATAAAGACAGACTTACACAGGGTGGAGCTACCCCAAAAACAAATCCCATAACGCATGCGCGATTCTGCCAACGCATAGTAAACGGAAAGTAGCTGCTGCATTTCAAAAACACGTTTTAAATTTCTTAATACAAAGTTAACAGAATTTAATTTACCAATAATATATTGACAGTGAGGCTTCCAACTTAGGTGTTCATCAATTCTGATTCCCAAAATGTTAACAGTCCTACAATTCCTATCAATGAAGTCATATGTATGCTCTCTGATACCAAACATCTAGGTATGCCAATGAACAATTCCACAGACAAAGCTCTATTCAATAATTATCTAAAGAAATTAATCTATCTAAATTTACTAACCTGGTTTAATGAAAACTCTCTATAAATATCTAGCTTCATTTTCAACAATTCAACAATAAATGAGATCTGACCTATTTCTGCATTTTTAGAATTGCTTCTTCAGGTGGCCTCCTTTAAGTTGAGTCAAATATCTAACTATAAAAATTATTATATAAATTAAAATTATTTGAAATTAAATATTGATAATGTCAAAAGTATTGCCTGTCAATCAAGTTTAAATTAAATATGACAAATATCTACTTGAATAATGTTTATCCTTTATGTAATATTTCTTTATATATATTTTTAGATATTAATAATATTGTGTGAAACTAACTACTCTGTGGACTAAAGCCCCAACAATATATAAAAAAAATACTTTTTGCTATTTAAATATTAAGAAAACCGTTAAAATGGGTTTACTTTTGTGACGAATTTTTTTACATCGTGCTGTCTCAAGTATTGATATTTCAATCAATGATAGGGGGATGCCTATCATTACACAGGGTGGTGAACATTTTTTGTCGAATTTGCTTAACTTTGAACCGTCAAAACTTGGCGTTTCTAAATACAACACCCTGTGTATATAATCAAAAACTGTTGTAGAATTTTACTCTCTATCTTTTAACTTTTTAGGTACAATTAAAATATCTCGAAAATCCCAATGCCTAAATTTCCAAAATCGAAATCGAGAGTCTCTGAAATATTCCAATCGGTCGTCACCGTAGTACAGCCTGTATATAATAGTTATATAATAAGTTCAATTTAATTTTGCCCCAATTTGCCCAACACGTCTCAAATTCAAAAGCCGATACAAAGAAGATATCGAAAAATATAGAATGTATAAACACGTACTTCAGTTTACGTTAATGTTTATTTTGATACGACTATTTATTAATGACGAAATACGATCAAAACGGAACAACTTTGTTATTTTTATAGATGATCATAAATTGGGTGTTTATTTAAACTTCAGCGTCTTGCAGGATTATTTATGAAAAATGCGTGTATCTTATGATCTAAAAATAGGACACGGTCTGAAAAGTATCTCGCTTAATGAGTTGCTGAATGAAACATAGGGTGCCTGGAAAACAAACACATGCCTGCAAATCCCGATGTTTCTGTTTTACCTCCACGAACCGAAACAAGTTGTACACCGTTGTTAAGTTTACAAAAAAAACGGATAATACAGGGTGTCCCTAAAAGGTTGGGACAGCGTTTCGTCACGTAAAGTATAGCTGAAAATAAGTCGATTTAACTAAACTTGCCTTAGTCCAAAAGTTAATAATCACGGAGCTACAGGGTGTCAAAGGTTAAAAAATAAATCGGGTTTTCTTTAATAACTTTCGACTGTTTCACGTTAATTTCACGAAATTTTGTATCCAGGGGTTTCTTGAGATGGCAAATACAATTTTATTGTACGGCGACGATTTCCAACCATTTAAACCGTTACTTGTTCGACCCTGTATATTATTTTGGACTAGAAAAATCTTTTCCCCAGTCTTTTATAATAAAGAAAGGTTACCTTATTGAAGTTTCTTAACTATAAAAGACTGGGGAAGAGATTTTTCTAGTCTAAAATAATATACAGGGTGGAACAAAAAACTTGTAACGGTTTAAATGGTTCGAAATCGTCGCCGGTGGCGCCCTCTAGAAGATATACCAAAATGGACAATAAAATTGTATTTGCCATCCCAAGAGACCCCTGGATACAAAATTCGTGAAATTAACGTAAAACAGTCGAAAGTAATGAATGAAAACGCGATTCATTTTTTAACCTTTATAGCAGTAGCTCCGTGATTATCAACTTTTGGACTAAATCAAGTTTAGTTAAATCGACTTATTTTCAGCTATACTTTATGTGGCGAAACGCTGTCCCAATCTTCTAGGGACACCCTGTATAACTCTTTTTTCGTACCACGCCATTGTTACTAATTTCGGGTATACTCCTAATTCTGAAACTATAACTAACATTAAGCCAAACTAAAACTTAAAGAACTGCTATTTATAACTATTTACGGGAATTTAAGAGACTACGAGGATTAATAAAAGACAAGTTAAATCTGCCTATGACAAATACATATTGAAGTGCAATCGTAAATTTGTAGCAGTTCTAGACAAATTGGGTTTTTTATACATTCTGAAAATTGAACTAGTAGAGGTTTTGGTCACATGTACCATGAAAATATATGTTTTGGTCATGATCACGATACTGGCAATGTCTTTGGTGTCTTCTATGGCAGTGTTTTTGCTGAAGCTGCTGAGCAGCTTAGTCCCATGGAAAGTAATAGACAAACTTAAAAACAAAATGACATCTGGTCCTGATAATATATCATCCTTTATGGTTAAAGACTATGCACGGGTTTGAGAGTACCACAAGGATCTAGCTTTGGTCCGTTACCTCCTCTATTTGTGAATGATTCATGTTCTTAAATGTCGCAAACCCTTTCCGCTAATGACTTGAAATTGTTTATTAGTGTTGATTGCTATCAAAATTGCGAAAACCTACGGTCTGAACCATTGAACCGTTTATAAGGTTGGTGTAACAATAATAAATTGTTCCTAAACACCGCAAAGTTATTTCCTTCAACAGAAGGCACACAATATTTATATAATTGTTCCATTAATAAATTCACTATTTGTCTGTTGTGATACTTGGGAAGACCTCGGTATTATTTTTGATCGAAAGCTTCTTTCAGTCAACTGAATAGAAATACTGAGTCAGATAAAAGTAATAAATACTTTGAATCCTGATACACAAATATTGTATTGAATACTACTCTAACTGATAGAGAAATTTTGCTGAAAACGTACTTCTCTTGGCAGATGAGGATTTTTTAGTTCTCAAGAATGACTATTTCTCCAATTAAAAATACCTAGTCGGGTAAATGTGGCTTCGTCCGTCAATAATATTTTATTATAAAATGTTGTCTCATCATTTTGTTGCTGGCGAAGAACTGTGCAAACCGTAACCTAGCTAGGATGTCTTGTGGCATTAAATGTTGAACTGTAGTAAAATGATAAGGATAGAATTTTTCTTTGTGGAGTATTCTGCTAACGGAAGACTGATGCCAGTAGCTGCCGAAATTTGACGTGTGCTTGTACGTGTGTTTTCAGCAATTCTCATTAAAACATCATTTCTTGGTCCGCTGTTAATATTTTCGGCCTTCCAACGTCCTTTTCGGGTGAAATGATCCTGTTTCACCTAATCTGTCTTTTAAATAGTTTATGTTCGGGGCATTTTAAGTATAAAAAATTACAATAAAACACACTATTGCCTAATCTAAGAATTGAGTGGCATTGACAGAAACAATGCTGTATTGTAGTGACAGCTGTCTACTTATTTCCACGCCTACTACTTTGAAAAAAATCATTTTCCAATTTAATTCCCGGCGAATCTCAAAAACTTAAATCGACTGTTTCTCGAAAACGGTTGAGTTTATCGGTTTTTAGCAGGTATACCTTTTTTATTTATAATTGATAGTAGTTCAATAATTTCTTATTAAAATTATATGCAAAAGTGAAAAAATACAAACGGTTAGACATATTCTTACATCGACACTACAGTATAACTAGCGCCCCCTAGTCGTGACCTCAACACTGTTTGCATATTCGAAATTGCCACCAAAATAAACAAATTTTCCAATCAATCGGTCCATACGTTCTTAAAATATAGCAAAAATTCGAAAATATTTTTTCAACTTTAACATCCTGTAGTAGGAAAAGAAGCAACAATTGAATAAGGCGTATTGAGGTCAATCGGTTTATTTTGATGTTAACAATGTGCCCTTAAGCCATTATTAATGACTCACCCCGTATATATGTGTGTTACATATTTTTTCTGTTTTATTATCCAGTGTGGAAGAAAAGTATGGAATAAATTAATTATTTCTAAAACAACGAAGTTTCATGAAATTTCCTCGGACCCGTCGATTTTGCTTTTTAAAAAGACTCTTTTTTCTATACCAACGCATTTCCGACGTTCATTTGTTTTCGCGTGATGACGTCATCGGATATTTTTTTAAATAGAACCAATATATTTTTTCATCGGATTCTTGTAGAGTTTAACTTGCTGAATTCAAAAATGTGTAATTTCAATACTTTTTTCCTTTCCGAAAAAAAAAATATAATAACCGATTTAATAAAATCGGCTTGAAAAAAATGTGAATATTCCCGTTTGTGTCTGTGATAGGCTGGTTGAAAGTAAAGTGGATATAGTGAATTCATCGGCAGTATCACAAAATAAGGATTATTCGTTTTTAAAACAATTTAACAATAAGTAACTAATTAATTAACTAAACTTTGGTTGCCTCAATCGTATTTGACCCCCTAATTTATTACTTTGTTTTATTAGATTGCATGTTAGAATATTGCATCGTTTCATAGCAAAAACAACAAATTAAATCAAGTCACCTCAGAAACTGTTTCTGGCAGCTAAACAAAATCTAATCAGAATTGACATCTGTCAACTGCAGCGTTTATTGGATCGGTTATTATTTTTGTCTCGGAAAGTTGAAGGAATAAAGTGTTGAAATTATATATTTTTGAATTCAGCAAGTTTAGCTCTACAAGAATCCGATGGAAAAATATAGCGGTTCTATTAAAAAAAATATCCGATGACGTCATCACGCGAAAACAAGTGAACGTCGGAAATGCGTTGGCATAGAAAAAAGAGTCTTTTTAAAAAGCAAAATCGACGGGTCCGAGGAAATTTCAGGAAACTTCGTTGTTTTAGAAATAATGAATTTATTCCATACTTTTCTTCCACACTGTATATTCTTTTCTTAATGTCTCTTGTGAAGTTTTGATATATCTTATATTAATGTATGATCAATTGAATGAACAAAGTTTGATTTGAGTTGATTTGGATACAATTTATTCGAGTAATACCCAACTCCGGTTGCAGCCAGTAACAACCTTCGTCCTTTCATCTTCATTCTTAGATATTGTTTTGAAGCAGTGCTTAGCTTAGAAAATGCTATTCAGTTCAGTGGTCTAGCTAAAAGCACTAAACGTCATGCAGTCCTGAAATCCGCACAGTATATCGTCCTACTAATTATCCACCGCTTATAACCCTCGTAAGGCTGTCACTGCAAGTCGCGTCGACGAGAATTGGCTCCAAAGCGACACTAAATCTGTCACATATTGTGCACCCATTATTTTGTTAAAACTGCATAAAACGGAAGGTCTTTTTCTTGGCGCGCACGTTACTGCACATCACGACGCTATTAGTAGCTATTTCTGAGAAATTTCTTTAGCACAAAAGTTAAATTCAAGTATGAAGTATGTTCCGGCATGGCATTAGGCCAATCCACAAATCGCTCAGAATCTTTATGCCTCCCAGCAGAATTTACTGCCAATTAAAAGAAACATCGTATGTAATACAGACATGATCTGCAAATAGTTTATAGATACAATGGCGTGGTTTTCGTGCACTCCAGGCAAGCACAGCTACCGCTGCAATAATTAAAAATTAAATGTTATGTTAATCATAAGTTTATTCGCTTCTTTCTTATGGGATGTTACTTTTATGCGTAAAATTTAACCGTATCCGATAACCGTTTATAAACAGTTAAATAATAAACTGTACATACAGGGTGAACCTTAAATAAGTACAAATATTTTAACCAGCAGTATAGTTCACTGTGTAGAACACATAATTAATAGTTGTTTTACAAAAAAATCAGAAATAAAAAAGTGAAATTTTAAATAAATTTTGTAATTTTTCTGTAGAAAACTTGTTGAGGACCGCTGACTTTCATACATTTATGAGTCATAGCGCTTCACATTGAACGTGTAGTTCACAGTGTTGCCAGTGTTACTCAAATGTCTTTGCTTGAACAAACCTTTAAATTTAATATGTTGTGTGAAAATCATAGTTTTTCGTTATTATTCATAAAATAACTTAAGGAAATTGTGTCTTGTGTCTCTTTCTAACAGTGTACAATGGCATTTAACTTGTGAAATGTGGATTACTGATTAAATACTTAATTTTTTAACAAACAGGTAAGCTTGTGTGCACGTTTATGTATAATTTTTGAACATTGGACATAGTAACATCACGTAATATCTTCCTAAATACTTTACGGTAGTATTTAACTTGCGGAAATTCATTTTTAATCGTTTATAGTAAGGTCAGTTAAGCAGTTAAAATGTATGTTAATATTACTGCGTATCATACTACATACCCAACTTTACTGTACTTATGCTTCCAACAAGTATTTTTAAAATAGAATTAACCGTATTACTTTACTATTACGTTAAGGAAAACGTAATATTTATATTAGAGATGATATGGGAACCTCACAACAAATCATATGGTTCATTAAATTGGTTAAGCAGCGGTTTTCAAAATGTGGGTATTTTTTTAAAAAATTAATATCTCCGTGAATATTAGAAATTTTTAAAAATGGCTTTCACTAGACTGATCTATATGACGAACTACACCAGCAGTTAAAATATTTGTACTTATTTAAGGTTCACCCTGTATAGTAACAGGTGATTTGTGACATCAAAACAATATGATCTAACCAAACTTACTTTAAGGGTATAATGTTCGGCCAAATAGTGTAGGTTTTATCAGGCTCCGCCCATCAGCACCTTCAACGGCAAATTTAAGTTTGTGCCCCTGTAAGTTAGGGAATTGTATGCAGAAATTTAGCAAAACATGTCTTCTTGGCGGACAGATTTCATGAATATAAATGCAAAAAATTGAAATCTGAGGCAATTGTCTGTTATATGAAGACTTGATTTACTAGCCTACAGCTTTCTTTTTTTATAATAGTGCCTAACAACGTCTCACCGCAGTCCTAAATGTGGGCAATATTGCGACCGAAATATTGTTCAGATCTAATTTTTTTTTTTTTGAAAATATGGCTCTGCTGTCTATTAAAATATACTTTTAATAGTTGATTAAAACTTGCTCCATCTTAATACGAATTTCCATTGAGGAGAAATATGAAAGCGCGTGGACGTCTAAAAACGGCTTTGTAAAATTGTGAACATTACAGCCTTAATTTAAAATCTGTCGGGGAATTGAATTTGGATAAATCAACCGTTCAACGAATTTTAAAGACCAATGGGTATCATGACTACAAAATTCACAATTTGGAGTATTTGCCTGAGCGTCATATTGGAAAAAGACTTAATTTTATAGCTCAAACTGTAGTAGATAAATGTAAAAACTGTTGATCAGAACAAATTTCCTACAAGAAGAACTTCAGTACCACTCCACAAGACCAGAGTTTTGCAGCAATATTTAGATAGCACTTTCCCAGAAAAATGGATTGGGATTAATGGACCTAGTGGCCCGGAAAATTGTTTAATTTTGCAATATAAGATACCTTATTTGTGTAAAAATATGAATTCGTTTATTATTCTTTTTCTCGGAAACGGTTCATTTTACCGACAATAAACAAGAGTACCTTTTTTAGTCTAAGGTTGAAGCTACTAAGATTCATTATTTAGGCATTAACTTGTAAAGCTGAGCCCGTCCTTGGGATACTAAGTTAAATATGTTTCAAGGACGCTATTTTAAGAGGTCCATCACATAAATTTTTATTAAATTATATTGAGTACTTTAAAAGTTATTCAAGACAAACCGATTTCCAGAGGAGTCTTTCAGGGACATATATCTCCGGAGCGCCTGTAGGAAATTTTTTTTTAAGAATTTGTCATATTATTTTTTCATGTTCCATCTGCACCGTACGTTTGTACGCCAAAAAGGAAGTACTGAGGTTCAGCTACAAGTTCTCTATACTCATTGTCTGAAGCTATTTATTTGTGGCATAGTTTTAGTTTTTCTTTAGTTTTTTTGGGTTTTTGCCACACAGAGAGGTTTTCGAAACGTCAATAATACGGAAGTGCGCGATAGTGATGTGATTTTTGTTATTTTTTTACTTATCTGTTTTTTTTCAGTGTGAGATTTTTTGGTTAGGCAAACATAGTTTCAAAAATAACCCTTGACTGTTCCGTTTGGCGCAAGGGCTTATTTAATTAATCTCTATTATTTTTTCAGAAGTGTGGCAAAAACCCAAAAAACTAAAGAAAAATTCTCTATACTCGTGGGCATGTGCTTGGGTTTATTTATTATTGTCGTATCTTTCAGTGCCAACTCGTGTGTAAGTATTTCATAACATACGCTATACAAGTTTTGTTCTTCATCCGTCAACACCCACTAGTGGTGTTTGGATTGGGTATGATTTATAGGTAAACGTTCCCGTAAGTAAATTCTAATGCAACTCAAGTGATTGATGCAATCTTTCCGAGAATACTTCGATTACAAATAACTAAAAGTAAATAAATTTATAATTACGTGAAGTTTTCTTACGTTTCATGATATGGTTGCGTGGAACCTCCTATTCTTAATGGATTATAGTTTGTGTAATATGGATTATAGCGATGTTTTCTTAAACTCTCTTGTATTATCCTCCTTATCTCTGTTTCATGATAAAAATATTTAAGTGTATTCAAGGCATGTCTTTATCTTTAAGATAAGTATTTTCAGACATGTAACTTGTAATATCATTATCAAAAGTTGAATTTATTACACCTATTTTTTAAATTACTTATGTTGTCCGCTTAGAGTGTTAACTCTGTTAACTCCCTTTGATCACACTTTACAGGAAATGAAATAAAAAGCATATAATTTTAGGTCAAGCCGTTAACCACATATGCTTTGGGCCAAAATAATTGAACTTTTCTTATGCCACTTTTCATTTTGGAGCTCCATTTTTAAAATGCAGGGTGTAAAAATTTTCAAAATGATTTTTATTGATAACTCCGGTGATTTTTTTATTTTTTCTTTAGTTTTATTGCGTTTTTGCCACACTTCTGAAAAAATAAAGATTAGTTAAATAAGCCCTTGCGCCAAACGGATCAGTCAAGGGTTATTTTTGAAAAGTTTGCCTAACCAAAAAATCTCCCACTGAAAAAATAACAAAAATTTTGACGTTTCGAAGAACTCTCTGTTTTCGTTCTCAAAATAGTAGTAAAAATATTAAAAGTGTCGAGTTTTGACAGTTCAAAATTTGTTTTGATAGTGATGTAATTTTTGTTATTTTTTACTTATCTGCTTTTTTCAGTGAGATTTTTTGGTTAGACAAACTTAGTTTCAAAAATAACCCTTGACGGATCCGTTTGGTGCAAGAGCTTATTTAACTAACCTTGATTTTTTCAGAAGTGTGGCAAAAACCCAATAAAACTAAAGAAAAATTAAACTTATGCCACAAATAAATAGCTTCAGATTTTTTTATTGTCGGAAACTCATTTTTAAAATACCGGCCATAATTCATTCATGTTTTTTGCGCCCAAGGAAGTCAAACTCACGAGCCGCCACTGATTCCTGATGATTACTGAAGAATAAGCCATAATACTGTTTTAGATAAATTTGAAATTATTATATAAATACCGGCTTGGTTTTACTCTATTGCATAATCTAGTGGGAAATGCACCTGATTACGATTACATGTGATTTTTCTATTACAATATAGTTCAAAAACTGATATGTTTATTTTTAGGAAACAATAAATTTAATTTTTTTTATAGGTATTTTTGTTAAAAACAATAGCAATATAGTCTATAAAGTCTCTAAATCTATGATCGCCACGCCGAATTCGTTTTATTTATAGTAGGAGCATCTCAAACCCCTATTCGATAAAATTAAATCTTCCACAACCATTGCTGAAACTAAAACTGACTACGATTTATTTCTATACGAATAGATGTAACAAACTATATAAAATCAGGCAAACATACATTTGCACAGGTTTTATCTGATTGGCTTAATACAAGCATTTTTTTATTATTTTTCTTACCTGAGGTGTTTAGTGAAGAATGGGCCATCTTTCTTGGACAAAAATAATGTGATTTAAATTTATATCTTTATAATTTTGTTTCCTTAAGAAGTTATAGCTCTTAAAATCTACTTTTTTTATTTGATTTTTTACGATATTTTATTTGTTGGGTAATCGTAATTAAATTTTGTAAAAGAAGGTTTCTTGTGTAATAAACACTAATTTCTGATTGATTTTTGCGTTAAATATACAAGTGGTGAGCATCTGTGCCACTATATTGTTCCTTTCAGATTTTTTTAGGGATAGAAGTTTTTGGAAAATGATTAGTTATTTTGAAACCGTCTTCGATTAATTTAAAAAAGGCGTACCTGTTGCATGTCGCTAAAGTGCATAATTTTAGAGAAAACTGCGTTTAAGGGCACCGTATTCTTGAAATAGTGTTTTATATAAATACAAATGATTTTAGACATTTAAAAACTGAATAATATAGAGCTTAGCAAATGACAGGAATGTCATCTCATGTCACCTCCGAATATTCAAAGGTACGGAAGTAGAACCAATATATAACGACAAAAGGCGATCTGACCAACAAACTTCTAGATACAGAAAATTTCCAAAATACGTATTTTTTTAAATTTAACTGTAGATATAATAAATGTATATATATACACTAATCATTTTCCAAAAACTTTTATCCTTAAAAAAAAACTTTTTCTAAAATTTGAGTAGAATTACCAACGTAATTGAAATCAAAAGAAGTACTTTTCAGGCCTATAACTTCTTTAGGGAACAAAATTGTATTGTGTAAAAGTAGGTAATTGAGTTAAGTCACATTATCTTTGTCCTAGGAAGCTAGCCTTCAAGTATGGTCTATTCATTACTAAACACCCTGTGTAATAACCTTACTTCATTTCATATGAATTTCTCGAAAGGTGTCGAACCTCCATTGAGAAAAATTATACTATTCAACTCCTTGGTTTAAGAAAAGCATCTCCTCTATAAAGCGATCTATTTTAGATACATTTGCACAGCTTGGCCCAGCACCCAGTTGTGTTTCAATTAGCGAGTGTAAATGAGACCCCAAGAAGTGGCTAATGACTCCTTACAGTGATCTTGAAATAAATGCTCACCGCAAAGTGCAATATGCCAATGAGTGTTTTGTTTTTTCTGTCGTTACTCTGTAATTTATCGTCTGTTGTTACATGGGCAATTTAGCTGCATTGTGTTGCAGAACGAACGTTGGTGAAGGTCCATAAATTCGCTGTGTAGTCTCGATTTTCCGTTTTATCCGCACATGGTTTTAGTATCGCCTTCCGTCACGATTATTAATACATACAACGTCAAAAGTCTTGGACTGCCCCTCATTCTTGTTAAAGAAATCTTTTTGTCAACAAAACCAAATAGATTTATAAAAGTATATTGTTTTCTGAATCTTTTTTTTGTGAAAAGAATATGTTCGATAAACTGAGTACTTAGAAAATTAAAACCCAGCAAATGTGTGACATTTTTGACAAAATTTATTAAATCAAAAATAAGTAACAAAGCAAGTTCTCTACTTTACTATTTGGTATGACCTCCACCACGTTACAATAGCATAATGACACGTCTGTGCATTGAGATAATCAAGCGGTTAACGATCTCATGCAGAATATTGTTCCATTCCTCTTCTGCCCCCACTACTAGCTCATCTGCAGTCTAAGGTGGAGGGATACGATTATGAATGGCTCTAGCAACGAAATCCCATATGTTTTCAATAGGATTCATGGCAGGAGAGTTGGCTGGCTAATCTAATCTATTGATATGTCCTGCTTCGAGTGTCCTCCCATGGATTGAATGAAGCCAATTTGAAGCGAGGAGACCACATATTAGTTCCTTAAAATTTAAATATGTAGGATGTCGAAAATAAACTTTTAAACATACTCTACTTAATTTTTAATGACTTTCAACTTAACAAACATGTAAAATTTAGGATTTTAACAATAATAATCTAAGGAGTATCTACTCAAAATCTAAAACGGCAGCCATTAGACTTGTTGAGTACTGACTTCTGTTTTTGTCTCTCTCCGCGCATCACGCGACACAACGGACTTGGAGTAGGGCGCGCGGTCTGGAATCTACTTGTACAGGATGATATTTAGGAGCTGTTACATTTATCTTTTTTTCCGATGCGTTCATTTTCAAACAGTGTATCTCCAATAAAAACAGAGATGTGATTAAAAAAATAAAATGTTTGCAAAAGATGAGGCTACAGTGTGACTCCAGTTAGCAACAGCTGCTGCACCCCACAGGGTGTTCTAATTTCGGGGCAAAAACTTCTTTTTGTTGCGCCCCGTATATGTTCAAATTAAATTCTGAATAAAAATTTCCGACATAGCATCCATTCCTGATAAATCAATGTACAATTTAAAATAAAGATCATCAAAATCAAATGAACGTTTCGCGTGGAAGCCAACTAAAATTGGGGCTAGTTTTTAGTGACCGGTTTTTTGCCGGTGAGTGTATTTTTGTTCAAAGACTGTTTTGTTTTTGGTCTTTTCTAATTAAAGCGAGTTAATAACTGGGTTCATGTCAAGGAGAATAACATCTCGACTTAGCCCATTACATAGAGCCTTTTTCATGTAACATGCTACGTATTTTATTAACACAGAGCCTGTATGAATGTTCCAAAACACTTTGCCACCGCTGTGCAGTAATATTGTTAACGCATAGCAGGAGGGCGAGGCTTTTAGTGCTTTTAAAAGCTGCTTGCAGTTCATGTAATTTTATTTTGATGTTATTGGTGTGTTTTCCCAGTTTTCCTTTATTTCTCGATAAAAACGTTGTCCCTACATCTTTTACTGCAGTTGGACAGAGGTACTGCAGTGGTATCTTTCTGCATATTTTCGTGAAAATAACAGTGGTGCTTAGCTGATGTTAATAATACAGCTATAATGTTTTAATGGGTAATGTTTAGCTTAAATAGTCGAGATATTAGTTATATAGACAGTGGTCGCGCGGTTTAAGGCGTTAGTACTTGAATCGAGGTGACTAGACGGAGTTGGTTCGAGCCCAGCTGCCGGTAGACCGTATATAAGCTATATTCGTGGAGAGGATTGGCACCCTCTTTGTGGGTATGGTAGGGTGGAATAATGTTAGCTTGGGTCAATGTGAGAGATTGATGCCGGTTGATATTTGACCACCCCCCTAATTAATGAGGTTTTCCAGGTTTCCCTCATTCCTGCACTGAATAGTGGTTAGGGCCTACCAACATAAGTCGTTCCTGGGCGCAAATGCGGCCTGCTTAATAATAATATGCCGCCCCCTCTCCCGCACAAGTCTCCGACTTCTGGGCTAATCCCTGTGATTAGAATGAGGGGTAGAGATATTATTATTATAGTTATATAGTAATAGAAAATGCTTCGCTTAATTTTAAAAACGTCTTAATTTATGCATCTAGGCAGTTATTGCATTCATTCTGAGGTCTTAACGATTATATCATAAAAAGATACTAGTAAATCGAAGATTTTATAATTTATTGAAAATTTTGCAGATTTTGCCCCTAGAATGTACCAAACCAAACCAAAATAAAACAGGGTAAATTCACTTTCTATTTACTAAAGAGACAGAAATTTTTTCATACAAGGTGTTTATTACAGAAAGGGCCATACCTTGAAGCTAACTTTCTTGGACGACAATAAGCTAATTTAAATCAACATACCTTAGTACCATCTTGTTTCCTAAACAAGTTATAGATAGGCCCAAGAAAGTAGATTTTTTAATTTATTTTTTACGCCAATTTATTTATTTCTTGGGTAATCATATTCAAATTTTGTACATTATTTTTTTTGTATGATACACACGAATATCTGATTGATTTTTGTGTTAAATGTACTAGGCGTTCTGAGCGCCTTTACCACTATATTTTTTCTTTCAAATTTTTTTAGGGGGGGAGATTTTTGGAAAATGATTAGTTATTTTGAAAGAGCATTGGTTTTAAAGACTATACATCTTATATGTCGCTAAAATACGCCATTTCAGAGAAAACTGCGTTTAAAGCTTGAGTTGTAAATGTGAGACGTGCTAAATGCAGCTTTTACCGCGGTAGTGCAACGTCGGTGTGACACGAGAAATTTGCAACCAAATCGTGTAAAACATGGCGTCCCCGGCTTATTGCAGCAGCTGAGGAACACATTTTAGAGATTGTTGAAGAAAATCCCCGAAGAACCAGGCAGATCTCTCAACAAGCACTGCACATCCCTAGCATTAGCCGGGATTATTTTACCCTGGTTGTTCTCGGGCTAGGCTCTGTGGGGACAGACCCGCTATCGGTGTCTCTGGGCCCGTCCATATATTGATTTCGGTTCCTATTGTTGGTATTACGATTGATACGGTCGGAACCGTTCCTCGAATAATGGTGGTCCTCCGAGGCGTTCTGTAGCCATGCTTCCAAGCGTTTCGTCGCTCTTCACTGTCGGCATCTTCAATGGTGACCCTGCAAAAGCTTCGCCGCGACTGCTTTTCAAACAATATAAAATTCAAGCAACATTGACGTTACAGTAGGAATTTTATATAATTTAATTTTAGTGTATTCCTTTCGCAGTGTAGACTGGCGCCTGTGGCAAAAGCACTTTAATAACTTAATGATACGACAGACACTTGCACCTTACTGGTAAATATCTATAAATATGAATGCCGCGGACAAATTAGAAAATACAGAGCAGATGGAATATATGGCCGGTTTAAATTTATGGCTGGCAGATGTGGCAGTGATTTAGAGCTCTGGTAAGGTGTAGAGGTAGATATCTAAATATATAACGATAATTGCACTCTATTAAAAATGATACACTCCGCTGAACTCTGAAATTGAATATTCGTTAGTAAATCATCCGGACTTCACTCGACCGAAAACTGAAATCAATTAAAGTCCATTCGTATTGTCTTAAAATGCTGATAAAAATGGACGCCGTGAGGACGGTTGGTCCTGTGTGGAATGAGTGTTATCTTTGTCTAACATCAGTAGTTTTAGATCGTGTCTAATTGATTCGTAAATTATAACAAGTCTATTTGAATTTCACTATGAGTTTCCAGCTTTTACACATAGCAAAATCGGATTACATAAGTAGAGAGTGACACATTTTATACAACGATGGATTTTATCTGTGACGCATCGGAATAAAAAAGGGCGAGGGTGATTTCAATAGGATTGTTGTGGCGGGTGTACAAAGCTGTTTCAAATATTTTCTCATTATTGTACTTATATTTACAGGGTTAACCGTTACAAATATTTTAAGAGGGGATAGAGAAAAATAAGAACTAAAGGAATCATTTTTCAGAAAATATACAAATTCATTTTTTAATAATGTTTTTGTTGAACATAATCCTTTATACAGATTTGGAAAGTGAGGATCTTGATGGTGAATTGTATTTTGCCGCTTGCGTGTATTTGTGTCATGCTACACGCATACTTCGACCACAGCGTGTTTGCATCAAGCAGTGTTGCCAGGTGGGAAAAATTCAGTGCATGAGAATAATTTCAAAGAAGCAAGTAATTTTCAATTACTTTTGTAATGCCATTTTTATTTCATTAAAAATCATTATGTTCTGCTATTTTATCATAATATTACATTGTAAGTAGGTAGTTACAGGTACTTACTTAAAAGTTATTAACCACGTAACCTTTCTAATTTATTTTATTGTTAGGCCGGGCGAACGTTGAGGCGCAGTTGACGTGACGCAGGGTGACTGACGGGTCGTAAAATCTGTTGTTTCCAGAAAATGTAGGTACCCTTACGGAATAGAGTTAAGAATCACTGCAATACAGCGTGAATACAGCACACACACCGCATATCCGTAGACTGTCATACCCGTTTATGTATTCATTGCTAATTATTAAGAGAGCAGTCTACAATAAAGGACATTTCAAGTACCCAAATATTGTAGATACCTACCTCTATCTATTCAATTTTGCCCTCGATTTTGTCTTTATTCCTCGTTAGGTCTTTGTTTTGGTAGATTTCAAAGAGTAATTTTAATAATTTTATTATTTCTTTTTGTGTCTATTAAAAAGCATGAGATTTTGTAATCAAAATATGAAAGCATGAGATTTCCTCGGAATGGATGAGATCTGACAACACTGGCATCAGTTGATCTGACAGTTAGATTTGCAATGGCGATACGGAACCGATTACCGTAGTAGTGGGGAATGCTAGACCAATGCACGTCGCCTCCCCTCTTAAAGTTTGTACCTTCCCTGGAATGAAGCGGCAATTTCTACTTTCTCTGTAAAGATCCGCAATTTCCGAATCTGTATATACTTTTGCCACGTTCGTTGTTTCCTTCCACCATGCCTTTTAAGAGTGGTGAAGTCTGCTCCTGCATCAGACAGTATCGTAGCAGATGTTCTCCAGAAATAGTGGCTGGCGTAATTGCCAGTATTCGGCAATTTCAAAAATTCTGATTTTTTTAGGGAAACACCCTTTAGAATTTATACCAAAGTATTGTCTTGTACGTTTTCCATTTCTACATCTTAGGAAGAATCTTGAATGCTCAATTAGTGACGGACGAAGAGAGGAATATTTTCGAAACATTTCGACAAGATTGTTCCCGTTAGAAATAGTAAATTCTCCTCTCGCGTTCGTTTTTGTGTTGGGAATCTCTATCAATATATATTCTCCCATGTCTGTTATATGTTCAAGCTGAAGAAATGTTAGTAGGGAGTACCAATAATCAACTATCTAAAATAAGAAATAATTTAACTATTTGGAAAGAAGTGTGAAAATTACATTTTACCTTCATCAAGTAAGTTTTCTTATACGCTTTTTTAAAAAGTTTCTCAACTTTTGAATTTCTTAAAATACGACTGACAGTGTTGCTCTTATTGAGTAAAGACTCCTCAGGAACCAGAGTCTAGTAGAACTGCCTCAGAGCACTCCCTTTTGGTGACTCCAATCTTCAAATAAGCGATACACATTTTCATATTTGTCTTTGGATTTTGTCGGCAATAACGATTGAATAGCGATTTTTGATGATTCTTCTGTATCATCTTCTATATTATCGTTGTAAACAAAAGATTCAGACAATTTTCAATAAGAAATTATGGTTAACTATAGTTATTTGAGCTATTTTCAAAATACTATTAAAAAATATATCGTGGTCAACTTGTAGGAAAAGTATATTTTCTGCATATGGCGTATTTTTCTCGTTTCTATGACTGATGCGGGAAAAAAATCAATTTTTCTAACTTATTTCACAAATAGCTATTAGAAAGCGAAACGGACAGAAGACTAAATGGTAAAATTTGTTATCAGACTAATTTTTCTATTATCTATTAGTACTATTTACTCTCTATTTTCTTAGAATAATTGGGTATTTCATGTAACTGTACGCGGAGTGTGTCTTGTTGTTAGTAGGTAACCTGACGAAGCTATATTGAGTGAAAATGTAGTATTGACAGCTTGGGACGAAAGAACGAAAAACGAATTGAAAATACTGCACTTAACCGTTTTAACTATTACCTATCAGGTATTATCACAAAAAAAACTGTTTATTTTAGTTGTTTTTACATTTGGCATCGCTAACGCTGAAAAAAGACCGCATGGAAGCGAGCTGGAATTTCGAAATATATTTTTTTGTCATTTAGGCCTTTCTGAGCACGTGGTTAAAATGTTTGTACTTAGTGGTAGTTAGCCTAATATTAAAATAAATTAATAAATATAAACAAGCATTATAGCAATCATTTTGAAAATGATCGGATATAAAAAATAAGACGTATATGTATCCTCTTTTGTTCGCAGGTTGCGTTAAAGTTAATTTTTTTTAAATAATTTTACCGATACATACTTCTAAAGCTAGGGTCAGACACGGCTACTTTTGCTGCATAGATCGTTAAAAAACAGCGAAACTTTTATTGCCGATGTGTGAACTACGCCGAAACCTACAAAACAGCATCCGCAGTATTGCGGCTTATGATTCTTTTACTGCACGCGCAGTTTTAAATGCAGCGCAGTGTGAACGACAATTTTCAATGCTGCGATTGCAGTAAAAAATATTCACGTCGATGAAACTTTTGCAGCGGTTGCGAACGCAGTATTTGGTTAAAGAACACTCCAATAACAGGTGAGTAAGATTATGTTAAAATATTACGATTACCAAATTTTCATTTTAGCTTTAAACATGTATAAATGGAAACGAGAAGAGATTATTATATTAATTGAGATGGTAGAGGAAAGAGCTTGTTTATGGGATGTATCACATTCAGACTATCATAATGAAATTCATAAGCAAAATGGATTACAAGAAATTGCTTCCAAATTAAATATACCAATGAAAACAATAAAATCTGGAAGCGGTAGTAATGAAATTGATAGTGATGACAAAACACTGTAGTAGAATGACAAATGAAAGCAATAAACATTTTATTGCACTAGTGCAATAAAGAACCACTTTTTCTACTAAATATAGTTCAATAAAGTTTTGTTTTTTGCATGAACGTAGAAAAATATAATTATGTTGCCAGTCAACTTCCCCTTCCCAACAAAAATATTCTTTAAATTCCTCTCTAATATTCTTTACTGACGTGGTGGGATTTTTATGCACATTATTTCTACTCAATACAGTACCAAAAGTCATTGATCCATCGTGATCCACAGTGCTGTCGGTTTCTAATCCACTCCTTAACCCAAATACGTTTTTTTTTGTAACTAGACGTCGTCTCCTTATTCGTGATATTAAACGATACCTATAGTGGCTACCACTACAGCAGTTTGATCTGCATTCATGTTTCAGCATTTAACAACAACATTCAACCTTCACACACGGCCAAGATGTACAATACAATAAAATAAACTGCAATGAATGCCAAAAGTTGCAATGAAGCAATGCAACTAGAAACACAATGTGAACAGCCTGCTGCATTTTTAGGAGTAGCAATCATATATAAAGTAGCCGCAATACAAAAAACTGCGAGATAATGGCTGCTTTTGGTCTAGGTATGAACAGGACAGGCAACTTTTGCAGCTGCAGTAAAAAAACTGCGCAGTAAATGTAGCCGTGTCTGACCTTAGCTTAAATGTAATAGGCAACACATTGCATTGAAAATTGGTAGACACATGTTTTGATACCACTTCTTTATGCAAAATTAATAAGTATTTCGTCACCGTGTAATAGCAGAGTAGTCTACAAAAGATTTTAAATCCTTGACAAATACTGCTACCTAGCAATAGCTAAACTATTTATGGCTCAAAAAGTACCGATACCTGTATATTACGTGATATTATGGTTAAATATGGCGATAAAAACAATCTGCGTATCGACATAAATAATTTTAAGTTTACTACAAAAAAGTTAACACTACTTTTTACTGCAGCAAAATGCATATAAAAGTTGAACTTATGAAAGGTTTATTAGTCTAAGAGCCAGTGGCCGGCAACCTATAAGTAAATGATTATACCTGAAATTATGCACAGTGAGTCTCTTATACCTATCACTCATGAGGTGATGACTCGCTAAGCCCGGCGAGGCCGGCTTAACTGTCACTCAGGTGCGAGAGGTATAAAAATTTAACCAACTTTGTTACTAAATTAACAAAGCTGCCGTTTGAAAATTTTAAAATTACAGATCTAACAAATTAGGCATTTATTTTTATTATTTATTATATTTGACACCTTTTTACATTAAAATAATATAAATAACAAATAACCTCTATTTCTGGCACAGGTTCTGAGATTTGGTGATGTTGATTACAATGCTTGACATTTCTGACAGTTTTTAACGTCAAAATCAGATTTAATCAAATACTTTGAAAATTTATAATTTTTGCCAATTTCACAAGTGTCTGCCATGACCTTAGAAGCACGGTAATCGTCTGCCTTTGTTATTTTTATATAATAATAATTGTATATTTTCAAACGGCAGCTTTGTTAATTTAATAACGAAGTTGGTTACATTTTCATACTTCTCGCACCTGAGTAACTCTTGAGTCGGCCTCGCCGGGCTTAGCGAGTCCCCACATCATGAATGATAGGTATAAGAGACTCACTGTGCAAAATTTCAGGTATAATCATTTACTTATAGGTTGCCGGCCACTGGCTCTTAGACTATATGTTCATTTTTCTTATATTAATTGTTGAAGTTTATGTAAAAATTCCATAACAATTTGGCAATATAAATACTAACACTACCTAAGTTGAACTTTCTAGTATCCAATAATGTATAATTTATTTTGGTAGCTTTAACGGGATTTAAAATTCCTAAATTAAAAAATACATCGACATTCCACTATTTTGAGCCACAGACATGGTCACCTTAACAATAAAAATATCGATGCAGGGTAAAAATAAAAAAAGTTAGGGGACACCCGGGTTTGAACCGGGGACCTCTCGATCTGCAGTCGAATGCTCTACCACTGAGCTATATCCCCTTTTTCCTGAAGGATCATTTTTGGGCGATATGTAGTGTGGCATTTCCATTATTCCGATTATCATAAACATTGCACTCACGCAGATTTGTTTTATTAATACCTAAAGAACGCGTTCACAAATACTGTTTTAAATTTAGTGTTCATACATAGGGTAAAGTGAAGTAATTTATTTCAAATGATTGATATTTATGCGACTACTTCTTGAAGAACAAATCAACATTAGATGATCACCCTATTATTCTTTAAAATCAAATCCTAGATTTACTGAGAGCAGCAGCTGCTAATGCTTTTCACCCGGAACTCATTTTGTTTCCAATCTTCAACTTTTTTTGCTTCTTGCTCTACATACTTAAAAAATGAAAAAAATGTTTTCTTTAGTTTTATTGGGTTTTTGCCACACTTCTGAAAAATAATAAAGTTTAATTAAATAAGTCCTTGCGCCAAACGGATCAGTCAAGGGTTATTTTTTAAACTAAGTTTGCCTAATCAAAAAATCTCACACTGAAAAAAGCAAGGTGTTAAATGTTTATATGATAGAGCAAAATTAATTTCATCAAACAATGATATTTTTAATAACTAAAATGTATTAAAAATGTTTTAATAAATAATGAATACCCTCCAAATTTTGTTGATAGAACATTAAAAAATATTACAGATAAAACGAACACTGTAAGACAAATAAAAGAAATTAATCATACAATAAAAATTCCATACATTCCTATATTATCAGAGAAGTTAAGAAGAATCGGTAATAAATTTAATATTCGAACAGTTTTTCAGACAACTAATACTTTACGATCATTTTTGTCTAAAACGCGTCCAAAAAATGATATACAAAATTCAAAAAATTGCATCTACAGCATACCTTGTGAATGCAATAAACATTATGTTGGAGAAACGTCTCGGCCTATGAATGTTAGAGTTGAGGAACATAAAAATTACATATAAAGACGGGAATTTGAAAAATCCAAAAAACGGTCATTTGATTCAATGGGGTTCGGCAAAAATTTTAGGGAAGGAAGATAATGCAACAAAAAGAAAATTAAAAGAGACCGCGATTATTTTGTTGAACGGAGATAAGTGTGTGTCAAACTGTTCAGTAAACATCGATCATTGTTGGCTACAGTTGTATCAAGAAGAAGTAACAATAAAATAAACATCATTTAACATCTCTATGGAAGCAGATAAACAAATTTTAAACTGTCAAACTTGACATACGTTTAATATTTTTACTACGATTTTGAGAACGAAAACATGCAGAGAGTTTTTTGTCAATAATACGGAAGTGCGCGATAGTGATGTGATTTTTGTTATTTTTTACTTTCCTGCTTTTTTCAGTGTGAAATTTTTTGGTTAGGCAAAGTTATTTTCAAAAATAACCCTTTACTATAGCTTTCTCAAATTAAATGGTCCACCCGGTATAATCAACAATCCACCGTGTACTATTGCTAATAATTTTTATCAGTGACTTGAAAATAAGTAAGTATGTTCTATTAAAACAACTATCTATGCATCCTACGTGTATACCATATATTTGAAAAAACTATTTGTACATTGGAACCAAAACTTCTCTGGTAGGTTTCGAGTAATTCTGTTTCCGCTGTACTTTTGCGTTCATGTACAAGTGAAACGAGGGTACGCACTCCTACATTCATCCTGCTTTTAGCACCTGCCAACTGCCATCTATTTCGCGGCACGTCCCGCTTTTCCCCGGTTTAAATAAAATGATATTTACATTACCTTCTGCCAAGAGCCAAATTATCTAGGCGGCAGGTATGCAAGTTCTGTGTTGCTCTCACTCTCAAATACATAGTTTGAAATTATACATTTTACTCTTGAGCCGTAAGCTAAAATGTAAATATTAACAGTGGGAATCAGCTAAAACTTATGTTGGACAAATAAGAGGGAAAATTTGTGACTTAAATATGCATATGTCATTAAATTGAAGGGGTTCAAAAACTAATTTTGACTTTAAATGTTTTTATGATATAGATGCATCTGTTTGATAGACAACTGAAAATTATTGAGTTAGGTAGTCTCTCACACGATACGCTACTGTAAAACCTATAAAAGAACAGGTTTCACAAATGACGTAACTCGCTATTAAGAAGGTCTTATTGTTCAGGAGTAGTTTAGTATTACTGTATTAATACTACCTGAAGTAATAAGATTTACACCTCATTTTGCCTAAACAATAAAAAATTTACCATAATCATAAGAAACTCAGCTGCCCTTGATAGAAATGCTTCAATGTCTGAAATGTATAGAAAACTATAAAAACTAACCTGAACTAATTTAATTTTATGGCAGACTAACAGTACTTATTATAGGATCTATTGAAATATTAATAGTGTCAGAATTACCACTGTTTATTACGATCAAAGGCCATTGTGTTATCTTCACTTTTTTTTTTCTTTACAGTCTTTTGTATTCCAAACCGATTTGGAATAAAAAAGTGCATGTTGCAGTTATTTAAAATGTTCATACATATCTTAGAGAGGCTATGTATTGTTAAATTAAGCTTATTTTTAAAAATATTAAGTTTTAATAATGGTTGCCGCAAGACTATCCTGCTCGCTTACAATTTTGCCACTGGATTTTGCAAAAAATTGAACAAAATGTTAGGTTTACCGCTGGCATATTGTTTACCGACGAAGCTAAGATGCTATTTATTTATTTATTTATCTAATAAATCCTTATCTCCATGGTATACACCCAATTGCAAGGTAAGAACAAAGAGTAAATCGTATGGTACAAAAAACAAGCATAATAAAATATAAAAACTAAACCAATCTTAACAAAACAACAAAAATACAACGAAAAAAACAAGTAAACAAAAACTAAAACCAAGAGGAGAACGCACAACAGAGTCAAGGTAGAGAGGTAAACATGAAGTTGAATAAATACAAATAACGTAATAATCAAATAAATAAAATTAAATTGAACAAAATGAAATGAACAAAAAAAATGCCAGTTCTCAGTGCAATAATGTTTTGGAGATGGTTGACAAAGAAGGACTGAAAATATCCAAATTATTTTCCCTGTTGTACATATCGCATATTGAATATAACGGAGAGAACTTTGTCCTCGGCGTTGGTAAATAAAAGAAAAATTATACCTTCTTAGCAATTCATCAATCATGTGGAAAGCCTTGTTCTGGATAAAAACCGACACTTTTAAAAGTCAAATACTCAAGTTCTCAGCGAGAACGTTATAGCCTGGAGTCCAGACTACTGCCGCATATACTATAGTAGCTTAATTCTCACATATGACGCATCAAGAGTCTTAATTGCAGCACTATTTGTAAAATCCCGTGTACATGGAACAGTAAAACCAAAAGATTTGGAAGCTTGCTATCAAATAGAACGCCAAGATCTCTGAACATGTCCACTCGCGAAATAAGAACGTCATTTAGTGAGTAGTGATAAGCAATTGGCGTTGATTTTTTCGTGAAAAACAACAATGTTTAGATGAAGATTGTTTGTAATACACCATTCACTAATTAATTCAAGATTTCTATGAAGTTTGATGCAGTCCTGCACACACTCGATCCCTTTATGAAATTTAACAACATTGATAAACAAATTGAATAACAGAGAACCCAATACCTATATTGGACCACAATAAACACGTTTGTTTTGATGAAAACCCTAATGCCATAATAATATCTCGATTTGAACATCAGTTTCCTTTGAATATATGGTGGATATTATTTGAAATTTTCTTGTTGGGCTTTACTATTTACCAAAAACCTGTGCCTCCTAGAGACATCGTTTTACCTGAACCTTGACGATGTTCCCTATTCGCTAAGACAAAGAATGTCGTTTATGCACGATGTGGTTCCCCCACATTTTAGTTTGACTGTTCGTGAATTTTTAAATGTAAAATTCGGTAGTAACGTGATTGGAGTACAGGTCATATACATAATCATCATTTACAGTATACGTGATTGGAGTAGGCAGTCAAGAACCAGGTCAACTTTGGCCGCCCAGATCACTCGATATGAACCCTATTGATTTTTTTTTTGTTTGAGGACATCTCAAGACATTAATCTACAATTTGATGGGCAGCTACATCAACAAATTATAGTTGGTTGTGATGTCATAAGAAGAACTACTCCTGGAATTTTTGCACGTGTTCGAGCTGCAATTTCAAGAAGATCTAAACTAAAACATGTATTTTGGCTGAAGGTGGCCATTTCCAACATTTGTTATAATAAATTATAGTAAAGTGATTCCATTGTTAATTAATTATTTTGTTATTATTTTAAGTATATGAGTATAGTAAACATGCACTTGATCAAATAAATCAATTTTTTGTTAGACGGTTTGAAATACAAAAAAGTGTAAAGAAACAATAATGAAGATAATTCAATGGCGTTATTTGTACTATTATACAGGGTGATATATATTTTTTGGTAAATATTGATCGATGATACTCACATCCGCCACTAGTAAGTTTCAAAAACTGGTAATTTTTGTGCCAATTTGGTTACATTAAACGGTTTAGAAATTAAATGATTTTTTTTGACACGTTGTAGTTGAACAATAACTGTCCTAAGACAAAAAACAACACATTTCGCAAGCAAACATTTCGTCCCCCTTGTTATTTTTTGACGTCAAAGATAAGTTACACTATCCACATATCCGGGCTTCATTCGAAACACAAAGAATCATCCCACGCATTCGAAACCGTGCTGAAATGGCACGGCCAAAGCTGACCTGACAATAATTTGCAGTTGCATAGACTCCTAACATATATATCTTTGTTGCAGGCGGATGTCTGCGGTGGATAGAACGCCATCAAAGCACATCCTACGGATTACACAACGAAATGACAGCATAATAAATAAGTGAGTGACGCACAACTCGGAGGACTGAGGCGGACATGTGAGTACGGAGTCAGTATTGTTTTCTTCGGCAGGTTGATACCTGGTCCATTCGACACTTGTGAACGTGTCTTTTCCGCTTTGCTGCCGGTGCATTCTAAACGCCAGTAGAGAGGAAGAGGCTGGTGCACATGTTGACAACTGCCGGAGGGCTCGCGTCTGATTGTGGGATGTCGGATAACGGGCTTTGCCAAGAAGTTTGACGCGTGTTAGATAGATTCTGGGAGATACATTGTTTTGATGTGGTTTCAAATCGCTTATTCAATTCCTACTCGTCATTGTAATAAAATCAAAGAAGGTGTGGATGTAGTGATCCACCACTTCTCGTGATTTTCAACATACGTGAGTTGAAATCAAGCTGAATTTAAACAAATAAGTAATTAACATTAGTCCAAAGTCAAGTCAATAAATTTAGAAAGCTTTTCGCAAAAGTTCTGCCCCTTTGCCAACTATGACACTATTATAAACTGTGACTGTGCTGTAACTTAACATTCGTAGAATTAGAATATCAGAAGGTGACATAATAAGTGCTATTAAGTGCTGTAAAATGTTCGAATTTGTGCTGTTTTTAGGTACAGAAATCTCGAAAAATAAAATACGTATTACAAAATATCAAAAATAAAATTCTTGATGTTTATCTAAGCTCTGACTTATCTAAAAAAAATTGTTTAAATGTACAGGGTTAATAAAATAGTTTGACATACTTAGCTGTTATAAAAACATTTTGGGCCCGTTTGCCCAGTTTCTACAAACTAACACAAATGTTTCTACTTCTTGTATGTTTTTCCGTTTTGAATTCGCAAGTTATTGGCAGCAACTATGATACGTTTGCGTAAATCATCAATAGTAAGTATTCACTTCCAAATTATTTAGTCAGGATATCCTGGCAGCCATGGTACCGGTCCTCCTCGTCTAATCCCTTGGTATTAATGCTTGTACCCACCGTACATGGTATGGATATAAGCCTCGTGTATGATATGCCACACTGCTGCAATACGCCTTGGACGTCTTGGACCTAAATCTCTTCCATAATTCGGTTTCAAATTTTTTTCGCGTTGTTTTACACTTGCACTCACTGCCCACCGCGGTAAAAGTAGCTACATTTGACATATGTTAAAACGGTATCCATCAACTCCAAGTTGCTATACATGTAAGCCATTTTTGACACTTGAAAAACTAATGTAATCTCTCGTATCACAAAAACGTTTAATACCTACAAAAAGTAATGGGATTTTAATATTCGAAATCGCCTGGCTAGAGACTACCTGGCCTGGCTAGAGTAGCCCAGCGATGTAAAGGTTGAAAATACTACAACTTCAATAATTTAACTCGAAAACTATAAAGATTTTACAAACATTTTTTACGATATTATCTCCATTTGTCATGAAGCATTTATTCCCAAATTCTTTTAGATAAGTTCTGAATCACTGATTATATCTACAGTTAAATAGAAAAAATATGTAATTTGAAAAATTTCTGTAGTTAAAAATTTGTTGGTTAGACCGTTTTCTGTCGTTTTACTTTGGCATTTGAGAATATTCGCAGGTGGCATGAGATAATATTCATTACTTGCTAAGCTCCATATTATTTAGTCTAAATGTCTAAAATTAGGTACTTGTATTTGTCACCATTTCAATTGTAGGTAATTTTACCATGGGACCTGTTACCAGCCTTTTTAGTAAAATATTGTGGAATACATATTTGCTAAATCTTTAAAAACTATTTTTAATGCCATACTTAAATCTAGTCTCTCCAGAAGCATGGAAATCTTCTGGAATAAGTCCTGTTTATAAAAAAATTGGATAATAATGTAAATTACGGGGTTATTGCGATTATAAGTAATTTCAAGCATTTTTGCAATAGTCAACCACAATCGTTTATATTCTCACATTGAGAACTATATCTCCCAAGATGAACACGGATTTGTCAAAAAACGATCGAGGACAATAAACCTAGTCAACCAAGAGCAATATATTTCTAAGGTACCTACTAGATAGGGGTAGCCAGGTTGGCGTCATATACACCAAGACATTTTATCGTCTTAACCATGATTCATTGATTAATTAATTACATTTTGCGAGCTTATCTGACCCTCTCTTAATTTTATTTTGCTCATACTTTACAAACAGTTTTTAGTTTGTTCCATGGAGTCGCTTCCGATAGAGTAAATTTCCGCAATTGTGTTCCTCAAGGGTCTATTCTAGGGCCTTTATTCTTCATTGTATTTATTAATGACTTGACTGAACTACTCGTATTAAATATTTATGCGGATGATCTTAAACTATTTAATGAGATAAAGTCAATATCTGATTATGGTAGATTGCAAAATAACTAAATTACACAATGTGAAGAGAATTCTTCAGGTACCATTAAAAAAACTGAAAAATTTCATTGTTTTGATTGAATTGTTGAAATGTCATTACAGTAGTGTTCATTATTTTATCGTTTTGTCAGATAAGTTGCCAATAATTGTCTATGTATGTATAAGTATATAAATAATTTTATTTATATACCAATGTTGATGTGTTTTATTTTGTCCATGATTACTACGTTCATTTCTATGTCAGAAGTTTCCTTGATGGCAAAGTCTACAATAGATGGTAGGATAAGTCTAATAAGAGAAGAGAAATTTGGAAACAATTCATTCGTAAGAATTAAGGACTGAATCACAGGTCAGTGATTTTGAATACTGATACTGACCAGATGACTTAATATAAAACCATTCAATTACTTTTGAAGAAAAAGAGCAACATGAACCATTGAAAAATATCAAATTAAGCCTCCAGACCAGACCAGACTGAACAGATCAATTATTTCAACACAGATAAACTGCTTCTAGCATTTTTTCTAGTTCACTTAAAATCTACTGCAAATGTATGAATACTAAAGGAGAGCATGGTATGGAATCCTTATTTTGCAAGTAGAATAAATTGAAGTAGAGATGGCAATGAACAGTTTTCATAAAATATAAAGGAAATAAAAGGCATAAGAAGAAGAAAATCGGTTAAATTGACGAGTTTACGTTGTCAAAGATGAAGAAACTAAAGATATATGTGTGGTATGAGGGTATATAAAAGAAAGGCGAACTGATTGTGATTATTTATTTTAAAATCTGTTTAAACATTATGTATAACTTTATAGACTAAGTCATCAGCTATAATTCTTGTGGACGCAAGTGGTGACATTTGACACTTAAGTTACGTGGAGGATAAAAATCGACCGCTGGGGCAAAAACCTACATTGACTAAGCTATAACAAAAAAATGGAAATTTCAAACAAAATTTTTGAATGTGATACATGCAACATGAACTTTCGACACTTCAGAAACAGGATCGGATATTTCAAGTAAAGTAGAAGCTTTTTTCATATATTTTCAGGTATTAACAATATTGTGTGAAACTAACTACTCAGTGGACAAAAGCCCCAACCTGCGTTGAATTACACCCACAATATCTACCCATATATTCCTTATTATTAGCTTTTGAAACATTTTTTACTGTTTAAGAAAGGTATTTTAAGCTAATATGTATCAAATCTCCTACAATTCTTATCAATGAAGTCATATGCATGGTCTCTGATACCAAACATCTAGGTATGCTAATGAACACCCACAGACAAAACTCTATTCAATTTGAATGGCGAGAAGCCTTAATTAAAAAATCTTATGTTTGGAAAAATAAAATATTTAGTACTGATTTGCTTTTTTCCTTACGTTGTGGGAAAAATATTGCACAACTTGCTGGAAAGAGTATTAACACACTCTTGTGAGTTACGCTACTTTCCTTGCTCATTATGTAACACATTATTCTGAATTATCATTTATAATCAAAGCGTGTCGATGTTAAAAGTAATTAATAATAGGTGCGTTAAACATTCTGGTAGAAACCCAATATACACCCATACGATCATAAAACGTTTATTATGATCTAACAACGGCTCAAAACTGGAGCTTTAATTTAGCACGTTCGATGAAATTTGATTCAGTGAAATAATAATTGCTACTCGTAAGTAAGCTCAAAACACTAACACATCACTGTTTCAAATAATTTTATATCGAATCTGTTTGATTTCACCACATGGAACAATTTGTAAAACTTACTACATATCGTTTTCCTAGGAATTCAACAACAGTCGAGCTACGTTAAATATATTCAACATTTTTTTAAATTTGGTCTAAAACTGTGTTTTTAGTTATGTGCAGATTGCCAGAAAGTCATAAAACTAGATGACTGATGTACACATTAATATGTTTGTCCAATAATAATAAAAGATCGTTTGGAATTTGTTTACTAGCTTCCAAATTTACTGTTACTGCAACATTGTATGATTTGTTTCTTAAAATTTGTTATGCAATTTGTTCACGTAAGGTGCTAATAATATACATTACTATTTTGTTAGTTATAAAGTAGTAGCATTAAAAAAGATGGATTAGGTAATTAGGTACATATTTGCATGTGTTAATATTTTGTCATTAGTAGTTTAATTCTGTGGAAGCTACTTGAATATCTTCTAGTCTAGTCTAGTCTGTTTTTAAATGATGTAGAGTATTAATTAGTTTTTAAACTAGTAATCTTCATATATTAATTTAACCTTGTTAAAAACAAGTTTGTTTTGGCATTCTTTACCAACAGAAGAAAATTAAGTACAATGGGGTTATTTAGCAATTTTTTTATTACATTTTTCTGAATGGTTTTGTAATTTCAGTACAATCTGATAACAATTATATATTTCTGACACCTGTAACGCCTTTAAAATAATTTGATAACATGGACTCGCGTAAACCGCTGTATGACGTCACTGCCTCCTATAGCATGCCAGGTTGTGCTCGCTTACGGTATTTGGGAACTTACAACAGGTGAGAAATCCGTTCAGGCCTCTCAGGGAGATCAAGTGTATGGAGCTAACACTAGATGCGAGGATTATCTGGAAACACAAAATTTGAAAAATGTATTACACAGGTCAACATGAACAATGTGTGCGAGTCGAATCTAATCTGACAACTACAGCCGAGCATATACATTGAATGTTTACCCCAATAATAAGACTTAATTATTTATGATGTATTAACCTCGAAGCCTAAGTCGGGACAGATCATAGCAAGCTTGAAACAGTTGCAGATTTAATGTAATACTGAAAAGTTATTGGTATTATTTCGGCAGCTTTATGTGAGAAAAGGTATCTGAAACATCTTTCTTAGGACCAGAATCATTTCGGCATTGTTTAGAATGCCTTAAAACAGATGGTCTTAAACAAACACTATGATCGAATTGAGGGCTGACTGAAACATGATCGTTGCATAATATACTATTATCTACAACTGTCACATAATGGCTCTAATTTGACACTATTTTGGATGTCATAATGACTTACATTATCCCACATGTGATTTTTAAAATTTATTAGACTCAAATTAGACATTTATTAAATAAACAAAATATGTAAGATCATATGAAAACTCATTTATTAAATACCTGGATTGACAGTAAAATCTTTACAATTGGATAAATTAATTCCTGATGCTGACATGCCTAACGTTTGCTTGGAAAGGTGAAAACATTTTGAGTGTGAACATAATTTTTAGATGTTGATACAATAATTTTGGATGTTGAGAAAACATTATTGGCCTGAAGGCAATATTCTCGCTTTCAAAAGGGAGGTTGAAGATAGCCTAAAGCAGTGCCCAGTATATACATTTGGATTAGGTAGTCTAAGAAATCGTACAATCAGTTTTGTCACATTACTAATAGTATTTCTACCAGGTTGTTTTGTACATTTACCAGATTTATATCGATGAAAGATGCGAACATAATCACAGTTTTAATTTCTTAATTTGACATATTTTCTTACCAGTTCTACTAAATTCAATCCATCAATTCCAGATGTTATAAAAAAACTCTCTAGACACCTTTGTTTTGGTATTGGTTATCATGACTTGGAAGCATAGTCCTTCATTTTTCACATGTTCTACAGATTTATGAGCTTTTCTCAGCAACATGCGCTCGCCAAACACGTAATCAAAATAACCTAAAATAAATATTGGTTATAAAACTTTTTACTAAAAAGCATATTTGTAATACAGCTACCTTCATGAGCAAAAATTCATCATGGTCTGCATTCATAAAAAATGGATATTTTCTTATTTGTTAATATCTTAGATTTTTTAGGTTTGTAGCTTCCTGATGTCGCTTCAGGAATGCAATCAAAGTATTTTTTGATATCGATATTCTTCTTGAGTGAAATTTCTATTCTTATCATTGAGTACCAAAGAATTGCACCAAAGAGATGAAGACTTCTATGTTTTGCTTAGTTCGAAATATACTAATAGTCCTTTGTCGTTATGTTAAATATCTTTTTTCACTATACTATTTTTTATAGCGACCAAATGCTTGTTCGTGTTTCTTCCATGATTTCTCGGGCACGAGATTTGATATAGCACTGGAAGCTTTATTTTCAATATATGATGGTAAATCATCGCTTGAGTCATATTCACGGTAACTTCTTCTAAATAGACGAGTTGTACAGTGTTTATACTTTACAAATCTCATGTACGGTAAAGCCTTGTGAGGGAAAATCCCAACTATTAGCAAATTTTGCTGTAACTGCAACATTTTCTATAATTTTCATCACAAAACTGTCGTTGACTGTCATGATAGATTGTCCGAAGCTCAAGTTAAATTTACTAAGCCCACAAAATGATGAAAATAGTGATAATATTCATGTTTTGCGAAATTCGATAAAAGTTTCATGTAATTTAAATCAAACAAAATTCGCGTGAATATCTGCAAGATTTGCTTTTATGTGGACAAGACTTAATAATGTCTACATCCCACTTATCGCGTATAGCTAAATAACTATTAAAGCTAGTGTTAATCTCAATATTTAAATGAGTATTCACTGTATTTAATAAATTGATTCCAAGTACCCAACTATTTGTTGAAGTATATCATTTGCTTTAAGACAAATCTTCGATTTCATTAATTTCCAATATTTTGACGTGTTGATTATGTTTGTACTTCTAATCCATAGATTGCTTACTAATTTGACAAGTTTCAGGCTGCCAGCTGCTATGTCTCATTATAATTTCAATGTATAATTAGAGTGCAAATCGCTTTTAATAAATATATAAATCACACCTTTCCTGCAATTAAAATAATATATAATTTTCTTATGTCATCATCTAATGACTGTTTTATATTATTATTTAACAACTGCTGTTCTCTTAACAGTCCTGCAATTTTATGCAAACGTTATAATTTAGTGTAAAATGAATATTTTTTCAGGTCGTACTATTTTGGGACTGAAATTTTATTTCAAATAAATTGCAGATGGGTATGAACGTGAAAGAAGCATTAATTCAAGTTTATTTTTAAACCCATGATAAAACTGAATAAGCGAGAAATATGATGCTGTTCTAAAATAAAATGAATTAGCTAATCTATAAATACTTAACTGTTTAACATTAAAAGAGAAACTACCTTGGTTTTGATTAATATCTATACACGTAATGTGTCTTCATTTAATAATGTCAATCATTAAACCATGAAATCACAATTATTGATTTTGTGATACATAATTTTATAGCTCATAAGTTTCCCATGAATATTCAAAGGTAGGAACGATTTTATTGTTTTCTTTTAATTGTTATATTTTTATAAGTGCGGCTCATCACGTACTTGGAAATACCTGACTGGTAATCGCTATGGAAACTTACTAATAATTGTTAATTACTGCAGTTTATGTGTTACAGTCATATACATTCAGTCTTTCAGTTGCTAGCAGCAGCGTAGACTAAAAAATATATTCTCAAAGTTATCTTTCTCATTCTTTTCTAATTTAACTCTACGGCGCATTCACTGCGACTATTTTCAAAATTCTTATAGCATAATAAGCATAGGTGTTCTCTTCATTATTGACTTGGCAATTTACAAAAAAAATCTCAAGTTTATATTTGTATCTTTAGCAAATATGGATCTTAACTTTCTATATTTAAGAACTGAATAATATAAAATTTAGCAAATAAAAGGAATATTATCTCATGGCATCTGCGAATATTCAAAGGTATCGAAGTAAAACGAATATATGACGTCAGAAGGCGGTCTAACCAACAAATTTTTAGGTACAGAAATATTTCAAAATATGTATTTTTTTTTAATTCAACTGTAGATGTTTATTTATTACTGGTTAGAAATTCCTCAGAGCTATAAAATGGATTATTCACTAAAAACTTTTTTATTCTGTAAGTACTTAAAAGTTGTATTATTTAAGTTCACTATTTTAGGTAAAGAATTATCAATTTGATACCCCAGTAAGAGGTACCATTTCGGGTTTTCGAGAGTCTCTGGTAAGCATTTTGTAAATTGTATCTATTTCTTGTGAAGGGGATGAATAAATTTCATTCCTGGACGGAAAACTTAATTTTAAAAAATTATTTTCAAATAAATATATCCTGTTCATTTCCCTAAACAATTTGTTTATACCTGTATAAAAATAACGTTTTGAAATAAATAAAATGATTTTTGATTGAAATGAATGTGCATTTTGAATCAAATAATGCGTTTATTTACTTCAAAAATGCATATTTTTAATTGTGGGATGTAGAAAAGAAAAATATGTAATATTTGAATTCCTTTTGTAAAGTTTTCAAATGAGGTGTTATAAGGTTATTGTGATAAATTATATTGGTATTAATTTGTATCACGCTGTAAATGTAAAGTAGAGCAATTATTTGTCTCATTGTGTACATGTCTATCTGTTTTTATTAGAGAACCTTTTTTATTAACTGTAAATATTTCTTGTTATATGTGTCGCGAAATAAAAGTTAGTTGAGAACTGAATCTTGAATTATTAACATCATTTAAATAAATAATTACCAGTAAAAATACTACAGTTATATAATAAATAAAAAACCGTAAATAAAAAAAACCTCAATTTTCTACATATCGTCGATAAAAGTATTTTTTTTGAAAGAAAAAATTAGAATTATTTCCTATAAACAGAAAATAACTGTCAATAGGTGCTCGCTAGATGTAGCTGTGCTATACAGGGTGTTAAAAAAAGAGTGTAAAATATTTCAGGAGGTAATAGTATGAACCAAAATAAGCAGAAAAGTCTTAATAAACATGGGTCCGCAAAGTAACGGTTGCGGAGATATGGACCACTATTCTTTTTCAAGCATTTTATTTTATTAGGAATAAACCGACAAAGGAAGCTTTTAACATACAAAAAACAAAGTTACAGAAGATGTTCAAAGTGCCCTACGTCCATTTCCAAGCAGGCACGACATATTCGTCTCAACGATATTCGAACCCTTTCGAAAACACCCTCCTTGGTTTGGATTTCTTGACATTTTTTATTAATGGCCTCCAAGATCGCCTGATCTGAACCCTCTAGATTTCTTTGTTTAGGGATATTTGAAGACATTATTGTATGGTACTCCTGTGAATAGCCTGGAAGAGCTGCAGCTACGGATTAATTAAAAGTGTCAAGAAATCCAAACCAAGGAGGGTGTTTTCGAAAGAGTTCGAATATCGTTGAGACGAAGATGTCGTGCCTGCTTGGAAATGGACGGAGGGCACTTTGAACATCTTCTGTAACTTTGTTTTTTTGTTTGTTAAAAGCTTCCTTTGTCGGTTTATTTGTATCTGTATTTCACGTACTCGGGTATATCGGGTTTGAGAAACATGTACAGCCAGGATTAGCAACTCACCACTTACCTGTTGCGTATCCATGAGACCTAATAAGCTCGAAACCGGTTTATGTTGACTATTTGCTATAGATTTTTCAGGTCGAATTCAATGCTGATCGGGGCATTAGCTCGCAGTTGTATCCTGACATTCCTGAGCAAGATGTTAAATTGGACAGAAATTCTTTGATATATTGTCTTATCATAGAATATAATTAACACCAGAACCAGAAGTGCATGATTCATGATTGAAAAGGACTTTACACAAAATAATTTGAGTAATTGCTATTGTTTTCTTTACTAGCGTAGTAATATAAAAAATGGCTGCTGTGACAAATAAATGATATAAAAGCATCATATACATGTCATTTTCTTATCGGCGGATTGTGGGGTATTTCCAGTATCCTTATTGGAAACGCATGCTAGAAACATTAGCATTTAGGACGTGATGTATACCGAAACTCAGCCTATGTTTACCGTATCACTTGTAAATCGCGGAGGCGACGTACGTGCGTTCGTGTGAAATTCCGCTAACTTCTCAGCCCATTTGATTATGCAGGTCAGGCGACAAACAAGGTGGAGTTATTATGCTCTGCTCTCGCCTCTGGAATCTGGATGTGTGTGTAAGTAAGAGTTGGCTGAAATTGTGGTTTCAGTGGGGAATCTGTTAGTTTGAAAAATATCTCTATTTTCTGCACGATGTATAATATTTGGGGGAGAAGTAAATAGTTTTGCAAAGTAATTTCAACAACCAATTTATAGTCAAGATTCTGCCTCTTAGTGTTCCAATATTTACGATAATTAATTTTTTAATATTTTTAAATTTAACCGTGCTTTTCTACAATTATCGAAATGTAGAAGAAAAACACACCTTTTTATAACAAATATTTTTATACTTTTTTATTTGGAATGAATGAATTATTTAAATGATTTAACCAATAAAATCCAAAGTGGCTTCGTTATTTATCTAGAACTTCATATGTGGAGTTTATTCTGATCCGAGACGTGAAATCTTTTTACGTGTGGTGCAGCAAGGTAAAGAAACTGGCAATTTGCGGCCAAGGCCTGGGCAAATGGGTGAACCATTAGACCTAGAGTGAATCTCGAGAAGAGGTTTTAAAAAGCCTGGCTTCAGCACTAGGACAACTGTCGTGCAATTTGCGATGTCAACATCCATACGACTTACTCTAACCCTATGTAATAGTATTCACAACACGCATTATTGGGTATTGTAAAATCCGGATGTCACTCGGCGAACACACTTTCAACAACGATTTTCAATAAATGTGTGAGCTGAAATTGTGAATGGAATACTTATTGGCCCTCTCATTCTGGAAAATCGGTTAAGTGGTGCTCCTTATTTACTTTTTTGCTTAATAATTTATCGCAAATCTCGAATAGGACTACAACTGATAACAAAGTACTTCCACACATATCAAAAATTTCGCCGGACTTTCAAACAAGACAACAAATTTCACCAGATACATTTTACATTATTTGTCTTCAGCTATAATATCACCTTGTTTACGAATATATTCTGTAAACATTCGTTTAGGTGTCATGAACAGTTTAAAGGGTTCAACGAGAGATGAGAATTATTAAGAATGACAGTTAACATCGACTGATATGTGTCATATTGCGCGAGAGAATGTACTTGTGCGGTCGTAACAATAAAACTGAAATGAATCTTGTTGCAGCCAAGTCTATTCCTTGGTTTATGGCGAAGAAACAAAAACAACATCGAGTTGAGGTCTAGCATCTTGTTGAGTCGACAAACAATGACGATACATTCCCTAAGAATATTAACACATATAACGAGACATTTCTTTACGATTATAACATAAAAATTAAAGCTTTCTTTGAATAGAAGGTAGTTTTTCATCAAGAATTTGTTCCCAAAAACCACGAGATTTTAACCCTGTCGACATTTTTTTTGTCTCCCAAGTTGGAGATCGCCGTCAAGGACGAAAATTTGACACAATTCAGAAAATAAATCAAAAATCGATAAAGGACAAAGAATTCTAGCATATTACATACCTTGAACAAAACAAGAATTGTGTTATTAGACAGGGGAAGTACTTCTGTACATATTGATTACTGTAAAATCTGTAACTTAATAGAATGATCTTATAGGTAGTTCCAATCATTGGAATTTTGGGTGCCTGCAGACGTGACGAATTAGTAAAAGTGAACGTTAAAGATGTTGAGGACAAAGAATCTACTTCGACAGTTACTATTCCTGATTCAAAGACAAAAAGAAGTCAAACTTTTACTGTCACAAATAAAATTCAAAATAATTCTATCAACTTTTTGTCATTCTATAGGAAGTATGTATCCTTGAGACCTAGAAACGAAAACACACCAGTACGATTATTCTTCAAATTTAATAACGGCAAGGGTTTTAATCAAGTGTGCACGAAATTTGCTGAAAATGGCTGATTTTTCACGAAATACAGAGTATCTCTTTAAGGGAAATTTGACCAAAATGAAGGTTTTTAATGAATTCTCATTTAAAGTGGATGTTCTATATAACACTCCAGGCATTGTCGTGGCGAGATAAAACTTTTAGATATGATGAACTATTAAGGTAAATTTTATATACACTTACTGATTCTATTTAAATTTAACTTGTCTATTATTATGAGAGCCTTTGTACTCTTAAATTAGAGCACTAATGGCTTGATTGCTGTACAATACCAGTTCTTCTGTTCTTTAAGAAATTATTTGACTGTAGATTTCATGTCTTGAATTATTAATCAGCTGAATATTAGTAAGGAGACGTCGATTCTTCATTAACACCCTGTTTGAACTGGTGTACACAAGTGCCACAAAGCAGTGTTAACTTACAATACTATAAAGAAGACTATTTAGAATATTGCGGTCAGACTCGTAAAATCTATTTCCAGATGAGATTTTAAAAACTTAATAAGATTTTCATGTTTCTATATTCAAGTTTCTTATTTATATCACCATAAAATTTATATCTACGTCTGCCAGCGAGTGCATAATTCAAATAATGTGTTTTGGTTTCTCGATGCACAGAGCATTTTTTTTTTGGTTTGTTTTACGAATTCCTTCGAAATTTGGCACGAGATCTATAAACTGTGCGGTTATTCACTGATTGATTTTTGAGATACATAGTTTTCAATTCACGAAAAAACTTTTGGCATAAATCTACGGAATATTTAAACTATAACGCAGAATGTCATACATTCAGAAATTTTTATTGTTGTAAAACATTAAACAAGCTGAAAGTTTGAGAAAAACATATACAGGGTGTCTGGAAAAGTTGGTACAAAACTTAAGACGGTAAAAGTAGAGCCAAAAAGTACTGAGATATGGCCTAACATTTTTTCTGATTAAGACAGTGGAATGAAAATTGTGGGCAATAATCTTACCACAATCCTTAAGTATCATAAGTTTATCAAAATTAGTTATAAATAAAGGTAGTTTAGTTTTAAGTATTCCTTTGAATTATCAAGCGAATAATATTATTTTTTATGAATTGGTCTCTTTGAAAAAAAAAATGTCTAGGTCCTAAATTAGAGCCTTGCGGAACACCTGAAGATGCAGAAAAAGAACGAGAAGTAATGTTTTGATATCTGACCATAATTTGCCTACTTGTTAAATATGATTCCAATAGAGTTATTAACGAGTCTGAAAAATTAAAATCTTGCAATTTCGCTAGTAATAGGTATATGGTGGTTTATATGATCGAAGGCTTTTTGGAAGTCCGTAAATATTACGTCAACTTGCCCTCCATCATCCAAAGTTTCAGAAATAACTTGAGAAAAAACTGCAAGATTCGATATAGTAAATCTTCTCTGCACAAATCCATGTTGGTGTGGGAATATCAATTGCTTAGTCAGATAGTAAATTTTGTTATGCAAGGTGCATTTAACGACATTAGAAAAATTGCACAGCAAAGATATAGCTCTATAATTCACAATATCATTATGGTTTCCTTTTTCAAATATTAGACACACATATGCTTTTTTCTAAAAAAAAAAACGGAAATGTGGCATGTTTTAGAATAGCATTGAATAAAATACACAAAGGCTGAACAAGTGGATACGGACAATCTTATAGGATAAAACTTGGAATACCATCAACGCACATTGTGAAAGAGTTTTTAGATCTTCTAAGACTAGATAAAATCTCTTCTTTAACAGTAGAATTGGATAAGACTGAATAAACACGCTATTGAAATATTCACCAAAGGCATTTACAATGTCGGAAGGGTTGGACAGTTCTTTATTATTATAAAAGATGACAGCTGGAATACGAGATGAGCCTTTCTTTTTTTGAATAAAATTCCAAAATTTTTTAGAGTTGTTAGATAAAGATGTTTACAGTTAGAACAATGCTTCCTAAATACATTATAATGTTCAGTAGTTCTATATTTTCTAAATTTTTCGTGGGCAGACGCCTTAACATGAATAATCCTAATGATCTCACCCGTGAATCAGGGGGGATAGTGATAACGACGAACATAAGATGTTGACGAATACTTAGGCACAGCTGCATCAAACAGACCATATAATTTATCATAAAACTTCAAACACATATCCTCCACATTACCAATACCATAAAGAAAAGTTCAATCAACTTGACAAATGAGATCGTATAATAACGGAAAATTTGCTTTTTTAAAGTTGTAAGCAGTACTTGAAAAATTCATTAGAAACTCATTTTGAGACTCAGACCTTTTACAGAATGTAATTAATACGCTATATAACGCTATCAAATGATAATCACTTGAAGAAACACTATTGTAGAATTCGATAACTTTAGAGCGTAGACCATTAACATTTTGATATAACAAAGTTAAGCTGTAATTGGGTGAGTCTAGTTTAAATTTTCTTTAATAATTTTGGGTATGCCATTGACGTACCGAATTTTTAAATTAGACTCACCATTACTTCTACGAACATTCAAATCATCCTTAAGCTTTCTATATAACTGAATTTGCCAGGGAGTTCTATCCGAGGAAACAAAAACATGTTTAAAATTATCCAAATTACGCAACTTCGAGACATTCTTAAGAAAAGTGACAACTTCTTGTTCATTGCGTAGAGACATTTTTAAAGGTATATCAGGACCCTGTACACGACGCCTTAAACGTTGAATCTTCAATTCATCATTCCTGTAGTCTGGAAGAATACTTTCTAAAATGTTATGCGTAATCAGAGTCGTGAAAAATAGTTTCGTTGTCTCAGGAAGAAAGCGTATAAAACAAATTAACAACATTTTTAGAATTTTTATTGATCCTCCTGGTCGAGCAATTTAAAACTGTTTTAGTGTGTATAACACGCAAACACGCACATACAAACACACACATACGTACCTATATTTTTATCCATTTTAATCACCATCAAAAATGATGTCACTTCATTAGGAATGGACGTGGAATTTAGAGCATAAGAAAATTTATATGGCAATAATGAGAGTACAGGGATTACATACAGAACTATTCAAATGATTGGTAGCTTTTTCGTAATTTCATTTGTAATGGTTTTCAAATTTCGTTTTTCTGATGCGAAATGTATTTTTAGATTTTTTTGTCTCTTGGGAAATTTTGATGATTGTTATTATACAATATTCGTGTTTCACTTCATCTGTTATCTACACTCCAACAAGGAAATATTGGCATTAGGACCATCCAAGTATCTAGTAACTTGACTGGTCAGAAATATTATTTGCCATTCTCTATTGAATCTACTCTTTATGAGACCGATATTATATTTAACAGACAGGTCATTTAATCAGTAGGCCTTTCATTACAAGAATAATGACAATCAGTGTAACTTATTGGCCATTCAAATGATCTAACATTGTTAACATTAGATGGCTAGAATGTTCCTAATTAAAATATACATCAATAAAACGTTTATTAATATGTAGAGTTGTTTATTTGACCCAAAAACAAATCAATATAAGTCAAATACCTAACTAAAATAATTTAGTAAATTCTCTACTTTAGTTATTATTAAAGATAATTCAGTTCAGACTATTGATGTTATGTAATTAATTTCCAAAAATATTGATGAAATATATAAAAATAATCATTAATAAACAAACCTCTCTTAGCAACTATCATGAGTTATATCTAATTGAACATCTGAGCTCTTTGCCAAGAACAAAAACATAAAATTATCAGCTATTGACAATCATATGTAGATTGTCAATATCAGATGTGTATGTTAAGTCACATAACCAATCAATCATATGTAGATTGTCAATGTCAGAAATGTATGTGTCAAAGTCACATAACCAATAAATTCTTAACAATGTGCAATTAGAGATTTTGTAATGATTTTGAAATACATTTTTACTGTGTTCACTAAATATTATTTCCTCTAGTTTAAATTTTTGCCATACGAGAGCGTAGCTTGAGTCGCCAAAGTGTGACGTTGCAGAATAGTAAAACATATATTTAAAAGTAAGTACCCTCGTTTATTAACAACCAACATTTTTATTTAATTCACGTTATTTTTGTTAGCCAACCTTCCATAGAAAGTCCGACCTATTCTTTAGTGAACACCCTGTATACTACGTCATGTCCCACAATAACAACTAATCACAGAAAGACATAAAATCACAAAACTAATTTAGGTTATTGTTTACACGCACGTGTCGTTATTGTAGCGTAAAGTTTTATTGTTTCTATTGTTAGGCGAAACGTTCTTCACCTGATAAGAATTTCAGGAAGGTACGCCTCCTCAAATTGCTTTTCAGTTTGTTGAGAAACAGAAACATATGCGGGGTTCGTGTCTTATGTAAATTATTGCTTCCCGACAAATAGATGTGTTAAACAAATACAACCTGGCACTTTTAAAAACGATTCGGTAAGGGTTATTCACGGTCATATAATATGTGGGTTAGTTTGCTCACTGAAGATACACTTTTGGTTTACCGCAATGCATTTATTTTAGAGTTTATTCGATCAAGGTGAGGTCTCATCATAAATTTGGTATCTAGTTTTTTGTTGTGGTCAAAACACAGTTTGGAAGTAACTTCTATAAATGACAGGTTGAGTTGAGTTTAGTTTTATTGAACAAATTTACATTATTACATTGTAACAATAAGAATAATATATCAATAATAAAACTAACAAGAGTTGTATTCCTAATTATCTCATCATTTTAATCTCCTGCCTAAAGCCTAACAGAACACATAGAAAGATAAATCTTTGATCATGAGTTCTTCACTAAGGCAGTAGTAGGTATAGAAATATTATAAGTTTAAAAACTAAATACATAATGATAATGATTTGTTCATATAAAAACTATATGAAAAAGGAAAAAAAAGTTCATTTAAAAACAAGAAATATACTAAATGGTAAGAAATCAATAATACACATTTTTTGATCTATTAATTGATTGACTTCATTTCTAAGCAAGTAATAAACGCTATACCAAAATACAAATAAAAAGCACAAAACAAACAATATTACTATATTAAATTCCTTCCTTACTTCCTGTGTTTTTGACCGTATTTATAATTTCTTTTCTCTTTCTCCTTGGAAGTAGCGGCAGGAGCTTCCTTCGCCAGTAGCCTAATTCTCTTTATATATTACGCTTCGTTTGCTTGCTTTTCGTCTTCGTAGCTGCCTTTTTTAAATAATTCGAAACTGTTTCCTCTTCTTTGTCTAAATATTTCTCTAGGCTTCTATTATCAGTATCCAAATCTAATTGTTCTTGTAAGAATTTTAGATCTTCCACTGTATATACTTTACTATCTATGATTATTTTACTTTCCTTAATTTTTGCTTCTAGATTTTGTGCTCTAGCAGCCTTCAGATGTTTTCTCAGAAAGGTTTGCTCTTGCCTATCCTCAAAGCACTATAGATACACCACTTTCTTTTAGATTTCTGAACTTATCTTTATTTTGAAATATTGTTTTCTTCTTTAGAGAAGATATAAACTCTGTGACACGATATAAAAAGATAGCAAACGGTACCAAAACCCCTACAAAAACTTCAACTTCGGCGTCTGATTTATAATAATATCGTTTTGGACAAACCTTGATATATCGTTAAATAGTTTGCTAATTTCTTTAGTTCTGTTCATGTACAATCGAATAACGCCTATTTCAATGGAAATAACGGTAATAGTGACATACCACTTAATCTGATAAATGAAATACTGCTTTACCAGATTATCTATACGCTTTTTTCGTAAAAGATTCAACAACTTCCAGTTTTATGTCACAGTGTATTTAGCTGAAAATTTCACACCTCTACTTTAAAACCAATAAGATGCCTTTATTTTGACTCGTTACCATGGCAACCAGAAAGATTTCCGGAAATTTTTTCGAGCCGTTAATTAAGTGGAAATATTTTCACAGTTGATAAGGTAAACATATATAATATACACATTGGCATTTTATCGATATGCTAAATATGGCGGATATTCCTACATATTATGAATTTAGATGAGGGTAGTCAGGTGGACGTTATTTATACTCAATTGTGCAAGGCTTTTCACTGTCTCTGTTATGGTTTCATTCTGACTAAATTGTGTTCCTCTGGCTTTCGTGTTCAATTAGTTGATTTTCTTCAATCATACCTGTGTGACAGAAGTAAATTTGCTCAATACCTAGGGTGTAAATCAAATTTTATACAACATTGCCAGGTGTTTCTCAAGGTTCAGTACTTGGGCCCTTACTATTCATCTTATTTATTAATGATATTTTCAATGAATTCCATTGCCCATCTCTTCTTTACGCTGACAGTATGACAGTATTCAGTATTCACAATTATTTAAATAACATTCTAAAGTATGCGACAGACATAAATTGCAACTGAATACAAATAACTGCGATATTGCCTCTATACTAGAAAAATTAATGGAATTGTGTCAGGTGAAAAATGTTTTTTGCTGAAAATACAGCAAAATGTTACTTGAAAAAATTATTCAGAATGGTAAATTATGACGATGTGCAAAACTACAAAAAGATCGGCCTGCTTTGATGAAATCTTTGTATTTCGATGAAACCATTGGTGAAAATTCGGTTTTATCAAATCTTGCCAATCTTCTTGTAATTTTGCAAAGTAACATTTTGCTGTCTTTTAAGCTTTACCTGAAACCAAAACCGTTTCTACTCGGTGCACTGCATATTTCAAATAGGATTATTTGAAAAAACGGTTACTTCTAACAACTTCAACATTGTATACCTTTTTCAGATAAAATAGGTAGGAAAATCGACTGTTTCAATAGTCAGATGGATACACAAAGCCACAAAAAAGTTCTGTCATTTAAAAGAAGCATGATGTGCCATAGGTGATGCGTTCTACTACTGACGACAACATTAGAAACAAATTTGAATTTCTCCCCCCAAAAAACCCCGATCTTCAAAATGTATGCAAATATTTGGGTTTTTGAAAAAGTTATTTACAAATACCTTAAATAAAATGTTAACTTTGATACTGTATCTCTTTAACCGTCAACTTTTGTTTGAGGTAAGTTTGGCATTATTTTGTCGTTTCTTGCTCTATGTTGCATTTATTTCCGGACACCCTGTATACCTACGTACTTGTAAAACTACACATACTTACGACCTACGTTCGCTCAATAAAATAAATTATAATAATAATAATAATATAATGTCTCTACCCCTCATTCTAATCACCAGGATTAGCCCAGAAGTCGAAGACTTGTGCGGGAGAGGGGGCGGCATATTATTATTAAGCAGGCCGCATTTGCGCCCAGGAACGACTTACGTTGGTAGGCCCTAACCACCATTCAGTGCAGGAATGAGGGAAACCTGGAAAACCTCATTAATTAGGGGGGTAGTTAAATGCCAACCGGTATCAATCTCTCACATTGATCCAAGTCAACATTCTTCCACCCTACCATAACCGCAGAGAGGGTGCCAATCTCTCCACGAATATAGCTTATATACGGTCTACCGGCTGCAGGGGTCGAACCCACAGCGATCCAGTCATCTCGATTCAAGTACTGATGCCTTAAACCGCGCGACCACTGACCGATGCTACTAAATTCTAGACGAACAAACTTCACTTGAGAAAAAACAGATAATTTTCCTATTATTATTTGGTAATTTACTTCATTGTACTCAGTTTGTTAAATGAATAATTTTAGCTCACGTCAGAAGCTTTGAATAATATTTATAGTCCTAGGTAAAGCCTGAAAGTCCCACAATTAAACTTAATCGCAATTACTCGAAATTTATGTGAGGAATAATATACTGCAGTTCACTACATTCGAAGTGACCAGCATAAGCCAGAGATTGATGATAACACGACATTTTCCCTCCTTAATTTTACTAAAATAATGCAAACAGACGTTAATATATAAGTTACTGGCTTCATTAAAATCTAAATTTATATCCAGATTGATTACTAGCACAACATAGTAGTAGCTCAAGCGTTGGAGGAGGTGAGGTGTTTATTATGCAAATACGATGTAGGAGTTTTCCAGTCAGCTGTTCTCTTGGTCATTTTACGTTCAATACGCGCTTCACGCAAAATGAAAATTCAAGCTCGATTTAAAACGGAAAGCAACTTGGCGCCTTTGACATAGTACGAACTGTTACAGTGAAATCAAAATGTAGAAACATACAGGGCGTGGTGTCTTAATGCAGCAAAAATAAAATACACATCATTTTATATCAAAAAGGTATACAGGGTGTTACAGAACGATGTAAAATCTAGGGGCAGGTTATATGTTTAAAAATAAGAAAAAAAGTTTATATAAACATGGGTTCACCCAGCTAGCATAGGAGTTCTATAAATTTAGAGTAATAGAAGTTTTATATTTTAATATTTTATAGTTGTATCTAGAATACTGAATTGTTGCATTAATGTGGTACATGAGACTATTTGGCCTTTAGAAACTGCATTGTTTTTTAAATTTGTTGCAAGAACGTTCTTAGAGCCTAATTTATAAGATAACTGCTAATGTAGCCCTATAAGTGTGTACAATAACGCAATTTTACAGCAGCGGTGCTTATAGAATTAAATTACCGTAAAACCGATGAAAAATAGTGCTTTATAGAATTATACCATCTCCTGTGACACTCTTATAAAATTATTCCGTAATGTCGCTTATAGTTTAATTATAGAACCATTATGTAAGGGGTTGTTAACTTACAATTCTTCTGCGAAACAAATTACAAATATGGAAGCTGCTATCGAACTTAAGAGAAAAAGCTCTTTAAAGCAGTTATAGGAAATAATAATACAGATAAAATCATTATAGAGTAAATAAGAAACAAGAGCCTTTTTGTTCAATAAAAAATGCTATAGATCTACGATTTGTATATGTAACGTACCCATACCCCCATCTGACGAGACATGTCTGTATAAGTACGAAATATTTTGAGCAAAGTATAATGGGGAAATTTGTATAACATAGTCTTGACTTGTAAAAATTATTATCTGCTTAAAGAAAGAAAAATTTATTACGATAGATAAGATTTATTTGATTATTAATAGAAACTAATTTCCTTAGAGAAAATTAGTAACATATTTAATTTAGACTATTCCAAACCTTATTCATTTACACTTCTAGATGTTGAAGTTAAAGCAATTACCATAATGAAATATGATAACACTGTGGATATTAAGTGGCATAGATCTGTTATAGTAGTTGCTTACTAAGCATATTTGCTCTATAATCATTGCAATCGATACAAAAATGTCATATTAGTGAGAATCTAATGGAAGTACAAGATAAAGCCTTTCTGTCTATCGCCATATTGTGATGAAACAAAAAATCTTTATTAAAAATTTACAATATAAATAGGTTAAATGATGTCAATAATAAGCATTATACTTACTTTCTATTTTATATACATTTGGTTGTTAAATTCATCAATTTAGAAAACATTTTTTTTTATTAAATTTCTACCATCATAGGAAATATAAGGTTAACTGAGGGCGCGTCAAAAAATTACCATTATGTACCCCATATTTCACGATAAAACTTTTTCCGCAATTAAAATGTACTGCTCCCTGATAGACAAACCAACTAAGCATTTCGTAATGATGTGAGTACTCCTATGCAGGCTGATTTATTAGTTCTTATTGGCCCATCCATATTATTTCTAACATGTGCGATACAGAAACATTTTGTTGTTAAAAGAAACAATTAAACGATTTTAAAGTTATCTAAATAAAACACCATGCAACACAAAAATTGTATAACGAAGTGCTATAGAATTCTTTAAGATCTGTGAAAACGTTTATACAACAATTCTATAAGCATTTCCTGCAGACCTTGCAGAACAGCTGAAAAGTTCTATAGAACGGTGCCCATTTTTATGTTATAAGTGCTGTAAGAACGTTTTGAAAATGTTCTTAGAACAAACATTGCGTTTTTACGATTTTATAGAACAGGAAATTGTTACCTGGAGCGAAATGCCTTATTTTCGAGATACAGATTGTTCACATTTTTCTGTTTTAAATACTATAGTCTTCGTTTCTTGAAAACCGATCGAGATATTGAGATGATATTTGGTACACAACAGTGTACAAGGGCTACTTTTACCTGTATAAATTTCTCTTGTTATATACTAGCATCAGTGGCGTTCGTACCGTTAAATAATCATTTTTAGCAAATAAGATCGTCATTGATTTTTGGGCAAATTGGTTTCATAAACCCAAGTTAATTCTGCTTAAAAAATGTCTCTTGCCTTTCTCCCCCTGACGCGCCGTTTTCGAGATAAAAAGTAATTTCTTAATAGATATATCGGTCAGTGGTCGCGCGGTTTAAGGCATCAGTACTTGAATCGAGGTGACTGGATCGCTGTGGGTTCGACTCCTGCAGCCGGTAGACCGTATATAAGCTATATTCGTGGAGAGATTGGCACCCTCTCTGCGGGTATGGTAGGGTGGAAGAATGTTGACTTGGATCAATGTGAGAGATTGATACCGGTTGGCATTTAACTACCCCCCTAATTAATGAGGTTTTCCAGGTTTCCCTCATTCCTGCACTGAATGGTGGTTAGGGCCTACCAACGTAAGTCGTTCCTGGGCGCAAATGCGGCCTGCTTAATAATAATATGCCGCCTTCTCTCCCGCACAAGTCTTCGACTTCTGGGCTAATCCTCGTGATTAGAATGAGGGGTAGAGATATTATTATTATTATTATAACAATATACTAACTTTGGAATGCTAATTAAAAAACAGTAACAGATGGTATATGTCAGTTTGTCATAACTCCCATGTCAGAAATAAAAAAAGATAACATAGAGTGTCGAGTGACTTGTTTTTAAAGTGTTTGAAGTTAGCTATCAATACATTTTTTTACAAAATAAATAAACATGGTGAATTATTCCTTTGAAGAATTGACCGACATTCATTTCAGGTATTATAAAGCAAACGGAAATTCGAATGAAGCGTCTCTATATTGCATTCCCTGACCGCCAATTATCACTTGCAAACACTTTTTCGAATGTTCATAAAGGTTTGAGGGAAACGGGAAAAGTAACAGGGATATTTTTAGATTGTGGGGTGCAAAAAATTGCACCAACAGTGGAAAATCAGGAAAATCTTTCAAGCGGTTGAACAAAATCCTGCAATAAGTACAAGGCGTCTGGCAAATTAATTAGGGGGACTTTTAGTTCATTTTGATGATTCATTCTTTCAGTCTCATTCACCTAACTGAATCATTCTATTGAGTAATTCATTTGATTCAGTATGGTTGAGAATTGTATATTTGTAATTCGACCTTCGTTCAGTCTCGACATTCAAAATCGGAGTTTGCTCTGTGCACTGTTTCATAACTCGCGTTGTATCGTAATAATTTAGAGGCATATATAACATACATGTATAGGCAAATATCGTGTTTTACTGTCATGTCCTAATTGTATATAAAGTTCACATAGACCTAGTTCGGGGATGATAGAGTAAAAATGTAAAAGTAAAAAAGTACATCAGTATCTACAGATTTAACAAGAATTGTTTTACCATACGAACATTCATAAATACAGTGTAAAACAATTCTAGTGTGTGCCTCATATTGATTGGACATAAGGGCTGTCATGAGTCCTTTTTTGTTGATAAGAATAACGTTCTGTGGATCGTCAAATCCTCCGGCTATAATTAATACTTCTTGTTCATGTAGATGTTTTTCAGCATTATGAAGTATATAGTTTGTTAGAAATATTAATAAGGAGCGTTTATTTTCAGAAGCCTTCAAAAATTCTCTAAATTTTGGTACTTTTCTTATACCAGTTACATTAAATACCACTGTATCGAAATCACCCCGTCGACATCTTTCACCATATTTTAATGAACCAGGGGCGTAACTATCAAAAACAATAGTTATTCTTTGGGCACTAGTTTTCCTTGCCAAGTTTAGAATATTTTTTAGAAAGGTGTTACCCAACTCATCAAATGTTGAAAATAATGTTTCATTTAGTTCTTGGACACAAACAATTCCATCAATTATAATTATATCTAGATTTGGGCATTCAGAAACTACGTTAGTATAAGTCTCAATTTTGTTACGATGTCGGATTTACAATCTTTGCGCATTGAACAATCTTCGTGAAAAGAGAGAGAGACTAACGTAAGTTCATCGGATAAAATATTTACCAGATCCATTTCTTGAAAACGCTCCGCAAATACTACTCTGCGCAACATCATTTCTGACCCTATATGTGTTTTTTTTTTAAATTATATTTAGTTTAACTTTACTCTTTTTAAAGGTTAAAATTTTACTTCTTTATATTGGCTTCCAAAAGCTGTCCTTATTATTTAAAATAATGCTTACGGACAATTTTATTAGTTAAGCTATCCTCTACTTCCTTATTGGCAATTTTTCCAGAACATATGTTTATCAAATTAGATGTAACGGTATTTAAATTAAAAGGATTGCACCAATTTTCTTCTATATTATTTAAAATCTTTAAAATATCATTTTCAGTCTTGTTTCTCATATGTCCTGTTCTCGTTCTTTCAGGTAGTAAAATCGTACCCCGCAACCACTGCTTTTATTTTGTATACCTGCCATGCCGGCCGGCTGGGTTGACAAACCGCGCGACGCTTAGATTTAAAAATCGTTTATTTGGAAACTAGGGTTCCTACAGCATATTTTGGTTTAAAAACTTTTTAGTATCTTACCTTTCGTTCGCTGCATGTACACTAAAATTTTTAAAATAAAAAGTTTCTCGCTTAGTGAAAATTAGGCTGCATGCCAGGTGATTTCTTATATTATCATCATTTTACAAAAACTAATGTATTTTTGGAAACGTGCATTACATGGGAATAATCGCTTACTTTTCTGCTTTAAAATAAAAAAATCGTGTCGCTACATCAATTGGTTAACGATATATTGAGTGATATATGTAAAAAAATACGGTAAAGGCAAATGCATCATTTAGGTCTATTTTTGTTAATAAAAAAAATCTGCACAATAAAAAAATGTCGTAATTGGCCATTCCGCATAGTCAATACCCTATAGAATAAGGCTATGCTGGTCTGATTTGGTTATACTCCAAAAAAAATTTTTGAGAACGGAGCGACTTTTTTCAAGTTTGTTACTCCACTATATTTAATTCAGTGAACTACTGAATAAGTATAGGACTGATTTTGACTCGCCTGAATTACATTGTTAATTTTTTTGGAATCAACGTTTCTTTTAGTTCACAGGGAATGATTCAGTCCGACAAGGAATGATTCATTTCATTCAGTGAAGTGAATAGTTCGTTTGTACTAGTTCGTTCGTGAACTACCCATCTCTAATATGAACCAAGTTAATATATGGCGAAACTTCCAAAAGCAGCATCTATATCTTTATCATCTGCAGAGGGTTCAAGTCCTCTCTGAAGCAGATTTTCCAGTCAGACTGCAGTATTGTCAATGACTAAGCCAAAACAATATTAATTAACAAAACATAAATTTTGTAAACTTTTATTTTGTACATACAAGGTACATTCGAATAAACTAATATCTCATTTTGGAGCATTCGGATCAACTGGTCCGTTGCCTTCGGCAGTCACTTCATTTTTCTCTTTCTCCTCCGGTTTGCTACTTTTTGGTAATTCAGTGATGGTGTCGTATGGTTTACTAAACACATCATACGGGATGTTGTGCATGTGACATGGCCAGACTAGATCTGAAATAATCTGGATTTTAGTTTCTCTGTAACTGCTCGCTGATTTAGCATAGAAGAGCAAGTACACAAATATGAAACGAATTGTAATCTCTTATTGCAAGAAAAGTATCCTGCAGTATCCTAATATGTTATACGCTTAATCAGCTTATTATAAATATATAATACTTTAAAAACTAAAATACATAACTCACTAGGTGCAATATAATAGATATTTATGATATAAGTGTTAAAAACGCCAAAGGCGGAATGTCCATTGTCCAATCCCTTAAAAAAAAATAGAATCTATTACAAACACCATTAAGAGTACAAACCAACGCATTGCTTACGTTATTAAATTTATAAAATATTATTTTGAAACCCAATTGCCCATGAAGTGTATTGTTGTTAAGGTAATGAAAGTTGGATCGTTTGTTGACAAGTAACTTCAATCTCGTAACGTGGAAAGTAATCAAGAAAATCAATTTCTCCGGGCGGAAATCGAAGCTGCTAATAAAGCCAATTTCTAGTTGTTGCCTAGTAAGTCAAAGTAACAGTACGAGTTTTCGTACAATCGTTTCTTGGGCTGAAAAATGTTAGTAGCAAGTTCGGTGAAAAAGTTCTTTTGGCATATCTTGAAGAAAAGTCCAAAATATGGAAATCGTCAATGCTTTGGTCAAATTACTCCATGTTAAAGGTGATATAAAGCATATAAAGAATTAGACGTAAGCAAATATTACAAGTGTGTTGCTTTGTTTAAGCTAAAGGACGGAGATTATCGACCGAAAATGGCGAAAGTTTTACCAGGAAACAAATCGACAAATTTTTCGCAGAAGGAAAGTTATCTCATGTAGAAAGTTATTATTTTCGGTGTATTTGGAGCCTGTCGTCACAAGGATATGTGAAACTGGGGATTCAATAATGTCGAAGATTTGATAATTTCATTAGTTGTGCATATACCAGACACAAAAATTATATTTGAACTGTTATAAAAAGTACATAGCCTTTCGTCCAGCGAACATTAATCATTCAAGAATGTTCATAAAATACATTGAGAATAAATGTGTCACGTCTCCAGCAGGGTTGGGATTGCTATTACAATCGTAATAGATCTATTACAATTCATAGACTGTCATTACGTTATTACGACAAACCAAAAATGATGCTGGATCAAACTAAAGAAAACAGGTAAATTCTATTACACTTTTTCGGTTTTTTAATTTTTGTAATAAAGGGTACGTGATTGACAAATAATCCTTTTCTATGAGCCCTCTGCAAATCGGTCAATAGTCGATGATTTGCAGTTTGCACCCTATTCTTTTGTCTGTGGTCTGTAGCCTGGGCTGCCTGGGTCTGTTGACTCCCATGTATTTTACTGTTTTGTGCTATGTGTGATGACTGAAATGTTGAATTTGAAGATATAGAAACATTAACATTTTAATATCGATGTTAATCTGTGTTACGCAGCTGTCTCATTTACATTTTTTATATATTATATTATCATTGTTATATATCATCTATATAAATGATTGTTATTGTTATTACTAACTTTTCAAGAACAAGTTTATCCAAAGACTGCGATGTTGATTTTTTATTATTAAACAAATATGTTTTTGTTATTTTCTTATAAATTTAAAATAAATGTAAATATTTTGTTTGGTTTATGTAAAATGTAAAAACTATTATATGTGTTTTGCGATAGAAATTAAATTAATAAACATTAAACTCATACACCAGAGACTCTAGTTTTATACATGTTTTGTGCCAGAGACCAAAGACAAAATATAAATCATAGAAACCTAAAACAAAACCATTAATTAAATTTATTTGCAAAAATCTGCAGTAAAAAAAATCTGTTACCAATCTATTACATTTTGCATGCAGATGTTATTATAAATCTATTGTAGTTCTGTCTCAACCCTGTTCTCCAGTAGATCATTTACATGTAGGCGGCGCTGCGATCAATGTCAGGTATTAAATCTAACCTCACAAATATTCGATATTTAATTTTTGTCGTACAAGTACAAGTATAATATATGATATTTTCAGTATATATGTTTCATTATTTCATAAGGTTTCATTCCTATTTTTAGAATGGAAAATTCACAAAAAACAGCTGTTTTAACATACTGCGTATTTACCGACACGAAAATACGATGGTAATATTGTTAAAAGTAATGAACGCATGAAACAGTACATGAAAAGGCGAAAATAGCATGAAAATATAGGCAAACTTGCAGACGGAATACAGACTAGAAATGTGACACGAGTTAAATGTGATGATACGATTCTTCAAATTGAACATTATATGTATAGGAATTTACAAAAGGGCACAACTGATATCTAACAAATTTTTGAATAAAAACCATTTAAAACATCTAACAGAGTTTTCAAAGAAACTTTTTCTGTACTGTACTGAACTGTAATAAAAATACCAAATAAAAACTGTATATGTTTATTATTATTATATTATTTATATGTTAGATGTACATTATTTAAAACACAGATTTTTTTATATATTATTCGTATTTTTTTAGAAGCTGAGCATTTAATATACGTTTTGATTTTATATTCCATGCAACATTTTTGCAATTTGAGTAACAACTAACCATTTTTCTATCGATTCGTAATTTATAAAATGTAAATTCTTTAAAAAATAAAAAGGCTTAAATTAAGAATTACCAGGAAACTATTTAGGCACTCTAACGTTAATAATTTCTGTATTAAACAAGGTTTTATTACTTCTCTTTCCAAATTGCTAATGTAAAATGCAAATGAACAAGATTATGTGGGGTTAACATAAAGCTAATTACGGACGGTGAGCTATAATATACAACATCTGATATATTACATAGAAACTGATGTTATATACAGGATGTTCCGGTTTGTTTGGAATAAATTGAAACGGTAGACAGAATAAGCGATTTTAAGAGGAAAACTTTATATGACGATGGTCTCTTTCTCGATCAGTAGCGGAGTTACGGGGGGCTAAAGTTTCAAAAAAATTAATTTATTTTTTTTATTACCAAGTCCGTATTACACACGCCTTCAAATTTGATACATGAACTGCTCAACTAGTATCGGATATTATACAAGTTTATTTTTTGAAATCATTATACAGGGTGTTATTTTTTCAAGGATCTGCGACCATAAAACCTCTCAGAAGGTTTTTCTTGTAAGTCCCTGGTAAAATCGCTTGATTCATTGTCTAAATTTTGTCTCTCTTGACTTTTGAATGTATTTTCCTATTTAAAAAAAAATATTGGCACATTTTCAATATTTTGTGAACTTCTGTACGTATTTATGCGTATATTTTAATATTTCCACTTGCATGTTTGAGTATCCCTACTGATCACCCTGTATTTATATGTTGGCAGTAGGATGTGAAAGGAATTTTGAACATTTACTTAAAAGAATCCTCGTAGCACTTACCTTTGTATATTAGCCTCTGAGGAACGACGCCGTAGGTTGCGCAAAACTTTTTTATGTCTTCGGTGAAATTAGTCTTTATTACAAAATCCACGATTTCGTATTCCGGCAGGGTATTTCTATAAGGGTCCATGGGCGACGAACTGATAAATTGGCTTGCGGTTCGAACGGACACATTCAGGGTGCTGGACTTCATCTCTATTTTCATTTTGGGCGCCCGCTAAAGTCAAATTGGAAATAATGTGTTAGTTCTTTGGATTTTGCAAATGAAATAGTTTTAGTCTAAGATCCGGCTGCAAAATTAGTACATTCATAAAGTAGTTAACCGAGATTTAATTTGTATGTAATTTTATAAATGGAGGAACCCATTTTTCATGAGGTGCCAATTAAAAAGTACCCGCGATTATTATTAATTAAAATATTATTAATTGGCTTTTCGTTCACGTCCTATGGAAATAAAGCATATTCTACTTCACGGCAATGTATTTAAAAACTTTGAAAAGGCACAGTTGCTATTGATCACTTAGCCGTAATCTCTCCGCAGCCAGGTGTAAACAGGTATAATTTTGTTAAATTTTTACGTTCATGGCGTATTTCAATTGTGCCACATTAAAGCTATTTTTTTCCTGTACGTGATGTAACATGTCTGCCTATAAAAAACAAGCCGCAAATAAGAGTTGCCTGCCGTTAAAGATGCTAGGTAATTAAAATAAAGTGACAGAGAGTGAGCGCGCAACGTTACTTGTTAGACGAGGATGCTAAAGGCCAGCTATGCGCATTTTTAGCTAATGCGCTGAAGCATTTATTGTTATTCTAACCACACTAACTAAATTATCCATGGTATTACGAAATAGGCATACAATACTAGGAGCACACACCAATTGACAGTTCTACACAAAAGCACGACATTCTACTTATTATCAAGTTTCAAGTTGTTTGTCCTACAACCGCCATTTTTAAAGTGATTTGACAGCAAAGTGACATTGGATGGCTATACGCATCAGTGTTTATTGTTGTTTTATTAATATTGACATACTACTATTTCAGTTAATGCAAACTCTGACTTTGAATAAGCGAGAAAAAACGTAATATAAGCTTTTATAATTTTTTTGTCTAACACTAATGTTTTTTGTATGAATAGTTGATTATTTTGTAACTCATATTTACTATTATCAATTTACTGTAATTAATTTGTAACTCATGACTATACTCGCGACAAGAATTCAGACGACTTACGCCATACGAATAAATGAATAATTCATTATATTTTCATCAAAATATTTAAGAAACTGCAACTGATAGTAATAAAACTATATACATACTACACTAAAAGTTTGCATTATATATTGCACTAAATTGCAAAAAATGATTGTTTTTAATGCGACCAAATATCGAAAATTACGTTGACAATAAAAACAAATGTGTAACGTCAGCCGTGACGTAAGACGTCTGAATTCTTGACGCGAGTATACACTGAAAACATCAATAAAATCAAACATTTGCTTGAACACGGCCTACATAATAAATTTTCTTTGACGTAGGTAACCAAAATATTATATTTCATAATAATTTTTGATATTATTTTATCTATTTAATATTTTTTGGCGTATTTAAACTAAGTAGCGCTTAATACTACTTAGATCGTTGGTTGAGAACCCTATTTATTGAGGCATGCGCAGTAGCTTAAAAAACCCGTACAGTTGGCCTTTAGCTTCCTCGTCTAACAAGTAACGTTGCACGCTCACTCTCTGTCACTTTATTTTAATTACCTAGCATCTTTAACGGCAGGCAACTCTTATTTGCGGCTTGTTTTTTATAGGCAGACATGTTACATCACGTACAGAAAAAAATTAGCTTTAATGTGGCACAATTGAAATGAATATACGCCATGAACGTAAAAATTTAACAAAATTATACCTGTTTACACCTGGCTGCGGAGAGATTACGGCTAAGTGATTAATAGCAACATTAGCAACTGTGCCTTTTCAAAGTCCTTAAATACATTGCCGTGAAGTAGAATATGCTTTATTTCCATAGGACGTGAACGATATGTTTCACGAAAAGCCAATTAATAATATTTTAATTAATAATAATCGCGGGCACTTTTTAATTGGTACCTCATGAGAAATGGGTTCCTCCATTTATAAAATTACATAAAAATTAAATCTCGGTTAACTACATTATGAATGTACTAATTTTGCAGCCGGATCCCGTACTATTTTCTAAACCTTGATTTCACTAACCGATAGCGATACTAGTAGTTAGCGAAGCTTTTAAAGCAAGTGATAGTAGCACCTATCTCCTATGATGTAACGATGCCGGAATCGGGGTTTTAATGTTAACTGGTAATTTGACAAACATCTCCTGGCATATGAAAGGGTTTAGACTCCATATACTGTTTATGTTGTTTATAGTTTAACCCTCTTAGATCCGAATTTATTTCATGTTTTGAAAAACTTATTTTTTGTTTTTTTTTTTCTGGTAGAAAAGTGATAAGCAAAAGTAGAACACACGTCGTTATTACAATGTTTTATTAATTTTACAAAATGTCCATTATAATAGACACGCGGACAGCAAGACTAATATGGTAAAAACACGTGTAAAATATTACAGGGTGTTTTTAAATTAAGTAGCAAATTGAGACCACAGATTTCTTAGATGAAAATAAATCGGTTTAACCTAACATACCTAGATCCCAAGCCGCGTAATAAAAAAGGTAGAAGGTGCCAAAATTAAAATTTTATTCTTGATATTTTTTGTAAATAAATTCTTAAGAAATCCAAATTTTACATAAATTTTGTAAATGTTTACGGACGAGAAATTCTAATTTGTTTCTAATTTTGACGTCACTAGTAGAGGGCGCCACTTGTATGTGGCATACCATGTTTCTTCTAAAATGGCAGAACCCGACGCATTGAGCAATACATTTTCCTTTTGTACACTTACTTAAAACTTACTTATTACTTACACTTAAAAAAAACACGATGTGAAGCGATTGGAGGTCGTAACTTCGCATATTTTATTATTCTTCAAATAATGCAGAAAAGCTCGTCCTGTACCCTGTCACCACAACTATTGCACATCTAACAAATTATACTTTTTAAAAAAACTGGTTTATTTTGCGTTTGAACACCGAACACGTAAAAACTAAAAAGAAAACAAGGTTACATAACCTCAAATCAACAATCCAAAGAACTGTTTCTCTCTTATTTCTGTGGTACATTAGAACTATTTTTTAAATGTTCATTGCTGCCAACAAAGGTTAACCAACGATTTGCAAACAAGTTGTTAAAATAGGAATAAAGTACAAAGCAATTCTTAATCACGATTAAATTACTTGATTAGTTTAACAACACTGTTAATGAATTGTCTGATTAATTTCTGATTAACAGTTATTCATACAAGTCCCGACAACAAGATCCGGCCAAGCAGGAAATGGTAGCTACTTTGATCATGGCACACGTTTCATCTGAAGCTGTTATCATAAATTTGGATATATCTTCTTTTCTAAATACTTCACCTTTCTGTGACCGACAATATGTTTGTTTTCTAAGAAAGCCATCATTGTATAGAACGTGACCATACGATGTTGCATGACCTTAAGAAACTTGCTGAAGTCGGCAAAATAGGTTAAAAATACTTGTTCTTGAAACTTTTCACTCCTGTTTCGTTACACAAGCTTGATAAATGTGCATACCTACTGTTATTAATGTCTCTTTTTTAATTTTTCGTCTAACCAGCAGCTTCTAACATTGCCTCTGGATATTCATCGTCAATAGAATTCATTGTAATCTTCTCCTTTAGCACAATTACCTTTTTTGTATCCGCACTGTATCTGTTAAACGTATGAGTCGTTTATCAAACCTATGACCAAACGTCAATTGGTTATTACGACAAAAATTTGCTTTGATTGTTGGTGTGACGCCTTTTTTGAAAGATGTTGAGCCAAATCACAGTATGAGCTAACGGTGATGGTGTGTCAAATTTCAACACACCAATATGTGTGATTATTATCTTCGTCTTTTTCCAAAAGGCGCCTTTAATTCTGTACAAAATCCATTTACAAATGCTTCTCCCTTACTCTGAACGTTACCATCTCGCCCAAAATTTTGATACAGTATGCCCTTCGTTTATTCATGTATATTCTCTACACCGTACTACAATTTCGTCTTTTTCAACGAGCATTATATGTTATGCTTTGTTCTTCTAAGAACTGTATCAGATAATTTAGGTATATCTTCATCTTCAGTTCGTTCAGTTCGACTTTTCTTTACCGTTGATATTTCATGTTTGTAGAAAGCATGAATTTTCATACGAATGGCGTATTTTACGTCATTACTGACTTCTATTTTTTTCTTCTTTGCGTTTCCAGTATTTTCGTCATTAGATTCACTTATGCACTTTTTTATAGCACGATGTACTAAAAAGTGACACTTGTGTCAACAGACTATACACGTCAACAGCTTGACTTACATTTATATACGAATGTCGGGCCTAAATTCCTTTATATACGTTTTATATTATTATCAGTCATTTACGGATTTACTAGATCAAACAGGAACTTACCGTGAGTGGTACATCTGTCGCTGCAGTTTCATCTGTTCCTGCGTATATTGAGTGTCGAAGTTCTTCACCTTTCATCCCTACATCTTGAGTGTAACAAAACACTAAATTATAAGTCTTTCGAATGCACTTGTAAACGTGTCTTGCAGACTCTTCCAGACCGCTATTAATGTTGATTTTTCCCAAATATTGCGCTGGCGTTCCATAATATGCGACCCACTCGTATATAATTCTCTACAAAGGAATATTATGTGAAACTATTCAGTGAAAAACATGCTAAGGAAAATATTTTTTTGAAATCTCAAAAAAAGTGTGCGTATGAAGGTATTAATGCAAATCAAATTGGAAAATTGGTTATTTAAATAGTCCTTCAATTCGCGTTCAAAATGAGGTGAAGGTAAGAACCCCATGGATTGACAATTTTAAAAAATACATTTTCAAGCAGTTCCGCTAAATGTTAAAAAAAAATGGAGATAGTTTAAGTTAGTCATTTGGTCTGGAAGGCAAAAAGAAACCGCTTTTGGTTTTTTCTGGAAAGTTGTTCGCTTTGACCCTTCATGACGTAGGATAAGTAAGTTTAACTTGAACTTCCAACAATCTACCATGACAGTTTTATGATGAAAATGATAGAAAATGTTGCAGTTGGCAAAATTGATTAAAACTTGAAACTTTTCCCGCCAGTAAATTTGCGCGAATTTCCGCAAATTTCGTGTCCATGGCGACAAGACTTAACACTGAATCTATGATAAGTAAAGGCAATGGCGTACCAAGCGAGTCAACCAAGTGGGAAGGGTAAAACCGGCAATTCGTTGACAGTGAATAAATTTATACGATAACGTATAAAATTTGTCTGAATTTGACTTTTTTATAAAAAATTTCATAGCAAATATGTACTTAGTTTTTTGAGGTTTATATCGTGTTAAAATAAAAACACCGTAACTAAGATCCGCTCTGTATATTTCCATTGAAAGCTTACCCGACTTATATGGGAGACATGTATCACCAGCTTAACAGTGCCCAATTTTGTTGCACGCTCACTGCTATTTTGCAATATGATTAAGTGCTTGTTTATGGAGTCCTCGTCTCCCTGAAAAATTTTGATCTTAAATAGTCAGCAAACTGCTGAAAGTTATTTACATAACAAATGCAGGAAGTGATACTTTTCCGCATGCTGATTGCGAACGACGCACGTGTCAGATACAATATTTTTCCTACAATTATGACAATTCTCAGGCGAAATGGTTTATTTTGATTACCAATTTATAATAGTAATAAGTAATTATTAAGTAGTTATTTAAACTATCTTAACGAAAAAACATTGAAATTAAATGTGGCATTTTGTAAATTTAATGCGACTTGAGGATGTTCTTCAGTCGTGGAATTCAATATTGACAAAGTATGTGCTACAGGAACATACTGTGACTGTTGATGTATTACGTGCTTAAGCGGAGTTCTGTTGAAGTTCTGATGACGGATTTTATTCTTTGAGAATGCTATGACTCAGCTACCACTGTGGACTTCCACCCGTCATGCCGTTTTATGTTTGTATATTGGACCCGGGGTTGGCCAATAATGTGACAGAAGAGCGCCAATCTTCAATATCTCTGTCGGAACATCATTGAGAGACTCCTCACTCAGTTTGAATAGTTTACAACGAAGAAGAATGAAAAATAAATCAAACTCAAAATTTAAACTGAATTGAGTGAAAATTAGAAAGCTTATGTCAAAAAATATTAAGAATCAAAACTTTTTCGCTTAATGCTGCTTGCATCCTCCGAATTACGTTTGACACAAGCATTGCCACAACAATACGATAGGCCTACTGTATAATGTAACAAAAATCGCGTGGAAAAGTATAATTTTCTGCATGATCGGAGGAAAACAAATGTACAGTACAAATTTGCAGTTGGTTTTCTGTGAAAAACTGACGTACATACCTCCACCAGGTGAATGAAGTATTTCGAGTAACACAACAAGAAGCCAGTTAACCCTTCTGGGGTATACTGTTCGTTGACTGTATCAATAATTTTGTGAAATAATTCTTCCAGGTCAGGTTCGTCCTTTTGATAGAAATGCTCTCCCGCGTATATTATTCTATGCATGTAAGTTACCTGAAAAAGCATATCCATTATCTACAAGGCATAAGGTTCATTTAAGTAAATAATGTTCATATCCATTTCTGAACCCCTTCTAGAATTATTAAATTAGGGAAAAGGATTCTTAAGGTACTGGATTTTGTTTTACCAAAATTTTTACAAGTTTCTATTTTATTTAACTTTATTTCAGTAAGTTAAACTTGCCGATTTCTTGATTGAGATTCAAAAGTCGAGCGATAAATTTAAAGCAAAAAAATATCATCGTATTGTGTCAGCGCCCAAAATAAAGCGTTTTATTTTGTGATTTTACTTCATTGGATACTGCTGAGGAGGACATATTCCAACAGAATAAGAAAATATTATAAATGTATAATAGAGTTCTCTTGGACGTGTATCGTTTAGTTCGAAGATACTTTAAAGTAAAAAGTTATGACCTGCTCCAAATTGTTATTTACTTATTGGAGTATCAATTTTCACCGGTCCTACAAAAATTGTTCTGTAAGGGTTCTTTTTATAAGGGTTGTTATAAAAAAATGGCAAATTAATAATTTGTGTTTTATAAGATATACATCATTATATCTTCGAAACTATTTACGCTATTTATCTGAGTTTTTGCATCAACATACAAAATATTACAGCGCCTCCGATAGTGCATAATAGATTTTTTAAAAATATATCAATTGAAAATTAATGAAATATGTAATGAATATTATTTGTTTTACAAATTTGAATAAAACTTAATTAAAGATCGTCCTAATACCTACTTAAGATAGCCATACAGAAGAAATCTTTGAAGAACTTGTGACGGAATGGTCAGAAGTACCAACTAATAACAATAACAGGTTCAATTATTATTTCCTCTTTGTGATTCGCATAAAGTAACATTCCTTTTGTAATAGTAGTTTTTAGGGTTTCACGGCCAGTGCTGTAATTTGATACATGGTGATTTTCCGGTTAAATTAGATAAAATGCACATCCCTAGCATTAGCTGGGATACTTTTACCTGCCCTGGTTGTTCTCGGGCTAGGCTCTGTGGGGACAGACCCGCTATCGGTGTCTCTGGGCCTGTCCATATATTGATTTCGGTTCCTACTGTTGGTATTACGACTGCTACGGTCGGAACCGCTTCTCGGATACTGGTGGTCCTCCGAGGCGTTCCGTAGCCGCCGCTGTAACTGGTCGCATCCCATGCTTCCAAACGTTTCGCCGCTCTTCACTGTCGGCATCTTCAGTGGTGACTCTGCAAAAGCCTCAGAGGACCACCAGTATCCGAGAAGCGGTTCCGACCGTAGCAGTCGTAATACCAACAGTAGGAACCGAAATCAATATATGGACAGGCCCAGAGACACCGATAGCGGGTCTGTCCCCACAGAGCCTAGCCCGAGAACAACCAGGGCAAGGTAAAAGTATCCCAGCTAATGCTAGGGATGTGCATTTTAACTCTGTTTCTGACAGCTACCAGTTACCGAGGTCACGGCATAACAACGCGGAAAATCACCATGTATCAAATTCCTTTTGTAAACTAAATCTTAATAGTTTGTGGATCCATGGTCGAGCGGTTTAAGGCGTCAGTACTCAAATTGATGTGGCCAGTCCGTTGGGGATTCGAATCCCGCGGCCGGTAGACTGTAGATGACATATACTTGCGGAGAAGAGGATTGGCACTGTCTCTGCGGGTATGATAAGGTGCAAGAAAGTTGGCTTGGGTCAATGTGAGAGATTAATACCGGTCGACGTTTGACCCCCTAATTAATGAGGTTTTCTAGTTTTCCCTCATTCTTGCACTGAATGGTGGTTAGGGCCTACCAACGTAAGTCGTTCCTTGGAGCAAATGGGGCCTCCTCTTCTGCCTTATTTTTTTGTTTGTATTGCTCTCAATTATCGAAACAGCCTGATTTATAAAATCAAAGCCGATATTTTCATAATAACGATAAATGCTTAACTTGATAGATCTGAAGGAATCGATTATATGGATCGGTCAGTGGTCGCGCGGTTTAAGGCGTTAGTACTTGAATCGAGGTGACTAGACGGAGTTGGTTCGAGTCCAGCTGCCGGTAGACCGTATATAAGCTATATTCATAGAGAGGATTGGCACCCTCTCTGTGGGTATGGTAGGGTGGAAGAATGTTGGCTTAGGCCAATGTGAGAGATTGATACCGGTTGATATTTGACTACTTCCCTAATTAATGAAGTTTTCCAGGTTTCTCTCATTCCTGTACTGATTAGTGGTTAGAGCCTACCAACGTAAGTCGTTCTTGGGCGCAAATGCGGCCTGCTTAATAATAATATGCCGCCCCCTCTCCCGCACAAGTCTCCGACTTCTGGGCTAATCCCTGTGATTAGAATGAGGGGTAGATATATTATTATTATTATTATATTATATTATCCTCTGGATCAGGAAGACCTACAAAAGTTAAAATTTGTGACCTAAAGTGAATCTGTATTTCCTATCCTTAACCAATAGAATAAAAGCGCTGTTTTTGTTGAATTCATAGGAAACTTGATATAATTTTGTATCGTAAATTTTTATTTCATATTTTTTATTTAGGTATTGAATTTTATTGTATTGAATTGGACAGAGAAATTAATGAATATTGTTAAAAACGGAATGGAAGTTTTCCTATTATAGTAATTCGAAAATAATAATGATTCTGATCACTTGTTTCGATCCTATCCTGTCCATAGAGTAATTCCATAGTAACTAAACTAACAAAACAGTCCATTCGAAACAAATCGGCTATTGACTAATCAAAATGATTCCTGTTGCTCGGATTCTAGCGGCACTAAGAATGAATATACCTACTGGATGTTTTACTGGTTGCCAAAACAACAATAACACAAATCCTTACTATACTAATACCACTGAAATGTACGATATGGAATGCGTTTAGTCCATTTACGCATCCAAATAAAGGTACCAAACCTAGGAGCAGACAAAAGGAGGCACATGAAACTCATCAAAGACATACTTCATTGGTTATGTATGTGGGTGCGAGAGAGACAACCATCTGCACGTACGATATGAATTGTGTTCTTAATTTTCCATTATTTTGTTTGTAAACACGTCATTGGCGTACAGTGTGGTTTCTTCTTTTATCTTGTATCTCGTTAGTGTTATTCTTTGTGTATTTTTGTGGGTGTTGTTGTTGGAACATGTATTGTTTTATAAGGAACTGTAAAATTAATCAGAATATAACACGAAATAATTCTCCATATCCAGAATTCAATTTCATTTCAATTCGCAATCAGCTAAGCCCCTACTGCTCCGCCATTGCTAGAGGCACAAAACAAAATATGGCGCTGATCATAAATAATCCATTCGCGCAGCTTTTAGCGCATTCCAGTCATCATAATATAAAATTACATTTCAGTGACTAATACTGAATTTATACAACCTCTAATGGCAACTTATGAAAATCGGATATTATTCTCATCTAATGTAGCCTATTTGAACGATATACACAAATTCGTAACTATTTCAATTCCGCTTAAAATCGTATAAAATTTACATTTCATTTAGTTTAAATTCTTAAAATGTTCTCTTATTTCTCTCTGTATCTTAACATGGGATTCTCAGATGCGTCATTGGTTGTAGAAGCATTTTGTAAATACACAAATAGAATCAGATTTTTCTTCTAATATTGTCAATATCTGTTACATTCTATACATAAAATGGGTAGGTAGCTATGTAAGAAATAATTAACAAAAACTGTCATTACAAGTTTAGACTTTACAATTGTTGTTCTCAAAAAAGTTTTGGTAATATTGCACCTTGCTACAATAAAACTAAAAGTATTTACGTCTTCTACATGACTAATGGGTCTCATTTCACTACAATTGTTCTTGTGCAAATGCTTCAAAATGCTAATAAAAAAATATTCAAAGCTTTTCAATATTGCCGTATAAAACACATTTAAAAGTTTTTTATGGGAACAGATGACGAGTTTTCTATAATTTTGTATTAACATTTTGAAGCAGTTTTGAATAATTATTTATTAACATTTTGAAGTATTTGCACAAGAAAAAATATGGTGGAATGACCATGTAGAACACAGGTGTAGGTACCTACTTTTAGTTTCCTTGCAGCAAAGAAGTCAAACTGCAAAATGATCAAAGTCCAAAGAGATAAAACAGGAGAATAACTACAACTTATTGCAAAATTAACGTATTTTTTAGAATTTTTATATTAATCAGCCTTTTCATAAATGTAGAAATTGCTCTTACTTACTCGCTTCAATGCTCGAAAATTGTCCATGGCGATATCGTACATAGTTCTTCTAACAGGTTCTTGCACTTCGTTAATAATAAATTCTTCTTTCTTTTTCCTTCTTTTCGGGTAAGTCACCGGAATAGATTTAAACATCGACATTTTACACCAGTGATAGAAGAATTAATGTGACAGATTATAACGTTACTTATTGTCAATAAGTTGTTGCTTCTATGGCAACGGTCCGTCGATACGCAACCGTCTTGTTTCTGTAAGTACGTGTACAATGGAACCATAGATTCCAGAACTCAAAATGGGCTAATTCGCCTATATTCGAAATTATGTACTACTAACGGTGTGCATTCTTTTTATTTTATTTTTCGAAATATTCAATTAAAATCTAAAATGTTGCGTAGATACAAAAATCATGAGGATGTTGCTTCACTGAATGAGTTCAAAAGACTGAGAGTTAGTGTTAAATTAGCTGTTGATGTAGCTTACAGAAATTATGTACACTCAGCTGAATTTAATATTTATACCTAATGACCCAAATAAATTCTGGGCTTTTGTAAAAAGTAAAACTGGATCGACTAGTATTTCCAATTGCATGTATTACAATGGTAGAAGTTTAGATAATTCTACAGATATAAATTCACATGCGACATACTTTGCTTTTACAACGGGTAATAATGATGCAGTTAATTGTGACGTGTCTATTACTAACCATGTACATATTGCGATGTCTGAGGAGAACCAATTTTAATCTGCTTTAAAGAACTTTAAATCTAAGATGACAACTGGATCGGATTTGATACCTGTTTTTATTCTTAAGGATTGCGCATGTGTTCTTGCACCTCCGCTATAACTTATTTATTTAAGTTATACCTCCGTACTTCCACTTTTCCCAATCTATGGAAGCTTTCTAAAGTATGCCCTGTTTCTTCCTTGGCTGCTCCAGCTAAGAAATTATGGCTCTACATGGGGAGATCCAGAGCTGAGACTACGGTGGACAGTGTTTATTTTATTTATTGAATACATCAACTTACAGCCAGAAGGCCAATTACAAGTTGAGGGGACAGCACAAATGCATAATATCAATCAGATATAACAAAGAACATATATACATATATAAAAACAAGAAAAATCTAACATCTATAATAATTCTATCTATATATAAATTCATATGTAAATATGAACACAGATAAAACACAAACTATACAAATAAATTTCTTATGTCTTTCTCAGAACAATTGAACATGCCGAGGCCACTTTGCACAGCGTTATAGTTGGTACACATAACATACAAAGGAGACGACTTCATTAGGTTGGTACGCAGCTTGCAAAGATAAAATGTATTACAATAGCTCTATTCTTTTTACCAGAAATCTTAGTATATCTCAGTTAACCTTAGTTATTCTCCATGCTGATTGGTCAATTTAGTGAGATTAACTCAGATTAGCTAAGATTTCTGATGAAAAGAATATGGCATATATCTTGCCACGATTCTAGGTACATGAAAATTTAAATACGATAAAATTTCTGGACAATCATATACATTATGAATTACTTTAAATAGAAATATTAACGAATGCAGTTTCCGACGATACGATAATCTAAGCAAAGAAAATCTACTAAGAAGATCATTATCCGGTGTCCCAACTGGAGGATATACTCGATCTAATTTAAAACAAACCAATTTTAAAAACCTCCTCTGTATATTTTCAAGGCACAGGGGTATGATCCGGGATTCCAGATCAAACTCGCATATTCCATTTTTGACTTCACATACCTGTTGATCCGTAAAATTGTGCGCGTTTCTTATAACAAAACCTAGATTTTTAGAAGCAGCAGATACAATGTATTCAATATGTTTCACGAATGTCAATTTGTGATCAAACGTAACGCCCAAGTCACAAAAATAACTGGGACGGCTTAGAATCGTGTCATTTAATTTATAGTCAAATTCAAGAGCAGCGCTTCTACGATGATAAGAGACAACATGGCATTTGTCAATATTTAAGGAAAGCTTATTTGTAACACACCAATCATAAATTTTATTTACATTATTCTGTATTCTAATACAATCATTTTGAGTTTCAACCTGCCAGTATAGTTTCATATCATCAGCATATAACAAAGATTAGGTTTGTTTTAGCAGCAGTTGAAAACTATTTGGAAACTATCAGAAATGTCCGTTCAACTATTTATTGCGTCAAATTCAATGGTAACGTGTTCTCAACTTAACTGGTCGAATATTTCTGACGGTTTCCAAACCGTTTGAAATGCTGCTAAAACAAGCCTAATGAATATCCAAATCGTTAACAATGTAATTTATAAATATTACAAACAGCATTGGGCCAAGTGGCACACCAGAAGTAGCTGATATTTCAAAGGAGTTCCGCGGAGGTCAACATATTGCTTCCTATTACTAAGATACGAACGAAAAATTTAAGTAAGTTCGGGGAATCACTCAGTTTCTTAATAAGAATTCCACGTTTAGAGAGTTACTTTTGACAAAATCGTTCTATACGGTGCGTGAATTTTTTTAATGTTCTTTGATTGTTGTTTGTTATCTTGTATTGTACAAATCGAATTTGAAGTCAATGATTGTGTGTCATTGTTATTTATTTTGTTATATATTGGTATAAATTCTTATTGTGAAATTTTAATGTATTTACTTGAAGTTATTGTATTATGTCTCAGGAAATAAAGCATATTTTTATTATTATTATTTTTAAACGAAACTTGAGAAATTACTTAATTAATACCTGTTTATATTCACTCAGTATTTTGCTTAGATTAAGTTTTGTCTTTCTTTCTTCCTTTTTTTCTGCGTTTGTGGCTGATGCTATACATTTCTAATATACGTTTGAATATAAAATAAATAAATAAAATTCACACAAATTTCTTAAAAATTAATGTCCCTCGAATCAATATTCCCCTTATCCGCGCAATGGCGATTTGACATGAAATTTAGTGTTCTAAAAGTATTTCAATAAAATAATAAAATTGAAATAATATTTAAGAAGTTTTCCGCATTTTTATTGCTTTCAATCACAAATCACATACATATTATGTTTAGCACTCTGACAAAACTATTAGAAATTGTATTAGAGGTCAGCTCAGTAAGTTGAAACCTTTTATTTTTCGATCTTTTAAGAACATCGTCTGAAGCTGACTAAAAACGATAATATATGTAACAAAAATAATTTATTTAAATAAAATTATAAATAATAAACAATAGAGTGTTTTTTATAAACCCATAAAATTGCATATGTTATAGTACTTTCTTCTTCTTCTTGGGTTCTTAAAACAACCATAAAGGTCATTGAGTTTTAAGCAATCCCCTTTGGACATGGCTTTTCTCTGACCAAGAGTTGTCACACCGGGTTGCTTGGCTGTAATTGTGGGTTTCACCTTTTTCTTGCTGAAGAAGTATTTGCCATAATGCATGATAGAATCATAGTCGTACTCGAAGCTGTAAGTGGTATTGTCCAAACTTTGTTTATCGAAATTCGATTTATACTCTGAAATGAAACATGGTTTATGATACTAAAATTATTTTTAGGTAAATGCATATTTATTTACATTATGGTATACCTTTCATTACAAATTTATATACATATACTTAAAAATATAAAATTGCATTTGAATTCTGAATCATGTAGGAACCTGAAGGACTTACGACCCCTTAACAGAGGTGGTACATTTAGAATTTTATTTAGTTTGTTCCAAACCCTTTGAAATTTAGAAGTGAAATTTGGCAAGGTATTTAGGCTATTCTTCTGGACGAGTATTTTATTCTCTTCGTCCTGTTATGTTTTGAAATAAAGTACTCCCTGTCATGGCGTCGGAATGCCATGAGATAAAATACACAGAAAAATATTAAGAAATAAAAATTTTATTATTGAAGCCACGCTTTGAAAAAAACTTAAGTGGCGCCCTTTACTAGTGACGTCAAAATTAGTTAAAAATTCTTATTTGCCGTGCCAAAAAACATAATTGTGCCAATTTTTTTTAATACTCTGACAGGTTTCAAAGTTATTGAGATGTTTCAAAATAAAATTCTAGCATTGAACGCCCTGTATTTTTGAAACCAGCAACCGAGCTACATTCGGATAAGGCATACTTGGTTCAATTGACTTTTTTTGGTCACCAGTATCTTCAGCTCTGAGATTTCCCAACCTTTCAGAGACACCCTGTATTAATTTAACTTGCTTTTCTCACCAAAAAATAAGATTTCTAAATAAAGATTATTGTCGTTGCATACAGAACTTTATAAATTTACAAAAAATGTTATGTAGATTTAACATTAAAAATATATAAAGATGTTTTAATAGGAATTTTAACAGAAATATGTTATGTGAGTTTACCACTGAAGTTTTAAGCTTTCAAATTTGAAGCAAAATTGAACTGCAAGTTTACTTACGTGGTATAATATTTTCGGTGTGTATTTTAACAAACTTGTCCCTGTCCCATCTGGACTGTTCGTGGAAGACTCCTAAAGCATGCATCAGCTCATGGATAGCCCTTCCTTCTGTGCCAAGACAATTTGGTCCCCTTCTGTCAGGAGCTTGTAGACTCACAATTTGTGCTCCCCCAAAACGTCCTACGAAGGACCAGCATCCTTTTGGGTACTTTATCGGCCATATGAGGAGGTAATCCTTACTTTTGCCATTCCATGGCATGAACCTGACGCAGGTCATGAAGTTTAGTGTGCGGATAGCTTTGATTATTGTGGCAAGTTCTGACGGCTCTGGTGAAAATAAAACAATCAATATGTAGTTCAACAATATCAGTATTTGCTGAATAAAAGACATAATGGTAATGAGATAATGTTTTGTCAGCTGCAAATTAAATTAAAACACAGTTAATTTGGTATTCTAAATTAGAAATGTTAAATATTTGAAGAGAAAATTTGTAGTAAATGTTATTTGTGATGGAATTATGTAAAATCTTAATAAAATATTAAAACTAAAATTTTTTTGGATATACCACAACAGGAAGACGATCGACCCAATAATAATATGTAGTCATCTATCTCTGAAAGGCAAGAATACAGCTACTTCTGTCTGATCTACATATTATGGGTTGAGGCATACATTTTTAGATGTATAAATTGGTAGTTTTGACAAAAGATACGTTCAATTTTGATATTTGAAGATGGTGAAAAATTATACCGAAACGTTGGCGATAAATTTATAATAGTATTATTTTAATTTGTTGTTATCCTTATCCTCCTAAAACTATTAATATTGATAACTTTAATCAGGATCAGTAGGTACCTATTTTAAAGAAAGTACACCATATTTGCATATGTTAAACAACTTTCATAATTAATTTCTAAGGTAGTTACCTACTTTTGCTATAGAAATCAAAAATGTATGCATCATCTCAATATACAATGTGATTCGCAAACAATGTCCAAAAATGAAACCTAGTAGTTTCTGGTGAATTTTAAGGAGGTTTTTTTTATATAAAGTTTTATCTAGGGCATTTATAGTTAATACACTGTTAAACTTGCATTAATTATTATTATCTTTTTAAATATTTATACATTGTCCAAAATCTGAAGACCCTACTGCTCCACCATTGCTAGAGGCACAAAACAAAATATGGCGCTGATCATAAATAATCCATTCGCGCAGCTTTTAGCGTAATCCAGTCATCATAATATAAAATTACATTTCAGTGACTAATACTGAATTTATACAACCTCTAATGGCAACTTATGAAAATCGGATATTATTCTCATCTAATGTAGCCTATTTGAACGATATGCACAAATTCGTAACTATTTCAATTCCGCTTAAAATCGTATAAAATTTACATTTCATTTAGTTTAAATTCTTAAAATGTTCTCTTATTTCTCTCTGTATCTTGATATGGGATTCTCAGATGCGTCATTGGTTGTAGAAGCATTTTGTAAATACACAAATAGAATCAGATTTTTCTTCTAATATTGTCAATATCTGTTACATTCTATACATAAAATGGGTAGGTAGCTATGTAAGAAATAATTAACAAAAACTGTCATTACAAGTTTAGACTTTACAATTGTTGTTCTCAAAAAAGTTTTGGTAATATTGCACCTTGCTACAATAAAACTAAAAGTATTTACGTCTTCTACATGACTAATGGGTTTCATTTTACTACTATTTTTCTTGTGCAAATGCTTCAAAATGCTAATAAAAAATATTCAAAGCTTTTCAATATTGCCGTATAAAACACATTTAAAAGTTTTTTATGGGAACAGATGACGAGTTTTCTATAATTTTGTATTAACATTTTGAAACATTTTGACAAAAAAAGATGGGGGGTTTTGAATAATTATTTATTAACATTTTGATGTATTTGCACAAGAAAAAATATGGTGAAATGACCATGTAGAACACACATGTACGTACCTACTATTAGTTTCCTTGCAGCAAAGAAGTATGTACCTAGTCAAACTGCAAAATGATCAAAGTCCGAAGAGATAAAAGAGCAGAATAACTACAACTTATTGCAAAATTAACATATTGTTTAGTATTTTTATAATAATCAGCCTTTTCATAAATGTAGAAATTGCTCTTACTTACTCGCTTCAATGCTCGAAAATTGTCCATGGCGATATCGTACATAGTTCTTCTAACAGGTTCTTGCACTTCGTTAATAATAAATTCTTCTTTCTTTTTCCTTCTTTTCGGGTAAGTCACCGGAATAGATTTAAACATCGACATTTTACACCAGTGATAGAAGAATTAATGTGACAGATTATAACGTTACTTATTGTCAATAAGTTGTTGCTTCTATGGCAACGGTGCGTCGATACGCAACCGTCTTGTTATTTTCTTTCTGTAAGTATGTGTACAATGGAACCATAGATTCCAGAACTCAAAATGGGCTAATTCACCTATATTCGAAATTATGTGTTACTAAGGGTGGGCATTCTTTTTATTTTATTTTTCGAAATATTCAATTAAAATCTAAAATGTTGCGTAGATACAAAATCATGGGGATGTTGCTTCACTGAATGAATTCAAAAGACTGAGAGTTAGTGTTAAATTAGCTGTTGATGTAGCTTACAGAAATTATGTACACTCAGCTGAATTTAATATTTATACCTAATGACCCAAATAAATTCTGGGCTTTTGTAAAAAGTAAAACTGGATCGACTAGTATTTCCCATTGCATGCATTACAATGGTAGAAGTTTAGATAATTCTACAGATATAAATTCATATGCGACATACTTTGCTTTTACAACAGGTAATAATGATGCAGTTAATTGTGACGTGTCTTTTACTAACCATGTACATATTGCAATGTCTGAGGAGAACCAATTTTAATCTGCTTTACAGAACTCTAAATCTAAGATGACAACTGGATCGGATTTGATACCTGTTTTTATTCTTAAGGATTGCACATGTGTTCTTGCACCTCCGCTAACTTATTTATTTAACTTATACCTCCGTACATCCACTTTTTCCAATCTATGGAAGCTTTCTAAAGTATGCCCTGTTTCTTCCTCGGCTGCTCCAGCTAAGAAATTATGGCTCTACATGGGGAGATCCAGAGCTGAGACTACGGTGGACAGTGTTTATTTTATTTATTTATTTATTGAATACATCAACTTACAGCGCCAATTACAAGTTGAGGGGACAGCACAAATGCATAATATCAATCAGATATAACAAAGAACATATATACATATATAAAAACAAGAAAACAAAAATCTAACATCTATAATACATCATATGCAATTATGAACACAGATAAAACACAAACTATACAAATAAATTTCTTATGTCTTTCTCAGAACAATTGAACATGCCGAGGCCACTTTGCACAGCGTTATAGTTGGTACACATAACATACAAAGGAGACGACTTCATTAGGTTGGTACGCAGCTTGCAAAGATAAAATGTATTACAATAGCTCTATTCTTTTTACCAGAAATCTTAGTATATCTCAGTTAACCTTAGTTATTCTCCATGCTGATTGGTCAATTTAGTGAGATTAACTCAGATTAGCTAAGATTTCTGATAAAAAGAATATGGCATATATCTTGCCACGATTCTAGGTACATGAAAATTTAAATACGATAAAATTTCTGGACAATCATATACATTATGAATTACTTTAAATAGAAATATTAACGAATGCAGTTTCCGACGATACGATAATCTAAGCAAAGAAAATCTACTAAGAAGATCATTATCCGGTGTCCCAACTGGAGGATATACTCGATCTAATTTAAAACAAACCAATTTTAAAAACCTCCTCTGTATATTTTCAAGGCACAGGGGTATGATCCGGGATTCCAGATCAAACTCGCGTATTCCATTTTGACTTCACATACCTGTTGATCCGTAAAATTGTGCGCGTTTCTTATAACAAAACCTAGATTTTTAGAAGCAGCAGATACAATGTATTCAATATGTTTCACGAATGTCAATTTGTGATCAAACGTAACGCCCAAGTCACAAAAATAACTGGGACGGCTTAGAATCGTGTCATTTAATTTATAGTCAAATTCAAGAGCAGCGCTTCTACGATGATAAGAGACAACATGGCATTTGTCAATATTTAAGGAAAGCTTATTTGTAACACACCAATCATAAATTTTATTTACATTATTCTGTATTCTAATACAATCATTTTCAGTTTCAATCTGCCAGTATAGTTTCATATCATCAGCATATAACAAAGATAAGGTTTGTTTTAGCAGCAGTTGAAAACTATTTGGAAACTATCAGAAATGTCCGTCCAACTATTTATTGCGTCAAATTCAATGGTAACGTGTTCTCAACTTAACTGGTCGAATATTTCTGACGGTTTCCAAACCGTTTGAAATGCTGCTAAAACAAGCCTAATGAATATCCAAATCGTTAACAATGTAATTTATAAATATTACAAACAGCATTGGGCCAAGTGGCACACCAGAAGTAGCTGATATTTCAAAGGAGTTCCGCGGAGGTCAACATATTGCTTCCTATTACTAAGATACGAACGAAAAAATTTAAGTAAGTTCGGGGAATCACTCAGTTTCTTAATAAGAATTCCACGTTTAGAGAGTTACTTTTGACAAAATCGTTCTATACGGTGCGTGAATTTTTTTAATGTTCTTTGATTGTTGTTTGTTATCTTGTATTGTACAAATCGAATTTGAAGTCAATGATTGTGTGTCATTGTTATTTATTTTGTTATATATTGGTATAAATTCTTATTGTGAAATTTTAATGTATTTACTTGAAGTTATTGTATTATGTCTCAGGAAATAAAGCATATTTTTATTATTATTATTTTTAAACGAAACTTGAGAAATTACTTAATTAATACCTGTTTATATTCACTCAGTATTTTGCTTAGATTAAGTTTTGTCTTTCTTTCTTCCTTTTTTTCTGCGTTTGTGGCTGATGCTATACATTTCTAATATACGTTTGAATATAAAATAAATAAATAAAATTCACACAAATTTCTTAAAAATTAATGTCCCTAGAATCAATATTCCCCTTATCCACGCAATGGCGATTTGACACATGAAATTTAGTGTTCTAAAAGTATTTCAATAAAATAAAATTGAAATAATATTTAAGAAGTTTTCCGCATTTTTATTGCTTTCAATCACAAATCACATACATATTATGTTTAGCACTCTGACAAAACTATTAGAAATTGTATTAGAGGTCAGCTCAGTAAGTTGAAACCTTTTATTTTTCGATCTTCTAAGAACATCGTCTGAAGCTGACTAAAAACGATAATATATGTAACAAAAATAATTTATTTAAATAAAATTATAAATAATAAACAATAAATGTTTTTTATAAACCCATAAAATTGCATATGTTATAGTACTTTCTTCTTCTTCTTGGGTTCTTAAAACAACCATAAAGGTCATTGAGTTTTAAGCAATCCCCTTTGGACATGGCTTTTCGCTGACCAAGAGTTGTCACACCGGGTTGCTTGGCTGTAATTGTGGGTTTCCCCTTTTTCTTGCTGAAGAAGTATTTGCCATAATGCATGATAGAATCATAGTCGTACTCGAAGCTGTAGGTGGTATTGTCCAAACTTTGTTTATCGAAATTCGATTTATACTCTGAAATGAAACATGGTTTATGATACGAGAACTATTTTTTAGGTAAATGCATATTTATTTACATTATGGTATACCTTTCATTTCAAATTTATATACATATACTTGGTAAAAATATAAAATTACATTTGAATTCTGAATCATGCAGATACCTGAAGGACTTACGACCCCTTAACAGGGGTGATACATTTAGAATTTTATTTAGTTTGTTCCAAACCCTTTGAAATTAAGACGTGAAATTTGGCAAGGTATTTAGGCTATTCTTCTGGACGAGTATTTTATTCTCTTCGTCCTGTTATATTTTGAAATAAAGTACTCCCTGTCATGGGCGTCGGAATGCCATGAGATAAAATACACAAAAATATTGAAAAATAAAAATGTTATTATTGAAGCCACGCTTTGAATAAAAACTTAAGTGGCGCCCTCTATTAGTGACGTCAAAATTAGTTAAAAATTCTTATTTGCCGTGCCAAAAAACATAGTTGTGCCAATTTTTTTTTTAATACTCTGACAGGTTTCAGAGTTATTGAGATATTTCAAAATAAAATTCTAGCATTGAACGCCCTGTATTTTTGAAACCAGCAACCGAGCAATATTCGGATAAGGCATACTTGGCTCAATTGACTTTTTTTGGTCACCAGTATTTTCAGCTCCAAGATTTCCCAACCTTTCACAGACACCCTGTATTAATTTAACTTGCTTTTCTCACCAAAAAATAAGATTTCTAAATAAAGATTATTGTCGTTGCATACAGAACTTTATAAATTTACAAAAAATGTTATGTATATAGATTTAACATTAAAAATATATAAAGATGTTTGAAAAGAAATTTTAACAGAAATATTTTATGTGAGTTTACCTCTGAAGTTTCAAGCTTTCAAATTTGAAGAATTTTGAACTGCAAGTTTACTTACGTGGTATAATATTTTCGGTGTGTATTTTAACAAACTTGTCCCTGTCCCATCTGGACTGTTCGTGGAAGACTCCTAAAGCATGCATCAGCTCATGGATAGCCCTTCCTTCTGTGCCAAGACAATTTGGTCCCCTTCTGTCAGGAGCTTGTAGACTCACAATTTGTGCTCCTCCAAAACGTCCTACGAAGGACCAGCATCCTTTTGGGTACTTTATCGGCCATATGAGGAGGTAATCCTTACTTTTGCCATTCCATGGCATAAACCTGACGCAGGTCATGAAGTTTAGTGTGCGGATAGCTTTGATTATTGTGGCAAGTTCTGACGGCTCTGGTGCAAATAAAACAATCAATATGTAGTTCAACAATATCAGTATTTGCTGAATAAAAGACATAATGGTAATGAGATAATGTTTTGTCAGCTGCAAATTAAATTAAAACACAGTTAATTTGGTATTCTAAATTAGAAATGTTGAATATTTGAAGAGAAAATTTAGTAGTAAATGTTATTTGTGATGGAATTATGTAAAATCTTAATAAAATATTAAAACTAACATTGTTTTGGATATACCACAACAGGAAGACGATCGACCCAATAATAATATGTAGTCATCTATCTCTGAAAGGCAAGAATACAGCTACTTTTGTCTGATCTACATATTATGGGTTGAGGCATACATTTTTAGATGTATAAATTGGTAGTTTTGACAAAAGATACGTTCAATTTTGAACTTGAAGATGGTGAAAAATTATACCGAAACGTTGGCGATAAATTTATAATAGTATTATTTTAATTTGTTGTTTATCCTTATCCCCCTAAAACTATTAATATTGATAACTTTAATCAGGATCAGTAGGTACCTATTTTAAAGAAAGTACACCATATTTGCATATGTTAAACAACTTTCATAATTAATTTCTAAGGTAGTTACCTACTTTTGCTATAGAAATCAAAAATGTATGCATCATCTCAATATACAATGTGATTCGCAAACGATGTCCAAAATTAAACCTAGTAGTAGTTTCTGGAGAATTTTAAGGAGGTTTTTATATAAAGTTTTATCTTTGATCGGTCAGTGGTCGCGCAGTTTAAGGCGTTAGTACTTGAATCGAGGTGACTAATCGGAGTTGGTTCGAGCCCAGCTGCCGGTAGACCGTATATAAGCTATATTCGTGGAAAGGATTGGCACCCTCTCTGCGGGTATGGTAGGGTGGAATAATGTTGGCTTGGGTCAATGTGAGAGATTGATACCGGTTGATATTTGACTACCCCCCTAATTAATGAGGTTTTCCAGGTTTCCCTCATTCCTGCACTGAATAGTGGTTAGGGCCTACCAACGTAAGTCGTTCCTGGGCGCAAATGCGGCCTGCTTAATAATAATATGCCGCCCCTCTCCCGCACAAGTCTCCGACTTCTGGGCTAATCCTGTGATTAGAATGAGGGGTAGAGATATTATTATTATTTTATTATTATCTAGGGCATTTATAGTTAATACACTGTTAAACTTGCATTAATTATTATTATCTTTTTAAATATTTATACATTGTCCAAAATCTGAAGACTTACTAAATCTTAGATGCTCCAGTGACGGAGATACAGGGTATTGCTGGCCTATTTTTTTAAATTGCACGCCACTGCTTTATTGTACTTAAAAATAATGATATTTTCGGATTCGTCTTTCAATTTTCTACAAATTACCATTATTTATGTTTCCTGGAAAAAGTCTGGTTTTTTGAGTAAAATTTAAAAAACCAACTGAAAAATACTGAATAAATACATCAATCATCATTTTAAGATTTTATTTGAGTAAATGCTCAAAAAAAATTATAATTGCTCAGTATCAACTTGTTCACTGTGTATACCAACTGTTTAACAGCATCGACAAAAAATCCAAATGCAAACAACAATAAAGTATTAACAAATTACATTTTTGCTACTAAAACATTGAGTCATTTTGAGTATTTATTTTGTTATTTAAGTATTAACTAATCTGCTTAACTATAGTTACTCAAATCAAATCATTAAAATGGTCATCGATGTCCTTATTCAATTAAATAATTGAATGTTTAAAAGATATTTGTAATGTTATTTAAAAAAAAGAATTTTTCAGGCAGTTCTCAAAGTTTTACTCGGAAATCAGGATTAGTAACTTGTAGAAAATTAGAAAACGTACCCAAAAATATAATAATTGATACAATAAAGCAGTAGCATACTATTTAATTTAGAAAAATATGCCTTCAAGGTAGTGGTGGCATCTCCGTCACTGGACTATTTAAATTTTAAGAAAAGATTTTGGACTACCTTTACATAAATCTATGTGCCCAATATCAAATTATTTCACTCACTAGTTATCAAAATATTTAAAAAAAATCAAAACTAATTTTGTAAGTTTAACGCCCTGTAACTTTTCAACGAACCGTCCTATACTAAAAATATTATATGAAAGCGCCTCCTTAAAATTCGTAAAATATATAATACGAGTTTTAATTTTTGGTCATCGTTTGTAAATCATCCTGTCTGTTTTGCTTAAATTATCTAAATAACCACAGTTGCGGCAAGAATTCAGACGACTTATGTCATACGAACAAATAAATAATTAATTATATTTTCATCAAAATATTTAAGAAACTGCAACCGAGAATAATAAAATTACACACTACACTAAATATTTGCACAATATATTACAAAAAAAATTGTTTTTAACGTGACAAAAACTATGTTGACACTAAAAACTATTGCGTAACGTCAGTCGTGACGTAAGTCGTCTGAATTCCTGCCGCAATTATATGCTATTTTTTTCAGGTATTCAAGTATAAAGTTTTCCATATTCTGTGGAACATTTTTTAATTAAACCTTACAAATGCTTACCATAAAGAGGACTTATGACGTACGGCACTGTTCCGTTTTCCCACAATTTATCCGGAAAAACGTCCCACCTGATGCCTACTCTCCAGTAATTGTAAAATTCATTGGTCAGTGCCATATCACCTTGAAATAAACCTGGGGAAAGTTCAGGATCGAAAGCTTCTTCACCCAGTTCATCCGTTGCGTTGATAACTTAAATGAAATCAAAATGAATTAACCTCATAAATAGGACATCATGTTTTTTATATTTCACTTCCTTATAATTTAGTTATAATACGGGACATAAACCCATATCACCCCAGACATTCATATAATTTCACGCCCGCTATCATGAGAACCCGAAAATGATGACGCTTGGGTTGTTATGAATGTTTGAAAATATCCAGCACTGACATATTATATCAGTCAACACCACAACTCAGGAAACGTTGAAGCTATGACTTTTTATAGTTTTTATTTATAAAGTGAAATATAAAACGTTGCACCACAGGAGATACTAGAATGATTATGCCCTTAGCCGACTTGCAACCTTTCGTTTGCTGGCACAATCATTCCTGTATCTCCCTTGGTACATAAATAACTACTTATGTTCCGAGGGAGAGATTTTTTATTTATGTATATTTTAAGACGATAATTATAATCAAATTTCTTTGACGTAAACGTCTTTTTATAGTCCACGGGCGTTATTATGACACCCTAACGTCATAAAATGAAAACAATAGGTACACAGTTATGAGTTTATTTAAAATTTAATATTTACTGTACAGTTATTACAATTAGTTATGTTTATGTTTGGTGGTACATTTTGATTTTGGGTACTATTTGAAACCATTTAGGTTTCGTTATACTATTAGAGGTATACAATGGTGCTATTTGCTAATTTATTGACAGCGTCGAGTAACCTCTTACTTTTACTCTACTCTTACTTTACTCTTACTCTTACTCTACATATTGTTCAGCAACTTCTGTTGATGCTCAGACTCCCAATTGTTTTATCCCAATAATTCCATCTCTAAAGTTTGCCAACGCTATCGCCGATGAACGACGAAATTAATGCCCAATGTATAACTCAAGATTAAGCAGTTTAAGGTAGCCTATCTTCTTTAGAATTTCACCAAAAACGTTTTACATTTATTTTATTATTTTGTTATTACCAACTTGTCATGTGCAATGTTCGTTTTTGTATGCCAGAAAAAACGACGAATATCGGTATTTAATGGACGCAAAGAAGTATATACAGGATGATTCATTAATAATGGGATATAGCTTAAGGGCATGTTTCCGACCTCAAAATAGAGCGATTGAGCCAAATATGCCTTATCCGAATGTTGCTTCTCTTCGATCTACAGGGTGTTAAATTTGAAAAAATAAATCACATTTTCTTTATTATGTTTCGATCGCATTGACCGTATTTTATGAAATTTTGTATAGGAGGTTTCTTGGTAATAGAAATTCGAATATGTCGACGATTTTGGTGTATCAACTAGAGGGCGCCACCAACGTTGGTTTGAACCCCTTTAAATCGCTACGACTTTTTGGTGCTACACTGTATCTCATTTTGGACTGGAAACATTTTCTTCCCTATCTTTTCTAGTTAAAAAAACGCATCTAAAACTCATGAGGTATGCAATTTATCTAAAAGTAAACTCAAATTGTTGCGTAAGTAATGGGCCATACTGTAACAACATAATACTGCGACCAAAGTAAGTCGATTTATTTTAGCTTATTCTAAAAGAATCAAAAAATCCACCAAAATCAATAATAACAAAGATATAGGGTGTCAAAATTGAAGAAATAAATCAAATTTTCTTTCTTATCTTTCGATCGCTTGAAGCAAATTTTACGAAATTTCGCTTATTTTGATCACAGTATTACGCTGTTACAGTATGGCCCATTGCCCATTACTTACGCAACAATTTGACTTTACTTTTAGATAAAATGCATGCATCATGAGATTTAGATGCGTTTTTCTCAGAAATCATTGCTTCTAGCGACATCGACAAGGTGCACCTTTTTTAACTAGAAAAGATAGGGAAGAAAATGTTTCCAGACTAAAATTAGATACAGTGTAGCACAAAAAAGTTGTAGCGATTTAAAGGGGTTCAAACCATCGTTGGTCGCGCCCTCTAGCAGATACACCAAAATCGTCGACGTATTCGAATTTCTAGTGCCAACAAACCCCCCTATACCAAATTTCATAAAATCCGGTCGATGCGATCGAAAAATAATAAAGAAAAAGTGATTTATTTTTTCAACTTTGACACCCTGTATATCGAAAAGGAGCAACATTCGGATAAGGCATATTTGGCTTAATCGTTCTATTTTGAGGTCAGGAACATGCCCTTAAGCTCTGTCCCATTTTTCATATCACCCTGCATATACAGGGTGTTTCATAATATATGCGCAAGACTTCAGGATGTTATAGCTCGTTCAGAAATTTGAAAAAAAGTTTATATTAACTTACCCTCTAAAATGCACAATTTTCGAGATACAGGGTGTTGAAATTGTAAAAAAAAATTCGTTTTTTGCGAATATCTCCGGAACCGTTTATCGTACAGAAAACAGCTTTTGTAAGCATTTACTACTCATAATGAGCTATGCTCTGTGCGAGAAAAAAAAATTTTCAAAGTCATAATTGGTAAAGATTTTGAAGGGGAAGTGGATGTTTTTTTCTCCAACTTCTACGCCACTGGAAAAAGTACGGTTTTGAGGCCCATTTGAACCGCCAATGTTTTCTACACAATAAATGTACTCTTGATCATAAGCTCTAAAGTTGACCGTTTTCGAGAAAAAACTACTTTTATGTTGAAAAACATGGTAAATTTTTTGAAATAAAATTTTTTACTTATTAAACAAAATTTATTTAATCGTTAGAACAAATAACAAAACCAAACGTTAACTTCATAGTTGCAAAATTTAAAAAAAAATCGTACACAATTAAATTAATACTACTTGATAAAAAAAATTATAATACATTTAGTAAAATAAAAATTTTATTTCAAAAAATTGACCATGTTTTTCAACATAAAAGTATCTTCTTCTCGAAAACGGTCAACTTTAGAGCTTATGACCAAGAGTACATTTTTTGTGTAGAAAACATTGGCGGTTCAAATGGGCGTCTCAAAACCGTACTTTTTCCAGTGGCGTAGAAGTTGGGAGAAAAACACCCACTTCCCCCTCAATATCATCACCAATTATGACTTTGAAAACAAAATTTCTCGCACAGAACATAGCTTATTATGAGTAGTAAATGCTTACAAAAGCTGTTTTCTGTATGATAAACGGTTCCGGAGATATTCGCAAAAAACTATTTTTTTTACAATTTCAACACCCTGTATCTCGAAAATTGTGCATTTTAGAGGGTAAGTTAATACAAACTTTTTTCAAATTTTTGGACGAGCTACCACATCCTGAAGTCCTGCGCACATATTATGAAACACCCTATATTTTAATTAAAATACTGTTGTTAATAACATTGAACATTCGATTTTTCTTCGTTTTAGTACATCATCAACTTCCAACTGAACGAGTTCCTGTTTTCGGTATACCACAGCCAAACCAAAAACCAGCGCAACCTATTTCAATAAATTTAAGTTAAAGAATGATACAAAATGATACACTAATCTTATCTTATTTATTAAATATATTTCATCGGGTGCTTTATAACAGAAAAACTTCAATTTCTTCCATAGTAAAAACCTTAAGATTTTTTGGGCTTGTATTCGTCCGATTTGCTATTCAAAATTCCAAATAAATTTGGATAAGTACCAATATCTACGTGATGGTTGGCTTTAATTGTAGCCTTAAACATCGAATAATATGACTATATCGATGAGGGCTTCCTTTTGTTCGACAAATACCAGAAGTAAGCCATGGAGAAGATTTTTTCGGAATGATAATTTTTTACCATACCCTTCCTTATATTACACCATTTGCTATATCCAAGTAAGTTTTCTCGTATTAAGCTTTTAAGAAAGAATGTAATGTAATGGCTGTAATACTTTTCAAATCAATATAAAATTCATGCAATTTTTCCATATTATTATTATTATTCCAGTTTATCGCGTTTAAAATTGACTACCAAAACCTCAACCATGATGACACAAACTATTAGATACAAACTAAACAACATGGTGAAGAGTTTTCTACATGCAAACAATTTCAGCATATTTTTCTCTTGTTTATATTCAAATCGCATTTTTAGAAAAGCTATAACGTTCGGTTATTCTGCAGCTGGTAACAGTATTTCAAACAATTCGTATGTTGGCAAGTTATTAAATGTTTATTAGAATAGCAATGCTACACATCTTTAAAGCGATTTAATTTCTTCTATGCATTAAAATTCGATTGACATTTGCCAAACTGGTTTAATAAATAAGCAGAATTGACATAATTTTGCTCATCTCAGTAGAACATCTTTAGAATGCCATTTAATTCGCATTTTTACTGAAACGGTTGTCATAATCGGTGAAAGTAAGAGACATTATAAAAATTGGGATTTTGTTATAATTATATTTACAAATTATAGACTAAGGAATTTTCAAATTAGCTATACAGTTACTAGCCAGCAAATTTTACGTTGGAAATTAATGGATATAGGTTACACAAAACTTTATTGAAAAATGCTTCATAACTGTTTTTAAAAGTTGTCTAAAAAAATCTAAGTAAGTTTGAAAACATATTTTTCAACGTGGCAATTATACAAGTTACCTTCCAACGGAAAAAGCACATTATCACTTGTTATGTTACATCCTACTGTCACCTGCACACTAGTGTTGGCATCTTACAAGACAAGACATGATTTAAAAAAGAGTTTTGCAAGACAAGACAAGAAATATTGCTCCGGCAAGAAGTTTTGCAAATAAATATAAGGAGTAATATTTAAGTAAACATTAGCCGAAACAATAAATATTGCATTTCTGTTGTAGGTATAGTTGCAACAAGAATTCAGACGGCTTACGTCATACGAACAAATGAATTTATTATATTGTCATCTAAATATTTAAGAAACTGCAACTGAAAATAATACAACTATATACCTACTACACTAAATGTTTGCACTATATATTACTTTAAATAACAAAAATTGATGTTTTTAACGCGACAAACAATTGTCTGACGTCAGCCGTGACGTACGTCGTCTGAATTCTTGCCGCAACTATATATTCTTTATTTAAGATTATAAATTCACTGCCACTTGACTGAAAGAGCTCGGATTACGTTTCTATTATTTCGTCCATTACTTGTTACTTATTCTTGAAATCTGGTTGTTCCTTTACATTATAACACGCAAAACAATACAAGATTTATGATCTTGCAAAATTGAGCAAGGACAAGGCTTTAAAGAAACCCTTGTTTTGCAGTTTTTGTCTCACCCAACACTACTGCGCACTGAGAAAATTGTATACGGCATTATAAATATTATCACACTCCGTTCAATTATTTAAAAAAAAACTAGTTAGACTTGAACTGATGGAAATTATTAAATATTTTCACCCTGTACAAAAGATACAATTGATGGTATTGCTTTTGATTTGATTGATTTTCTTTGAACATAATTATCTTAGTAAAATGCAATTCTTAGTAGGTAGGTATATTAGTGCCAAAATTTTGAAAAGTAAAATATATTTATGTCGCTAAAACGCACCATTTTACTACTTCAGTTGTCAGTTACAGAAGACCTAGTGTATGAGGGCAAACTGCTAACTGATTAAACTAATCTAATTAAATTAATATTATTACTAAATTTATAACTATAATTCCATTACGATATACAGGGTTAGCTATGACTTAGTACAAATATTTTAAGAGGGGATAGGGAAAAATAAGAATTAACGGAATCACCCTTCAAAAAAATTCCAAACTTATTTATAAAGCCAAAAAAACATTTTTTTATATTATTTTAAATCCTTATTTAACGCCGCCAATGCTTGTTGGTTGCATACTCTACAAGCATGCAACAGTCGCTCATCAGTCAGTATCGCTGTCATGTCATAATTGAATTCCTGTGTTTACGTTGTAATTTTGTGTTCTTCTTCAGTTTTTAGTGCCTTATTTTAATTTTTAAGTGTTTATTAAATAAAGACAATTGTGTTGGGTGCAGATACTTTCCCACAATATAGTTCGCCGGTTTGGTTTTCTAGGTTATGGGACAAGACTGACGCGGTTACATTAAAACTTGTCTATTATCTATCCTTTCGTTCGATTTTGTTAAAATAAATAGGCATCTAATCTATCTAATTGTACATAAGGGGAGTGTGTTTTATCGGTAGTGAGCGGCTGTAATGAGCGAATATGTAGTTCTACCAGTTTATAACGAAATAATGGAAAACGAATGCAAAATACTGGAGCTAACTGGATTAACTGCTACCTATCTATCAGGTATTATTACTAATAAGAATGTTAATTTTCGTTTCTACATTTAGAAATGCTGCAAAAAAACGACGATGGTAGTAGATATTGTTGACAGATGTAAGTTTTATCTATGGATCTAAGCCATCTCAGTCGGTTCTTATCATAGGCGCCGACTTTCCGTAGGAAAAAAGGGTTTCGCCTTATATTTTAAATATCTAGCCAATTTTACATACAAACTTTACTCTTTTTTAGGTCGCCTAACTTTGTCAGTTTCTGAGTTTGTATTTAAAAGTGTCAATGTATTTTGTTTGTTTTCATTCAGGCGCTGATATTGCTATTTTTTGTCTTAGTAGGCTTGTGTCAAATTTTCATGCCAATAAAAAATTTTACTGTATTTTGCGAGCATGTCATTTATTATTCGTTTTGGTGCCTAGTATCGCCAGCTTAGTGTTGACCTATTCTTTATGATTCATCATTCATCCTAATTAGAAAAAGTTGCGCCTTTTGATGGTCATTAAGATAAACCAAACAGATCCAAGATATCTGCTGTCCTTACTGAAATACAGTGAAAAAACTGAAAAGAGCGATTTTAGGAAATGCATCATAACAGAAAGGGTTAAAATTTGATGAAAGAGGGATAAGAAAGAGACGAGAAATCGATTTTCGGCGAAAGAAAATTTCTACGGCCTTTAAGTTTAAGTATTTTAAGGAAAACAGGAACACTCTTTCTCCAAAAATTAAAAATTTGAACGCCCACCTTAATATGAACTTTTCTCGTTAAAGTGCGCTCTAGAAAATGCCAAAGTCCTGATCAATAAAACTATGCAGGATTCAAAAAGTTAGGAAATTCGAGATCATAACGTCCAAAATTGGTTGAGTAAAGAATATTCTACCTTAGTTCAATTTTTAATATTTAAAAAATGTACATGATTAATGTTTAATTTTGCTACTATTAACTTTTTCTTTATTGCTGGAAACAATGTTATGTAAATGTATGTTACAGTTCTACGAAATATTTGGTAATGTTTTAGTAGGTGAATTCCACCTTTTTGCCAAATTTGTAATTAAATTAAGTAATTTTTTGCAAACTTATCTTTACTCAACACTCAAAAAATGAAAAGTTTATATTGAGGTAATAGAGATGAGTTGGTTTGTCCTAAAATTATTAACTTTGTTACAAATTTGGCGCAAACACATTTTGCAACTTGTATACTTAAGTTGTTTTTTTTAAGCCTTTAATTAATTATGTTTATTTCAGCTCGGCTTCTTGCAAATTAATTTCTTTGCCACTTACCATGGTCCGGCACTGGAGGATGCACCACGTCGGGTACGTACGGCAAGACGAATCTGGAGAATGCAGGTTGATGCAGACAGCCAAACACCAAAACAAAACACAGCCTGTGCATCTTACGACCCGCGTGTGAAAACTGGCACACTAAAACTGTCCGTCTTTTCCTTCTTCGGCACCTTCGTGACACTTCCTAGGCTATCCTCTGCCTTCTTCATTGTAGTAGGCAGAGCTTCGCCGTAACTAATGTTCGGTCGTATACAGGATGTTCGCTTATACTGCACCACCAGTCATTTTCAACACTAATCAAAATTATTTATAATTTTATTCTATGCTGTGACCAAGGCTCTAAGAAACGCATTTACGGCAAGTGTATTTAGACGTACCTACTTGTAATTATTATGTAGAAACACATAACATGATAGGTGCGCGGCGTTGCCACATAATCAAAACCTGTTTGCTATAAATCTACACTATCCGTCAGTTACACTCCATCTAAAAATTAAAACGGTTGAATGACCAGCACATATAACGTATGGACTCTAAAGCTTAGGCGTACGTATTACTTTTCTGAAAAGGCTATACATGATCAGTAAATATAGGTGAAAATAGCTACCTACGAATAGAGATATTTTAATAAAGTTTAATTAGCATTAATACATATTTAGAATTTTTGTTGTAATGTAAATAAACATAGCATGTTTTTGCTTTTACAAAGCTTTATTGTTAGACATTAGCAAATTTCCATTTGCCACATTTTTAGGGGTGGTTTGCCAGTAGCTCTATTTCCCATATAAAAACAAAAATCAACATTTAGATAACAAAAAATAAAATAAAGTCAGGAGATAACAAAATATAAAAAATTTAACAGATATTAATGAAAATATTAACAAACTACTTTATACTAAAAATAAAATAAAACAATTAAATAGATAAATAAATAAACAAAAAAAAAACATGTAAATAGCATACCTCAGGGTATAAACCTTCATTAGCAGTCACTGTCATCACCACTATCACTATCGCTATTTCCAATATGGCTTATAATTGAATCGATATGATCAATTTCAAGACCTACATCCCACATTTTTTGTTCTTCTATGTGGAAGTGACTTCTACATCAGCCAATCAATGTTATCGTATTTATTTCACAATGATGTCTTAATACTGTTATTACACGAATCAATGTCATTTCATCCACAGCAAATTATTTATATTGCCTGGCATTTCTTTACTTAAATTTTCTATAGGGTGGATTTTGGTACGATGATCTCTTAAAAGACACTTGAAAACTTCAAATATGATGTGTTTGCTTTGAAGCGTTAAGGGTTCCGGAATATTTTCCATCATTCAATGTCAAACACACAATCACAACCAAACTTCTGGGAGCCAATTTTTGACCATTCGCAACTATAGAAAATCATCGTAAATATGCGAAGAGTACGAAATCCCATTTTTGAGTATTCGCATCTTTGCGTATGCCCACATTTTTATACGTTTGACTGCGCATATCATCCAAAAATTGGTACAAAGAAAAGTATACGTTTCATATCGTGCGCATCTTAAGAATACGCAAATAAGCGTAGATTCCCAAAAATTGGCCCCTGAACTAAAGTCAAAGTTATCAGTTTGTTTACTGGTTTATTAGGTCATTCAACTGTCTATAATTTTGAGATGAATTATGTTTTATTTGGTGCAATTTATCATACTGCAAAATACATTCATGTTCCAAACACCCTGTGTATATGTATGTTTTATGTTTATCTAAAGACATGGTTACCTCACGACATAGGTATTGCTTTCATAGTAGGGTAGATTGGGGTAAAAATAAAACAGTTTCTGAAACTTTTGGAGTTTCATTACCGAAAAACTGTAATAAAGTAATACTTAGATATTGCAGAGAATAGAGATGCAACATTGCATTCACTGTTCATTGGTACTTAAGTGGTATATTAAAAAAAATCAATATTGTAACTAAAATTCACATCTTTGCTATAAAGTTTTAATGCAAACATATTTTATCAAAGTAAATGAATCTCTTCATCTCTAATAATAGAATGCAGTTTATTATAGGTAATGGGAAATGTCATCAGCAGTTATTTTTGCTTGTCAACAGGTGTAGGAACACTGTAATCTCGTTTCTCGGTTTGTAATGAAGGAAATAGATTTTTTGAAAAGTTTTGTTTTATTTTTATTGGAGTTAGTACATTTTAAACTCAAACTCATTATTTTGATTTTGTGGTCACATGTCAAGTTTCATCAGGTCCAGTTCCATCTTGTTCACGGTATGGTTTACCTTTTTTAATGTATTTTTACGGAATTTTTGTTTAATAATTATTTTATAGAATAGTTATTTTAAAGAATTCATTGATCAATATTATTGAATCTATGTCATTGAATACATAATTGAATATAACATTTGTTTAAGATCTTGCTAAATTGCGTTCACATTAATCTATTTTATTTCAGTGACACAGATTCAATGATATTGGTCTATATGAAATTGACTAATGGGAAGGCGGGCTCGCTTTAGTCTATAGCTTCATTTCTCTGACCAATATTTAATCTACTAACTGAAATAGAATAAATTAATGTGAGCATACATCTTGAGTAAATTTTATGTTCAATGGCATATATTCAATAATATATGTCATTGTCATTGAATCTGTCGCTGAAATAAATCAGATTAATGTGAAGATACGTTCAATGATATCTTAAACAAATTGTATAGGTACGTATTTAATCCTACGAGTATATTCAATGGCACAGATTCAATAATATCGATCAATGAAGTCCACTAACAGTGAGCCCGCATTCGGGTTGTCATTAGTCGATTTCATTGACAAATATCACTGAAATATAATAGATTAATCTGAACATACGTTCAATGATATTTTGAACAAATTCTGTATTCAATAATATAGATTCAATAACATTTATCAAGTAGACTAGTGAAAACCTGGCTTAAGAGCCGTTGAACATTTTATAGCATAAAACAGCAAAATTAGTTTTTCATGTTAATTTAGCACTGCATAATCAACATTGATCAAGTTGACTAGTGAGAACCTGATGACTTTAATCTGCCACCGAAATAAAATAGATTATTGCGAACATACGTTCAACGATATCTTGAACAAATTCTGTATGTAATTCAATAATATACGTATATAGTTGACAAGTGCAAACCTGGCTTAAGTAATTGTTGAACATCCTATTGCATAAAACAGTAAAATAGCTATTTTATCGTAATTTAGCTCTGCATAAACCTAGAAAATAATATTTCTGTTGACGTCTGACAAATGTTACCCAGATTGGCACATCCTGTACATGTCAAAAAAATATTTACCGGTGTACCAGTTACTGATTTTTATTATCAATTATGATTTTATTAATTAGGTATATGATATATAGCTGAAATACACATTCAATAATGGCAAAATTTATATATAGGTAGTGGAAATGCTGTTAACTCAATCACTGCATTTATTGCCAGTGAAATTAAATCTGGGACGTACTTGTGTATACCATTCGATATTTAAGGTCACTCTACGTAAGTCCACCTAATTAAACGTCACTTTCTAATAAAGAGAGTTGCCGATAGAAATTGTTTTTGTTTAATTATTTTATACCCACGGTAACTGAGTGTTTTATGTTTCTTATTGTTTTTGCGTAGCATATGACGAATAACAAAAACTTATTGACAAACTAATGCAATTGTTTCAATTAATGTGATTCTACCGCAAAATTATTATACGAGATGTTCTACAAAATACGTTCTTTATACAGGGTGATCCAGAATGTATCTAAAAAATTCTGAATGTACAGGGGACTCTTACAAATACAATTTTTTAAAGAAAAAATCAAAAAGGGCAGTGTGAACTTGTTTTAAAAATACACTTCTGCACGGCACTGAAAACTGGTCCACTGTAAAACCTGATAAGGCGGCAATCTGCGATCGGACAAAATAATTAAAGAAATACTCAGGAAAAGAAATAAATAACATTTTATAACTTCGATTTTATACAGCAAATGTAACTGCTTTTGCCGCAATAGTTATTAATTATTAATAGATGTAATTTGTGGTTTTAATTAATAAAATAGTTTGACGTTACAACAACATTTACCCGTCTTATCCTGGTATGCTGGGTAAAGGGACACGACCGGTGCAATGGCAATAAAATAGCTGACAAGTTGGCTAGGAGTGCATCGGGTCTGAATATTTTTGGACCTGGTCCCTCCAGTATGCGTCCGTTGTCAGCATTTGTTGAAATTATCAAAGGAGACATCCACAAAGAGTTTATGAAACATTGGAATGAAACAAGTGGCTGTCAATTTGCTAAGGAGTTCCTAGAGTACCCCTGCAAGGATGCAGCCAAAAATACCTGGCTATGTCTAGGACAAATCTTCGACTGGTGACAGGTACTCAAACTGGACATTGCTGGCTAAGGAAGCACCTCTATTACATGAGGAAGTGGGATACACCTCTTTGTAGGGGTTGCGAACAGGACGACGAGACAACATTCTATACACTCTGTGAGTGTATTGCCATCTCGTCAATAAGAGAGTCCGTGTTGGGAGAGCGATGGCCTTCTACAGTGGCCCAGCGATGTAAAGGTTGAAAATACTGCAATTTCAATAATATTTTACTTGGAAACTATAAGGATTTTATAAAAAAAAAGTTTTGCTATATCGACTCCATTTTTCATGACGCATCTATTCCCAAATTATTTTAGATAAGTGCTGAATCACCCTGTATAAAGTACTTTAATTTAAATCAGACACATACTGAATTTAAATTAAATAAAAGATGTAGAAATGAGAAGTGGATCTCGGAAAATTAGTCGGGTGAATACCTTTTCATGAGACACCTTGTATAATAAAAACGTATTCGTTAATTCTTAATTTAATGCATTTAATTTTTTTTTGTAATAGCCCCCGTTTTGGTGACCCAAATAAAAAACGCATAAAATTTGGCGACCAGTCTAAGAACAGTTATGTTTACGTATTTATATTCAAATTCAAAGGAGTGTGATTTTAAAGTGAAATTAAGATAACTCGGTCTGTGGGAGTCGATCGAATGTAGATGGAATTAGGTATTTGAAAATATACACAGAACCTAATTTTTATATTTTGTCGAAACATGTAGAGCAATTTAAGAGTCAAATTTTATATAGGTGTATAAGTTACAGTTTGCACAAATCAACATTTAAAACATCAATGGGTTTTGTTCATTTTTTCCGTTCTTTATCCACAACTCTCAAGAATGTAAACGAGACGTCTTAAGTCAAAAGTGTCTGGTTTCGGTCCGTCTGCTTTTACGGTCCATTACCTAGCACTCGCAGTTATTGGTAGGTATTATTGTAGGTATAAACTTGAGGGACCAAAAAATGTGCAGGCCTGTATTATTCAAGATGTGTAAATAATTAATTAAATATTATTATTTTTAGGTTTAATAAAATAAGTATCACATTTTATATAAATAAAAAGTAATTTCACTTTCTTGATGGTAATTTTGTCTTTCTTTAATTTTCTGATTGGAGATATACAGGGTGGTCACTTTTACGATGCCCAGTACAGGAATCTTGGAAACGAGGGTACATGGTGGTTTAAATTAGGAGAAAGTAAATGTCTTTGCCTTTTAATTTTCTGAATGAGATATTTTATCTAGCTCTGAAATACCGGCTGAAGACTGAAAAAGTTCATTTTGTTTTTCCTTTATTCACAACTTTTTATTGTTAAAGTAAAGTATATACATATGTTATGAAATTTGGTACTCTTATATTGTTTGCCATATACAGGCTGTCCGGAAAGCAATGGGACCCAGCTTAAACATAGCTTCCTGTGATCAAATAGAACCGATTTAGACAAACTTAGCTTACGCGGTGTAGAACTAACTACATCTATCGGCCGTTCGCTACTCCATGCCGGACTGAAAATGTCACAGAACTTACAGACACGAAGCGTTCTACATGCAGTAGACACCATTGAAAGCTGTCGACCTTTATCGCGATCGGCGAGAAACGATATTTTGCAAACACGGAATTCCAGGAAACAACTACTCTGCGGGCTAATGCCCCGACAAGCATTGAATTACACCTGGAAAACCTATAGCAACAGCTAGAGTCATTCGTCAGACGCCCACCAGACATATACCGGTTTCGAGCTTATTAGCTCTCATCAGTATGCCATAGGTGAGGTATCCGACGAATAATCCTAGCTGCTTTCGTCTGTCTAACCCGACAGAAGGGACCATGAGTACGCGGTGTAGAACTAACTACATCTATCGGCCGTTCGCTACTCCATGCCGGACTGAAAATGTCACAGACACGAAGAGTTCTTCATGCAGTAGACACCATTGAAAGCTGTCGACCTTTATCGCGATCGGCGAGAAACGATAAAGGTCACGTATCAAGCTCATTTTCCGTCAAAAGTGGATATTGCAACTTTTGCATCTACACCCCTCATTTTGTTATCAAAGCATACTTTAATTTTTCCATACAAACACAAATTCGTCATTGTTACAGTCTCGTAATTTATATTAGGTCAAAATTAAAAATAAATTGTAAAGAACTTATGGACAAATCAAATTTAAATGAAAATGTCATAGTTTATCCTAAAGTTCTTAGACTTACAAAGTACTGTAATTAACCATTACTTTGGGCAAAATCTATATCACGGAGGTACAGGGTGTCAAAGGTTAAAAAATAAATTGAGTTTCGATGTGTTTTTCTCGGAAACCGTTGCTCCAATCGACTTCAATATGGTTACCTTTCATAACTATACAAGACTGGAGAAGAGATTTTTCTACTCTAAAATAATATACAGGGAGGAACAAAAAAGTTGTAACGGTTTAAATGGTTCGAAATCGTCGCCGGCGGCGCCCTCCAGAAGATATACCAAAATGGACAATAAAATTGAATTTGCCATCCCAAGAAACCCCTGGATACAAAATTTCGTGAAATTAACGTGAAACAGTCGGAAGTTATTAAAGAAAACCCGATTTATTTTATAACCTTTGACACCCTGTAGCTCCGTGATTATCCACTTTTGGATTAAGACATGCAAGGACCTATTTTTATCTATCCTTTATGTGGCGAAACGCTGTCCCAACCTTTTAGGGACATCCTGTCGGCTAGATGGCGGGACTAATATGTGCAAAATCATTTAAACGAGCTCTAGGGAATTTATAAATGATACTGTAGGAAACAACTACTCCGCGGGCTAATGCCCCGACCGGCATTGAATTATACCTGCAGTATCTGTGTGAAACAGCCAAGAACCCTTGTCGGCCACTCCACCAGACATAGACCGGTTTCGGGCTTGTTAGCCCTCATCAGTATGCCATAGGTGCGATGACTGACAATTGAACTGGCTGTTCCTTCATATGTAGTTTCCCATATAAATCGAGTGCAAGTGAGATGTAACTGGTCTGCTACTTTCTGCTCGGCCTAAGCGGCTCGACGTGCAGAAAGCGACCTACAATATCGTAGGTACTTAACCGCATACCTCTCGCCCCGGGCGATGCGCCATTAAATTTATAAGTGATACTGCAGGAAACAATTACTCCGCGGGCTAATGCCCCGACCGGCATTGAATTATACCTGCAGTATCTGTGTGAAACAGCCAAGAACCCTTGTCGGCCACTCCACCAGACATAGACCGGTTTCGGGCTTGTTAGCCCTCATCAGTATGACATAGGTGAGATGACCGTCAATTGATCTGGCGATGCCCCATTAAATCTATAAGTGATACTGCAGGAAACAACTACTCCGCGGGCTAATGCCCCGACCGGCATTGAATTATACCTGCAGTATCTGTGTGAAACAGCCAAGTCCCCTTGTCGGCCACTCCACCAGACATAGACCGGTTTCGGGCTTGTTAGCCCTCATCAGTATGCCATAGGTGAGATGACCGACAATTGAACTGGCTGTTCCTTCATATGTAGTTTCACATATAAATCGAGTGCAGGTGAGATGTAACTGGTCTGCTACTTCCTGCTCGGCATAAGCGGCTCGACTTGCAGAAAGCGACCTACAACATCGTAGGCTTTAACCGCAGACCTCTCGCCCCGGGCGATGCGCCATTAAATTTATAAGTGATACTGCGAAACAACTTCTCCGCGGGCTAATGCCCCGACCGGCATTGAATTATACCTGCAGTATCTGTGTGAAACAGCCAAGAACCCTTGTCGGCCACTCCACCAGACATAGACCGGTTTCGGGCTTGTTAGCCCTCATCAATATGCTATTGTCTGGTGGAGTGGCCGACAAGGGTTCTTGGCTGTTTCACACAGATACTGCAGGTATAATTCAATGCCGGTCGGGGCATTAGCCCGCGGAGTAGTTGTTTCCTGCAGTATCATTTATAAATTTAATGGAGCATCGCCTGGAGCGAGAGGTCTGCGGTTAAGTACCTACGATATTGTAGGTCGCTTTCTGCAAATCGAGCCGCTTAGGCCGAGCAGGAAATAGCAGACCAGTTACATCTCACGAGCTCTAGGGAAGTCAGTAAACAGGGTTAGACTGACTTTCTGATATAAAATCAGACATGTCATTTAAAAGTGAGCTTTCAACAATAAAAAATTAATTGTTGCTATTTCACACGATAATATTTTACCCAAAATATCTAGAGTGATTTTGCAAATTACAGATTACTGACGCATTCACTCTATTCCTTATATTATTTGAAGAAATCCCTGTTATAGTGTTATAGCACATTTAGGTGTAAAAACATATTTTACTGTTCATAAATGAACTATACAATGTTTAATTTAAAATGATTTCAAAAAATATAACATCACTGAAAATATGTCTATGAATTCTTGAATTTCCAAAAAGAAGTCAAAAACTATTTTTTTTTGCAAAAAGTTATCACTGCCAGTAATTCATTAAGTTTTATTTAAATCTGAAGAAAACTGTCTATATCAACAAATGTTGACAAACTGGCACAAAAAAATGGAAAAAAATAAAGAAACACATAAAAGCAACATTTAAATTTATTTACGACATGTCAAATATAAAATACAATAATTAATCGTAAAAAATCATACATACTACAGATAGGTTCAAATTAGATACCAATTTTAAATATACTTATATAATAAATTTGTAACAATAAAATTACCAATATAAAAACAATAATGCTGATTAATTTTAAAATATATTAAGGTTGCCAATCATCTAGCAGCTTCGTAACCAGGAAACAACTGCTTCAAAACCTTTCCTAAAGATGTATTGACGTCCATATTGTAGCTTTCGCCCAATTCATGCCTACAGTATGGGCAGTTGTAAATTTCTGATGCGAATGATCTTTTCAGACATGCCTAAAAATATTATAGTGAAAATTTGAAGATACTCACAGACAAAACTATTTCAAGAACATAAAAATGGGTGAAAATAAATTGATTTAGATCTAGTTACCTTAGTACAGTTTTGCTTACTAACTCAATAAATTTACCATAAAGTCTCATTGACCCGTCTTAAAAATAGAATGGACTGGATGTATAGTAAAAAAAATAAGTAAAAAAGTCTTGAAGAGCCACATTTTTGTTAGTAACTAAATTGTTTATTTTCACTTGAATTATGGTGTGTTATTTAACAAATACCATGTAGAAAAATTTATCATTTTTAATTTATTTATCGCTGTGAGTCCATTGTTGTACAATGGAACCAAAATGGCGGTCCGTTTGTTCATAAATCTATTGTCTGATCTAGTTTGTTCCATTGCCCGTTTGCAGTGACCCACCGCGCGTGGCAGCACTCTACAGTACTATCGTTTGCAATAATAATGACACTCATTAAAATTAATTTTGCGAATTCTTTAGAACTTCTGATGTATTTATAATGAAATCTACTTCACATTTTTAATATCAATATTCAAATAAGATGTCAAATCGATAATATTGACAGTTGACAGCTGTCAACTGCCGATATTATCGATTTGACATCACATGTTAGTTCAGCGTCCTCAAAAACATATGATAACATCCTTGATTATAAGATTTCTGTTCTTTAAAGCATTTGACAGCCATTTGACAGCTGTCAACTGTCAATATTATCGATTTGACATCTTATTTGAATTCAGCGTCCTCAAAAACATATGATAACATTCTTTAATATATGATTTGTCTTTCTTTGAAGCATTTGACAGGTATTTGACAGCTGTCAACTGTCAATATTATCGATTTGACATCTTATTTGAATTCAGCGTCCTCAAAAACATATGATAACATCCTTTAATATGAGATTTCTTTTTTTTAGCATTTGACAGCTATTTGACAGCTGTCAACTGTCAATATTATCGATTTGACATCATATTCAAATTCAGCATCCTCAAAAACTTAAGGGCATACATTAAAATATGATTTTCAAAAAGGTGACATGCGTTTTAGAGGTTTCTATACTATGGTGGAGTCACGGAGCTTCGGAGCTCCATAGGAGCCAAACCATGGACTTTGGAGCTTAGTGCCCATTGAGACTTTTGTTCAGGATGACAAAATGTATAACATATCAAAAATTCAGACAATTTGACCGAGAGTGCATTTCCTATCTTTTTGTGTGGGGTCCTTTAGATTGATAATATAAACAGAAACATGCACCTCAACATATATTTCACGTTTGTCACAATTTACAAGAAAATTACAGATACAAACAATTGACAACTACTAGCTAAAGCATGGCTGCTACGATTTAGCAGACGATGCTATGACATTTAAATTTGTCAGCAGGCAAGTTCTTTATGATTTGATTCTAATTCAGTCCTAATAAAAATTAAGAGACCACAATACTTGTACGCTTTATAAAAAATAATTTAATAAATGCCATCTAACAACCGCCATTTTGGTTCCCTCATCCACCGCCATTTTGGTTCTTAGCAATAAGTTGCAGTACACTCGCAATATAGGAACTGTAATTTAACTTGACAGATAATTTATTAAAAATATTTAAACAAGTTAATTTTAGAAATGCGTACTTGATTGAAAAAATAATAAGATTCTCCACTGCTATCATTTTTATACAGAAATTTGTGAAATGAACAAAAAGATACAGTTTATAGTATTTTGTTCCCTTTAGAATGTATTCTAAAGAATTAGGAGAACTATTACAGCACAATAGATGAGAAGAGTTTTATAGGGTATTTAGATCACTAGAAAAAAGGATGAAAAAATTCACAGTAACATACCTTGCATATGTTGTGTTTACATTCCGTTGTCACCGGTTCAAAGACGACTTCCTGACAACAAATACACATAAAGATCTCCTCCACTTTACTCAAAAACTTCTGCTTTCCGTCCTTGAGTACCTCTTTACACTCTGACCACAACTTCTCATTGCTCACATCGAGCGTAATCAACTCTTCTAATTCGGAGGACAGCTTGAACTCAGTCATCTTTTGTTTCTTTGGCGTATTAAAAAATTCAGTCAGCGGCTTCACATCCTCTTGCGTTGTCTTTCTCTTTGAGCCACGTTTTGATTTGTCAGGGCTCTTCGATTTGTTCTCCTTGTCTTTCTTTTGCTCCTGCGCTTCCTGGGCTTCCAAGTAACCAGGTGGATACTGAAAACAATAAATTATGTCAATCGTTGAGTTTATGGTTAACGAAAATGCTTACAATCATTTCCAATTCTTGACCGCCTTTCTCCCAAGGCGCTGGCGTCGGATCGTCCCGTCTCAACAAGTATTTCCACACCACGAAGCCAGATTTACCTTTCTCGGGATAATATTTGACGACTTTGTACACGCCGTCGTACCTATTTCCGTCCTGAGGGGCGTATTTGGAATGTTTCGCTCCTTTATAGTTGCGCACTACTCTAACAGGTTTCCCCTTTTTCCAATCTTTGGATTCGGCACCAGTTTTGTCGTTGAATGGTGCGTTGCAGTTCAAAGCTAGGGCCCTAAAGAGAAAACTTACTTCTAAAACGTAAAGTTACATGATGTTTTACTTACTTATTCATCCTTGTCAATTTCTGGTCGCAGCTTTGTTCGCTGCATCTTTTGTTTCCTGATAGGTCGCGACCCCCGGATCCCGTATAATTAAATTCCTCGCCGTTATCGATGTCGTCCTCGTAACCCCCGCTTAGAACGAGGCTGTACGCTCCATCCGTTTCTCTACCGTGTATTCCAGCTACATGCGGTCTGTGAATACCAGCTTCCGACACCTTAATGGAACAAAATGGAATAATGAATGAATGAATGAATGAGTTTATTGAATGATGTATATGGTATTTGTTCTTAACCCTTAAAAGCGAAACTAAAAATACACTTTTTATTTGCACCACAAAATACATATGTATGTATGTATAATAAAATACATATCTAAAACCGAAAAAGTCTGTTATGTGAGTGTGTTTTTTGCGATTTATAAGGATCTGTTGCTCTAAATACATTTCTATCTCCAACAATGCGCTTAAAATACGTTCTTCCGTATTAATTTTACTTTCTAAAAATCGTTTTACATTTTTTATTCCTCTTATTGCGCTAGAAGAGATATAGAAATAACTTTAGACAACTGCATTGTATCAACATGTGTTAGGAGAAATAATCTTAGGTACATAAACAATACCGGGCAGTTAGTCGGCAATAACTTATGTACCGGCCTGGTCAAAGCGGCTGCCTTTGATTTAGATATCGCATGCGCGCTACACGGCGCCCTGAGCTTTTGCCGTACTTGCCGAAATAAGTTTATGAGTTTATGTATAAAAAGTACGTTATAATTTGAAATGTTTAGACGCAGGGACCAGGTATTTTGGTACTAATAACGGAGTACGTTATAAAAAAATAATTAACTATTGAAGGCCCTATAATAATGTTTATTCAATACGTTATACCATAAGTACGTTATAACCATAAGTACGTAATAACCGTGTACGTTGTAACCGAGCTTTACTGTAGTTGCTTGAGCGGGTAATCCTGAAAGACCTACAGAGTGTCCCGAAATTAGTGCAACATAGAGCAAGAGTCCTCTTGATAAAATAATGAGATATAGTCAAACTTACTCTAGTCAAAAGTTGTTAAAAAAGTAAAAATTTTATTTTCGATATTTGCAAATAACTTTAATACAAATATTTTATTGTGACTTAGTGTATACATCTGACTATTGAAACAATCAATTCTCCTACTTTTTTTATGTGAGTAATGTATACCTTGTTCAAGTTGTTAGGAGTAACCGTTTTCAAAATCATCCTATTTGAAATATTCAATACACCGAGCAAAAACTGTTTTAATAATAATAATAATAATAATAATAATATTATCTTTCTTGGTTTCAGGTAGTGCCTTTTCTGCTGAAAATACAGTACCATTGAATTCAGCACTTCATTTTAAAATGCTATTAGCTTACACTAAAAAATGTGAATTTTGAGTCAAACTGGTTTTAAATACTAGTTTTAAAAGAATATTAGAAACATTTGTGATAATTACGACATCAATTAATTTTATTTTTTTGTGTAAAGATCGATGCATTTTATTTTTTGATTCTTCAATAATAAGTTATTAGTTATTAAAATATTCATTAAGCATTTTGTCAAGTTCTGCCTTAAAATTTACTACTTCAAGAAAGAATACCATGATTCTGAGAATTTTCGGATTCATCATGCCCTCGTAGTACAAGTTCAAAAGCCCCTCAAAATTGTATACAGTATGTAAATTTGTTTGGATAACACATATACTCGCGTCAAGAATTCAGACGTCTTACGTCACGGCTGACGTTACACATTTGTTTTTATTGTCAACGTAATTTTCGATATTTGGTCGCGTTAAAAACAATCATTTTTTTCGATTTAGTGCAATATATAATGCAAACTTTTAGTGTCGTATATAGTTTTATTATTATCAGTTGCAGTTTCTTAAATATATTGATGAAAATATAATGAATTATTCATTTGTTCGTATGACGTAAGTCGTCTGAATTCTTGTCGCGAGTATACCTATATTTTGTCACCCCTTCATTATGTATGTTTTTAAAGCAGAACAAAATGATGCATTTTACATTTGATTATGAATATGAGTTTTACCATTTTCATATTCTTTTTTATTTTCTTACTTAAGTGTATCAGTACCAAAGAACACATGGAAAACATGTCTTTATGGGTACGACAATGCTCTTTCACTCTTAATTATTGTCCTGGTAGCAAAATTTGCGAAATCTAGTTGCACCCTATTTGGATTACATTTTTATTTAGATAAATAGTAAATTTAATTAATAATTACAAACTACACTAGCGACACAAAAAGAAACAATAAATATGAAATGCACCATCCTACGCAAACATGGTAACTATTAGGAGAAGGTACTGACTGAAGGGAGAGGCTATGCTATTTCAGATGCAGTTCGATAGCTGGCAATGCTGGCATAGGGAAACAAATCCCAGAGATTGCATATTTCGCCGTGAACAAAAATTCTTTATTGCGAAAAAATAGTTTGTATTGAATTTTTTAAATGCAAATATCTCAAAAGTGTATGAGTTTCCACAAGATATGACGATTTTCACTGAAAAAGCCCAAATTATTATAATTATAAAGAATTTTTGCTCTAGTTTTAGGTAAAAAAATGTTATAGCAATTTTTTATGTCAATGATACACTATGTTGGGTCTTCTATAGGATAGCTCAAAAATAATAAATTTGATACCCCCAAAAACTCTCCGACACCAAATTTCTATCAATAACTGTAAGTCAGTAGGTTTTCGTAAAAAAATCACCCTGTATTTTATAAGAGTATTCTTAATATTTTGGCTTGAACTATTAACAGATGGTCTGTAACCCTTTTTTATGAAACACCTTGCATATATTTCTCCAAGTACTTCTATTATAAATACAATACTTATAACTTTTATATTGTACTGCTGTAAAGTATTTGGTTGAAGGCCATTTGGTTTATCCAATAATGTACACATATAATCATTATCAATAATCTAAAAATAACTCAAGTTATCTAACAAAGATGACTCCTACCTGTAGTCTGAATTTCCAACAAGTACCAACTTCGACTCCAGGTACTGGCCCATAGTGGTCCTTGGGCACAATGGTGCATTCCTTCGTCCTTCCAACGCAAGCCATTCCTTTGCCCCAGTCTCTACTAGACTCACCCTTATTACTGGCCATTTTAGCTTTTTTGTTGCTGACCTTTAACTTCTCACCCGCCTTGACGATTTCCGTGTCATCCGTTTTGCAATCCGGACAATACCTACCAAATTATTACGCTAATATAGACCTAACACACATAAAATAAATTATTACCATTCATCTTCTTCTGGGACAGATTCCAGAGGCGGACTTAAGCACGCAATGTGATAACCATAGTCACATTCATCGCATAAAATCATCGTGTCACAACTTTCTTTCCCGGCGCATACTCTGCAACCGCATTCACGACATTTTCTACCTGGCACGTCTTTGCATTTATCACAGTTATATGGATATTTCCCTAATAATACAATCTATTAGACCAATAACAAAATAAATTTTCGACGACTGAGATTTTTCAAACTGTTATTTTACTAAAGAAAGTTGACAGTTGCCCCTGAGTGTTTCGAAAATTTTGCCGCTGGCAAATATTGTCTTTATTATAAAATAAACTCAGTACTTGTCAGATTTACCAATAATTTCTGTTTATTACAACAAAAAATATAAAAGATAAAATGAACAGTCCTGACGAAAGTGATATTAGTTGCAGTTCACCTCAGAATAGAGTGCCATGGCCGTTAAATTTTAATTTACTTCCATAAAAATCCAAAATAAGAATGAAAGAGAATATTCTGTATTTGTGAATTCTTAAGCTCCTTGGCTCACCGGTAATAATAATAATAATCTTTATTTTCCTTGTTGAAAATAAACTGTACAGGAATAGTCACATTGTTTTTTGTTAAACCTACATACTCTATCCCTTATTTATTAGCACTCTAGGAAACAAAAAATTAATTTAAAGTGTAAAACGCATTTGCGATTAAATAATTGTGCAGATTATATTTTTTTAAAAAATATATCAAATTATTTAAGTTCGTTATTCCACAAGGTAAATTATTAAAAACTTTTAAGCCTAAATGAAATGGCAAAGATATTTTATATTTACAGAAGGGAATGTCAAATATTTTATTTTGCCGAGTGCATTTATTGTGTATATTTTCTTTTAATCTAAGAGTGGATTTATTTTTAAACCTATATACAGGGTGGTCGCAACGTAATGGGCCAAAATTCATGACTAGATTCCTGACGTAAAAATATTGTGATTTAGACAAACTCACCTTAGTCCAAAAGTTGATACTTACAGAGATACAGGGTGTTTAATGCAAAATATTATTTTAGTTTTTTCTTATTTATTTCATAATAAATGCTCATATCGAGATGTTTGGATGGGAAGACCAAACCTGGGCCGAGACTGTGGCAGTCCGCCCGGGGCCTGGACACCCAACATGCTCCACGCGACGCACGTGTGGCAGGATAAGACCCCGATAAATGGAAATGAGGACAGAGCAACAAAAATCTCTGTAACTCGGACCCATACTATCACACATATAATCTGTAAGAGACTTTGCCACCGAGCCATCCATATTAATTGGATGGTTTGAAAGAAGAACTCTCTTAGTTTGGAGGATGTACAAAGGGCCCAAGGGCCTAAGTGCTGCATTGGAAAGCAATTTCCGCTGCACCTCCACACAATTACATACATACATACATCGAGATAAAATTTTGGTGTTAGGGGTTTTCTGGGGCGGGAGATTGAAATATATCCATGGTTTGCTTGTAGCTTTTTTATTCTTCAAAAATCTAATTCTCAGGTAGCAAATTCTGATTTTACAACTTCTTTTACACAAAAAAGCTATACTTTTTGATAGTCGCTATCTTGCACCGTTCTCGTAAAATTTGCCATTGAAAATTCCAATGTATTTACATTCAATTACAAATCGGCAAAAATTTTCAAGTAGGCTTATGTTAAAATCCAATTTTGACATTTTCGACTTATCTTAGTGCTGTCAGTAAAATTACAGTATTATTCGTGCCTTATTAAAAGAATTCTTTACTTTATGATCTAAATCGTAGTGCGATATAACATGCCACGCCATAATTTATTTTCAAATGGAGAAATGCCCGATATGGTTTGCGTTTATGCGCAATCAGATTATGTTGGACGTCGAGCGCTTCGTCGGTATTCAGATTTGTATCCGAATAGAGGGCAACCAAATCGGAAACTATTTCAAGAACTTTTTAATAGACTTGGAGAAACTGGTAGTTTTCGTCCTAAAAGAGATAACGCAGGGCGTACTGTTACAGTTCACCGAGAAGAAGAAATTTTAGTAAGAGTGGCAGGGAATCCAGAAGTTAGCAGCAGGCAGGTAGCTAGAGAAACTGCCCCAGAAAACCTCTAACACCAAAATTTCATCTCGATATGAGTATTTATTATGAAATAAATAAGAAAAAACTAAAATAATATTTTGCATTAAACACCCTGTATCTCTGTAAGTATCAACTTTTGGACTAAGACGAGTTTGTCTAAATCGCAATATTTTCACGTCAGGAATCTAGTCATGTATTTTGGCCCATTACATCGCGACCACCCTGTATATAGGTTATGGAATATTAAATAATGTCCCAACATATGCTCAGACGTCAAAAAAAAAACTATATATATGTATTGTTGGAGTTGAAAGTGGCCTTGCTGTTTTTTTGCATGACTGCCAAATGAATTATCAAACGCAAGAGGCCAGAGTGCCAATATACTATTACTATATTTTTCTTACTTGGCACTTGTTTTTGTACTTCAGCTCTTTCAGTAAGTGGTATTGGTTCTTCTATTCTCATAATTTCATCTACAAACTTTATTGAACAGTTCTCAATGGGAGCTCTGTCTCGTCCTACTAGAATTGTACCTGTTACAGAGGTTCTTGATACCTCGTCGACTTTAAAATCATACCTGAAATGTTATAATTATAAATACAAACATTTTTTGACAAAATCGAATTTATATTACCAAGGTCCTCTGGATTTAGTTTCTTCTATATTGTAACTGGCTAATACAACCATCCCTTTTTCTAACTCCGACGTTTTATATGTATAATAAGATCTAGGTCTTATGTCATCAAAAGTTGCCTCTCCTTCAAAAGTTATTACATGTTCGGCACTGAAATAAATAAAACTGTAAAAATCAGAATTCATTTTATAATTGATTATTACCCTTTCACTTTAAAAACTAAGTTATTTTCTTCAACTTTCTCTTCATTATTTAGGCGTCTTGTGAAAATCTGTGTAATAACAGCTTCATACCAAGCTCCATTTTCCTGTAGTCGAACATCAATAAGATCTTCTACTTTGTAAAACTTACTTTCTGCATCTGTAATTCTTTTACTATCGTCAATTTGTATGTCTTCCTTTTTGTGGACTGTCTTATCTTCTTTTGAATCCTCTATTAACGGTTTTTGTGGTCGTATAATTAATTGTATCACATCATTTAAACTGATATCGTAGTCCATTACACGATGATCGTCTATTAACTACAGAATTTTGTTTTCGTTTTATAAAACATTAAAGTGTATACTATCAGAGATTTTACCTGCTTTCCTTTATATAATAACATTTGCTGTTCCGGTACAACTTGAATATCTTTTTCTATCATTTGTCTTAATTCTTGAATTAAGGCCATTTTAGAAATGTTTATAACTACATCGCCCTCGCCCTGCAGTGCACCTAATTTTCTAATTTTTACATACATTATATTTACCGTTAAGAAAAGAAAATCCTAAAACTAAACCACTTTCAACAAAGTAAACAAAACAATTGGCGGGAAAGGGAACAACCCATAGACCTTACAACCATCCAACCATAGACTTAATATATCTATGGGAACAACGAATAACGAACATAGAAAAAGATAGATAGGAATCATAAATGAATGACAACCACAAACCTAGATAAAATATAGATAGCGTCGGTTCGTTGTTTGTATTACAAACAACGGTCAACGATCGGTTCATCATATAGTTCACGTGACACGTCTCGCGTTGCCTAGGGTCTTACGGTCCAGAAAATTGATATTTTATTTGCTTTATGTTGGCGGTTGTGCAAATATCATGGCTGCATTATAACTTGCTGTCATTTTAAATGTCATTAAAGAATCACTAACACAAACCTAGAAAAAATATAGACTGTGCCAGTGTCATATTGCCGGCGAATACAAATTCATGACTACCCTAAAAGGTCCAAAATTGCTAAATCTTGGTTTTTATGCCAATTTACGTTGGTTGTAGCGTGAAGCTCATTTGTTTACTATGATTGGTCACATTCATGTCACATTCTTTAATGACATTTAAAATGACAGCAAGTTAGTTCATTTCAGATTGAAATGTAGCCATCATATAAATAAAAAAAAATATATCCATTTTCTGGACCTTAGGTCCCTAGGAAACGCGGCACCTGTCACGTGACCTATATCATGAACCAACGCGTCTATATTTTTTCTAGGTTTGTGGCATAGAAATCATAAAATATATAGAACGCCAAAAGAAGTATCGAAAATAGTCAACCTATAGAGAAAACGCGAGTCTGGTAATATTGCAGTAACTTAGCTTTCATGAGTTGGTTGGTCCTTCCGTTTTGAATTCAATTGTATGCTAGGCTTAAAATGCAGTGTAACCAACTTCTTACTTTAAGTTTTCTCTAGATGGCTGATTTCTAAGCCCCTCCATAGTCTGACTATTTTTGAGTGCATAATGTAAAGGCTTCTGGCGTTCTATATATTTTATGATTTCTATAGGTTTGTGGTTACTAATCACAGTAAATAAATGTTTCACGCTACAATACAACCAACGTAAATTGGCACGAAAACCAAGTTTTAGCGATTTTGGATATTTTAGGACAGCCATGAATTAGCGGCAATATGACACTGGCACGGTCTATATTTTTTCTAGGTTTGTGATGACAACGAGAACGACTAAAATATACTAAAAATTTATTTACAGCTTGTTCCGATAGCATGACTTGACAAATATAAGATAACACCATTGTGATAAACAATTATAACGTACTAGAGCATTGTTTATATATTAATAAAATTCTATTATACAGATATAATTGATAATGTAAAGCGGCATTTACATTTTATGAGTGCACGGATCTGAGTTACGTACTTTGTTTGAAGAAAACTCGGAAAAGTAAATCGTGTATGTGAATTCTTGGGTACTTCAAATGTCCCCAAGTATACGTTTACAGTTTCAATTTCCCAATTTCTATTAAAATAAAAAGCCCGGATTTGAAGTCCCGCTTAACATCTCTTTTAATTAGAAACTACTAAAGAGCAAGCTTGGGTTTGTATTTTAGTTCTGTTGTGTAAAAACTGTATATGTTAAGTAATAAATAACCTTGATTGTTAAATAAAATATTTTACATTAAACCAGACTATAATAATAGATTATGGTATACCTAATTACTCATTTGATTGAATGATTTAGATTATCGATAACGTTTGTTTAATGCTCATGGTGCTACTTTAGATAAATGAAAGTTCAAATACTGCAAAATGCAAATAACTGTGAACATCCTACGGTTATTTTATCGGCAAATTCACTGTAGTGGCAGCACTTTCTGTGGTGGCGGTGGCAGTACTGGCACTGGCAATTGGCAGGTTGGCAGTTAATTTTAACCTATTTCCTATTTTAACGACCGTAGTTTGACGTTTAATTTGAAGTTCGATTTGATTGAATCAATTTGAATAAAAAGTTTGGACGTTCTTTAGATCTTTTGGATGCTCAGGTAACTTTATTTTGATACAGAACATATTTATATGTAGTAGTAAATTTACCATCATTGATATTGTTAGAGCAAACATTATAGGTACGTAAAATATCTAGATGTAGATTCGTCGATCGTGAAAAAACCCTTATGTGTAAAATATCATTTTTTACAGGAGGGAGAAAAAACATGTTCCTATAGTTTTTGATTTAAAACGGTAAATAACTGGCAAATAACTTAAATAATAACAAACAGCACCTGGTGAACAACGATTACCTATGTTATTAAAACTAATTGTTAGCGTTATATTATCAAAATAAGTGACATTTTATTACATAGGAGATTTTAATCGTCCCAAACTAACACTAAATAGATGTAATTTTAGGAATTGTGTAAACACGGGTGCATTTTTCTTAAGTTTTTAGTATTTTGTTTTAAATAATAAATCGCATGTGGTATTTTGGGAGTAATTAATGATCGTTTTATATGATTATCAGTTCAAATTTAACATGAAATTGGGAAAGAAAAAATAGAATGCACCTAAAGACGTCAATTTATTTAAATAATGTTGGCTATACAAATACAAAAATCACAATACGTTTATTTTAATTTATTTTTATTTCTTGCTGTTCTTTTTGTCATCTCATTTTGTTTTTTCTTTATTATTTTCTTTTTCTGTGCGTTTGGCCCGGCATCATTTACATTTTGTATACTATCAACTACAGTCCTCTTAGACTTTGTCTTTGTGTCAGGCTTGAACGGAAGATTATTGTAGAAAGCGTGGTGCTCTTTTTCTATAGCAGATTTTAGATTTTGCACATCATTGTATTTTGATACTGTTATAGGTAATTGCTTGTTGTAGAGTTGCACTAAGCTTTGTCCAGGCAGAACTGACTGTCGACGTTGTGATAGTTGTTGCCAGTGATCAGTAAAGTGAGTTTTGTACCATATGACACCGTCTGGGCTATATGTAATCTTACATAGGTCAGCTACGACAGGATCTCCAACAGATTTGCCGGGTCTTAGAGAGGACACATTAGAAGATAACGCTTCATAATTTTTAAAAAGTCGAAATTGAGTACCTTGACATTATAGAGCTGTTTAGGTCTAGCAGATCTCATTTTAGCTACATAATCTATGGGGGAATTAATAGGAGGATAAAAAGTTGCTCCAAGGTAGAGTGCACACTGTCGGCCTCCATCATAGTGTCCTTTAGTAAGAACGATCTGTTCCGGTTACGATTTTGATACCCGCATCCATCTGATATCAAAGTCATAGTTTTGTACTTATCCTTTACACTTGACAAAAAATCAATGATGCACGAAGTAAATTCATTGGAACTTACGCCGCCGTTAGCCTCGTGCCAAACATATAAAGTAATTTATCTTCTTTAATAATGTAATGGAAGCAGGCTTAATTTGTTTTTCTAAACATCATTACTGTACTCTCTATGCATCTTTGCCTTTGAAGAAAAAATAGATTCTACATAAATTTTCTTTGTAGATTTTCTGCAGTAGTGGCTGGGTACCTTTGGGAGCAAGTCTAACCAATCCGTAATAGATTTTTCATCTTCAATCTTTATATTTTTTTTCTTTCTTGGAGGCTGGGCAACCTTTACTTCTTTTGTAGTATCTTTACCAAAATCCCTTTTTACCCACCTTTTGAAAGTGTCTTCTTCAAGGCTAAATGTATTTAAAAAAAACTTTCTGCACACACGGACTTTCTCGCCATTTTCTTTTGGTAGGAAAATATCATGCCCTTCTATTTTCTTTGCAGGTCTTTGTTGTTGTTCCTCCTCTGGGTCAACATGCGTCTCATGTGTTAACTGCCTTTCTTCTACGTTATGTATTCTGTGTCTCCTTTTTCTTATCTCCCTTGTACTTACCAAACCCTGTACATACATTTTCTTTTCTACCCATGTAGGCAATTCTCAAAAATATGTAGATAAAGATTTCCTCTTTTCTTCCGAAATTAGACTGCAAAGAAATGTCTTCTCACTTTTTTTGTTACCTTTATGACCACACCTTTCTTTTATTTTTCTGCTTTCCTTAGGTACATTTACTTTTCTATAACCAATGTAAGCATCACCCAAAACTCTGCGCTTCCTAGAACTATCTTTATCTTTACGCACGCATTTCTTAACTTCAACATTTTCTTTTTCTTCATGTATATGTTCACTGCTATCGCTATCTGAATCTTTGCTTAGTAAACTTGGTTTTTGGGTATTTTCCGGTTCCTTTGAAACATCTGGATTACGATCACATATTATTAATATAGTGCCATCCGTATTTGTTGCCTCGCCACTGTACATTATTCTCACAATTATTAATCATCACACTTTGCAATATCTGCTCACTCTCAATATCTATGATAACATTGAGGTTGAAATTATCCTGCTGAGAAAGAATGGAACCTACTTCATCACTGACTTAATAGGTAACTTGATCTTCCACATAAGTTTGGACCACATGAGAAATTGTGTTCAAAGAGTTATCATTTATTGGAATATCCATCATTAACTGTGGTACTAAATTCAAATTTTGAAATGGTGCATCTATAAACATTATTTCCATTTTATTCAAACTAGGCCCGTATGCAATGTTATCACCCAAATCCAAATCTAATGATGGATCTTGATTCATGTCCAAAATTATGTTTTTTGCAAGTTCAACTACCTCTACCCATTTTCTAAAAACGCAAATAACAATCAATCAATATTTTGACTACGGGCCGTCAAAATAATAAAAACATCTATTCTCAAATTGAGGTTTTATTTTTCTGAAGCACCCCATATAATTATAAATAAATATTGAAATTTTAATTAGCTTGAAATGCTTTAGTAGATTTGGTTGTAGGGTGAGTTGTTTAGGTAACAGGTGTGAATAACTAACGTTGAAAAGCTTTAACTTGATTACAAGTACTGTTTATAACTGTCGTATATATTAGTAATATTATATCTTTACGTACTACTACCAATAAGTAGTGACAGATTAACTGAGTGACCACTAAAAAACACACTTTGGTACCTAATAATGTTTATAGATAAGAAAATGAGATTAATAACAATAACACGTGCGATCTTCGTAGCAGACAACATCATACTAAACAATGAAAAACATTTTATGTGGTTTATAATATTAATTTAAAATCTCCTATGTGGACATATAAATTGAAATAGTACAGGGGTGTGAAGCTGAAATTTCTTCTATGTAGAATATATTTACATAGGAGCTATTTGAAGACGAATTTTATTCTTTTGCACATGGGAGGTTTACAAAAACACAATTTTATACAAGAAGGAACATAAATAGTTAATGGGAGGGTTTATTAATCGATAATAGTTATTTATGCAACAAGTGCAATCAGCACTTTTTGTACGAGTTGCATACAGTATTTTTTCTACGTTCATGCAAAAACCAAAAAATGTTATTTAGATGACACTAAGTCTAGAAAAATGTGACGTCGATGTTTGTCATGATGACAAAACACTGTAGTAGAATGACAAATGAATGCAATAAACATTTTATTCCACTAGTGCAATAAAGAACCACTTTTCCACTAAATATAGTTCAATAAAGTATTGTTTTTTGCATGAACGTAGAAAAAAAGAATGAAAACCATCCAACTGCATATATAAACTAAAAACCAATCTAAACGCCACATAGAAGTTTTTTCACGCTCAACGACGATATATTAGTAATTTCATTGTTCTAATGTAAATAACATGTTTCAGAGCAATGAGCGAACTAGATGATTTGGTGTGCCAAATAAAAGGGCGTTGGCCCACATTTGTTGTTACAAAAGAAATTTTATCAGAGCCGACACAAGAACTAGTCATTCAGTTTTATAGTAATGTTATCGAAGACTATAAAAAGAATGTTGCACATATGGGTGGGTCTTGCATAAATTTTGACTATAATTTTATGAATTATGAACCAGAAGAACAGCTTTTTTTGCAGATATCTAGGCTATTGGGAAAGATTTCCAACTTGAAGTTTACACTAGGCGATATCTATCAGCCAACACCGATAAGAACGAAAAACTTTTTTAAGGTTTTTTTACATTTTGTAACATTCATAGATGGTTTACAGCATGATGCCGAAATATTGAGAAATGAGGTTCTTAAAACTAAAGAAGACACTGCAAAGCTTTCATTGGAACAGCAAAAATTAATAGAGGAAATTAACGAGAATGCGAAAATCAAAGCAGAATTAATTGAAAAAAATAATTTACTTGATCAGGAGCTTAAATCGACTGCAGCCTCTTTTAAAGAAATGAATTCACTAAAAGCCTCAAAAGAAAAATTGTATACTGAAAAGAGAAATCAAATAGAAAACCTTAATCGTGAATTACAGAATGATGAGTACGAGCTGAAAAGTCTTGAAAATATTCAAAATGATATTTTAGAGCAAATAATAACTGAGAGAGATCATCAAAATATCATAAATACTATTGAAACATTGAAAAGTGAGTCAGAAATGTTAGATAACGATGATATTAATATGGATGATGGTTTAGTACATGAAGATAAAGTATTAGAACATGCTGCAGATTGCATTAGAATTTTAAATAAATGTGAGTTTAATGTGGAGAACGTTAAGCAACTAGTTCACAAAGAAGAGGAATTAAAAGTCATACGAAATACTGTGGACCAATTAACAACTACTAAATTGAATCCTGCAAAACAAGAAAAATTTGAAAACGAACAGAAATTAGTGGCATTAAAAGAAAAATTACTAAATCTACAAAGTCAATTTAAAATCGTTGAGAACAATTATACAAGTAGCATTACCCAGTTTTCTGAAGAATTTAATAAAGTAAAAAATCACATTCAAAATGAATCCAGCAACAATACCAACATAATTTCAAATTATAAAAAAGACATTGAAAAGTTGGAGCAAGATATGGATAGAATGAGAAAGGCTTTTACTACCGAGTATGTTAGAGTATCTAAAGCGGAAAAAGTGGTAATTGATAACTTTAAAGAAGTGTTAATGGAATTTAAGGAAATAGAACTGATATAATAAATTTCTTTTTTAATTTTATGCAGCATTGAAATGTAGAATATTTTGTATTCATTTTTGTATTAAATATTGTTTTTGATTATTAGTTATGAAACAAATTCTAATCCTCATATTTATAGTCGGCGGCCGAAAATCTGTGACTAATCGCTAGCTTGTAGACTAGCGTGCAGCATTTCATAGGCGTACTAAATTTGAAGGTGGTGAAATATAAAAAATATACAAAAAAGAGAAAAACAATTGCATTACATAACATCCATTATTTTTAGTAGAAACAGTGATATAACAGTTTTTGCCAATCGAGGCGTTAAATAATAAAAATGATGAAAAATTTATTATTTCCAAATTTAAAGTTTTTATCTTGTATTATCAATTATCCAAGGAAAAAAAATATGTTGACGTCGACTCTATCTAACATTAACAATTTACTTTAAATGTGGCTCCTGTGCCATCCTCTACAAATTAGAATGCCATTCTTTTGTACGGCGATTGTTCACCACCACCTACTTACATCTACCTGATGCGCACTCCACGGATATCACACTTATGCCTTGTTCTCATGGATGCGAAATTATTTATGGCGGGAAAATTTCAACTTGTGATAAAATTCGCGAAACAGTAAAACATTACAAATATTGCTACTTTCATTATTATGTGTTGTTAATAAATTTGTTTTGAGCTTCTGACAATCTACCATGGCAGATTCATGATGAAAATGCTAGAAAATGTTAATAGTTGACAAAATTTGGTACAAGTAGAGATTTTCCCGCATGCTTTTGAACGATAACTTTGTCAATTTTTTACATATAAGTTTGAAATTTATCAGAGATACTCCCTATGGTTAACTAAATCCCCAAAGATATTATTGTAAACGACGCCTAAAAAACAAACTTAGAAACTGAAGGGCAGGGGGTACTTTTGCCTCTCCCATTGTTCACATTGTTCAAATATTATACTGTAACATTTTATTTGGATTATTTTATCAAACCTGATAATTTTCTGTAAAACTTTTCTTGCTATGCAACGTTACAGATAGCCGCAGAATATTGGGCTGCACTTAAACAACATTTTTAAATTCCAAATTCTAAAGAACGCCCAAGAAATAATTTGTAGATAATTTACCGAAATTTTAAATATTTGATAACTGATTTTATACAGAGTGTTTCTAAACTTAGGAGTTGTCAGCTTTACCATATTTATACAAACAAATGTTTTTTATCTATGTAATTTCATTTACTAAGAAAAGTTAAAACAGTATTTAAAAAACAGATTAGTTATATACACAGTAATTCCTCTGCATATCCATCTGTCTTAGGAATGCATAAATGGCGTTTTGTAATTAGAAAAAACCTGATGTTTTTGCCAAAATTTCATTCATATACTTTCACTCAGAGGATTAAATGATTATTTTACATTTTTAACTAATAAATTTTTCCAAATTGATGAAAGGGACGCACCACGCTTCCCTAATTTTAATCAATTGGATTTCAGTTTAGTTAGTGGGTTTATGTCAATTTATTCTGAATTAATGGAGCATATTAATTAACTGCAAAGAACGTCTTATAAATGCAACTGAATGACTTTTGGTAAAAGCCAGTTTCTTCAAAATATTAGACTTTTCGTAATTAGAAGAGCCTGTTTATGCATTTTTTAGTCAGGTGGAGTAATTTGTCAACTAAAATATGGAATTAGTGAATTAAAATGTTGATATTACTATGTTAAATTAAATTTCAGTGTATAAGTGTGTTTTACTAATCTGTTTCAGTTTTAATTTTTCTTAGTAAACAAAATTACATAAGTATAATATTATCATATCAGCTTGTACATAGAAATTCTAAGGTGGGGTCCTCTCGTATTTTGTTCTGATGTAATGAAAGCAAATGAACGTTTGTAGTCAGAATTTTTATTTATTTATTTTGTATATAAAATAAATTTATTTTTTCTTATTAATCTTCGATGGACTTCTCTTTGGGGACTTTGATTTGCTGCTACCTTTCTTTTTGGCTTTAGTTTTGGAACGGGATCGTCTTTTTACTTTTCCCTTAATTTTGTTCCCAGAATCAGGAGAAACTATCTTCTGGGAAACTTCTGGCTCTTCTGGAATTCGTACGAACGAGTCATATCCAAACTTAGAGCAACTTTTACCTGTAGGAAAAGTAATAAATATCTGAAAAAATACGTTTAAAAAGTACTTGCCGTTACAAAAATCTTCCCCACATTCAGAACAAGAGACGACTCTCATTTCTATCACACCAGATTTATTTTTTATCTTCTTGATCTGAGGGTCCAGTTGAAATTGTTTTTTCTCTAGTATTCTACTTTTATTTTGAAGTTTACCGAGTTCTACCAATCTGGAAATGTTTGAATAATTAAAAAAATATATATAGATTTTGTTTTCCAAGCAACAACTATTTTTATTTTTAGGCAATATTTTATTTTAAATTAATTAAATTACTAATTATACAGCTAACTAGTGTTTGCCACTCTTATTTTTTTCTCAGCAAAATTTTTCATATAATATAAAATTGATTTAATTATGATTCAAGTACATATTTAAGCACTAAAATTTATTTAAAATCTAACTTCAATCCACCCCATTTTTTGGGGGCTCTACCTATACAGAAGGATTCAGTCATAATATCATTAATATAATAATTTTAATCACGTATTCGCGGGAGGTCTAATAAAAACAGAAAAACGAAAAAAAACAAATTTTTCTGTATATCATATCTTAAAATAAACAATATGACTGAATCACCCTGTATAAGCCAGGAATGATAGTAAAAAATATCCTGCACAGGTAAAAATGTAACTTTTCTTGTCCTATCAACATGTCTTAAAAAATACCTTTTTTAGCATTTTTAAAAAAAATTTATTTGAAGGAAATAAATAAAATAATTTTTCTACGTTCATGCAAAAAACAAAACTTTATTGAACTATATTTAGTGGAAAAAGTGGTTCTTTATTGCACTTGTGCAATAAAATGTTTATTGCATTCATCTGTCATTCTATTACAGTGTTTTGTCATCATGACGAACATAAACGTTCAGATCGATGTCATATTTGTCTACACTTAGTGTCATCTAAATAACATTTTTTGGTTATTGCATGAACGTAGAAAAAATATTGTATGCAACTCGTACAAAAAGTGTTTATTGCACTCGACGTGTTTTTCTACTCGGCCTGACGGCCTCGTCACACAATTTCACGTCGCGTTCAATAAACACTTACTTTTTGTACTCGTTGCATAAATAACTATTAAGTAATATTTTCTCAAAAATGGTAGCTCATAAAAATCCCCAGAAGATTAAAATTTCTTTTTGATAATATATAGTTTTATATTTTGTTCTATTTACCTTTTCAAGTTAGGGGGGTAGTTAGAAAGGTGCAATCTTCCGATAAATTACTATCGATTTTTTTAAATCTTTTTTCTGCTCTATTAAATAAAGCACGCAAAAATATACTTACAAATTTTGATTAAATTTAAATTTTTAGTTCGAAAATTTTTTAACCTGTAACGTAGAGCTGTACCTAGAGAGGGATGCTTTTCATTTTTCACAGAAGGAAAAGTCACATCATCTGAAGAAAACACTTTTTTAACAGCAGGCCTGGGATATCGTTGGGGTTGGGATACAAAATATTTTATATTGATTGTATGTATTTGTAAGTTACAGGGATGTATAGTTGGTTGCGTAATACTGAACTTGTATTATTTATAAATATCAATTTCTTATATTTTTACTAGTATATACCTTGAAAAATAGTTTTCTTCCGCTTTGCTTTTAGGACGAAGAGTTGTCAACATTTTCCAATCAATCGAAACTGCTGCTAGGTCATCAATATTCAAATTCTTCATTTCGACTGGCAAAGGATCCATAAAAGTATATCTCTCTTTCATAGCCTTTATATCTTTTTTGCCAGATTTGAACTTGAAATGTTTATCCTTAATTTTTATGTGGTCTGGCACACGTTCCGTTCTTATTTTGAAATCGGGAATCTTTTCCAACAGCTTTTTAAATTCCTCTTTGGAATTGGCGGTGGTTTTGGACAAATCAAGGATCGGGGCAGTTTCCTTTTTCTTGCTCAAGAAATCGTCTAGTTTCGCCATCTCTTACTCTACGATCACAAAATAATATATGAAATGCCAATAAAGAATCATCAAAAAAATGTTTTAAAATTCTACATTGTATATTATCTCATAGAGGTAAAATACCGCAACTACACGAATACAGTTTAGTTCTTATTGGGCGGTGATAAATTTGGGGTGCTTGGACAATTTTCCCACTGTTCTTGCTTCTGTAGTAAACCACTATGCAAACAGGATAGTTTGTTTAAGATGTCATCATTGCTGCCATCTGTATTACAATGTGGTAATTTTCCAGAACTTTCTATGAGCTCTGCTTTGTACTGCAGATTTTCCCTAGGTGATATTTGCTCGATTCTCAGTATATCCACTTTTATGTTTTCTCCAGAACTATTACGCCTGTCACACTTGCATACGCAGCAGCATTCATGTCTTTTATAATAAATCTGGTCTTTGTCAGATTCTAATGGAACGATTTCAGTTTGGTACATACGGATATTTCTTGTAAACAACTGATCGTTTTTTCTCCAAAGGGGTCTTGAATTTCTTTCTCCCGTGTAACTTTTCTTTCTATACGACCTTGGTGTAGTAGCTGTCTGACTTTCGTCGCTAGAATTTTTATCATCGTACATTTTGCCTCTCATCTTTTGCCTTAATTTCCGTCTTTGGTATAAAGGATCTTTCTCGCTTTGTTTTAAATATCTAGTGGGAGGTCTGTTAGCACCCCATTTGGGTCTTTCTTCCAAACTTTCACTCCTGCTTCTTCTTCCTTTCCTGTTTCTGTTGTCATACGTCAGTTCGATGTTGGTGAGTTTTTCTCTTATGTATTTCTCTTTATTGTCGGTGGTTTCAAATCTGCCAAAGTCAAAATCTTCCGTTTGTGTGGCACTATCACATACTCTTCTGTTCCTGTTTCTGTATTGCGTTGGAGTTAGTATCCTATTTTCTGTTCTTGAGGTGTTGCAACTTCGATCTGTTTGAGCTACAGTGATAGGTACTGTTATGGGTAAAGTTTGTGGAGTTGCAGGAACTAATAGTGCATACTGCACATTCTGTAAGGCGTCTAACGGTGCAGGAATAACTAACGCTAAGTTTTCAGTCCTTGGGGTGTAGAACTGGGCAGATGAAATAGTATTATTCAAAATGTTACCATTGCAGGTGTTACTACTAGATTGTCCATTGTCACTTTCTCTTTGTGAAGGAGTTGGTAATTTATTGTCAATTATAAGTTCCTTGGGGGATCTAGGGGATTCTAAAGTTTTTCCTCTAATTTCTAAATTATTGTTAATTTCATTGTTTAGTATTTCATTTCTAGGTGTAATATTTCTGGTATTGTTTAGTTGATCACAGTTGTTGTTCTTCTTTTCCTCTTCTTTGCGATTGTCGTTTATGTCGCTGTTTTCATTGGGAGCAGTTTCCGCGATTGTTGATGTTTTATCTTTATCTGTAACGTTTTCCATGATGTTCTTATTTTTGCAAATTTGTTTGTTCAATTTTTTGGATCTTTCCTCCTCCGCAGTTTTCTGAGCCAATGCAATCGCTTCTTGGATAGCTTCCTTCCTCTTCCTTTCTCTTTCTTGTTTTTCTCTCATTTGTCGAAGTTCATTTTCCTTCCTTTGCCGTTCCACCTCCTGGTCCCTCTCTATCCTCAGTTCCTCTTCATGCTCTTCTTTTATTCTCTTCTCGCGTTCTTCCCGACGCTTTCTTTCCCTTTCTTCTAACTGCTGACGTATTGCTTCTTGGTGAGCCATGGCAACTTGTCTTCTCCGTTCTCTCTCTGCTAGTTCAAAGGAGTCTATTGGAATATTTTGGCCTCTGATATATGTATTGCTGAAATCAGATATTATTATTTTGTATGATACATTTTTTAAATTGTATTTGTATTTGTACATACTGTTTGAAAAACTGATATTTCCATAAGTCTGTTTGCTAAAAAACGGTGAGGTTTTTTCTTAAGTGGCTTAATTTTTTAGATAAATAACGTTAAAACGTTTTAATTTATTTTAGGACATGCGGAAATATTCGTTTCTTTCATATTTCTTAGGAAACATTCTGTATACAAGGTATAGGTACAAACATATGTACACCGTTATACAGGGTGATCCATTAATAATGAGACAGAGCTTAATTGAGAGAGCGCACGCCTATTGAGAAAAATTTAGCAGCCTCTATCTCTGTAGGTGTGCCCACATACTCATATTTTATTTACTCAACTTACCGATTATGGGAAAAACTAGACCCAGTGCATGGCCTTTCGTGCTCATCATACCGCTGCTCTGGCGATTCAGCTGGCGACGTGTTGGACACAACGATTTCGCCATCTTGCAGTCCCCTTTTGACCCAGTTGGGTGGTTCGCTATGGTTCTTGTCAAAGTGTTCCTCTTTGGGCTGCCAAAATTTCCCCACTCCAACGCCTTTGTCTCCCCATTTGGGCCGGTCGTCTCTGCTGGAAGAAGATTCATAACCGGATTGGTGCCAGTTTGAAGGAACACAGTCTGGAGTTTGATTGGGATTGTCACTCCCGTAGCCAGATGTCTCCCCACCCAATTCTTTGTCTCTCTCGTATCTGTCATACGAGTTGTACTGATTTTTGTAAAGCGGTGGCAAGCTGCCCCTTCTCGTGTTTTCTTTCAATTCTCGTTTTAGACAGGCGTTATTGACCATTGAAATATTTGGTTCATATCTGGTTCTGTAAAAATTTATTTACTCTGCAGCGTTTTTCCTTTTTTCAAGTCAAGAAAACCGTGTCATGATAGTTACTAGATTTCAAGTTCGATGTTGTTGGTAAAGATATGTTTCATTAAGTAACATTCAACATTGAACTTTAACTTTCTATACTTCATCGGGCACAGTTTTCTAAATGGTTCTACGTTCGAGTTTATTACCTTCCAGTAAGTTTTTGGCTATCTTGGTCTGGCGGACCCCAAGGACCACATAACGAAGCTAGTTCTTCTAAAATAGGTTTGCGTAAGATTAAATAGAGATGTATCTATTTTGGTGTTACCTCTTTCTTTGGCCCACTGAAGTTTCTTCCGCTCTACTAGTGACATAGAGCGGCTAAAAGTGGACATTTGAATTTAATTTGGCACATCTGCTTAACAATTTATTACCATAATTACAATAACTGTAAGCTGAAATTTTATTAGGTAATAGAAATGTTAGTTATTAGGTACCAAATTTGTTGCTACCACACAATTTACAGCTAGGTGACACGAATATAGTTAGCATATCATATTGTTATTACTCTTTCCTCGAACATTTGACATACAGGGTATCCCAACGAAAGTTTGACCCGCCCTATAATTGGAAAACCGAATAATATTTCAAAATTTGCCGAGACCCGTCGATTTTTGTTCTTGGGGGGAGCTTTTTTGACAGTCAAGTCAACTCGATATGTTCATCCCCCTAATGCCTAGCAACCCCAACTTAAAAATTTCAAATGCAACTACCTCACTTGTGGCACATCTTTTTAAAGCCCTTTTCATTGCGAATGCAGTGAAGTACCGTTTTTAGAAATCGGTTGAAATTTGACAGAATTATTGGTTACAAACTAAAAGATGACAAACCAACTTACGCGTAGTAATTTCTACACAAATGCCCACCACTAATAAGTTTTTCATCTACTACACATGACCGCATTACCTAATTGTTATTGATGTGTCTATCAGTTTACAAAAAAGTCAGAAAGAAATAAAAAAGCTGAAGCAAATAAAACTAGATACTAAAATAGTTATTAGTAGAAGATACTTAAGTTTATAGGAATTCAGGGTCAAATTTTCGTTGGGATACCCTGTATACAGGGTTAACTATGACTGAATGATGATGAAGTACAAATATTTTAGAGGGAATAAAGAAAAATTAGAATCAACGCAATCAATTCAAAAAATTTTGAAACTTATAAAGCAATTTTTTATTAACCACCTATATTAAACCTTTATTTAACACCGCCTATGTGGCCCATCCGCCGCAACACTATACGATAAAATTCGTTGTCATAATTGAGTTCCTATGTTTACGTTATAATTTTGTGTTCACCTTTATTTTTTAGTGCCTTTTTTCAGTTTTATAATTATTATTAAATAAAGGAATTTGTGTCGGGTAAATATATTTTCCTAGAATATAGTTCGCCGGTTTGGTTTTCTGGGTTATCGTATTCCATTTGTGCGATAAAAAAGGACATTTTATTTTACTGTATGCGAAGTATGTTTTGTTGGTAGTGAGCAATAATTGTAATGAGTGAACGCAAAATACTGCACCTGACAGGATTAACTGTTACCTATCGGATATTATTATTAACAAAAATGTTCATTTTGGTCGTTTCTACATTTGGACATGCTGGAAGATTTAGGCCACCTATATAGGATGGCATAGATTGAGGGACATGTTTTAGATATCGTTGAAGTAGATCTAGCAACCAGTACTAGAAATATAATACGTGACAAAGGTAAATGCCCCTTAAATATCACTTTAGTTTGATAATTTTTTGCGTGTTTGTTTAGACAACACGTAGATAGTACGTCTAGTAAGACTATACTATGGTACATAAAGATCTGCTAGTCCTTCTAGGAATTTCTCTCATCAAGAAACCTGCTTTGCGAAATTCAACAACCCCTCTCAAAGTCACTATGCCGAGACAATAAAATGACGTTCAATGGGAGTTTACCTTTGTCACATAGTATATATCAGAGGAAGTTGATACATCTCAAATGACAGTGGATAATTTTAAATTTAAATCAACTTCATTCCTATTACGTACCATTCTCGAAGAAAATACTTTTGCGAGTTTCTTTTACAAGCATGCACTTTCAATGAAAGTTTTACTAAATTGATCGAATGATTTCCATTTTTGGAACAATTTGCTGGAACTACTTGAGAATGTGCCCTTAAATGCTAGGTAAACCATGTGGTTTTTATACGACGTTGCTCCACCTTATTTCAATAATTAAAAACGAAATAATGTAAGCATAGCTACGTTCTTGACCTTTCAGTTCAGCTCTGATGATGCCACGAAGATAATCAAGATCAATACAAAGGCCATTAATCATTGAAATAAAGTAAAAATCCGTTGTTGCTTGAGTAAAGTATCTTTACATACATTATTTATCATTAAACTGCAAGACAATTTTGAGTATATCATTTATTTAGTAAAATAATGTGATATACGTTATTTTTCTACCTGAAACCGGAAGAAGCAATCCTAAATATGCAGATATAGGTCAGATCTCAGCTATTAGTAGCTTGATTTACGTGTTCATATAATGTTCAAAAGCGAATTTGAGTTTTGATTTCATGAATTCTTGTTAATACTAGTAGCTTTGTTGGTAATTTATATTAGCTTAGATACCTTTACAATGCCATAAGTAATTTACATTAGTTATATTGTCAAAAGTATGTGTTGCATTAAAATTTACTTGGCTTGTGAATGTTATGACCATGCTAAAAATTAAAAGAACTGCTATAACTTTTGTGCGTGTTGTTAGTTTCAAAGAGACCTAATTGTATGGGATTTGTTCCTAGTTTCTATTATGAAGCTTCTGTAATTGTACTCTACTTCACCACAACGGGTAATTAACAGTAACAGTTGATGTAGGTGTATATAATTTACAGAGTTCAAGGACTCGACTTACTTTACTGTTGACGGGTTAACTATTGAATGAAGGGAAATTAAGGTTACAAATCTAATTAATATTCATACTACGATAAATTTGCTACAGCAAAACATAGACACTTTCAGAATAGTGTATAAAAAAGCATCTACCAGTATAACCTTGTGGCCTTCATAGTAAAACTAAAGCCTTGACATACATTATCTGAAAATTTGTTTAAACTCTAGCTATATGAACATATTTATACACACAAAGGAAAACAGTATTACTCTATTACTACAGATAATAACAAATTTTGATCTAATGAATGGAATTAACGTTAGTAGAACATTTAGATTTTTTTAATATCTATCTATATTTAACTAATAAGAAATCAATAACAAAACACAAAGACATAAGAAAGACAAAAAGCCAACATGTAGGGAACCGCAATAATATATCTTAAATCAGTAAATAGAAGAAATGTTTTTTATCTGTTTTAAAAAAACGAGCAGGTAGGTGTTTCTAAAAAAAAATCAATGCTATTTTCCTCTGAGACCTGATTCGGTTGTAAATGAATGAATTTCTGGAAGCGCGAGGTTCTGGTAGGACTATTGAATTGAACTAACGCTAGCAAGTTGCCATAGCAGGTCTGTCATATAGTGTATTTATTTTAAATTCAACATAGGACTGTTATACTTCTTGAAATACAAATATCTCAAAAACTTTTTTTGTACTTTTTCAACACCATTGGAATTGATAATTGACTGTGTATACCACAATAATGAACCATACTCAGGTCTTACAGAGATCGTACTATAAAACATAATACAGTTCAATAATTGAATTTAAGTTATGATGTTCTTTGATTCTCTAACTACGTAGCCTAAAATTTTATAAGCAGATGATGTTATTACTCCAAAATGATCTTTAAATTCAAGTTTTGAGTTAAATGTTATCCTAAGTCCTTCACATTCATTTAATAGGGTTATGTTATATGTTATGCATAATTCTTATTACAACATATTCATTCGTGTAGCGATAATATCATCTTGCGGCAAATTACATTCATTTTTAGTAATAATTTCCTTAAATACGTTTAAATCACAAGAGGCATCTAGAGTGACAAATTACATCCGGTAGATCATTAATAAAATAAAGAAATAGCAATGGTCCCAAATTGGATACCTGAGGAACACCAGAATGTGCTTTATTCCTTTGAAACAGTTCCGTTATATTTTACTAAAAAGGTTCTGTCTTGCAAATGCGAACTAAGTAATTTTGATGAAATCACCATAGAGGCACAATTTTTTTAGAAATTTGTCACGGTTTATTTTATCAAATGTCTTTTAACAATTCGTTTAAATCGCATCTACTTGTTTTCCATTTTCAAACCACTCAATATGGCTTCATAAATATAAAACTCTAAAGGATTAAGGTCTGAGAATCTATAGGCTGTTAAAATGTTCTTTTGTTTACACTCATAAACATTAAAATTAAACCAATTCTAGGTATAAAAAATAATAATTAAATATGACAACAAAACACAATATTCACAATTCCAAGCATGTACAAATGTACCAAATGACTATTACATTCCATAATATCGAAGTATAAGCACTGTTTAGATCTAGTTTCGTCTAGGTTAACGTGACGGATTGGAATATTGTGACCGTAACAGACTAAACGCTATTTAGAAAAAATTATAATATTGTTTAATTCTTCAAAGCTGATATAAAAACTAATTAGAAACAAATTATACATTAATATAATTTTAGAATACAGTTTTATTTATTATAACTGTATTGTATAAGTATTTGCATTTTGGAAAAAATATTTTTATACAAAAACTTTACTACCTAAATATTTTGCGTTATTTGTTTTTTGTTTGCTGATCATTTAGGTATAAATATCTGACTGTTACCCCCAAATTCAATATTAAGGAAGGGTATATACTGAATAGTCTTAGAACATGCAAAAATAAATTGTCATTTTATTCTGCGGATATAGCATGTTAAAAAACCATTTTAATAACTGGCAGTTATTAACAGTCATATGTATATTATGTACATTGTTTAACATTTTTTAGACAGGAAAAGTACGACATATTTTATTACATTGCTTTTGCTTCAATATTCTAATATTACTTCACAGAAGGAAAGTTCAGTTTTAGTGAAAATACAAAAGACTGTAGTAGTAATCAATTATAAATGGTTTACACATATATTTTTAATAAATTATAGTTTATTGTTGCATTGATTTTCAATTTCCGTAGCTGTTACCTCTCTAAAACCTATGTCGATAAATCAATAAGAGATACCTATTATATTTTTATGGTTGGAGCTGTTTTATAAGAATTCAATATTTCCCTTGGCAAGGCATTGCAGAGGAATATGGCAATGTGTTTGTTCTTTATATTACACAGGGTGATTCAGAACTTATCTAAAATAATTTGGGAATAGATACGTATACATTTTTTAAATAAAATCTTTATAGTTTCCGAGGAAAACATTATTGAATTTGTAGTATTTTCAACCTTTACATCGCTGAGCCACTGTTGTCTCTAGACAGCGATTCGTAATATTGAGATCCTATTAGTTTTTGTGACGTCAGTGATTACATTAGTTTTTCAAGTTCCAAAAATGGCTTAGTGTATAATGTATGGCTTAGCGTATAGTAGTAACTCGGAGTTGATGAATAACGTTTTAATTTATTACGCTGTGACAATGCTTTAGCAGAATGATTTCCCGGTAAACGTGCCAAATGTAGCTACTTTTACCGCGGTGTGCAGTGAGTGCAAATGTAGTGCAACGCGAGGGAATTTGGAATCAAATCGTGGAAGAGATATGGAGGTCCAGGACTTCCACGGCCTATTGCAGCAGTGTGACGTATCGTACACGAGGCTCAATTATATCCGTGCCATTTACAGCATGTCCAAACATTAACACCAAGGGATTGGACGAGAATGATCGGTATCATAGCCGCTTCGATCTCCTGACTTTAAAACATTTAGACTTCTTTTTGTGGGGATATTTAAAAACTGAAGTGTATCGCACCGAAGTGGATACATACTATTGGGTCTCAATAAAGTGCTCGATATTTTAATATATTTTGCAATATAAAATAGGAGAAATGCTTGACTATTAATGATGAATGCAGTATAAGAGTGCTCGATATTTAAAATAGCTTTTGCATAATAAAAATACTAAATTCTCGATAAGTTTTAAAAGTATGTTTCGATATTTTATTCATTTTGCACGATACAAATTTCAAAAGTGTTCATTACTTTATGCACGATATTTAATTTTGGTTCGCAGATTTGAATCTAAAAGCGCGTGTGCGCAATAGAATGATTTGCAAGCAGTGAAATGAACAAACGACTGTCCCGGGCTGAATTCATTGTATAACCTAACCTAACCTAACCTACAGTCAATTTTTCAAACTTTATTTTCTGCAAATAATTTTTATAACTGTGCATTTACACTTTCTAAGATAGTAATTATTGTTTTTTACTGCATATATATATTTAACGGTTTATTTAATATTCTCATTAAATATTTAATATTTTTACCGAGTATTTAATATTCTTACCGAGTTTTTAATATTCTTATCCGGCGATGAATAGTTTTATCGAGAAATTAATATTTTTACCGAGCATTTATTATTTTTAACTAGCAAGTATTATTTGTGATGAACACATTTATATGTTTAGAGAGCATTTGTTGTTTTTTGTCGAACATGTATTTTTTCCCTCGCGCAACTATTATTTCCAGTTTGCGAACACATTTTTCACTAAGAATTTATAATTTTAACCGAACAGTTATTATGTTTACCAAACATTTCTTAATGTATCGTGCATTCAAATAAAATATCCTATTTCTATATTATTTTATTCGGAAAATATGTCGTGCAGTTAAATAATTTAACGAGCGTTTAATTTGTTTCCCATACTATTGATGGTTTACTGAAGCGTATCATAGTTCTGCGAATAACTAAGTTCAAAACGGACGAGAAGCGGAAACATTTGTGTTAGTTTGTAGAAACTGGGTAAGACGGGTCCAAAATATTGTAACATCAGGTATGTCACGTTATTAATTAAAACCATCTATTCATAATTAATAACAATAGCGGCAAAAGCAGTTAAATTTGCTGTATAAAATCGGCGTTATAAAATGTTATTTATTTTTTTCCTTGAGCGTTTCTTTCCATTTTTTGCCCAGTCGCAGATTACCGCCTTATCAGGTTTTACAGTGGACCAGTTTTCAGTACCGTGCAGGAGTGTATTTTTAAATCATTTTCGAACTGCCCTTTCAGATTTTTTCTTTACAAATTTTTATTAGATAAGTTCTAAATCATCCTATATAGTTTTCTCTAAAATCAAGACAAATTACATGTATTAACATTTTACCAAGAGAAAGCAAAGTTATACCATTTACTTTTCTTGATCATCCAGTGGCATATCAGAATACAAATGGAATTTGTAGTGTTTTACATTGTATTTTTCATTACATAATGAAAAGGTGTTTTGAAATGACCTGCATTTTGCTATCAGTGCAGATATATGCAGGTAATTACTAATTAGTACATAGTGTTAAAATTTTAAATGATTCTATAAATTCTATATAGATACATAATATATACGTATATGTATATAAGAAAATTAAAATAATTGAATAGTGATTTTATTAAAAAATAGTTTGAGGATAATTGTGAACAGTATTATCTGTACCTAGTCGAGTAAAATTTGTTTTGGCTTCAGGTAAGGTACCTTTTCCGATGAAAATACAATGGTAAATTATGGCAATGAGCAAAATTTCAATTTTTAGATTTTCAACATGGTTTCATCAAAGCACAAAAGTTTCATCAAAGCAGGCCGATCTTCTTGAAATTTTGCACATTGCTTTTATTTAGTACCTATTCTAATTCATTCAAGAAACATTTTGCTGTATTGTCAGCGGAAAAGACACTTTACTTGAAACCAAAACAGTTTTTACTCAGTGCATTGAATATTTATTTCAAATACGATTATCTCGGAAATGGTTACTGAAAAAAGTCTGTCATTTAAAAGAAGCAGAATGGGCCATAAGTGGTGTCCGAATTTTTCGTTTAAAAAAATCCCGATCTTTAAAATCTATGCAAATATTCTATGTTTTAAAAATTTATTTACAAAGATTGGATATATAATTTTAAGTTTGACACTGTATCTTAATTATTAACTTTTGACTAAGGTAAGTTAGGTTATATTGCATTGTTCTGCTGTCAAGAATCTACCCTTGGTCTATGTTGCTTTCATTTCGGAACACCCTGTATATACAATAGATACGACTCCATTAATAGAAATAGGAAAACTGATGGTTATTCGATTACATTTCTGTACAGCACAGTAAAAAATCTACAAAAGCTAATAATAATGAATATATGCCTAAATATCGAGGGTGTAATTCAACACTAATCAGAGCTTTAAACCGCAGAGTAGTTAATTTCACACAATTTTATTAATACTTATATAAAAAAAATATCTGAATATGTTTCTTGAAGGTTGGCGAAGCTTAATGGTTTGACCAAGGAAGGGTAAACATTGACTGTATTTTTACAATGATATCAGCACAGTTGAGATACTATAGTCTGTTTGGAAATGAAAGAGAGTAATAAAACTACGAGATAAGAACCGGCCATGGGCGTGGTAATATTTCGTTTCAGGTAATTATCGGGTAACACTAATGCTAACAGGTAATGGGTGTACATTAGTATATTTTACTGGATACATCAAAGGGCAGGAGCCAGTGTATTGTGACAGATCAATCCAGTTTTAGAGCTGAATATACGAAGACGTGCTAGTGTAGTAGAGTAAAATTCGACTTGTGTTTAGTGACTATTGTGCCGGTGGATATAATATTGTTAGGGTAAAAAGTCGAGCTTATCAGATTACGTGCCTGCTAAACGCGTGAAAAGATGTGCGCTGTCCCAGAATGAGAAGATTCTTTTATTAAATGTATTTAATGCATTGAAACACCAAAATCCTACCAACAGTGTTGACGACATCGTGGGAAAGTGTTCCAAAATGACAGGGATTGGAAAATCGACTGTAAGTCGTTATAGATGATATCTTCAAAAATGTCATTCCCAGAAAAGTATACTCATTTTATTTTAAAAAAGAAATACCAACGCTAAACAAAATTTTAAGTGAACTTTCAGAGGACAACGATTTGCCAAAAATCAGTATAAGCAAATTATGGGCCGTCTTACGAGAGTTGAATATTTGCTGGGAAAAGCAGAACAGGACGTCAGTTCTTATCGATACAGATGGAATTATTTGTTGGCGAAGATCTTACTTAAGATCAATTAGAAAATTCCGTGACGAAGGGAGGAATATTTATTATCTAGACGAAACTTGGGTCAACGAGGGATATACTGTAACAAAAGTATGGCAAGATAAAAATGTAAAAAGTTTTCGACAAACATTTTTGGATGGACTTTCAACAGGGTTCAAGGCACCTTCAGGTAAAGGGCGAAGATTAATAGTGACACATATAGGTAGTGCCAGTGGTTTTGTAGATGGCGGTTTACTTTTATTTGAATCTAAAAATACAGGTGACTATCACGAAGACATGAACGCAGATGTTTTCGAAGAGTATTTTACACAGATGTTGGATCTTATTCCTCCGGGGTCTGTAATTGTCATGGATAATGCCAGTTACCATTCACGGCAGACTGAGCGGACGCCTACGACTGCTTGGAGGAAAGCCGATATAATTCAATGGTTATTCGGAAAAATATTTCTTTTGAAACAAATATGGTGAAAAAGGAACTTTTGACACTTGTCAATCTTAATAAAGATCAGAAAAAATATGTTATCGATGAAATGGCAACAAATCGCCAAATAACGGTACTATGGTTACCACCTTATCACTGTGAACTTAACCCAATCGAATTAGTCTGGGCGCAGGTAAAAGGAGATGTAGCGCAAAATAATACGTTTAAATTAAGTGACGTGAAAATTTTGTTAAAAAATTCCTTGGAACGAGTAACTGCAGATAACTGGCAAAGATGTATTACATCATGTACAAAAAAAGAGGAGAAAATGTGGGAACTCGATAGTTTAATTGACGTTACTGTGGAACCTATCGTTATCAATCTAGGAGACGAAGATAATTCATCAGAATATTCAAAGGATGAATTTTAATATTCCTACTTTTTTATTTTCTTTATTGTACATTTATACAACACTACATTTACTCACCATAGTTTGAATTTTCAAAATACATATATTTTTGTATGAAATAAAAGTGTATTCATTAAAGTTAAATAAATATTTTGATAATAATATTGAATAATTTTATTTGAATTACTAAAAACCGTCTTAACCCGGTTATGATGCTTAAAGTTGCCTCATGTTTTGAAATGCTGTTTTTATATTGTTTATATTGTTTACTTATAAGAGAAATGGACCGAGAAATTGAAGCGGCATAGACAAAGACGGATTGTCGGGGATTAAATTTTAGCTACCTGCTACAATTTAGTACGGTTCGATCACACAAAGTTTTTTTAAAAGTACACCTCATCTATACCGATAATACATAATATAAAAATATTGAATATAAGCACCAGTACTACATTTATTTACGATTTGCATACATAGTAAGCTTTTATTACTCTCTTTCATTTCTAAACAGACTATAATCCTGATGATCAGATTGAGGGGTAGAAATATTATTATTATAATAATAATAATAATAATAATAATAATAATAATTATTATTATTATTATTATTATTATTTAACGATGAGTACTTAACACTAACTTTAACGTTATTAAATGTAACACTATGGGAACGATTATTTTGTACACATTATTTTATAACAAATTTCAAAACTAGTGAAAAAGCTAAGTAACGTTCAAAATCAATCAAATCCGGTTCTGTGTGAGAGTGAAACTATAAATAATTTGTATATATAGATCTATATAGTCGTAAAATATTGATAACACAGCTGTCTACGCCAAAACTACGAGTTAGCGGTGCAAAATCGCGTACTTAAAGCGACACAAACACCCCCTTACCTGTTGCCTCAACGAACCACCCAAAAGAATTAAATAAACAAATTTAACACTTAGAATTACCTCATTGGCGAACCTTCCGCCGCCACCGCAGACACAATGAAAAGAAAACCAGCGGCCATGCGGGAAAACTTATCTCGTATTTGATCAATTTGGTTGCTCCGGTAACCGCTTTTCAAACATGTCATAGGTGAACAACCCCGCTCCCAGGAAAACTAATTCGTCATCGTCCGTTTAGAATTCCAGGGGGGAAAGTGTTAATTGCGATTTTTATGTTAATAATGCAGCTGGGTCGCTGATTTCAATCGCTTGACCTTAGAGTTACGTAAAATGAGAGCGAAATTAATTTTCAGTATTCAAAATATTCCGCTACGCGATTTTTCATTGGGGTTTCTTAGGGTGATCGAGAATGAGCGAATTTTATCGTGACAAAAACAAGGTGAAATGAAAGTAAGGAACAATCGACAAAAGAAAATTAATATTGTAACTTAAACAATGCATTTTAAAAGTTCACGCATTTCATGGCCTTGTCCTAAATTGGGACAAAAATGAGCTCCTTTTGTGCTGAAAAGAAATATACAATACGTCATTAAAACAGTATAAAAAATTAAAAAGAATACCTTAGATTTAACTGTAGAAAGGCATAAGATTATATAAAATAAAAAGTTTATTTGTTTCTAATTTATAATGATTTGCTGTTTTCCTTATAATAATATTTCAGTATTAATATACGGGGTGTCTCAAGTTTTACGTTCTTGGAATAAGCTAAATTATTGTCAACAAAGAGGATCTTAGAGAGATGGTTTACAGCTGGACACATGTTTTAATAAATTATTTTAAATTAAAAACATTTTGGCATACACTCGAATATTAAATTAGTTTATTGAACCAAATTTATAAACATATTTACAATTGATAGTGTGTCAATGTTACACAAGTGAAATTCAAAACAATTAAAAGTGTCCAGTTGCAAAGGTTACTATCAAACCAAACTACGTCTATCTTTCCTGCTCTCTCTAAGAACCAAGCGATAGACTTGCTGGCTGTTCCCATTAGTCTTGTTTTTGCAGCAGTTGAAAACGGTTTGGAAACTGTCAGAAATATTCGACCAGTTAAGTTGAGAACGCGTTACCATTGAATTTGACGCAATAGATAGTTGGACGGACATTTCTGATAGTTTCCAAACAGTTTTCAACTGCTGCTAAGACAAACCTATTGTTTCAATAGGTAGTATAATTCTAATGTACTCAGCATTTTTCGAATTCGTATAAATATTATTGAAACGGGGCTAATGTCAGCCAGTCCATGGCCAAAGGACGGTGGTCAGCCGTTGGCTGACTCTGATCTCCAGAAGAGATACTCCCCAGAGCAAAGGTCTTCTTATTGTAAGTATAGTTATTGGTATGATTGTTTTAATAAATTTGTATTTGTATTAGAAAGTGGAGTTTCTTTATCTCTCGCAGGAGCCAAGCGAGTACCCCAAGAATATAATAGAGGTGTTATTTTTATACAGATTTGGAAAGTGAGGATCTTGATGGTGAATTGTGTTTTGCCGCTTGCGTGTATTTGTGTCATGCTAGACGCACCACAGCGTGCTCCCACTCTTCGCACAAGGCAGTGTTGCCAAGTGGGAAAAATTCAGTGCATGAGAATAATTTCAAAATAGCATGAGGTTTGGAGAAAAAAGCATGAGATGGCTTAATTTATCAAAAAACGCCTCTTGACACAGCTTAATTTTTAATTACTTTTGTAATGCCATTTTTATTTCATTAAAAAGCATTATGTTATGCTATTTTATCATAATATTACATTGTAAGTAGGTACTTACAGGTACTTACTTAAAAGTTATTAACCACGTAACCTTTCTAATTTATTTTATTGTTAGGCCGGGCGAACGTTGAGGCGCAGTTGACGTGACGCAGGGTGACGCAGGGTGACTCACGGGTCGTAAAATCTGTTGTTTCCAGAAAATGTAGGTACCCTTACGGAATAGAGTTAAGAATCACTGCAATACAGCGTGAATACAGCACACACACCGTATATCCGTCGACTGTCATACCCGTTTATGTATTCATTGCTAATTATTAAGAGAGCAGTCTACAATAAAGGACATTTCAAGTACCCAAATATTGTAGATACCTACCTCTATCTATTCAATTTTGCCCTCGATTTTGCCTTTATTTCTCGTTAGGTCTTTGTTTTGGTAGATTTCAAAGAGTAATTTTAATAATTTTATTATTTCTTTGTGTCTATTAAAAAGTATGAGATTTTGTAATCAAAATATGAGCGCATGAGATTTCCTCGGAATGCATGAGACCTGACAACACTGGCATCAGTTGACCGGACAGTTAGATTTGCAATGGCGAATTGGCGTTGGCGATACGGAACCGATTACCGTAGTAGTGGGGAATGCTAGACCAATGCACGGCGCCGCGCCTCTTATACTTCGTACCTCCCCTGGGATAAAGCGGCAATTTCTACTTTCTCTGTAAAGATCCGCAATTTCCGAATCTGTATGTATAAATGTTGGTGGAGGACTTTTCATGATATTTGGTGGAAGCCCCAGACTTCCCTGCTATAGAGTCACACGCTTTTCCGTGACATTATGTAGTAATTTAATAAAATAACTCTGTTGACATAAAAGGTCTGTTCCAACAGCCGTTGAGAACTGGTTCAGAACTGTCAGAAATGTTTGACCAACACCGTTTTACGTCGTAATCGCCGATAGTACATTAACAACTGAACTGACTGACCAGTTCTGAACAGTTCAGAATCGATTCTTGCTGTTGTTGTAACAAACCTAAAGATTTTTCTCAAAATGGTAATAGAGAAAGTTAATAGGTATTTATGTATCTAGGATGAAAAGCGAAGCTTTAAGGTATGAGTAAAAAAGATACATTTGTCGGTGGTACATACACTAATTTATTTCATACTGCAAATAATCTAGTTAATCGTAAATATTCATGACTTTTTATTTAAAAAATCTAACTGTAATGTCACGTTTCTGAAATCTCAAAAAATATCCCCAATAATGATTACGATGGATTTCTGCGCCTGAGTTAGAAGAAGGTATTCTACACGGAATTGAAGAAGACCCAAATGCTTGTACTTACTAGCTGCAAATCTGCTAAATCAGTGACGTAGATACGATTTTGTTCTGAGGGGGGGGTCCGATTATTTGCTACTGCTACTGGAACTATCTACGCCACTGTGCTGAATGATAAATTAGTTATGTCTATTCTGAAGCATCAACAGTTATACCTGTATAACATACAAAGGGTTCAAGCTTTACTGCCGCAAGACTACAATTTTGCCACTGGATTTTGTTTACATTTTTGATACGCTGTAGCTGGACAATGATTATCCTTCACATTTATATAACAAAAAACCTTTATTTTTGGCCACACAATACGCCGCTGGATTTTTTTAAATCAGTAAATGGGTTAGATTAGTTTTATTGTTTCAAGCAGTAGTCCAACTCATGTCTAATATAAAATTTCAAAAGTAATGTAGTGCGATATCTCAAAAACTAAATTTATGTATAGGACAACATTTTCTTTAAATTTAATGATAATGAATGTTATGAATGTTATTTACATGAATCACTATATATGTATTATAGAAGCATAAGTATCACCTGAGATGAATATTTTTGAATAAATAAAGCAAATCCTGTTGAAATGACTTTGTCGCTCACCTAAATTAAAACTATTAGTCTATATATATTACGGCACAAACGGTGTGGAATGTTTTTCAAGGATATATTTGGAATTTCCACTGCTTAATAAACGTTGAAAACACGCTTGTCGATGAAAGTCACACCTGGTGAACTATGTCTTTAGCATACCAGAAAAGCGCCCGTCTTGCGGATTTAAATATAAACAGGTTTGAACGAAAATAATTTTATACAAATTTGGTTGTATTGATAATATTGCTATAAATAATTATAAAACGACGACTAAAATAATGAGATGCTTTTATGAATATTTTTGTCAATAAAATCGATCGTATAAACGTGTCTAGTGATTGCTCATAATAAAAATATCGCGAAAATTATTGTATGCATGTAACAGGTGTTTATTGTAATTTTTTACTGTTTTAGAAAGGTATTTTAAGCTAATATAAATCAAATCTCCTACAATTCCTATCAATGAAGTCATATGTATGTTCTCTGATACCAAACATCTAGGTATGCTAATGAACAATTCCACAGACAAAGCTCTATTCAATAATTATCTAAAGAAAAAAAAAACAGTAAAAAATGTTACAATGTTAAGGAATATATAAATCAAATAAAAAATGTATAGACAATTTAAAAACTAAATAAATTAGAAAATTTGTCACATCTTAGTGATTTGAACAAATCTGATTTTCTAAATTTTAGGTCAAAATTCTTCAATTTGAAGAAAATATACTCATCTAGCATCGCTGATCTCGTAGTTTCCACTACATTCTACTCCACGGGAGTTAAAGGTCGGCACGTGCTTCTAATAAGACCAGGACTTTTTGTAACTTATTATAAAATACTTTTAATATTCAAATCTTATAATAGATCAGTGATAGCCATTATTATCATTTGCTGTCGGGAATCTAAGTCGACATAACCTTTATATGGGCTGGAATGACCTATTTTTCCCTCAATGTACACTTAGGTTTTATACTTGTAATCTTCTACAACTGTATTGACATTTTGTAAGTTTCCGATTTTAGAACTGTCGGCAGTTGAAGGACATATCAATAAATAATGCGTCGCGTGAACTAAATGTGTCCGTATTTAACGTCTTACCTCATTCGGACAAAAAAAAATTGTGTGAAGGCAATGTCAAGTAATAAGTCTCACGCATACTTTCTTACCCTCCGATTTTATGCAAATTAGATGTGTGGTATTGATCTGAGAACCCCGTTTTCGTACTTGGTACTTGTTGATTGTGGTTGGTTGTTCCACTTTATAAGTTCAGCATGCAAGCAATTGATAGAGGGTTTGACCTAGATTGAAAATAAGGGGTCGTATTTATCATCCAAGCTTTGAATTGGATTAAAATATTGTTAAGGGACTGAATAATGTACACGGTGTAGAGTCTTTCATGCAGAATTTTAAAAACTAGATTGCCCTGTGGAGTGGAGTACAGTGAAGAGTACCTACAAATCAAAGTTGCCATTTTCTTCACACTAAAGTTTTTATTCGATTTGTAAATAGAATGATATCGCGCTATTTGTTCCAATGTAGTTTGGTATAGTAAAATGTTATAAGAATTATTTAATGTAAGGCAGACTGTGATTCATGATCGTTAAATAACATTTGACATTATGCCTGTAAATTATAATATATACTTAATTTATGAGCAATTATATCACAGCTGGTTTATAACAAGTTTTCTAATTGTTTTTGCTTTTCCATTGAGGTTTTTGTTATGTAAAGGAATATTCAAATTGGCAAGTCAAATTCTGTGAAAAAGATCGATGTATTACGCTACTGCACTTATGGGTTTACACTGTGTTGTTTTGTTTTGCTGTTTTGATTTCAGTAACAGAAGAGTATATAATACTATAATACATATCTTAAAACTATCGGCCTTTGACTAGACAACCGCTAAATTCAGAGCTGTAAAGCGGTAACACCGTGCATATACCAGATTCGTTTATTTATGTCAAATAATGGCCCTTAATTTTGTTAAATTTTGTATCAAGGTCTCAAACCCCATTATATCACCAATTTCGTGGAGAGGAAGATAAATAAAACAGGAGTCTTTATCTGTAAGATATTTACTTATATTAAAATATACCAAATTGTTATGCATTCATTTAGCAGTTTGTACTTTGTTTTAACAATCGGTATAGCTGTCTTCTCAATATGAGAATTAAACTATGATTTTCGGTTTCTTTGGTAAACACATCTTTTTAGATAACAGCTGGAGCAGTTAGATACGGTGCGGATATATACGGTGAAACGACATGAGCTGAGTTAGCATGGGCTATAGTTGGGGCCGCCACCAAAGGAGCTGCTTTAGCCACTACTGGTGCAGCTGCTAAAGGAGCATGTGATACAACTGGTGCAGCTAGTAGAGAGGCGTGCGCTACAGTAGGTGTAGCCGCTACAGCAGCTGGCTTGGCTACTATTGGTCCACTCACTAGAGGAGCTTGTGCTAAAGCAGGCGCTCTAGCTATGACGGGAGCTACAACAGGTGCACTGGCTACTAGTGGAGCTCTAGCTACTGGTGCTGCTACAACTGGAGATACTAGAGCATTGTAGTGCCGGGTGAAGAATTGGGAACTGTGAGCTGCTACTACTGGAGCTACTGCCAAGGGAGCTACTGCAAGAACTCCTGGTTTGGCTTTGGGTTTGGCGGATGCCAACGCTACTATGATTGAAAGTATTACCTGCAATATAAATTGTAGTGTATAAAAAGTTACTGGATTTAGCTTTGACAAGTACAATAGCAGTAATATAAAGATTTCCAACCTAAGATGTATATTACTTTTAATAGGGTGAGGTGATGGACTATTAAAAGAAATTATGAGAGACATCAATGATTAGGTTATGTCAATACGTGCCAATAATTGTTTTGTCTAGGCACACAACATATTATGATACTGATCCGAGCTGGAAACTTTTATGCTGCTGCGAGTGTACAAAAATTTTGTACTTTGTAAAAAAGAAAATCAAATGACAGATATAAGCTAGAAATATAATATTCATTTCAGCTATATAGGTAGATCTAAAAGTATTTGAATTTAGTTTATTAGTAAATAGAACATATTTTCTTTTTTAATAACTTTTTCTACGTGAGGTTGACATATGTTACAAAAATTATAATAAAATAAATGTACTTACAAACTTGTACATATTTTATGCTTCTTTTGCATTTACCACAGAAAATGAGAACCTGTCTATCTATTGTAGCTTCATATAAGTATTTATACAAGGAGTACGTCCCATCCATCCCACTTTGTTTTGAAACAATTTACTTATGCAATTTTTAACTTATTCCGGATACTAGACTGGTTTGTATTCAAAAGTCCAACTCATTGTGTAAGCATTTTGGGTGTTTAAGATTATAGTGTTAAAGATTTATATTTCAATATGATGAGTGCGGTGAATTCAAAACACCTGAATTAATATATTATTTAATTTTTTCTCAGATAACTAATACTCCATCAATAAGTAATTTTGTTAATGAAAAATGGAATATTTTTAGAAGAATAAATTTAATTTGTTATTTGACAATAAATGCTTCTGACAATAATGAAAAATAATTAAAATTTGATTTCAATTTTTAAATACCTAATAAACTTTATTTTTTATTTCAATATTGTTGTCAAGTGAATATTTTGAGTTTTCAATTATTAATTAACAAAACGGAAAATTATGTAAATATGTACAAAATATTTGTTAAAAAAAACCAATTATAAATAACCAACTAGACTATTTTTTGAAATTGAAAACATTTTAATTTTGTACTTCCTATTTTCGATTAGGTTATTTAGAACTATAAAATAGATAACTTTTTGATAAAATATTTGAACTAAATACTTGATTACACATCACTTTCATTTATAAATATTTTAATCAAGTCGTTTTTCCCACTGATCTCATCTCTTAATAATGTGTCTGTATTTGACATTATGTAACAGGATATAAAGTTCCTGCATAAAAGCAGGGTGTTTTGCATTTGACAATGTCAAAGTACCTAGGTATCTATTTCATTTACAACAAATGTAACAATAATAACAATTCAAAACTTAATATGCCCTGGTGCCGGTATCTTATTAAATTGTTTATAAAACTTTAACAAAATCTTGAAAATATTATGAAATAGAAACTGCAGTGTTGTCTTCTACCGGTATTAATTTATGTTAGCAGTGCTTTAAACAGTCTTAATCTTGAACTTCATTCTAAATTCTGATCAAGTCAACACGTATATTTCTTTAATATTTAAATCACATCGTCTACAAAATTTGTTTTTTAATATGTAACCATAACTACAGAGTGATTCAGAACTTATCTAAAAGTATTTGGGAATAGATGCGTCATGAAAAATGGAGTCAGTGTCGGAAAAAATTTTGTGAAATCCTTATAGTTTCCTATAGTCTGTTTCGAAATGAAAGAGAGTAATAAAACCCCGAGATAAGAACCGGCCATGGGCGTGGTAATATTTCGTTTCAGGTAATTATCGGGTAACACTAATGCTAACAGGTAATGGGTGTACATTAGTATATTTTACTGGATTCATCATAGGGCAGGAGCCAGTGTATTGTGACCGATCAGTCCAGTGTTAGAGCTGAATATACGAAGACGTGCTAGTGCAATAGAGTAAAATTCGACTTGTGTTTAAGTCGTTATAGATGATTTATTCAAAAATGTCATTAGCAGAAAAGTACACTCATTTTATTTTAAAAAAGAAACACCCACGCTAAACAAAATTTTAAGTGAACTTTCAGAGGACAACGATTTGCCAACAATCAGTAGAAGCAAATTATCGACCGTCTTACGAGAGTTGAATTTTTTCTGGGAAAAGCAGAACAGGAAGTCAGTTCTTATCGATAAAGATGAAATTATTTGTTGGCGAAGATCCTACTTAAGATCAATTAGAAAATTCCGTGACGAAGAGAGGAATATTTATTATTTAGACGAAGCGTGGGTCAACGAGGGATATACTGTAACAAAAGTATGGCAACATAAAAATGTAAAAAGTTTTCGACAAGCATTTTTGGATGAACATTCAACAGGGTTCAAGGCATCTTCAGGTAAAGGGCGAAGATTAATACTGACACATATAGATAGTGCCAGTCGTTTTGTAGATAGCGGTTTACTTTTATTTGAATCTAAAAAACAGGTGACTATCACGAAGACATGAACGGAGATGTTTTCGAAGAGTATTTTACACAGATGCTGGATCTTATTCCTCCGGGGTCTGTAATTGTCATGGATAATGCCAGTTACCATTCACGGCAGACCGAGCGGAAGCCTACGACTGCTTGGAGGGAAGCCGATATAATTCAATGGTTATCCGGAAAAAAATTCTTTTGAAACAAATATGGTGAAAAAGGAACTTTTGACACTTGTCAATCTTAATAAAGATCAGAAAAAATATGTTATCAATGAAATGGCAACAAATCGCTAAATAACGGTACTACGGTTACCACCTTATCACTGTGAACTTAACCCAATCGAATTAGCCTGGGCGCAGGTAAAAGGAGATGTAGCGCGAAATAATACGATGTTTAAATTAAGTGACGTGAAAATTTTTTTTCTTCTATTTTTAGGTATTAACAATATTGTGTGAAACTAACTTCTTAGTGGACAAAAGCCCCAACCTGCGTTGAATTACACCCACAATATCTACCCATATATTTCTTATTATTAGCTTTTGTAACATTTTTACTGTTTAAGAAAGGTATTTTAAGCTAATATGTATCAAATCTCCTACAATTCCTATCAATGAAGTCATATGTATGTTCTCTGATACCAAACATCTAGGTATGCTAATGAACATCCACAGACAAAACTCTATTCAATAATTATCTAAAAATTTTTAATATATTTACTTAGAGTATTTATTTATTTATATTTACACTCCAGAGGTTAGTAAATATATTAAATTTTTTTAGATAATTATTAAATAGAGTTTTGTCTGTGGATGTTCATTAGCATACCTAGATGTTTGGTATCAGAGAACATACATATGACTTCATTGATAGGAATTGTAGGAGATTTGATACATATTAGCTTAAAATACCTTTCTTAAACAGTAAAAACGTGAAAATTTTGTTAAAAAATTCCTTGGAACGAGTAACTGCTGATAACTGGCAAAGATGTATACATCATGTACAAAAAGAAAAGGAGAAAATGTGGGAACTCTATAATTTAATTTTCTCTTTTAAGAAATAGTATATTATTTTTCAGACAATTATAAAATTTGTACTGCCATAAACAGAAACTCAAATTTAAATGGCAATACTGCTTTATCATGTTCAAACTTGTAATCAAACGTTTGCAAAATTGATTGAAAATTATCATTATTTCCAGTATGCAATTACTTAAAAAATAATATATTCAGATTCCTCTCATTTTGCTAATTATGAACAGTATTTTAATAATGCATTCAGATTTTCATCAAAAAATTGTTGACAATGATTAATAAAATAATTTGTTACACGTAAAGTCACATACACATTGCATCTCGAACAAGGTCAAAGTAGGTCGTGATACGCGTAACATGGCAGAAGGATTCTCTCCGAACAGAAATTTATGCCTCACGAACATGTTGAAAAAATATTTAGAGGAAAATATACCTATTTATAAAAAGGAATGTAGTTTATGCACGACGGTGCTTCTCCTCATTTTGCAATAAATGTAAGGATATGCTTTTGCAACTAAACGGTACAAGTTCAGTCAAAATTTTAGAAGGAACACACTTTACATAAAAAAGTGTTAGCTTTTACCAGAAAAAATTGGGACAATCAGTTATTACAAAAAAAAAATATGAATATTTTTTTAACTAAGGTATACAGCTTAAGGCATTCGTACAAGTCGGTAAATAACATTAATTGCATCAAGGAAAAACCTTTTATTAATAAATGTATTTTCATATAAATTCATATAATTTTAATCGTTCAACGCTTTTCCGCTATATAATCGATTATTCATTTTTTTTTTCAAAAACTTTGATGTCCCCTAACGTCTGAACAGTGCATTTTTGCATATAGGTAAATTGGCATAAATCATCGTATTTTGACTTTAAGCATCTAGGTATTTCGTGACGCCCTGTATAAAAAGTATACGAGGAAGAAAACGAGTTATTCTGATAAAATAGTGCTTAGTGTATCTATTTATAAGGGATATTGTTTGTTTGTTTGTTTTTTTCTAATGGACAGTATAAGATATGGTCAATACATAAACTTAGATTCTAAATTAAAGTAAATAAATAAACAACACACTAAATCATACAAAATCACATAAAAAAACAAAAATCGCAATTTTAAATCTTGAAATATTCATTTAACGAATACGGACACATATCAATTAGGTACGATTCCAGTATTTTTTTTTAAAAACGCTCTAGTGTACAGCAAGTCTTTATATCACTAGGTAATTTATTATAGCTTAAGGCCCAGTTTGGTGAATTCATGGTAAGCTTTAATCTCATAAACGGTATATGATATTCATTTTTTTGATGAATATCTTCTTTTGGCATATAAATACATCAGAAGACATAGTGGACCCGCCCCAGAAACAGACACCATACAGTATTCTACCCACCTGATGTGCATTATCCAGATTTATAAGCTGCGGAGTTACAGGCACCGTACGCCAATTTCGGAATAAATAACATATTGTTTACTGTTTTTCTAAAACAGTATTTTAAGCTAATCAAGTCTCCTACAATTCCTATGAATGAAGTCATATGTATGTTCTCTGATACCAAACATCTAGGTATGCTAATGAACAATTCCACAGATAAAGCTCTATTCAATAATTATCTAAAGAGATTAATCTATCTAAATTTACTAATCTGGTTTAATGAAAACACTCTATAGATATCTAACTTCTGACAGTGGGAACTCGAAAATTCAACCACAATAGATGAGATCTGACCTATTGTAGATCGTTTTTCATTTACGAGCGTGTATGCAGAGTTCTATGCGATATGGGGCAAAGTTTGTTCTATTTATATGTTTCAAAATTTATTCAAAACAGAAAGTATATACAATATTTGTTAGAATAAGTAAGGTGCTTATTCAAAACTTCTACTTCAGTAGTAATGACCATGTTCGTAGCCGTAACCGTAGCCATATCGATGGTAGCCACCGTACTGAGGAGCAACGTGAACTGGTGCGACTACGACTGGTTCTGCGTAGTGGACAGGGGCGGCGACAACGACGGGTGAAACCACTGGCGCGGAGGCCACTACGTAGGGTGCGTGTCCATATCCATACCCGTACGTAGGTTTGGGAGCGGCAGCTGCCAAAGCAAAAGCACAGGAAAGGAGTAATACCTGAAAAATAAACGTACCCTTATTTTTTTTTAAATTTAAAAGTACCTATGCACAACAGTTTCAAATAATATATACCTATTCCAAAACAACGTTTAAAAATTCCCTTTTACAGAACAAATAAGTTAAAGAAGAGGTTTAGAAATACATGGAAATAAGTCTAATCTGTGTAAAGTATATTAATAGACGTATATATGTATTAACTTAGGAATAAAGTAGGTATATTTGATATAAATATTTACATATTGTTGACATCCAAGCATTCTTATATCTACTTCAATACTTTTTTTTTGTTACAATGACACTAAATTTAAGATTTACTTAAAGAATAATATTTTGTTAAAATAAGAATAAAATATTGTTAATTATATAATAGGTTATTCTTCCTTAAATTATAGGTATACAGATTTGCACGATTTAAAATTATTAATACAGTGCTTTCGAAAAGTAACGAATAAATTCATTATTTTTGAAATTGAGAAGTTTTCGGGATATGACGTCATCGATAATTTTCTTAAATAGCAACTCCCAATTTGAACCATGCCATTTCAAAGAGCGTGTCATTCTACATACATACATCATGAAAAATGATGGTGTTACATAACAAAAATTTCAAGAAAATAATGTTTGAAGATTTTAAAATTTAATTTCACAATACTGAAAATGATAATAATTGTGCACCATTGGCTGCCTGAGACGATTAATAAATTCTTTTTAAAAATTATCAATAACTTCAGGAGGTATACGATGTAATTCGTGGCGAATTCTTGCTTTTAAATCTTCTAAATTAACCAGTCTAGTAACGTATACTTTGCTTTTTAAGTATCCCTACAAGAAATAATCTAGAGGTGTCAAATCAGGCGATCTGGCTGGCCACTCAATCAGCCCCCTTCTCCCTATCGAACGATTCGGAAAGAGCTCATCTAAATAAGCACGGACAGATGTTGCATAATGGGGAGGTGCACGGTATTGTGAAAATTAAATTTTAAAATCTATTATTTTCTTGAAATTTTTGTTATGTACCCAACACCATAATTTTTCATGATGTATGTATGTAAAATGAGACACTCTTTCAAATGGCATGGTCAAAATTGGGGGTTGCTATTTAAAAAAAATGTTGATGACGTCATATCTCGAACAACGATGACGTCACAAATATCGGTCGTATGTCACATTTTTTTTTTAAATAACAAAATCGACGTGCCACGGGAGAAAACTTCTCAACTTCAAAAATAATGAATTTATTTGTTGCTTTTCGAAAGCAGTGTATATTGTAGTAAATGTCATATTGTAAAATTTGAAATGCGGCTACAATGCAAAATAATAATATTTATATATTATGGTATTAATGCAACAATTGATTAATGATTATTACCAAAACTATAGATAAACAATTATTATGGTATTATTTACTACAATAATTTATTTAAACTAGGACTTCTTGATCTCTCATTAACTTTACTAACTTTTAAATCTAATGTAAAAAAATATTTATTAAATAGTCAGTGAATTTTGTTCATAGTGTAGATTTCATTGAGATTTTTTTCTCTTTATCTGTTACTCTTTGTTTTCTCCTCCTACAACTTATTTCCTTTCTTCTTCCTTCCTCTCCTGCTTACTTTTTTATTTATTAGGAAAACATCTGGTGCCGTCTATATGTCTGTGTCTGTATTATCATTGTAGTATTTAACTTTAATTTTAGTTTTAATCTAGACATAGTTTATTATATTCTAAGGCGGTGGTGGAAGAACAGAATCCGGAATCCCGGTATCACTAAGCCTATTGTTTATCTCTATTATATGTTCTTATATATGATTTATGTGAAATAATAATAATAATAATTATTATTATTATTATTATTATTACAAAGTATTTTAAAAAATCTCAGATCTATATCTTCTTTATGAAGAAAAGTTGTACTACGGTAAGTTGAGTAAATTACCATATTTTAGTCCAAGGAAGCTAGCCTTAAATTATGGCCCACTGTTTAAAATTAATAGAATACTGTTTCAAAATAACTAACTATTTTCCAAAAACCTCCCTAAAAGAAAAAAAAAAGAAAGTAAAAATATAGCGGCATAGGCACTCAGAGCGCCCTGTACATTTAACACAAAAATCAATCAGATATTTCTGTGTATCATACAAAAAATTCTCTTGTACAAAATTTGAATACTATTACTCAAGAAATAATTAAATTAGCTTAAAAAAATGAAATTTTTAAGAACTGAATAATATTGAGTTTAGAAAATAGCAGAAATGTTATATCATGCCACCCGCAAATTTTCAAAAGTATCGAAGTAAAATGAATATAAAACGACAGAAAGCGGTTTAACTAACAAATTTTTAGGTAAGTACAGAAATTTGTTAAAATACATATTTTTTTTAATTCCACTGTACATGTAAATATTGTTATAACATAAACTTCCATAGTTCTGCATATAAGATTGTTTACTTTTGTCTATAAGTATGTGAAAATAATTGTTAAAATGTGAGGTTAGAATGGCAAAATAATATATTGTGTGTCTTGCATTTTTAAAATTATTGTATTATTTGAGGATAATTTAAATAGTTAAAGTGGATAAACAAAACATCAATAATTCTATTTTTGATATTACTTTTGTTCTACGAGTTTTAGTTTCCGAGATTTCTATACATGAAAACCACCACGAATTTGATCTTTTTAGGAGAGAAATACGGCGACCTTAAGGAAGTAAGAAAATGAAAATAAGTTGATTTATATCACCTTATTTTTGTCCAAGGAAGTTACTTTAAAGTATGGCCCATTCTGTAATAAACACCCTGTATAGAACCATGATACAAAAAACTACTAATTTAAGGCAACCGTCATAATCTGAATATATGTTATCAACATTGAAACTACTTTTCACTTATACAAAAAGTAAAATTAAATCCTTATACAAGTAGCAACGATTATATTGAATGATCTTAAAAACTATCTTCAAAATTCTTACCAATTTCATCATTTTGTCAGCTACGGATTTGTCTTAGTGGTCCGAATACACAAAGGAACTGAAAATTGAAAATATTGCTGTATCTCTTATATACCTACGAAAAAGGTTGCCTCAAGGCTGGAATATAAAATTTCAAAATTAATTTAATAACTAATCAGGTGTACTAATATATTCATTATTTAGGAAGATATAAGATGTCATCTCCAACAATATGGAAAACAGCCAAATCTATAAAAATCATTATACGCTCAAATTAAGTAAGAATTCTTGTTTTCCGTAAATATCCGTAAATACTTGTTTCATGCTGTATATCAACTTGATCATATGTAAATTTATGTGCCAGATTTATCGTAAATTAGTCGAAAATATTGAATTATTATAAAGGGAATGGATAATAATATTAGGATCAGTAAATAAATTAAACATTTGTTTGAATAAAGGCCAATCAATATAAAATATTGACCTGCTTATCTCAAACTGCAGTAAGGACAGATTTATTATCTTTTAGCAATATACATATTTGCAAGACATTCATCCTAATATGTATAACAGTGCATGTGTCTCATTGATATGTATTATACAGGGTCCCAAAATATGTTTTTCCTGTGATCTTTTGATTTAAAAAGAATGATAATTTCCAGCATTTAATGTAATTTAAAACACATTTCTACTCTTGTAAATTTTAAAAAACTTTAAGGTTTTTAAGAAAAAATGCATTAATTTAAATAAGATTTTAATAGTGCTTATTGAAGAACTCAAAGTCAGTTATAGGCTTTGTCTTTAAAACTATAAAATAAAAATACAATTAAAACTAAAGATATTATTTATTTTAAAATGGGCAGCATTTTCTCTGAAACATAAATTTACTCCGTCTAGTTAATGATGATCGTTTGTTATAATAAGTATTCGTAATACGATTCCACAAATATTCTCGGGTTCAATTAAATAAAATTATTTAATGCGCCCCCAAAGAAAATAATCATATTATCATATAAAAAATAATAGTTCTTTTCTATAACATTTTTCTCATTTTTTTATTTTTTTCGTTTTATTGGGTTTTTGCCACACTTCTGAAAAAAATAAAGATTAATTAAATAAGTGGGACAAAAACCCAATAAAACTAAAAAAAAAACTAAAATTATGCCACAAATATATATATATTATATTTATATTGACAATTTCTCATATTTACTAATGTAAATCTATAGAAATAAAGATTATTATTATTATTATTATTATTATTATTATTATTATTATTATTATTATTATTATTATTATTATTATTATTATTATTATTATTATTATTATTATTATTATTATTATTATTATTATTATTATTAAATAAATAGCTTTAGACAATATCTTAACATTTTTCTCTATGACACTCCTGGTTAAACTTAAAAAAAATATATTTAATTTTTATTTTATCTACTAAACAAATAAATATTTTTCCTTCAATTTCAGTATCAAGTAAAAATAATAAGAGGTAAATAATGTGAGATGAATAATTTTTGACCTATGTCCAGTGGCTTAGATATAGATCTTGTTCACCCATAAACCTTCTTAACTTCTACGTCAATGGTAAAAACTATTCTTTCAGTATAAATTTTAATATTTTATTCTATTTTCTGAAAAAAGTGCTCCTGAGGAAATTCACTAAGCAACTTTGTTTTTCAGATATTTCAATTCATCTAACGAGGGTTATCCTATAAAATTTAAAAAATTGCAGTTCATCATTTATGAAAACATCATAGTATTGATTTCTTATGATCGTCTTGTCAGAATTAGCATGTCGTTATTTATTTCACCAAATCTTCGAATGCGATTTAACAGATTTCTCTATTATACATCGTAACTGCATAAACTTTTTTTCTTTAAAAAGATCAAAACGAAAACGAAAATAAATCTAGTGAATTTAAATCCGTAATCGAGCTGGCAACTGGACCACCTCTACCAATCCACCTTTTTCCATATATCATATTAAAATAATTTCATCATGCTTTAACCGCACAAGAAACAAGCAATGTCTATTTAATCGTATAATTTTTATAACATCTCTTTAATTCCAGAATATAATCCTGATTAGAAAAAGTTAAAATATCTTAAAAACAAAGCTTCTTAGTGAATTTCCCTACACCATTTGCTTTAGTTCAAAAAAGTTATTCAAATCAAAATAATAAACATTTATTATGATTACTGAATAAATATATTTATTCGTTTAGTAGCTAAAAAGTAAAATCAAATATATTCTTTAAAAGTTGAACGCACTGTGTGAGGAAAATGGAGTGTGATAGAGAAAAATGTGATACGAATGACAACTATTAATTTATATCTATAAATGAAATGTCACCTATCTCATAACTATTAATTTATCAAACATTTTTATGGTAGAACATGGTGATAGTATTTACAGTAGATACCTACATCCCATAAATAAATTCGAAATTTTGTTTACCTGTTTTTTTTTTTTTTGAAAAAAGGTCCCCATTTTTTTACGGTGTTGCCCTATCAAGTTTTATGACACATGTTTTGGCCATCAAATCAAGCAGTTCTAGGCAAAAAACATATTTTTAATTTTTCATAGAACCTGCAAATCTCCCACAAAAAATCTTTTTGAGATGATAACCTTCTGGGAAATTTGACCTTACACACTTACATTATTGCTGACTTCTGCACAAAATTTTAAGTAAATCCGTTAGGGGGCAGCACACACATAAACTTATCCTCTTAGGTTCTTTAAAATAAACACTGATAGTATAATATATTTATATTATTTACTGCATTTATTTTATCTTTTATTTATTTCATTTTTGTCCAGTCAGTTTTCCTTCCACAAGATAAGTTCATAGAACTATTAACGACTTTCAGTAATTTCCAAGTCACTTTTAGTAAACCACATATTTTAAAAAGCTTGCAACAGGGCAAAAATAATGGGGTGAAAGAAAAAGAATATGTATTATATATTATTTGTACTATACTAACATTATGAGCAAACATATGGATTTGTATTAAAAGTGTCTCTATTTAAATGTAATATCCATAATAACCGCCGTAGTAAGGGTAAGCACCATAATACTGAGGGGAAGCGACTGGTCCTGGTGCAGGATTTGGTCCTGGGAAAGCACTGGGAGCGGCAAAGGCTACAGCAGCTACCGCAAGGACGACAATCAGAACAAACTGTAAAAGAACGTTTAAAATTAGAATATTGTTAATACCGACACTCGCTTGAAAGATAAAAATTTCCAACCTAAAAGGCATTGATAGTAATAATAGGAATTTTGAGAGGAATCAATGATTGGGACCTGCGAATAATTAATGCTTCTGTTTAGGCACATGTGTGATAGCCTATTTAGACACGCGCATAAGCCGCTATTATTTATAAGAAATTTGATTCTGGTTGGAAATCTTTATATTGCAGAGAGTATAAACAGGGTTATCTATGGTTAAGTACAAAAGTTTTAACCACGTGCTCAGTAAGTCTTAAAAGACAAAATAAAAAAAATATTTCAGAATCTGGATTTTTTTAAATTGAAACAATCGTCATCTAGGAAGCCTTAGATGTGTCAACTACCATACGGTCGTTTTTTAGCAGCGTTGTCAAATGTAGAAACGACGAAAATATACATTTCTATTAAAAATAATACCAAGGTGCTTGATAAATAATCCGGTTACCAGAAGTATTTTGCATTCGTTGATCGTTCCTTCGTTGCATACTGTCCGTGTTAAATAAAATACAATTTTTAATTATAAAATCTTGTACAATTGCCGTATCTCCGTTGGGTCCTTGACTCTAGAAAAACAAACCATGTTATGGGGAAATATCTATCTCGGACATAAATTCCTTTATTTAAAGACTATGAAACGTTTACAACTAAAAATTTGTCATAAGAACTAAAGTTAAACATAACCCATGCATTGCTAGTTGCATACTCTCCAAATATCAATTAAACATCTCGGGATGTTGTAGTTTAAAATAATACCAATTATTTTATGCAAACATTGTCGATTATTGTTAATAATGTTCTTATATTATTAGTATTAGTAGAATTTAAGCCCCCAACAACATAAAAAGCTTAAAAATTTATCGACGTAAAATATACCTTGCACTAGTAAGTGTCTCAAGTGTGTGTCTTCAAGTTACTGGTCATCACAGAGAAGGTGGAGTATTGATTGCGGTAAAAGTAACTTTAATGTTGTTAAGCTCAATTTAAGTTGTATTGCTGATGTTGTTCCTAGCATAGATATTATTGGATGCAAGATAACTGTTAATAATACTTATTTACTTGTTTTTGTTATTTACATACCTCCTTCAACATCAACTGCAGATTATGAATTGTTTTTAGATACTTTTGAAAACTTAATAATACTTGAGACAAATTGTAAAATATTAATTTGTGGAGATTTCAATATAAATAAATTTAATTCTGATGCAGATGATACTAAAGTCAGACTAATTAGAAATTTTATGTCATTCTTGGATGTGACGCAGAATAATGCAGTATCGAATGCAAATGGTAGAATGTTGGATTTGATCCTTGGAAATTTCAATTGTAATGTTAGTAGGGATGAATTACCATTTATTGCAGAAGATGTTCATCATCCTTCATAAATTATCGACTTTCAATTGAATACAACTCTTACACAGAATTTTTCTTTTAATAGTGATTCTAGAGCCTATAATTTCAGAAAAGCCAATTTTCCTCAATTATACAATCGTATATATCATACTGACTGGTCACAATTGGAATATTATGCGGATGTTGATGAGGCATGTAATGCGTTTTATAGAATATTGCATAATATTGTTGATGAATGTGTGCCAAAGTTTAGAAAAACAAACCGTTCTTTTCCACCCTGGTTTACTACAGAAATTAGGAACAATTTGAGATGTAAGGAAGTAGCTTATAAGAATTTTAAAAAGTTTAAAACTGAAAATTACCTTAATCAGTATAGAACTCTAAGGACAATAATTAAGCGGCAAATTAATTCTGCCTACGAAAATTATATTTCGACCGCAGAGAATGAAATCACGCGTAATCCATCTAGATTTTGGTCTTTTGTGCAATCTAAAAGAGGTCGATCTCGAATTCCAAAAATTATGAGTATTGATAACGAAAATATTGACTCACCACAAGCAGTAGTGGACGGTTTTGTGAAGTATTTTTCTAGTGTGTATAGGAATTCTAGTCCTGAACATGTTAATGATAATTTGTCCCTGTCATCCAATATAGTCAATGTCTTACAAATTACAAAAAATGATATTTTACAATAAAATTGAAAAATAAAATGACTAGTGGGGTAGATGGCATTCCTAGTTTCGTGGTTAAAGATTGTGCTAACGCGTTTGTATCTCCACTATGTATTTTATTTAATCTTATTATAAAAACAACCAAATTTCCAAATATTTGGAAAATTACTAGGATATGTCCCATTTTAAAATCTGGCGATGCATCGATGATCATAAATTATAGAGCTGTGGACATTTTATGTAACTTTGCTAAAGTCCTGGAAATAATCTTATACAATAATATTTACACTTCTATTAACTTAACAATATCACCAAATCAACATGGCTTTATGTTGAAAAGATCAACAGTTACAAACTTAGCGAGTGTAAGTAACTTCATATGTGATAACTTGGATGTAGGAGGACAAGTGGACGTTGTTTATACAGATATACAGAAAGCATTTGATCAAATTGATCATTATTTATTATTATCAAAGTTAAAGGGCTTTGGTTTCACTGAAAATTTGATGCTGTTATTCACGTCCTACTTGTCTTTCAGAGAACAATTTGTTGAATATGGAGGTTATAAATCTCAAAGTTATGTAACAACTTCTGGCGTCCCACAGGGATCTAATTTGGGCCCGTTACTTTTTTTAATTTTTATTAATGACATAACATCTGTAATTAAATGTGACCATCTTCTATTTGCAGACGACTTAAAACTCTATAATAATGTAACTGATATTAACGATTGTCTTTATTTACAAGATCAAATAAGTAGAGTCCTATGCTGGTGTGATAATAATTTTTTAAAGTTAAACATATCGAAATGTAAAATAGTGACTTTTACTCGCAAACATAATTATATAATATTCGACTATAATATCAACAATTATACCCTTGAAAGATGTTCTGAATTGAAGGATCTTGGAGTTGTATTTGACTGTAAATTTAGTTTTTCCAGTCACATTAACCAAATTGTTAAATCCGCTTATAAATTACTTGGATATTTTATGCGAAACTGGAATTGTTTTTCAAATATTAGAAGTCTAAAATTACTATATTTTTCATACATAAGATCTAAATTAGAATACGCGTCCTTAATATGGTCTCCTATATATCAGAACAATATTATGTTGATTGAGACGGTTCAACGAAAATTTTTAAAGTTTCTGTTTTTTAAGTCCCAGGGGTTTTATCCTGAAAGAGGTGTCGACAACAGGATCTTGTTAGATATGTTTAACATGACTTCCTTATATGATAGAAGAAATTGTACAGCTATAACATTTTTATATAATTTAGTACATTATAATGTTGAATGTATGTGCCTTGTAAATAAAATTTGTTATTTGGTTCCTCGGCAACATTCTCGTGGAAATAATTGTTTCTATTGTCCTAGTTGCCGTACGAACATTATGCGTAAGTCACCAATATATAATAAATATGTGTAATGTATTCAATACTATTTCGAGTTTCTGTGATATTAATTATGACACGTTAAAAACTATAATTGGCTCATATCTAGAAAAATGTAAAAATTAATGTATCCGCATCTTGTGTAGTAATTACTAGAAATTTCACTTTCCTTTTTTTTTCTGTAGTTTTACTAAATGTGATTTTCAGATTCTATGTTTCCTGTAATTGGGTAATTTACCTGTTGGAAATAAACGTGTTATTATTATTATTATTATTACTATTGGCCGACAGATGGCGACAGCATCAGATTCTGTCAAAAATAAAATTTATTATTATTTGAAATAATTTTTCAATAGTTGCCTTCGAAAATTTAATTTTCATATATTTCATTTTAATTATGGCTATTCTGCTAATTATTATTTTCCTCTATCCCCTCTTAAAATATTTGTACAATCTTACATATACATATAAAACATAGAAAAATGATTTAAATTAAATGTTTATTAGTTTTTGATCAAATACATGCTTTAATAAAACATAAAAATATTACTTACTAGTTTAAACATCTTGTGGTTGATTTTTATTACACTAATAGATAGTTCTAACCTAATTTTATGTACTGATAAAATTTTGCAACTGTCACACATTTATATACACAGCTGTATTATTATAATTTATAATGTTTGCATGCCTGTTTGGGTATGCCATTGTCACCTTGATATGAGTACCAATAAATAAACAACAAATAAAAATAATGGATTCAAAGCACATCTCCAAAATTTCAGTTGCTGCTATCATTGTATTTCCCATGATATCACGACCATTATGATGATTCTAGATTGTCATCTTCAACTGGTTGCAACATATTTTCTTTATCTAGTACCCTTATTACACTAAGACGTTTTCGGATATTATTGAAAAACTTTCCTGTCTCTGAAACCCGTTTTTCAACATTAGAAAATGTTTCTCTATGGAGAATCACTCGATTGTGAAATCTCCTACGATATTCTTCCACACTTCTACAATTTTCTTCACAGAAACCTAGCACAAGTTTTCACACAAGTAAATTTTCCAGTCATTTTCAACCACAAATAGTAGCAGAAATAAAATAGCTTTAAATTTTAAAGGCAGAGCCTACTACTGACTTTTTGATTTCTTCTAACAAACGCTATTAAAACCCTTGTTTTAATTGACGCATTTTTTCTTGGAAACCTTAGAGTTTTCTTTACGTTTAACAAGAGTAAAAAAGTGTTTTAAATAAAATTTTACGCGTTATATTATAATTCCTTTTAAATTCTTTCAATGGAAAAAAAATTGGTATAATTTTAGGGGTGACTCATTCTCGACACCTTGCAGTGTTTCAATTTACTTGAACTCATAATCAAGGAAGACCAATAATAAATCTTAATCATTTACCAAATTTGGTTATTTCAAGTTAAAGTAATTCAGTGATATTATTTTTTCTCGAAGGCCTGTAACTCCGCTTGTGTGCAATTTTGTGTATAGGTATATTTGGTAAAATTGCAATATTTTGGGACCACCTACATACACCTGTTCTGTGACAGTTATTATGCAGAACACTCTGTATATCTTTTTTCATATATTTTCAGGTATTAACAATATTGTGTGAAACTAACTACTCAGTATATCGTTGAAAATTGCATGTTGATGGAAGTCCATACAACTCGACTTAAGATCTTATGCCGCAAATATGGATAAAACCATTGAGCAAATTACTATTCACTTACTCAATAGTAAATCTTTGAGAAAATGTGGACAGAAAAAAGTTTTAGGCAACCAGTTATACTTTCTACTTAGAGAAATCAAATGGAATGCAAATAAAATATTTGCAAAGAAGCTCGAAATTAGTATGGTATAGCCAAAGAAATATCCCTTTGTTACTTGAAGAATTGAAAAGTGAAAATGTGTAGGTAATTTCCTTAAATTTATTCCTTTATATTATAAAATAATAAGTTTTGTCTTTTGCGGGAATTACAGAAATAAATAATTTATTTATATTTTATAAAGTGTTTTGTGCCAAGTACTTATAATTTATAATTTCCTTATCAATAACTGCAGCTGTAAACTACAAATCCTATATTCGTATAAAACATAACACTGCTGATTAGAATTATCTATTAAAATTGTTTATAATAATGCTTAAATATAATATACTTGATTTTATATAAATATATTATTAGGAAAACAGAAACTGTGTATTATATTTTAAGCCACAATTGACAGTTTTGCATTTCGATTAAAGGGTAGGTAAATATGTTTGATATTTATTATGAGAAATTATTTATTTGCATAAAGGATATAATCATTTATTAAATTTTACGATTTATACAAATTATTATGTTGGCGATTGTATATAAATATTATCAGGATATCATGAAACATGCAGTATATCCTAAACATGAAATGAAACAAGATAGAGTTTCCTGCCGATTTTGTTTCGGCAGAAACAGTATTCCAGCAAGTTATACTAGAAATGGGTAGATGGCACTAGTTATGTTATATCAAAATCCAAAATTGTAGATACGTTAAAAAGTTAAGTTATATAACAAAAACAAATGATCATATGTTTTAATATTGAGAGATGTTTATGCGTTTTCTCCAATTATAGATACACTTTAGTTCCTCGACTTGTTTTAGTAATCTTATAATTTTTCCATGAATGTCTTTGCGTTTCTATGATGTACAAAGATACAAGATTATACAGTGTGTCCCGTTTTTCAGGTTAACATCTCTGAAAAAGTGAGAAAACTGTGCAATTTCCGCAAGCTATTTTTTTTGCAGTTAGTACCCTTTACTAACAACTTTATCGATGTGACAAAAGCATAGCTTACTACGAGTTTTCAAACGGGTCGTTTTTCCAGAAAGTGGCATTAGGCATTTTTTTTTATCAAAACACTCAACAGACTTCGATCAAATTTGGTTTTGGATGTTGAATAGTCTGATAATGTTACATTTTTGATAAAAAAATGTCTAATACTAGGTACTTTCTGAAAAGAAATGACTTTTAATAAATCATAGTAGGTCAATAAAATGATTAGTAGAATATAATCTCCCTTCAGAGTAACTAATTGTAAAAAATTGGTTAGCGGAAATTCCACACAGGCTTCTCACGATTAAAGAGGTGTTAACCCCAAAAATGGGACACACTGTATATGCTATTACTATGACTTTAGTTAAAATAGCAATTTTATCAACAAATGTATTATTGAAGACTGCAATTACAATGATGTAAAAAGGTATATTAGGGGAAAAATATACAAGTGTTAACATGTTTCTACATATTTCTTTTCTTAGTTTATGAAAAAAATAAACCACTTACCTGTATTTTATTTGTTGGCTATAATGTAGAAGTAAATTAGCTAAATAGAAAATATTCAAAATATGGTGAATGCGCCAGTAATAATTGTTCTTGTTTTTCCTTCAATCAAAGTTCATATATACCTTCAATGTTAAATGATTTTTGTTTATACATATGTAATAATTCATAAAACAAATACAAACAAAATATATTTGTTTTAGTGGAAGTTAAAACTCTTTCTGTTGCAAAACTTTCAACGAATTACTCTTTAGTTTCCAAAATTAATTGCTTCTTATAAAAAAATATTTAATACAAACGAAAGAAAAAAATATATACATTTTTAGGCCCAGAGCTGCGTTATTCTCCTCTACTCCATTCTGTTCTTCTCCTTTTCTGGAGTCTGTTGCATCTCCCTTTTTTCAAATTGGTATAATCATAGCATCTCTCCAATCTTCAGGCATACATTCTCTTCTCCAAATCATTCGGATCATTTCGTATATTCTTTGTCTTAAATCCTCTCCTGCGTACTTAATGTTGTCTGCTGTTATTCCGTTTTCCCCTGAACGTTTGTTATTCTTTCAAGCTTCTATTAGAAAATTATCTGTGAATATAAAGATTTTCAATAAAAATTTCAGAATTTAAAGAAATATTCTTAGATAAATTTTTGAAATTAATATCATTTCAGAGAGGCTAAATGGGTTTTATATTTCAAGCTGTTTTGCAATTACTTTAACTAAAACATCAGTGTAATGTATGTGTATTTCTTAATGCCACCTTTTGTGTTTCCAATAAATAATATGGTCTTACATCTGCAATAATGATAATAATAATAATTATGTAACTGATTATAAGTATACTTATGTAATTTTTTAACTCAAGTTTATATACAATTTATTTATATGCGGTGTTTTTTTTATCACAAATGCGGGAATTTTGAGAATTGGGTTTTAGTTAACTGGTATTTATTCCTTTCCGAATACTTTCGAATTTTTCAAATACTCATTCATTCACAACTTAAGTAGCATAATGAAACTTCCATAGATGTAAAAACAGTTGCTATGGAAAAACAATATATTTTATATTGTACTTCCTAATACTACTAAGTACCTAATATTAATAAGAATAATGAATTCTAGACAGCTCAAAGTTTCGTTGTTATTTCTTAGAATTAAACGACTTTAGTTATTTTTGTAAGGACTAAAGTATCTAGTTTAGGCCTGAAAGTACTAAGTGCAGCATATTACACACTAAATTGTGTTGTTTGTATGGAATTCCTATAATGAATAATTCAATTCATTTGAATATATTGGGAAATCCACAGTTACTGCTATCAATATACTTATTTACAGATTTTTATGTACCTATTTTTATCAACAGAGCAGTAATTTTTAAATTAACCAGATTAAAATTCAATTAACATTGTATTTGCTTAGTACACATGTTTAAACAATAATAATAGCTTTAGATATGAATCAAAAGCTAAAAGGCGTTTCTGAGAAGACTTTAAACATATACATGCAGCAAAAAATAATTGTTATCTTTTCGAGAACAATTTTTAAACAACTATTGGATTAAGGGTACTTTAAAGGAGAGTTTATGTTAACTATGTTTACAAAAAAGCAACAGTCATACAATTAGCTGTTATCCATAGAATAGAAAGTATTGAGAACATAGAATGATGGACGATATTCATAAAATCAGTCCCGTCTCGTAAGAAATGGCAAAAATTTTGAAGTTGGACAACTGGATAGAGTACAGTGGACAAGCTTTACGACGAACGTCTGCTACCTTTTTAGTTGACGACGGTGGCAACCTCACTTGTCTTAAAAGACCCGGAAGACGGAGATCGAGCACTGTGGCGGAAAATGTATCGTCACCGTACCAACATGGATTTATGGAAAAAGGTTAACAATAGCGAATTTAGCTTTAATTACGCAAAATATATCTGAAGTCATTGAATCTAGGGGGCAGGTGGATGTGATATATACGGATGTTTCCAAAGCTTTCGACACAGTGAACCATACTATAATGTTGTTTCGATTAGCTCAACTTGGGTTATCTAATAATTTATTATAGTTCTTTAACTCATATTTAAACGATCGGTTTTGTTATGTTGCATACAATGGATTTAAATCTGAACTGTTTGCCGCTGCTTCGGGTGTTCCTCAGGGGTCCAATCTCGGCCCTCTTTTATTCTTAATATATATTGATAATCTTACAAAAAATATAAGCTGTAAAAAGTTCGCCGATGACTTGAAAATTTATGTGCAAAATTGATGACAGTAATGACTGCGATGTTTTACAATCTCAAATATCAGTAATAGAATAGTGGTGTGAAACATTTAAAATTAATTTGAACTTATCCAAATGTGAAGTGGTTACTTATTCTAGGAAACACGAACCTATTTTATTTATTTATTCTTTAAACAATACTGTTTTTCAGAGGGAGAGTACAATAAGAGATTTGGGCATTGTATTTGACTCTAAATTAAGTTTTTCAGAACATATTAATAATACTACTACTACGTTTTATCATAAGAAATTGTAGATCATTTTCTAATATTGATGCGCTAAAGATGCTCTATTTTTCGTTTGTACGGTGTAAGTTGGAATACGGTACTATAATTTAGTACCCTATCTAAGAAACTCATTGTTTAAATATTGAGTCAGTTCAAAGAAAAGTAAAGTTTCTTTCCTTCAAATGTGATGGTGTACATCAACCTTAGAAACTCCCGGCAGTCCAAACATGTCATAGTTTTGTGAACATAAAGATAGATTGTGACAAGTCATACAAATACACACCTTAACTAATATCTAAACACATGCAATGAAAACAGATAATACAATATAGTAAAATGGTATCAAACAGAAGACTGACAAATGAAAAATAATTAATTAATTAGGTGCTCTCAACTACCTCACGCAAAGTATAAAAGCATTTACTTCAAGGCATTTCATCAATTTTTTTAAAACAAAGAGAAACTCGCAATTCTCTCGCAAATATAATGGTAGTTTGTTAAAAATAGTTGAACACAAGACATAAGGGTTTTTCCTAAAAAGTGAAAGGTTATAATTACTTATGGAAATATATTAGTTGTGCGTATATTATATGTATATTTATTAGCATTTGACGAAAATTTATTTCTGTTTTTATTAACAAAACATGCTGCCTCATATGCAAGAATTGAGTGTAATGTTAATAAATTATTTTGTTTAAAAACTGGTCGCAAGAATCTAGTGGCATAATAGAGAATATTAATCGAATGATTTTGTTCTGTAAAATAAAGACTCCTTCTATGTCTGCACCAACATCCCAAAGAATAATCAAATAAACAAGACCATAATACACGTTTACCAACTCTGGTTAAGATAGGTATCGCGAAAAATGCGGAGTTTAACTTGCTACAAATTAAATCTATATGGTTAGACTAGGTAAGAGTTTCCTCTAACAATATCCCAGAAATTTTGTTACAGAAGATTGAGGAACCGTGTTTTTGTGACTAAGAATCAGTGTAGATTGTTCACGTCGTTTAAAAAATTGTATATACGTCGATTTTTGGGCACGAACAGAATTTATCTATCAACTTGCATGCCAATTCATTTAATTCTGGAGCGGATTCGGATGAACCCAACAGTGACATCATCTGCATATAGAATTAATTTGACGTATTTTATCAGATGATACTCCAAATCATTCAGAAACATGATAAATAGGAGTGGAGACAGTACTGCACCTTGAGATAGCCCAGTACTGATATTTTTGCACTTGGAAAAATTGTTATCTATTTTAACAAAGATCTCAAAACCTCACATATGTTATCTCTAACTCCCAGCGTCAATCCTATTTATTAAGAATTCAAAATTTACGGAATCAAAAGTTCTAGTTAAATCAAACAAGAATGTTACTACATACAGTGATTTGGTCTAAAACCATGTTGGTGTTTACTTAGGAGATTAGAAGACGATAAATATCCATAAATGCCTTCATGAATTATTTTCTCAAATATATTGGGATTATTACAGGGTTCTAGTACGTAGATATTTGTTTACTGCTGAAATCAGTATTGGTAATGGAAAAATAATGGAGTAGTAGTAAATATGGTCCAGCAAAACGACTTTAGCTGTGGAGGTTTGTTGTTATGTCATAATTACAAAAAATATTTTACTATTATTACATTTGTCTTTGCGACACACTTTGATAAACCGATTTCTCTCAGTGTATACATTCTTGATGAATACAGAAGAAAGAGAGTTTACTCGACGTAGTCAACTTGTAAATAATTTTTTGCTGTTATCATCTTACCTTAATTACAGAGAATATGCAGTCTAAAAATCCGACTCCCTGTTTTTTTGTTGTTTGTGAGTCTTTACGTAGGCGTTGATATCCAAAACCGCTGTAAGATAGATCTAATTAGAACAAAAGTCGGTTAATTAATCATTTAGTACGTTCTTATCCATTGCGAGGGTCATGTTTTCACGGGTGCCTTGGAGCCCTTGTGCATGTTTTTATTTGTGCTCTTCTGATAATACCCCGGCCCCTGTACAATTAAGCCCTAGTTAGCTTATAAAAAAGGTTTAATTAACTGCGTGGGTCAGAAGAGCTGCCAGCAATTGTAAACGTAAACAATTACAAACGTAAATCGGTTGTTTGTCTACGAGGCATGGCAATTAAGTTCCGGGAATTTAGTTATAACTCGGAAACTGGCAACACTGCATCGTTCGTTAACGTTTTCTAGAGATGGAGGACCTTCCTTTTAGTTTCAGTCCAAGGTTGAAATCGATAGAACGTTTGGTTTGTGTTTTATGTGTATTTTTTGGAAGTAACTTTTTTAGTAGCGTTGTGAAAATGAGTTGTGATTCAATTTTTAGTGCAATATGGCGAAAAACCCTCGGAAATCCTTCGAAAATTGCAGGTGGTGTATGGAGACGAGTGCATGTCGAAAACACGCGTGCTTGAATAGGCAAAACGGTTCAAGGAGGAGCGTGAATCGGTAGAAGACGATCCACTTGAAGGAGCTACCGTTATACCTCTCGTACTGACGCGAATGTTGACCGTTTGCGTGGACTGACCACATCTGATCGGCACCTAAGCATATGCGTTGTCTGACGAGTTAAACAAAGAAACCCTTCACAACGTGTTACACGAAAATTTGAACATGCGAAAGATTTGCGTAAAGATGGAGCCAAAAGTTCTCACCCGTGAACAGAAAGACATGCGAAAATCGATCTGCGAGGATTTGTTGTCCCGCATTCGGAGCGGCGGTAGAGACTGGATGAGTCGGGAGACACTGGAGATGAGCCCTGGATATTTGAGTATGACCCCGAGACTCATACACAAAGTCAGCAGTGGGTGGAAAAGGGTGGAGAGCGGCCAACGAAAGCGAGGATGTCCAAGTCACGACTGAAGGCAATGTTGATCGTTTTTTTCGATATCTACGGCATCATTCATCGTGAATATGTTCCTGCCGGCCAGACAGTGACTGGACAGTTTTATGTTGGCGTTCTGGAACGGCTGCGTGATAATGATAATCTTGTCTCATTAATCATTTATGTCATAAATTAACATCTTGTTCTGGCTTTAAATGTTTATCAACACAGTGTAGCCAATATGTTCTATTATCACTGTATTATGCAAGTTTTTATTCGCATCTGCGGTATGGGATTATTCACTGGGGGTTGTATAGAGATATTAATAGGGTATTCGTGGTACAGAGATGTGCCGTTCGTATTATTAGCAATTTAGGGTTTAGAGAATCTTGTAGGGAAACATTTAAAACTGTAAAATTTTTACCGTAGCTGGTGTGTATATATTGGAGATAGTGTGTTTTGTTTTTCGGCATTTAGAATTATTTACAAAAAATAATCTCATCATTTATATTATACACGAAAACATATTCTGTGTTCTGAACGACATTATTCATTCTTACATCAAAAAGGGGTTTATTATAATGGTTGTGATATATACAACTTTTTACCAATCGAGATTAGAAATTTAAAGTATATTTATATATTTAAGAAAAGAGTTAAAACATATCTTATTGAAATTTGCCAGTATAATATTGATGAATATTTTCAGAACAATGTTGTTCAGTAGTTTATAATGATGTTTGTCTTTTAATAGATTTTTTATCCATCCAGTATATTGTACTCGTGTGTTTATATGTGTATTATTGTTGTATCTATTTTTGTTTGTATTACTTTGACGTATTTTTTTTGTGATATACATATGAGAAATAAAGTTTATTATTATCAATAATAATAGCATTTATTTCCAACAGGTTACACCAAATTATAGGACATACAAAGTAACACTATCTTATACAGGGTGTTTTCAAATGAAGTGGCAAAAATGAGACCACAGATTCCTTGATTGAAAATAAATCGATTTAACCTAACATACCTATATCCCAAGTCGAATAATAAAAAATATACAGGGTGTCAAAGTTCAAATTTTATTTTTGATAGTTGTAAATAACTTTTTAAGAAATCCAAATATTTACGTAAAATTTGTAAATCGGGTTTTTTGGGGGCGAGAAATTCAAATTTGTTTATAATTTTGACGTCACTAGTAGAGGGCGCCACCTCTGGCACACCATGTTTCTTTTAAATGACAGAAAATTTGTTCGAGTAATAAATTTAAGATAAACATCACATAAGTTTGTAGTGTTTAGGTGTAAGCTATATTCTTTGGAAGTGGAGTGAACTTATCATGCACAACACAACTGATATCAATATAAACATGCATTGTTTATTTAATATGTTATATTCTCGAATCAGAACAAATAAAATATAGGTCATAAACGTAGGTATAATAAAAAGTATTTATCATTACCAGAAAAACTAATGTTGAAAAATTGGCACCTCCTAAAATTTGATTTTTATTTAATATGTTTCCAGGCGTCCACAGAAACATTTCGTTTTGCAGTCAACGATAACATATGACTCAGTGAAGGAGAAACTTGATTTTTTATTGTATTTGACTCGACCTTTAATTTGTTGTCGGGCGTGGTAATTTCAAGATCCTCAAGGACGATCGAGGAGGCCTGTTTTAGCAATCAGGAAATCATTAAAAATCAAGTGCAAGGTTATTTTCTTCATTAATATGTATGAAAATATAAATAAACACTACTGTCTGCTTCTTGGAATCCAGGAGACAATGAAATCCCACAATATTCTTGCAGTTGACGTAAAATATGAATGAAATCTAAACTTCAGTAGCGACTATGCTTTTCTATGTTTATAATATAAATAGAAACAAATGAAACTTGAGATTCTCTGTTTGCTATGAACTTTGTCTAGTATTTAAAACGTAGATATTCTTTGCAACGTACAGGGTATGCCCAGATAGGTAAAACGACTCTTGTAAGAGACAAAAGGTGTTGGTGCTTTCTGGGATTCAACTCTGAAACAAAATCTGCCATAAAATCCAGTATGCCTTGGAAATTTGGAAAGAACTCAATATTTTCATCAGTAAAATGTTATTAACAAAAGTATCTCAGAATGAAGAACTCAGTATGTGTGCAAAATTTCAATGTCCTAAATCTACTTTTTTGCTATTAAAGTAGCTTTTGGATATGAAATACAATACAATGTTATTAAGAAAAGTTTCTCAGAATGAAGAATTGAGAGCGTGTGAAAAATTGTAATATCCTATGCCTATCTTTATATATTTTTAGGTATTAATAATATTGTGTGAAACTAACTACTCTGTGGACAAAAGCCCCAACCAGCGTTGAATTACACCCACAATATCTACCCATATATACTTTATTATTAACTTTTGTAACATTTTTTACTGTATTAGAAAGATATTTTAAGATAAAATAGACACATTGCCATTGACATTGAAATTTATTTATTTATTCATTTTAATCATTGCCCAACAGATTAAATATCCAATAACAGGACAATTAAAATTACTATAGTAGTAAAAAAGCATATAAATAACGTACTAATCTAAATAAAACTTAATACTCACAAAAAGGAGAACAAAACTTAAAATAAGCAAAAACGAAATCGAATAGAAGTATTAATTGCATCTTAGTAGAAGAAAGTATTCATAAAAAGAAAAACAAAACATAAGCAAAACAAAGTCAAAGCTATAAAATAAAAGTATTAAGCAAGTTTTCACAAATAGAAAAATATTTAAAACAAAAGAATCAGTCTAACTGTAACATAAAAGTATTGACTGTGTCAAGTAGCTTAATTGAGGAGCAATTGTATATGTCATACAAATAAGATATTTTATTATAATTAAGCCATATAGCATAGATAGGAGATTTCAATAATATATTAGTTCCCGAGTTAATACTATAGGAAGTATGAACTGCTCTAAGATTTTGTCTAGGTACTAAAAAATTAAACATTGCTAACAAGACTGGTGAATTTGTCAAATTGTGCAATACATTGTATAAAAAAGTTAGAGATATCAATATTCTTCTGTGATGCATGCTAAAATCTAGCAATTAAAATCATGTGGTCAATGTACTCGTTTAAGCATATTAATATAAATATCATAATGGGGATACCACACATCAGAGCACCATATTCCACCTTAGAACGGAAAAGTGAGATATATGTCTTACGTGCATCAATATCAGTGAAGAAACCACAGTTACGTATAATGAAACCCAACATTTTAAAGCAGAAGCACATATTAAGATAATATGCTCATTGAAAGTGTTCATGGTCAAAGTGTACTCCTAAATCTTTAACAGAATTGGTCTCAAAAAGTTGAACAGTGTCAAAATAATAATTAAAATGCAGCGGATTCAGTTTTCTGCTATAGGAACATACTTTACATTTAGAAATGTTCATAAAAAGTTGATTATTGTTGTATCAAGTAACTACATTATTTATTGGTCTCTACAAACTAAGGCAATCGGTTTCACAAGCTTCAATACTATATAGTTTTAATTCGCCAACAAATAATAAAGTGTTACAATTAACACTGTCCAGCAAATCATTAATAAATATATCAAACAGTAATGGCCCCAGGTTAGAGCCTTGAGATAGGCCCGAAGTTTCCACGTATCTGTTTGAGTTAAAACCATTATAGCTGACAAATAAATGTCTGCGATTAAAGTATGATGTCAATTTTTTAATTTTGTTTTTTCAAGTATTTCTTTGTTAATTCAAGTAGAGGGTCACTGAAACCGTAATAATTAAGTTTATGTAATGGCAAAGTCTGTCCAACTCTATCAAATATCTTTGTAAAATCTCTGTAGATAGCGTCTACTTGGCCTTGGTTGTTAAGTATGTCAGATATTATTTGCGATATTTCAGTAAGATTTGATACAGCAGACAGTAGAAATTTTGTACATATATTCAGTTTTTCATTCCGAAAAACTTTTCTTTTTTCAAACAGAAATAACACTTTACTGATGAAAAAAACCAGATCTTTCCATATTTCCAAGGCATCCTGAATTTTATGGATTTGAAATTATGGCAGATTTTGTTTCTTAAACAAGTAGAGCTGAATCCCAGAAGACCATTTTTCAAAACCATTTTTTTTTCTCTTACAAGAGTTATTTCATCTATCCGGGAACACCCTGTATATTTAAATTATGTATTTTTGTATATAGTGTGAAACTGTATAAAAGCAATTCTAAAAAATCCATGCATTCAGTTTATATATTATGTTTAATTGCTTTAATAACGTTTATGTTATATGCATAACCTCTTTCGTAGTCAAATTGAAATGATAAATACCTTAAAAGATTAATAAAAATAGATTTTGGTTAACTATAATGATAATATCAGAAGTTAGAGTTTATTTTCTTTAATAACCATCACAATTCTCTTCGATAAAAAGGATAAAGCTAATATTTTTTAGCAAAGTTAAAAGAATTAAATAAGACATAACAGCAACCAGTTTAATCGAACGATAGAACCTTTTCACTGCAACTTTTTTTTTACTTCCAAATTTTACTTTTTGCATACAAAAAAAAAACAAACTATTCTCAATGCGTCATAATTAAGGCCAAACCAGTTTCCGCCAAATCTGATTCAAACCTTGCTCTGTGTTGTGCATTAACAATATCTACTTGTAATATCACTGAATATTTTAGGATAACAATAATCCCACCTTCAATTTTTTTGGTCTCCTTGACAAATTGGTTTTGTATATAAATCTTTGTAGTCTCTGGGATCGGTACCATTTGATATCAAATCGAATCAAATAGCAAATCTTCAAGATGGTCAAGCTCGTAAGTAACATTTTCAAATTGTACTATTAGTGATCAAGAATGAAAAGAATTGCATTTATTAGAAATTAGACTTCTAATTTCGTACACACACATACTTATGTGTGTATCTAAAGAGAGCGAGAAGAGACATTCTGTTTGTATATTAAAAGTCTGCTGTATTATAATATCTACTGAAAAAGGGAGAGTTCCTTTGAAATAGCTGTTGCTTTCAAACATTTGCTGTAAAATGGGTAGCAATACACATATAACAATGATTATTACTAACAGGAGCATTTTACTTGTTTTTTTGCAGTGCTTCGTCGTCCTTGCCGCCGTTATGGCTTTGGCTTCCGCTGTTCCCCACCCAGGACCAAGTCCAGCAGCTGACCCAGCACCAGCCCCAGCTCCAGCTCCAGCACCAGCACCTAAACCACTTGTCTACTCCTACCCATACGCTGGTGCTGTCGTCGCTCCATCTGTGTATAGCGCATACGTACCTTCAGTGCCTGCTGTATACGTCTAACCTTTGAAAATCTATTTCCTTTTGATTGATTAAAAATTTAAATTGGCAGTTATATTTGGGTTAAATAAAAATTCACTTTTCTTATTTGGTATTTTACTTCAATATGTGCAAATTCGATATGAACTTTGTCATGTGGCATTATTTTATAAACCTATATTGAGAAAATGTGCAATTCTGACTTTTTTAGTAAAACATTTTTGCAACAATTGCAGAACTGCTTTTCTCGTTTAGTAGAAAGTACTTTATTGATACCACTTTCTTTTTACTGTATTAGAAAGGTATTTTAAGCTAATATCAAATCTCCTACAATTCCTAAAATGAAGTCATATGTATGCTCTCTGATACCAAACATCTCAAATCAAAGCTCCATTCAATAATTATCTAAAAAAATACTGTAGCTAAATTTACTAACACTCTATAAATATCTAAGTTAACTTTTGAAACGGTGGGAACTCGAAGATTCAACCACAATAGATGACATTGCTTCTTCGGATGGCCTCCTTTAAGTTGAGTCAAAATCTAACTATAAAATTATTATATCAATAAATTAAAATTATTTTAAATTAAATATAGACAAATTCAAAAGTGATTTTAACCTGTCAATGAATTTTAAATTAAATATGGCAAATACCTACTTAAATAATGTTTACCCTTTATGTAATCGTTTATTATACAGATTTGGAAAGTGAGGATCTTGATGGTGAATTGTATTTTGCCGCTTGCGTGTATTTGTGTCATGCTACACGCATACTTCGACCACAGCGTGTTTGCATCAAGCAGTGTTGCCAGATGGGAAAAATTCAGTGCATGAGAATAATTTCAAAGAAGCAAGTTATTTTTAATTACTTTTGTAATGCCATTTTTATTTCATTAAAAATCATTATGTTCTGCTATTTTATCATAATATTACATTGTAAGTAGGTAGTTACAGGTACTTACTTAAAAGTTATTAACCACGTAACCTTTCTAATTTATTTTATTGTTAGGTCGGGCGAACGTTGAGGCTCAGTTGACGTGACGCAGGGTGACTCACGGGTCGTAAAATCTGTTGTTTCCAGAAAATGTAGGTACCCTTACGGAATAGAGTTAAGAATCACTGCAATACAGCGTGAATACAGCACACACACCTCATATCCGTAGACTGTCATACCCGTTTATGTATTCATTGCTAATTATTAAGAGAGCAGTCTACAATAAAGGACATTTCAAGTACCCAAATATTGTAGATACCTACCTCTATCTATTCAATTTTGCCCTCGATTTTGCCTTTATTTCTCGTTAGGTCTTTGTTTTGGTAGATTTTAAAGAGTAATTTTAATAATTTTATTATTTCTTTTTGTGTCTATTAAAAAGCATGAGATTTTGTAATCAAAATATGAGAGCTTGATATTTATTCGGAATGCATGAGATCTGACAACACTAGCATCAATTGATCTGACAGTTAGATTTGCAATGGCGTATTGGCGTTGGCGATACGGAACCGATTACCGTAGTAGTGGGGAATGCTAGACCAATGCACGTCGCCGCCCCTCTTAAAGTTCGTACCTTCCCTGGAATGAAGCGGCAATTTCTACTTTCTCTGTAAAGATCCGCAATTTACGAATCTGTATATATATATATATATATATATTTAGGTATTAACAATATTGTGTGAAACTAACTACTCTGCGGACTAAAGTCCCGACCAGCGTTGAATTGCAACCACAATCTCTATCCATATGTTCTTTATTATTAGCTTTTGTAACATTTACTGTATTAGAATTAATTTTTTTTTTTTAGATAATTATTGAATAGAGCTTTGTCTGTGGAATTGTTCATTAGCATACCTAAATGTTTGGCATCAGAGAGCGTACATATGACTTCATTTTAGGAATTGTAGGAGATTTGATTTATATTAGCTTAAAATACCTTTCTAATACAGTAAAAAATGTTACAAATACTAATAATAAAGAATATATGGGTAGATATTGTGAGTGTAATTCAACGCTGGTTGGGGCTTTAGTCTAAAGAGTAGTTATTTTCACACAATATTGTTAATACCTAAAATATTAGAGATAAGTATATTAAATATTACATTTCTGTCATACTATGAAAGTCTTCTTCTGACTTGTTTTAATGATAGAAAAAAAATCGTTATAAGATGTGATGAATAATAACTTTAATATGTTTATGTTAATTTAATTATAATAGTTATTTTTATATTAAGCAAAATCAATGTTTGAGACTTAGACTTTGTGAATGATTGATGCAACAAATTGCTCACAATCAAATATTTACAGCTGATGTATTAGTTACAGATGAAGCTACGAATACTCGTATTTTAGCGTCCGACTTTGAATGTGGCTCTTGCACGATGGTGCTCCCCCTCATTTTCTTAGGGAGTATAAGCGATTACTATTGATTTTTTTCGGTGATTGTATTGACCGTTATTTAATCATAAGCCTTTCTAAAACTGACCAACGGATCTAATTTATACCGTACATGAGTTATGTCACATTCATGTAAATCTAAATATTGTTTTCTTTGTATAATTTTCTGCAAACGGTATTTACAAAACATTGACAAATAAACATGATTGCATGACAAAATCTTATATTAAAACCTTGAATAGTAACAGTAACAAAGAGAAAATTGAATAACACTGAAATGTATTATGAAAATATCAATTTCGTCCACATTTAACTATACGAGTATAGCTCATTATTGTCAGGATATTGGATATAGAATTTTCCGATTATAAACATCTGGGCAGGATATAATTAGAGGTAATGATAATACCCTGAAAATTGACACTGAATTAACCAATATAATGCAGGCGCAGGCGTCAACGATTCTGTTGACCGCAAAATGCCTACTGAAAGTTTTTTCTATTGGTTTTTTTTCATGTTTAAGAATAAGAGAATTAAAAATGGCCACCAAAATTGGCACAAAATGTGCAACATCAAAAGTCATTTGTAACACTAAGACGTAGAATTCCCAGGGAATACTGTTTGTAAGTATATGCATTTATGACCCAATAGTTTAATCTTCAGAAATATTATTGGGAATACGGTCTAAAGTTAAAGAAAACCCATTTGTTGGCAAGTCTACGTTTTGGCTGTATTTAAGCCTTCTTCAGAATAATCCAAGAAAAGTTAACATATTATAGGAGACACAGTGGTATATAACAACAATGTTCAGAATAATAATGATATTATTATGTTTTCCGTGTAGGGTTTAATTTTTTTTTAATCTATATTTTTTGATGCTACTGATGGTCAAAAGCCAAGCGGTAACAATCTGTCACATTGATCCGAGCCAACGTTCTTCCACCCTACTATACCCGCAGAGAGGGTGCCAATCCTCTCCATAAATGCAGCTGATCTACTGTCTACCAGACGCAGGATTCCAACCTGCGCGGTGGGTGACAAACACGATCCAAGCCCAAGTAACAAGATATTTTAAGAATGTTCCTGTAACTAATTTTTGAAGAGTTAAAGTTGCATAAACATCTTATTGGCATCAACACAGCATCAGCTAATAGAGTGAAATAGGCACATTTTTATAAAACATAGTTGCTGTATAAAAATTATATAATTGTGATTTAAGAGTTCTATATAAAAACAAGTTATGTTTTAGCCCTTTACTAATATATCCATAGCAATGAGCTTACAGCATTGATACAACAAACTAGGTATACGGTTCCAATAAAGCATGTCATGATAATGTCTTGTAAAAACATTATACAATTATTCTGCTTTATTTACAAGCCCATCGCAGCTATAAAGCTAATATTCGACTTTTTTTGGATCGGTCAGTGGTCGCGCGGTTTAAGGAGTCAGTACTTGAATTGAGGTGACTAGATCGACCCCCGCAGCCGGTAGACCGTATATAAGCTACATTCGTGGAGAGATTGGCACCCTCTCTGCGGATATGGTAGGGTGGAAGAATGTTGGCTTGGGTCAATGTGAGAGATTGATACTGGTTGACATTTGACTACCCCCCTAATTAATGAGGTTTTCCAGGTTTCCCTCATTCCTGCATTGAATGGTGGTTAGGGCCTACCAACGTGTCGTTCCTGGGCGCAAATGCGGCCTGCTTAATAATAATATGCCGCCCCCTTTCCCGCACAAGTCTTCGACTTCTGGGCTAATCCTCGTGATTAGAATGAGGGATATATTATTATTATTATTAAAATTTTATGACATATGTCTGCTATAAGTATCTTTATATTAGGTATCTCTCTAATATATATCTATATAATCTAATTCAAAGTTGAATTTCAGGTGCGAATAAAATTTTACTGTGATCTAATAAATAAAGTAGGTAGAAAAGTTATAACGTGCCTGCATAATACTAAAAAATAAAGATACTATTTTCGTTCACAAAAAATATAATAAAAAGTCTTATTTTGAATGTTTTCATGAAAAATTTCACGTAAAACTTGTTTTTTGATTTTTTATTCAAGATGGATGCTGAAAAGCAATTGGAATTAAGTGAATAAACATGGCGCTAAAATAATAAAACAGTTTGGTCACTTCAAAAGCATTTAAAATACTTTAATGTTATGTAAAAGCGAAACATAAGAGCATTATGTTTTATAAATTTTAACTTTGTTCAATGACTGACTTCAAATTCTACTTGTTAAATTGCTTTGGTGGGTTTAGATAATAAAATAAACAAAGTACAATAAAAGACAGTAAGTTCATGAACAATAGGTATATTTCGTTGTCCAGGACGAGCTAACAATCAATCACTTTAAATGATGGAAACAGCCGGAACGTAGCTGCTGTAGACGGACGGGGCAACAACGGCAGAGTATGGACTGATGACTGAGGTTAAAACTGGTTCAGGAGCTGGAGCAGCAATAGATACAGCCAAAAGAGCGCAGAGAACGACAAAGAGCTGAAAACAAAAACATTAATACAATTTATAGTCAAACAAATAAACATTTTATTATTTCCAGTCTGAAAGATAATGTAAACACTGTTATCTGTGATTAACAATTATTTTTAATTAAAAAAGAAAAATATTTATCTATACGTCTAGATCTAGATTATACTATTTTCCAAAAACAATTAAAGTTCTAATCGCAACAAGTGTTCCAATAAATATTTGTTTACATTTATGTCTCTTATATAGGGCGGCCAAATGAAAACGAAACGGAGCCATTTTCAGAAACTGCGTCAAGACTGTAGAAAAACGTCGATTTTAGATTAAAAGGGGACATTCTTTGCTGGTATTTTTGACTCCGCCAGTTTCACTCCCCAAGCAAGAGTAAGCATCACCCCAAAATATTTAAACGGCATTGGGGGCTGAGTAATATTTATTTTGAACGTGAACGTTTCGATCAAAATCTTTATTCTTGTATGGAAACGGGCAGTCCCCCGTGCTTGGGGGTGAAAGTGGTGGAGTCAAAAATACCAGCAAAGAATGTCCCCCTTTAATCTAAAATCGACGAGTCTGAGCGTTTTTCTACAATCTTGACGCAGTTCCTGAAAATGGCTCTGTTTCGTTTTCATCTGGCCACCCTGTATAGGATACATCAAAATTAGCCTGCCAAAATTTAACTGTAGATTCTATGACCAAAAATAAAAAAAAAGTTATATAAACGCCCCCTAATGGGGCACCCAGAATGTGTTCTTTTTTATTTCAAAAACTGTCTAAGATAAAACAAGTTTGACCTTAGTATCATCATTAGACAACAAATCTAGTATTCTAAACATAATTTTGCACAAAATAGTCATAAGGGTGGCAAACTGGGGGATCTTAGGTAAATATGGCTCTAAATTTGTTGTACGCCCATATATTCGCCATCAGACCAAAAATTAAATGGGTGAATTTTACACTAAAAAGTCACCTACTTCGTTTTCGTGTAATTTAAAAACTTTGCGACATACCATGTAAGTTTAAGATGGAAATAGTCATATAATATAGTCTAGTAGGCTGTGAGAAAATACTGTTGGCTAATTTGCCACACATTAGAGGCGTTATTCAAATGGTTTTTTAGTATTAAATAGTTATTTTTATATTAAGTGGCCAATGTTTTTTTTTTATGGCATGTGAGAACGTGAATTTTTGGTCTAGACAAAAAATCATTTAAGGAGCCGATAAAACGCTGATTTCGTGCAAGAAATATAAACAATTTTTTTTGTGTATAACTGTTCAAAGTATTTCACTGTAGGTTTATTATTTTTCAATACGTTTTTATCTGAAGTGTCAATGTCAAAAGTGAAACGCGAACTGTGAAAAAAAAACTTTTTCTACGTTCATGCAAATAACAAAACTTTATTGAACTATATTTAGTGGAAAAAGGGATTCTTTATTGCACTCGTCTGTCTTTCTACTACAGCGTTTTGTGATCACGACAAATAATAAACGTTCAATTCGACGTCATATTTAGTCCATTTTCTGTGAGATTGTATTACGTTTTAAGCAATTGCATATTTTATATTATTTTCAATCATCTTTATTACATTCTGGATTACGAAATTACTAGAAAATGCAATTTATTAACAATAAAATTAGTTTCCTTTGAATATCAACTGAATTACAAAATATTTTTTGGTTTTTGCATGAACGTAGAAAAAGTATTGTATGCAACTCATACAAAAAGTGTTTATTGCACTTGACATGTCCATAACTTCACGTTGCGTACAATAAACACTTACTTTTTGCACTTGTTGCATAAATATTTTCTACAAAACTGTTAAAAGTGGGCTTTTTAATTGTCATTTTTGATGTTAAAAATGTAATTTTTTGACACGCGTGTTAAAAGTAACTGGTTGCTACGAAAATTTTGGTTCATAAACATTGCGATCTGTGTGGTATTTTTTGATTTCTTATTTTTATTGAGTTTAAAGTTCTTCCGATTGTTTTCTAGAAAAAATAGTTTTTTAATCATCTTCACTCACAAAATAAAGTCTTACTTTTAACACGTATATCATAAATAGCTATTTTTTCCTGATCGCATGTTTTCGTTTCAATTTTTTCACGATACGTGCTTTTGTTAATCGCCTTTAAAAAATGGTTGATTTTGCTTATCTATAACGATTAAAAACGTCGTATATTTTACAGTTAGACAAAAATACTATTAAGGGTATATCAGTAATGTAATTATGTTTTTAAATTTTTTATTAAGCCTATTAATATTTCAAAAATTTTTAAAAACTACTCAGAAACGAAACAATTTATCAAAGTAAAACAAGAGTACCTTTTTTTGTAAAATTTTTAAACTTTTAATCACGAAAATCTCGAGATATGACAAACATAGGGCGATATTTACCCAATGACCCCCCAGTTTGGCACGATTATGACTAATTATGCGGAATTGCTTTTAGAACATTAGATTCACAATCTAATTGTGATTCCCAATTTAAAATTTGATTACTTTATCTCATTCCGTTTTGGAATGGATATCTCCATTAGGGAGTGTTTCCCGACTTATGATTATATAATTTTTTTTACAGGAAAAGAATATTGGTTTCCACAGTTAATTTCTGGCGCGTTAATTTTGGGATACTCTGTATATTCACATTATCTTATTTTTAATTATTGAGTCACAAGAGTTTGGCAAAATATATATTTTTTAAATCATTAATACTATAAATTTTCAGACACAAGACACTGAAACATTATCTACTTACCAATTTGAACATTTTGATATTGGCTTATGTCACTTTTACACAAACTTAACTTTGATTCCACCCGTGCAATCTTATATAGCAGGCCACTTTGGCTAAAAAAATAGGGTGGGGTCGTATTTTGGACACATCTGGCGCATATCATTATCAATTGTGTATGATAAATGCTAGATTGGCACAACAAAAGCTAATTTGTATTTAGCATTACGATATTACCAGAAACAATTTCATCATCATTGAGGGCAACGTAACGTGATATATTTTGAAGGGATGTTACGTAATCAATTACTTTCTGTAAAATTATATTGTTGACTCAATAATAATTGTCTCAATTATAGGGTGATTCACAATTTATTCAAAATAATTTGGGAATAGATGCGTCATGAAAAATGCAGTCAATTTGTAGTATTTTCAATCTTTACATTGCTGGGCCACTGTAGCGTCATACGATACTACAGTGTTTACATTAGTTTTTCAAGTGTCAAAAATGGCTTACGTGTTGAACTGGAAGTTGATAAAAATCGTTTTAATTTATGGAGAAGTAAGGCAACATTCTTTTGCAACTTCTCGTCTGTACACAAAACGATTTCTCATAGACCTATGCCAAATGCAGCGCGGTGGTACAACACGGGTGTAACACAGGAAATTTACAACGGAATCGTGGAAAAACTGGAGATCCAGGGCGTCCACGGCGTATTGCAGTAACGGAGGAACACATTTTAGAGACTTTTTAAGAGAATCCTAGTATAAGTACCAAGCAAATTTATCAACAACTACAAGGAATATCTCAATCAACAGTGTGACGTATCATACACGAGGCTCTATTATATCTGTACCATGTACAGCGTGTCCAAGCATTCATAGCAAGGGATTATCCTTTATTACGAGTTAGATTTTGTGAATGATTGATGCAAATCGAATGGATGGGATTCAGTGTCTAGAGTTTCTTCGAAATCTGTCTGGAATTCTGGAAGATGTGCTCTTAGCTGTCCGACTCCGAATGTGTTTGTTGCACGATGATGCTCCCCCTCATTTTCGCCAATAATTTCAAAACGGACAAGAATCAGAAACATGTGTGTAAGTTCGTATAATCTAGGTAACACGGAAATTTTTTGTCTAATTGTTTTGTCTTCGGTGAGGTCAGATTTTACAATAGACCAGTTTTCAGTGCCGTGCAGAAGTGTATTTTGAAATCATTTTCGAACTACTTTTTTTGATTTTTTTTAGAAAATTGTATTTGTAAGAGCCTCCTGCACATTCATTTTTTTTATATATAGGGATTTAACACAACTTTTATCCGTCCAAAAGGTCAAGGTTGCCAATTTACAGGGTGTTAAAGTTAAAAATGAAATATTGTCTTTTGTTAATATTTCAAACAATTTTCTTCAAAATTGACACTGGGGATTTTTTAAGACGACAAATATTACTTTGACCGAAATTATGCTATATCGTTTGAGTGAGTCTTCCGTGAACTGTACTGTTGGTTAAAATATTTGTACTTATTTAAGGTTCACCCTTTTGGCCCGAAGAATAAGTCCTGAAATTTGAACCATTCTTTACTTCCATATTATTTCGCAATATTTTTGTCTTCAAATGCGCAATTAAATTGTCACGGATGAATTTTAGACAAAACTGTTAATTATTGAATTGTCAGTTGTTCAATAAGTATTCAAACTACATTATTACATCATGTTACTTACATCTGCCCTTTTAATGATATTTCAATCGAGAAACAACAGCCTCTATTCCAATTATTTTCCAATTGTTACGTAATACATGGTTGAAACGCCAAAGGCATAAATGGGCTTTTGAAAAATGCAGCTTATAACAGACATATTCAGGTATTCACTGCAGCTCATCGTAAAAAAGGTTTGTTCTCAAATTGTGCATAATTATTTTTTAATGTTGACATAAAATTCCTTTATAATTTTGACAATGATTTTCACATAATGACGTTGACGTTGACTTCTGAAACAGATTCATACCTTCTTATTACAATACAAAGTTTCGTTTATATACATATACATATAAGAGAAGATTTTTCACTAACCTAATAGATTTACATTTATAAATACTAAGTATATTTCAAGTTGATAGTATCAACTTCAGAAATTTTATCTAATAGTCTAAGCGTATACACATGTAATGATAATTAATTACCTACTTAATCTAATAATTGTTCTATAATGGGAGACACTTCAAAAATGAAGTGGTAGGTACTTTAGATAAAATACTTTAGTTTTTATCGTCGTGCCGACAACGAATAATAAGTAATTTTGAAATAGTATTTGCTTGATTTATAGACTGCTTCACTCAAGTGCTTGTGGTTGAATAAATTAGAATTTATGCTAAAATTTTAATTAATTTAAAATGTGTATATAAATACCGTAGAAGCATGCCATTGAAGAGGTGGGGATATAGCTCAGTGGTAGAGCATTCGACTGCAGATCGAGAGGTCCCCGGTTCAAACCCGGGTGTCCCCTAGTTTTTTTTTTATTCAATATATCTTAAAGTTGTATTTTATCAAATGAACAAATTTTGGTGTTTTAGATACAGAAATATTGAAAAATAAAATACATATAGAAAAAGTAGTGTCAGGTGCAGAGCAAGTCCAGGTTTCAAAATATTGCAATTATTATAACATTTCTATTATTTCCTACTCTAGTTGTTCTTAAATATCTAAAATGATTTGTATTTGTAGAAAATACTATTTCAAGAATACGGCGCTCTTAAATACTATTTTTTATTTAAATAACGTCTGTGATCGAATAAATAGATTTATTAATGTAATAAAACAATACTTAATAAGAATACATCATAAATATTAAATTAACTTGATGATCAACTGAATGATTCTTGGACAATTTTCTAAACCACTACGGCCGTGTATGGTGAATACGCAACGTAGTCAGCTGGATAAACGTATTCTGGAGCATATACGTAATCAGCATAAGCAACAGGAGCGGCGTAAGCTGCAGAGTAGGCTATGCCAGGAGCGGCTACTAGCGGTGAAGTGTAAGCAGCAATGAACTGGGGTTTGGGGGCTGGTTTTGGACCGGGTTTGGCTACCGGGGCTGGCACTGGAGATGCACAAGCGAGAGCCAAGAAGGCAGCAAGAACGATCTGTAAATAATATTTTAAAATTGAATGTTATCCCAACTAACATTTAAGCATAATAGACTACTACACAAGAAAATAAACCTAAATTGATACATATTTACTACTTTCCGCCATAAAAATAGTCTTCAATGTTACAAAATCTTATAATACTAAAATTTTAGTTTAGTAACTATAATGCCGAAACAATATAGCTAAATAATAATACCTAATAAAAAAACAGGAATGAATGAAGAGAGCCGTTAATGAGATTATCAGGTAGATAACAGTAACCTTTTTAATTTCTTTTTAAAATTAATAATTGAAAAATCTTTTATTTTACTGGTAAATTATTGTATTCTTTTGATGCATAAGAAAAACATCTGAACAAGGCAGTGGTGTGATAAGTAATTTCAAGTAAGTGAATATGACGAGTACCAAAATTAGATGCGTTCCTATGCAGACTATTTAATTTATTAAATAAGTACAATGGAGCGTGAGTGTTCAAAATTTTGTGTATGTTACAGAGCAAATGTAATCTACGTAGTTTATCAAGCTAAAGGTTATTAGATCTATGAATCTGTCTGGTTAGACCACTATCAATCTTTTTAATACCGAAAGCAAATCTAAAACAGTAATTTTGTATTCTTTGTAGACGAGACGCATCAGACCATAAACAGAATCACAGTATACAATTTTTGAAATATTAAAGAGTAAATAAGAGTAAATTGAAAATAATAAAGGGCTAAGAATAGAACCCTGAGGTACTCCAAATTTCATAGGCAAAGCGTCAGATACCGCGGATTCGGCAGTTATCCTTTGATTACGGTCAAGCATAAAACTATTAATTAATGATATGTATTCAGTATCCAAGGATTTTTTTAATTGTTAGAATATGTAAATAATTACATATTTATTACGAAATTGTAAAACTTATTTTGTCCTCTCTTCAACTAGTAGTTACATAAGGTAATAATTAGTTATTTTGCCCTATTAAATCCAATTTGCTGAGCTCTGTTTTTATTACAATATAAACCTATTTGCAACTTTGTTGATAACTTCTAAGAAATATCTGACCATTTCATTAAGCTAATAGAAATGTTGTTCTATATTATGGTACAAATTTACTTAATAATACATCGACGTAAATGTGTCTCAAAAAGGTCTTTAGGGAACAAGCTTCTTGTTATATGTATTCAAACAGATTCTCACGCAATACGGTGTTGAAATACCAAATTGGCAGTTGGGAAACAGGTAAAAATAGTAATTTTGTAATTATTAACGTATTATTAATTATTTAACAGAATGTTCCAATACTGTTAATCTGTGATCATACATTTAAATGAGTTTTATACTTAACAACATTGATATATTCTTGAAGGCTCAATTTTACAAAAATATACTAATTTGTTCCGTTAGTTTTAAAACTGTATTATTTTTTTACCTAATGATTGAAGCATAACATAAGAAAAAAGAACTTCTACTTACCAATTTCATCATTTTTGATAGGTGTTTCCACAGCTTTGATACCACAAGAACTGACTGAAGATTATTATAAACTTCGCACTATTTATAATCAATTAATAAATGTAGCTCAGTTTGGTGGGTTTTATTAAGCTTTGTTAGTCGGTCAGTGTCAAAATGTATCTTACAGACCAAAATGCATGTACAAGGTGGAAATTCGTACCATCTTAGAATATAAATTTTATAATCACATACTGCGAATACGCGCCGTGGTTAGAATATTTAATTGCAAGGCATCATTTGTCATATCATATTTAGAATTTATTAATTCTAATTTTACTGTGCCAATCAATATTCTGAAAGCATTTCAGTGTTTTAAATAGATATAATTGAGATACATTTTATTATATATATGACGTAAAGGAAAACAAATCCAATATGAGCATGCCAACAGAACAGCTTAATGGCATATCTGACATAAGTATTGATAAACATGTGGTTATTGCCTATTTTTTTCAGCCGCATTTATAATACGCCTTTTCACTTTATCAATGTTTTCAATAGATTCAGAATAAACGTCGTACTTCATAAGTTTCCACACACTGAAGTTCAATGGACTAAAGTCGGGGAAGCATAATGGCCACTGAATAGTTTTGTCTCTTCTAATTCATCGACGAAAAATTTAAATTAAAAATTGTCTAAACATTTAATCCAAGATGAGACGGAGCACCATCAAGTTGCATGTACATATTTTGACAAAGAATACGTTCCAAATTGTCGAGCAAAGTCATTTTGCAGCATATCGCGGCGCCTAAATTTGGTGGTATCTGCAGCAATTACTGCAAATCTGTTTAATAACTAATCTGTTACTTAAATCCCTGTTTTTTTCTTAAACGAATTTACATTGGTAAAAAACATTTAAATATTTAAGAAAAGTTACTCAACAACTTTACATGCTTTGTTGCCGATCAGTGGTTGTGATGGTATAAAATTTTAAAACAGTTTTAGAAAAAGTATGTTTTTATATATTTTTAGGTATTAACAGTTTTGTGTGAAATTAACTACTCTGTGGACCAGCGTTGAATTACTCCCACAATATCTACCATATCCTTTATTATTATCTTTTGTAACATTTTTTACTGTATTAGAAAGGTATTTTAAGCTAATATATATCAAATCTCCTACAATTCCTATCAATGAAGTCATATGTATGCTCTCTGATACCAAACATCTAGTTATGCTAATGAACAATTCCACAATTTTAATTTATTGATATAATAATTTTTATAGTTAGATACTCAACTTAAAGGAAACCACCTGAAGAAGCAATCCTAAAAATGCAGAAATAGGTCAGATCTCATCTATTGTGGTTGAATTTTCGAGTCTCACATTTTCAAAAGTGAACTTAGATATTTATAGAATGTTTTCATTAACCAGGTTAGTAAATTTAGCTAGATTAATTTTTTTTAGATAATTATTGAATAGAGTTTTGTCTGTAGAATTGTTCATTAGCATACCTAGATGTTTGGTATCAGAGATCATACATATGACTTCATTGATAGGAATTGTAGGAGATTTGATATAAATATTAGCTTAAAACGCCTTTCTAATACAGTAAAAAAAGTATGTTTGCAATTTAAATTTTGCTATTAGCAATTGAAAATTGTTTATGTCGAAAATTTCAAGAAAAAAATAATATGTTTAAATTTCGCAAGATTGTACGTGGTTCCATTGTATTAAGGATTAATATATCATAAAACGCATGCTTGTTATAAAATTATATTTAACTTGTTCAAATATCCAAAACTTAACATGCGGATCCTTAATTACATATTTAAATATACTTAGATAATTTCTACATCTGGTTTTCTCAAAGTACTATTTCTGCATTCCTTGTTAGCTTGTGGTTATATCTGTGCTTCAAAATGCTGAGAATTGTAAGTTATCAATTTTTATTTTATACAGTGTGTTTCGTTTTTCAGATTAACACCTATAGAAATATGAGAAGACTTTTTTACAAATAGTACCCTGTAGGGAGGTTAGATTCTACAAACCATTTTATTGATGCAACAAAAACCTGGCTTACTACGATTTTTAACTGTCGTTTTTCTAGAAGATGGTATTAGGCATTTTCTTTATCAAAAAGAAAATATTACCAGGTTATTCAGCACCCATCAAAATACTCATACACTACTACTTTGATCGACAAATGTCTATTGAGGATTTTTTAGGGTGCCAAAAATCAGAAAATTAAACAAATCAAAAATTGCCATGAAAGTGAAACAAATACCAATCCGACAAAGAGTAACACAAACATTAAAAATTTAACACTTTTAATTGCGGCCACTATAAAAATAATTAAACTACAAAAATGTAGATAATGAATTATGAATGCTAGGTAAGTTGTTAAACAATATAAGCTATGTAAAGTATTTTTAAATTCAAGAAGACTATTGGAAAAATGTGTGTGATTCATTACATTTTTTGTACGTTAAATAGTTTTACTGTGGCAACAATTAAAAGTGTTAAACTTGTACTGTATGTGTTTTTTCTTTGTCCGATTAGTATTTGCTTTCACTTTCATGGCAATCCTTGACCTGCTTGTTACAATTTTCAGTTCGAATTTTTTGAAAAACACCCAATAGACACTTTGTCGATCCAATTTGATATATGGGTATTTTGATGGTTCTTGAATAGCCTAATACTACTTTTCTGAAAAACGACCCTGTTTAAAAAATCGTAGTAGGACAGGCTTTTATCACATCAATAAATTGGTTTGCTGAAATTCCACAGTCTTCTCACATTTTAAAGGTGTTAACCTGAAAACAGCAGACACTGTCATTTATTTTGACACTTGTCTATGCTTCCAAATATGAATAATCTAATAACACATAATTTTATTGCAGGTTATTATCGTAGTATCTATAGCACTAATAGTAGGATCTCCAGTGCCCGATGTCCAACCAGGGTTAGAACTTGATGGAGCTGATTCTCCGGAAACTTCTCCAGAATCTGCTTCAGTTGAAGAAGTGCCAGTTAATTTTATAAACTATGCGGTTCGCTCTTCATTTGGGACGCAGTTTGTTGAATATGTTCCTTACGATCCTGGTTTCCTGGTGATGTAAAATAGAGATGAAATAAAGATTTCTCCGTTTTTCCTTTTTTGTTGTTTAAAAAATACTCCTTTTTATTTAATGATGATCCCTGAAGCATATTTTATCTAATAGTTAGTAATCATGGTATTGTAATAGTATGAAAAGAAATCACTTAATTATAAAAGTTTCCGAAATGTCTTTCAAACAGTATTAAAATATTCATTAAGTTACAGAAAAAAAGCAAGCAAGAAAACAATATGTTGTATTTTATTAATTCCAAGAAATTGTATCTGTAGCTGGCAAAAGTAAAAATAGAAATTCAAGTAAAAAACGTGTTCAGTTATTAAAACTTTTTAAATGAATAGACTGATTATTTGAAATATACAGGGTGTTAAAAAGAGATAAGATAAGAGTAAAATATTTCAGGAAGTAATAGTATGAACCAAAATAAGCAGAAAAGTCTTAATAAACATGGGTCCGCAAAGTAACGGTTGCGGAGATATGGACCACTATTCGTTCTTCAATCATTTTATTTTATTAGAAATAAACCAACAAAGGAAGCATTTAACAAACAAAAAACAAAGTTACAGAAGATGTTCAAAGTGCCATTCGTTCATTTCCAAGCAGGCACGACATCTTCGTCTCAACGATATTCGAACTCTTTCGAAAACACCCTTGGTTTGGAATTCTTGACACTTTTGATTAATCCGTAGCTGCAGCTCTTCCAGACATTAATGTCTTCAAATATCCCCAAACAAAGAAACCTAGAGGGTTCAGATCAGGCGATCTTGGAGGCTATAAAACAGGTCCAGCTCTTCCTACCCATCTATGTGGAAAAGTTTGGTGTAAATGCTCTCTAACGACCATAGAAAAATGAGCTGGAGCACCATCATGCTGAAACCACATTTGTGGCCTCTGATTCAAAGGAATGTCTTCCAAAAACTCAAACTCGAATATCGTTGAGACGAAGATGTCGTGCTTGCTTGGAAATGGACGGAAGGCACTTTGAACATCTTCTGTACCTTTGTTTGTTAAAAGCTCCCTTTGTCGGTTTATTCCTAATAAAATAAAATGTTTGAAAAACGAATAGTGGTCCATATCTCCGCAATTGTTACTTTGCATGTTTATTAAAACTTTTCTGCTTATTTTGGTTCATACTATTACTTCCTGAAATATTTTACACTCTTTTTTTAACACCCTGTATTACGTAGTGGTACCTTTGTACTTCTGGATTATATTAAAATATTCAAGAAATTATAGATATATTCTCGGAAAATGACAAATTCCATTTAAAATTTCAGCCTTCCTTTACAATAGTTATTTATAAGAGAGAAAGGAAGTTTGGAAAACGATGCCGAAGGTGGAATTTCCTATCCTTTCAAACAAAATATATATTTTCAAATCGAATTGTCTATCAAGTTTATTGAAGGTTCTATGGTTCAGTGGTTTTCAGGCTTTAACGACAGGTGCTATTATATAGTGATTCTCTGGCTTATGTCGTGACCTCGGTAACTGGTCGCTGCCGGTAATAGAATTAAACATCCCTAGCTTTAGCTGTAACTCTTTGACTTGCCCTGTTGTTCTCGAGCTAGGCTCCATGGGAACAGATCCGCTATTGGTATATCTGGGCTGAAATCAACATATAGGCGATATGTTGATTTCGGCTCCTGTTGTTGGTATTACGACTGATACGGTCGGAACCATTCCTCGGATAATAGTGGTCTTCCAAGACGTTCCGTAGCCGCCGCTGTAACTGGTCGCGTAGCATGCCTTCAAACGTTTCGACGCTCTTCACTGTCGGCATCTTCAATGGTGACTCCGCAAAAACTTTGCCGCGGCTGAGGAGCCTCAGAGTGGCGACACGTATGGAAACATGGAATGCAACCAGTTACAGAGGCTACAAGACGTCTCAAAAGACCACTATCATCCGAGTAGGAACGACTGTAGCAGTCCTAATACCAATAACAGGACCCAAAATATATGGCCGGACCTATAGATACCAATAACGGGTCGATCTCCCACAGAGCCTTGCCCGAGAACAACCAGGACAGGTCAAAGAATTTTAGCTAAAGCTAGGGATATGCACTCTAATTCTGTTACTGGCAGCGCCTAGTTATCGAGGTTACAGCATAACAACCCGGACAATCACTATGTGCCAAATGATTCTATTGTTTGTTGACAAGTAACCTCAAATCATGTAACATAAAAAGTTGATCAAAAAAATGTATTTCTCCCGGCGGAAATTGAAGAAGCTTCTAAGAAAGTCATGCACTTATTGCCTAGGAAGTCAAAGCAACGATACAAGTTTCCGTACTATCGTTTCTGGAGATGGTGTAATTTGAAAAATATTAGTGGCAAGTTCAGTGAAAGTGCTTTTGGCATGCTTTGAAGAAAAGTCAATAATATCGAAGATTTGGGAACTTCATTAGTTGTGCATATACCAGTGACAAAAAGTATGCAACAAACTTTCTTAATTACTGGTACATTATATTTGAACTATTACAAAAAGTACATAGCCCTTGGTCCATCGAACACTAATCATTCACGAATTTTCAACCAGTTCCAGTTGGAATCAATACATTTGGTAAGATGCTTGTCAATATTGCTGAATTTTTAGATTTGCTTTTTATACTGGACATTGCTTGCGACAATCTTCGGCTAGTTTATTGGCAAACTCTGGCGCTAATATTACTATAATTAAGAAACGTGGTGGATGGAAGACCAGTACAGTGTAGATAATTTTATAGACTAGTTACAAATCAAGAAGAGCATCGCTCGTCAAATTTTGTCCAAAATTTCGACGGATAACGTTGCTTCCTCCCCTAGTACAAGCTGCATAGTAATAATTAAAACTACAGCTACTAATGAGAATGGTCATGGAATTACGTATTCTAATTATAGTTTCGCTAATTGTGCATTTAATTATTAAGTAAACAAATATTTCTTTGTTTTAAAATTAAATTTAATTTTGTTTTATTTTCGCTCCAGTATTAAAAGTAAATCACGTTGTTTACTTTTAGCACCAGCGAAATTACTTTTTACACCAGTGCCTTAAAATTTCATTTTCGACTCTGATAGCATGCATTACACTTTTACTGACATTGTAGAAAAAATTCTTTGTACATTTTGTACTATTTTTCAAACATTTATAAATCTCTACTATATTATTTTCCGATTCTACATTCATTGCCTAATTAAAATACAAATGCAACACATTTGTCCCATACATATGTCCTTGTAATTTTAAATTCCACGTAAATAAATATGTCACTATAATTAATTTTCATCGCTTTATATAACGACTTAAATTGATTTTCGGAAATATGTATTTAAACAGTGACCTTTCTGAAATGATTTTATGTCATTCATTGTATGTTTCATTTACATGAGATATATTACGAAGCTTGAAGTTTATATCTTAATTAATAAGCTCCTATATACTTTCTCGTATTACCTCACAAATAGGTATATGTGGCGATTTCACTATTTTCATTAATAACAATGCTATTGTCTCCCAATGTGATATTACTGTCAGAGATAAAATGTACAAGCAAGTCATTTTATCATAATTCTCGTGGGTTATGGCCTTGGTGGTTTATTACTATAGCCTTGAAACTGATAATGAATGGAAAAATTACAGAGAAAGTGTACAAAGAAAGATTATATCTTAATTATTGTTAACATTTTAATATGTATTTTCTTTTTAGACCTGCAATTTGTCAGCGTCCAAAGATAGCGCAGTCAATATAATTTGCACATATAGATATGTAAGGACAAGGTAAAAACAAATATAAAAGTTCAACGATAATAATTCTCTTCTGTGACGCAAACGACATAGTAGATAAATCTATGCAGGGTTAAAGTACAAACAATAGTTTTTCGTATAATTTTAAAACAATTTAAGGCTTAAGCTAAAGACTTATTGACTTAACAATTGTTGGACTGATTGTCTTGTCATTGGATTAGGTTAATTCACGTTTCGACAAACATATCCCTCTCTTCCTCAGAAATAACTAAACTTTGTTCAAATTGTGCAATAAACTACACGTGTTAAAATATTTTCTTCTACATTATGAAAAATCTGTCTTCACATCGTCAATATTAACATACTGTAACCTTGGTTATAATTATAATAGTTAATAAATTTTACGTAGAGTAATATTAATTATAAATTAACTAATTAATTTTAGTTAGATGGGTACAACATTTGATATATTGTCTAAATGATATTATTTTTAATTACAATACGTACTGAGAAAAATTAAAATATACATTAAACATTTTTCGTTATAAATTTGGTTATAATGCGATATCAAAATATGTATATGTTGAATGTCGCCAGAAATAAATAATTATATTTTATTAATTTAAAAATTTTACATAAAATGCGAAAATTATTAATGTATATGTATCTATGTCTCTTCAATTAATTATAATTTGATTTGTATAAAATAACTTTCAATTGATTTATACCATTAATTAATTTAAAAAAATGCTTGCAGGCTTGAATACCTAGTAGATTAAATTTACATAATGAGTATTTTACTACTAACGAGTTAACAGGGAATAATTTTTACATATATCATATATTTTCTTTAATTAATGCTTTATTAAAACTGATCATTCATTTAATAAAATTTATTATTTAATATAACCAATTATTCTTTGTAGAATAAAAAAATTCGCCGGCATAATTATTGTAACATTAATTCAATTTTTGTTAAGCTTAGAGAAATTTTTTACAAAGTATCGGGTGGTTATGATTAATGTTAGATTCGACTGTAACTTTGGTATTTTAGGAGATACTGGAAAATTTAAACGTGCATTCGTTGACTAATTGTTTACAAGGAACAAAAAATAAAACAATAGACCATCGCACTACATATATATCGATATGACCTTGTTTTTTTTCTTATGAAACACCTTGTATATTGTAATAATTTTGGATTCCACACTTTTCTTGATTGCATTGATATCTATATCTAATGGGTTATATTTGGGTAATAAAGGGTAAGTAATTTCATAATTAAAATTGTATTCTTTAATTACCTATAAAGAATGCAAAACTACAGGGTGCCCTAAAATTAGCCTGCCAAAAATTAACTTTGGATTCTACGATCAAAAATAAGAAAAAAAGTTAAATAATCATGGTCCGTAAACGCCCCCTAACGGAGCTACTGATCTTCAAAGGGATCTCAGTATCGAACCTTGTGGAACTCCTTGACAGCTCAAATACCGTTATGCGTGAATTCGGGGACTACTGTAACAAAAATAATTTAATAGTAAATATTGATAAGACGGTGTGTATGTATTTTTCGCAGAGAAAACCAATACCGGATGATACTCAGTTACATTTCAATAACACCTCAATTCCTTTTAGCCAAAACACAACATTTTTGGGCATAATATTAGACACAAAACTGAGCTGGGACAACCAAATCGATGAAGTTTGCAAAAAACTTAATAAAGCTTACTTTTCCATTCGTAAACTAAAGGAGACGTTAAGTACAGAAGCTTTATTAAATGTCTATTACTCCATGGCATATTGTCATATCTCTTATAATATTTTATTATGGGGAGAGCAAAACTTGCAGCATGTTTTTGTTTGCCAGAAACGTATTATAAGATTGCTCTTTAATATTGCTCCCACTACTTCTTGTAAATATTATTTTGTAAAGTACAACATTTTAACAGTCCCTTCCATCTTTTTCTTTATTAAAATATATTAAACTCAATATTACCAAATTCAAAACAACCACTAGTTATCATAACTATGGCACCCGCCATGAAGATCTGCTGACTATACCTCACCACAATACAACTCTCTTAGAAAAATCGCCGTATTACTCCGGCATTAGTTTCTTTAACAGACTGCCTAATACGATCAAAAGCACCAACAACTTTATCAAATTTAGATCGAATCTTAAACAGTTTTTATTGGAAAAATGTGTTTATTCTTACAATAAATTTTAATCTTTGTTTTCTGTCTACTATGTTTTTGTCGACTATGTTTTATATGTATTCTTTTAACTTTACATTATCTTCTAATTATTGTAAGAATTGTATGACGTTCACATCTGTTTTATAACAGCCTAAGTGATTAAATAAAAAAAAGGAGGACCACAAAATTTGATTTTCTCCAAATATTTTCAAAACGGATCGAGATAAAGTAATTAAACTTAAAATTGAGAATCGCAATTAGATTGCGAATATAACGTTCGAAAAATAATACCATAATAATTAGTCATAAATGTGCCAAACTAGGGACCTTTTTCATATCTCGAAGTTTTTGCCGTCAGATCAAAAAATTAAAAATGTTGAGCAATTTTACGAACAAAGCTACTCTTGTTTTACTTCGATAAATTATTCCGTTAACGAATAATATTAATTAAAAAAATTTGTGACATACCACAAAAATATTAGATATGATATGCAAGCGGTCAAATTGTTTCTAGTATATAGACTTTGACAAGTTACATGTATTAAAATTCATAAATTTACAAATAATTATATTACCTACTGCATTTTAAGAGTAATTTAATATGTTAAAAGGCTTGAAAAACAGCTTTAATATGTGTTACATAAGTCTACAGTATTTTCTCAGAGCCTACTAGGGATATTTTGCCTATTTATAGCTTCCGTCTTAAACTTTTGTGGTATGTCACAAAATTTTTAAATTAAGATAACTCGAAAACAGAGCAATTTATTGGATTGAAATAGGAGTACATTTTTCATGTAAAATAGACCAGAATATTAAATTTTTTGATCTGACGCCATTTTGGCACGCCTATGACCAATTATGAGGACTAATTGTCAGAAAATTAGATTCGCGATCTAATTGTGATTCTCAATTTCAAATTTGATAACTTTATCTTGATCCCTTTTGGAAATATTTGGAAAATATTAAATTTTGAGGTCCCTATTTATGAGGCCATTACTCCGTTAGGGGGTGTCTAGGGACTTATGATATTATAACTTTTTTGTCTTATTTTCTATCGTAGAATCTACAGTTAATTTTTGGCAGGCTAATTTTGGGACACCCTGTATATTTAAATTCATTTTATGGAGCAATATCAAGAATAAAATTTATAAACATTGTTCAAACTCATTTCCTTGCTTTTATATACAAAACCTATATCATTTTTTATAATTATTTCAACAATTATGATTCATTTTTGGATGTTGGTTTCTTTAATACTGTTATTTAAATAACCCCACATGTATTAGGTGGTGTCACATCTGGACTATTCGCCGGCCATCGTATTGTGCCATATTTTCCTAACCATTCTATATAACAATTATTCAAATACTCCATAACTTATCTTACATTATATCATCCCGCCGACCTATCAAATTGGGTAATAAAATCATTTATTTCGTGGTCTAAAATAACTAAATAACATTTAAATTTTCCTGGTGACAACGTACAATGGTCGCTGAATAGTTCAGACTTACACATTCTTGTAGGGCTATTTAAAAAATAGACGAACCACTATTTTAGAAATTCAAGATAATACTCTTATAGTTATAGATTACATAAACCAACACCCAAAACTGATTCTTAAATGTTAAACTAATTTGGAAAAACGATTTTGGTTTTGCACAGAAAAAACAAGGAAGTAAGTGAACAATTTTTATAAACTGTGTTATACAATAAAGGCATAAAATTCTAATTATGGATTAGAGAGATTGGATTCATAAGTAAAACCTAAGTTGAAATCAATATCTCGGTACTGCGATGTTCGATTGTTTTTTTGATAACAAAATTAGTTAAGAATGCATGTTTCAACGTTTACGTTTTTAATAATTGTTATGGAACTGTACCTAGAGTAATGTTAATGTTATTAATTACACCATCGCTTGAATATTAAATGTCGGAAGATATACTTAATTGCTCAACTAACAATTCCAATAGTGTTTCTGATGCATGTCCACAATGCCTTAACAAAACCAAGGATATTGTTTTACACACTTAGAAAATGGAGTGGTTTATGGTTTATGAACACATAAACAATTGTTAATAATTAATAGATAACCTTTTACTATACCTAGAAGTGTTTATCAATGGAATTTGTCGAACCATGTTATGAATACTAAATATTCTTGGTGTGGACCTTAACAATGTCATTTCCATGATTCAAAGGTGTCTTCTCTAATATATAAACACGGAAAATAAAAACAATCGTCAGTATCTGTTACAGAGTAACCAACACCAAAATGTTCAAGCAAGTGAGTGTAAAGATAGTTTGAAATTTCATAGTTTGCTAATTTTTGAACAGTTCTTTAGAACAGTTTTTAAAGATTATTGTTTATTCGTAGTGAAAGTATGTGAAACTAAAAGTGATAAAGTTTCGTTGACAGTAAAATTATTTTAAGTAACAAAGTGATAAATCATTGCAGTTTACAAAGGTGCCAAAAAATCAAATATCGCTGTCATATACAGGGTGTTCCAGAATGATGGTCAAATATTTTACCAGTGTGTTCCACAAGCCATTTCAGGGGGAGATCTTCATATAAAATTTTTCAACTTGGGTCCTCCCTGTTGAGATATTTGAGTCTCAAAATGTCGGAAAAAATAGTTTTTCTATTTTTTCTTAAAAACGGTTGCACTTAGAAATTTCAATTTTGGTACACATTATCAGCTAGTCAAAAGCTATTTTGTTGTGGTATCTATTCCTTAGCTTATGTTTCTGGAGGGCGGGAATAAGCAACCCCTAGATTTATTTCTTTCAGAACTTTTTCCTGCAATGGCCGATTTCAACAAAACTTTTTTTTTTAATACATCACTTAATTTTTCTACTTTTTCCCCCCGTATTTTTTTCATACAACCTACAGTTTGCGCGGAGAAAAATAAAAATAATTTTCCTTACTCTAATCATCTTTTCGTCACCGGTTAGTGATAACCGCAGTAGGCGGTTGCTATGATGATGTTTCTCTGTTGTCTTGTTAAACAAATCAGTCTTCACAGTTTTTGCAAATATTTGGAAACAACTGACTAAACTATTCTCGGCCCCGTTGGAAGTGCCTTTTTGGTTTGAGCAATTGCCATCGCAATGCTTGCTTGCAAGTGAGCACTCCAACCCACTTCGGCGGCACCCGCACCTCGTGTCACAGTCGGTTTTACAAGAACAAGAAATTTTGAATTGAATTCGGCATCCCCGAAAACCCCCGAGTAACGAGTTTGGAGCGCTTTCCATAGACTATGCAATTTACCCCCAAGAATAACCCCCCGAATACCCCCGTAAAGCCACTCCCGGGTAATTCCAATGCCAGAATTGAATTCGGCATCCCCGAAAACCCCCGAGTACCGAGTTTGGAGCGATTTTCATGCACGCTGCCATTTCTCCCCCAATTCACCCCCCGCGCACCCCCACAAAGCCACTTAATTGCATACCCGGGTAATTCTAATGCCAGAATCGAGTTCGGCAGCCCCGAAAACCCCCGAGTAACGATTTCCGAGCAATTTTTCCGAGTTTCCAGTCGTTCCTATAATGGTGCAAGTAATGATGCAATTGGAAAATGCATTTTCCGACCCAGAAGGCATTTTTAAAAAAATGGCTAAACCAGACGATATAGACTTTTTTCCTGGGACCTTCCTGAATACAATGCAGAAAACCGCATCTCGATATCTGCTGTGCCTAAAAATTTCCGCTATTCCGGTCGATTTTGATCTAAATGCCCTGGACTACTATGTTGGGCGTCTGCGGGCCCGCGTTTTCCGTGTGCGATCCGAACTCGCCGAAAACGGTTGGATCTTGTACCACGACAACGCGCCAGCCCATTTCTCGTTCATTATGCAAGAGTTTTTGGCAAAAAAAGCATTCCAACGTTGCCGCACCCACCCTATAGCCCCGATATTGCCCCATGCGATTTTTTTTATTCCCCAAGATAAAGTCGCACCTCAAGGGAACTCATCATGGCGGCGTACAGGAGGTCAAAGAAGCTGTAATCGTGGTGCTGAACGGGTTATCTGCGGAGGATTACCAAGGGTGCTTCCAATCGTGGGAGCAACTTTGGAATCGTTGTGTAGAGTTAGACGGAGACTATTGTTAAGGTCGATAATAAAATTTTGGCAAAATTTAATCTGCTTGTTTTTTCATTGACAAATTCTCAGAACTTAATTGTCACACCTCGTTTGAGTGGAACCAGTTTTTAAAACACTTTAGAAAATTTTGGAACCCTGAAATATGTTCCACACAAAACGTCACATTTTGGACAGAAGCACGCTTTTACTTTCCACATTCTCACTGTGTAGCTTTATTTATTATTTTATTATAGGTCTAGCATTATTATTTGTAAATTATTTACATTTTTCCAGGTAGCCTTCATCGTCCTTTTGGGAGTTTCTCTTGCATGGGCCGCACCAGCTGCGAAACCTGCTCCGAAACCGACTTTCTTCTCCAGCTATGTTCACTATTCAGAACCTGTAGTTATTTCCTACGATTCGCTGCCATTGGTCTATGATAACTACGTCGTTCCTGAGGTAGTGGCCGAGGAATACATCGACGGCTTCCATGATGTTGACTACCATCACCATATCGTGGTGTAATTACTAATATTTCATTTAATGAGTGTTGTTGTGTAGTCTTATAAGCGTATTTATTGTATTTAAATAAATTATTTAGAAATTAACTATTTAAATGTTCTGTCTTCGATGTGTGACAAGTTGAAATGGAATATTTGACACTGTTAGCAGTTGAAAATAAATGTATCCATTAAAAAACTTCCTTATCTCGAGGATAACAACAAATACATCCTAGATCGGTTACAGAGAGACGAGAAGGTACGTATTAGATGTGGATCCCTTATAAGTTTGTTTTTCTTCAAGCGTATCATAATTGCATAGATTATATAAGGCAATACATGCAGTAGAAAGAAATAATTGTTTTACTGGTATATAGCTGTTTGTATAACAAGGTAGCAAAGTGCATAATTTCCTCCCGCGGATAGTTTGATTTCTTTCAATATCCATGGGAGGAAATGGCACTTTGCTCCTGTGTAATATATATATTTTTTTCTGCGACCATTCACAGTGTTTTACATATATTTTATTATGCATAACAATCAAACAACCAAATATGTCAAACGGGGTTTTGTTAAATCTATTACCATTAAAGTCTCGTGAAAATATGAAAAAGACTATCACTATTTAAATGTTGAATGGAGACTAGGCAAATACAAAAAATATGTGAAGAAGTGGTCTTATTTAACTTTTCCAAAAAATGCACCCATTTGAAGCCTTCAACGTTATGGAGCAAATGCAGCATGTTGCGATCTACAATTCAAATTAAAGACAATATAGACATTAAGTTTCCTAAATTAGTAGCTTTTTTAAAAAGTAAATCTGGTGGGTATGAAGCCAAGAGAGCCAATACTAGGGAGGATATCAACAAGTTTATTGCAGAAGCTCCAGATGAAACTTACTTACATATATGAAGGTAAAATTGATTGTTATTGTTGAATAATAAATAAAACCGTAACGCAGCATTTTCATTTCAAAGTATATAAAAAATGACAATTAAGTGACATTTTAGGCTGTTGTCATGACTGCATATTTCCTTTTCCAGGTCGTGCTTATCTTTGGAATTGCTGGGTCATGCCGTAGCGATGAATTAGTTAATATGGTACTTGAGGATATCAGTGATAAAGGCGATATTTTTGTGGTGCAAACCTTACTCAAAAACTAATATCAAAAGGACATTTACAATAACAACTGAGACTGTAAGCGGAGTATCTGTTTTGGATATGTATAGAAAATATATGGACTGTAGGTCCCCTAAAACATGTCATTATAGATTTTTTGTAATTTATGCTAAAGGGAAATGTATAAGCCACACATTGGCAAAAACACAATTGCCAAAATTCCATACAGAATAGCAATGTTTTTAAGTTTGGATGATTCGAAAAGCTATACTGGCCACAGTTTCTGCCGTAGTTCAGCTACGTTATTAGTCAATGCTGGAAGTGATATTCTCACTCTAAAAATACATGGGGGATGGCGAACAAACGCAGTAGCAGAAGGGTACTTAGATGATTGTATTTCAAAAAAATGTGTGAGGTAGTCACCCAAATAATTACGGGAGAAAGTACTACTTCAAGTACCAAAAAACGTTGTCTTATTTTTGAAAATTTTGTTTCTACCACAAGTACTTCATAATAAAAATATAGTAAAAATAAGTAATACAAAATCTATTTGAAAGAAAAGCATTATTATACATTTTTAGGAAGTTTGTGTATCAATAAGTCTATACACTACTCTTACAGCTATCTGAAGTTTCTACTTGTTTGCCTTCCGAGGGAGCCAAAGCATTTTCCTCCCGAGGGAGGAAAAGTACTCCTTTCCTTTCTGAAATGAGGGAGTAAAGAGTAGTAGTAATAATATTTTCTATGTAGGGAGTAGAAACAATTATTTTCATCATTTTACTAGGATGAAAACGTACATATATGGTAATGGCTATTAAAATCATATGGGTTTAAGTTTCCATAAACTGTCAGTGATAAATTTGATATTTGGTTTTAATTATCAGATAAAGATTAAAATGCGTTAAGAAATTCATTGCACTCCACCTGAGTTACCAGAAATAGCAAATTCGTCAGTGGCAATAGTAATAATTCCAGAAGAGTCGAGAAAAGTTTATGACAAAGCATACCATAAATTTTTGAATTGGACAAAAGAAAATAATGCAACTGTTTACTACGAATATAGCTATATGGCATATTTAACATTTTTATCACAAAACTGAAGTGTTCATCATTATGGATGCAATATTCTATGGTCAAGTCTAAAACATAATGTGAAGATGGATAATTATTCTAAATTAATTGCACATTTGAAGCGACAAGGCAATAACTATAAGCCGAATAAGTCACAAATTTTCTCTAAAGAAGAGTTAGACAAATTCCTCAGTAACACACCTCATTATTAATATTTAGCATATGTAATGAACCAGTTATTTTTATAAAATTATGTACAATATGTTATAGATCGTACTAATATTTGGAATCACTTGAGCATGTAGATGTGATGAACAGGTTCAATTAAAAGTTAATGATATAAAAGATTAAGGAGATTTAATCATGTTAATATTCGCAACACTAAAACTAAAAAACGTCTTTCGCATCTGAATGCGTCCCATGCGTAGTAGTGTTAGAAATCTGCATTCCATGATTATTGTAATACGTTTGTTCACTATTTACTAATTTGAATACAAAATTATAGATCAAGGCCATAGAAATACGTACTATTAAAATGCATAAAAAATGTTTTTGTTTAAAATAAACTGAAAATAAAACTACAAGAATGAGTTTCAAATGAATTTTTAAATAAAAAATCAAAATATACTAGTGATGTGGGAGCGTTTACAATAAAGCTCGGTGGTTTCTTTGAATCTGCATCACCAACATTTTTTATGTAAATCTTTTTATGCTAACTCTTATCTTTTGCAGAATAAACGTCTATTTCTATAGAATAGTATTGTTATATCGACATAAGTCGCAACAGTCAACGTTCAAAGTATCGAAAATTTGATTTAAAAAAGTTTGTCTCTACTGAAAAAAGTTGTAGAAGACCATTTTGGATGCTCATATTGTCTCTCTACTAAATGGCAGAGATAGAGATAGACTATTTTCAAGTCGTTTTATTTATTAAAATTAATCACATCTGATTTTTTCCATCAGTGATTGTTTGAATACTACAGGGAAAGAGGAGTAGAAAATCAAAAACGGATAAATTTTGCAACTACTTTACTAAATTATTTTCCTTTAAGATTACCATACATAGGGAGAGTAAGCTCCGTACACAGATGGAGCAACGTATCCGGAGTAAGCTGGAGCACCATAGCTTACTACAGGAGCGCTTACTACAGGGCTGCTTACTACAGGGGTGCTTACGACAGGGGCACTCACTACTGGAGCAGCATAGCCATAAGGAGCGGCTACATAAGGTGCAGCGTAGCCGAGACCTGGTTTTGGGTTGGGGGCAGCGAAAGCTACGGCCAAGATGGCGGCGAAAACGCACTGAAAATAAACAAAAAACATTTTGTAAATGAAACAGATGGTAAAATTAAACTAAACATTGTGTTAACTGAGTGTTAAATATACGAGGTGTGATCAAACAGTAACGGGAATTTTGTAATATATCGGGTTGTACTAGTCGGTTTCGCCCGATATTTTCGTTGTTGTGTTGGTAAACATCTCTGAAAAGTATCTATACATTATTAGCCATATCTGTTGTCATCTGCTGCAAAGGTTACATGTGTTTTGGTACGATCGGATATTACTTATATCTTAAAAAAAAAACTGGATTAAATTTTACAATAAGTGGGGAGTAACGTGTCATAATACGTTATGCGCCGGTTATAATACATTTAAGTAATTCTGCATAGTTTTTGATTTCATTTAGCGCCTTCATTCGCTGCCGGTTTTGTTCAAAATTCAACAATTTTGGAACAAATTTAGTTTTCGTATATGAAACATCCGAAAAAAAATCATGACATGAGCCAATTGATATGCCAACATCTTAGAGATTGATTGTGGGATCATCATAACGAGTTTTTTTCACTATTTTCACATTTCCATCAGTTGTTAATGTGCTGGGGAATCTAGGGCTCTCGTTATCTTCAACGTTTTCACGGCATTTTTGGAAACTTGAAACTTTTTGAGCACTTGTATCATACGTAACCTCTTTTGATTTGATTATAGCAAAGCATTACTTAACATTTTGAAACATTGTTGTACTTTGTTCCATTCTTATAGCAAAATACAAATGCAGGTTGTCTGATCTATTAAAAATAAAAATAAATAATTGCCGGTCGTACCAAAAGACATCTCGCCTTTATGACAGCTAACCACAAATTAAGCATCCGATATAGATAATAATGTATAGGTACCTACGAGACATGTTTACTAACACAACAACGGAAATATTGGGCGAATCGGATTAATACAACACGAATTATTACAAATTCCAGTGACTTTTGATTATTCGTACGCGTATAAAAGTTTTGAATATCTGTTAGTACTCACTTTTAGTGTTAGTTAATATTGATGGCATCATCCACCTACACACGGTGTTCAAAAAGGTATGACAAATATTGTCATTCTAAGACTGACAGAACATTAAAAAATAAGTGAATTTTGCTTAATGGACGTATGTCCTGGAGCCACTATACTATACATTTGGGAGATACAAGGCGTGTAAGATAATTTTAGAAAATCAAATTTTGGATCTCATTTTTTAAAAGAATAACCTATTTAATCAAAATTTCACACAGGTACGTTTTAGGTGAAGCCGAATACGCTGGCGTTATTATTTTTCTTGTATAACGTAGAAGGCGCTAGATGCTTGTAACTCCATGATATTATGTAAAATTTTATTTTTCTTAGTAAATTTGTTAACAATAAAATGCAAAAAAAACTGTGGTAATGTCAACCAGGAGGTCTCTGTGACAGTACTACTTATTTAGTTCTATCCCTAGCAATTTTGCCATTTCTTTATAAAACACCCTGTGTGTGAATAAACAAAGAAACATAACACTTAAATCTATTAGTAATTAATAATAATAGCGACAAAAGCAGTTAAATTTGCTGTATAAAATCGGCGTTACAAAATGTTATTTATTTCTTTCCTTGAGCATTTCTTTGTTTTGTCCAGTCGGAGATTGCCGCCTTATCAGGTTTTACAGTGAACCAGTTTTCAGTGCCTTGAAGAAGTGTATTTTTAAATCATTTATGTGAAAGATTACAACTATCAAAAAGACGTTATTTGTGATTAAAAATAATCTTTTACACGACTCTTATGTCATAGAGCGCACTAGTCATTAAAAGTCCAAAGAATAGTTCAATTCGGAGTTGTTTCAGCACAAAATCTTATTTTTTGAGAAAAAAAAGAAAACGTAAATATACATTTTTTTAAATATAAGCCAATATATTTTTTTTTCACCTTAAAGATATCTGAATGATTCAAAGCAATTTTAAACACTAACATAAAACTTTTGTAAATGATATTTAAAACATACTTTAGCTGATAAAATTAGATTTAAACTAAATTGGTATAGTTTTAAAATTATTCACGAAAATTGACGTACTTGTGAGAATTTGCGAAATCAAAGTTATAACGTTATACGATACCTCATTATAAAGAAAAAATATATAATTATGTAAATTCTTCAAAAACAGGTAGTACTAAAAATAATACACATAATGTATGCGTAATGTGATATTTTGTTTTCAATTACTGTTAATACAAAATACAGCATATTACAGTAAAATGTACTTACAAGTTTGAACATGTTGAGCTGACTGAGTCGACGATGTACTGATTGATGATTCCGAAATTTCGTCCTGTATTTATACGGATAAGGTTCGGAATTTTTAAGGTCAAATTTTGAAGAAGTGGCAGAATTTTCGAACATTTTTACGCCACAGACAAAAAATAATTTATCGTGTTGAATAATATTTTATAACGTTCCAAATTAAAAAATAAGTTAAACGACCGCGTGCGTAGCTAATTTCATATTAATGTCGTACTTATTAGGCGAATTAGTGCCAGACGAAACATAAATTAGGAACTAGTTCGTTAAAAGCTGTTAAACGAACAGGATGATAAAGCACAGGTGCCAAACGGATATTACTATCATTTTCAGAAAGGACCAATATTGCTTTCATTTAATAATAACTTTCAATTTCTACATACAAATATCTTAATTTGAGTTAACAATTATTTAATTAGAATAGAAGTGCGAAAAGTGATATTTTATTTATTATTTTTTCCTTCGAGCAAAATAAAATCACTTAGCACATACAGGGTGAGTAATTAATAATGGAACAGCTTAAGGGCAGATTGTTAACGTCAAAATAAAGCGATTGAGCCCAATATGCCTTATTCAATTGTTGCTCCTGTTCATTCTACAGAGTGTTAAAGTTGAAAATAATGTTTTCGATTTTTTGCTATATTTTAAGAACGTATGGACCTATACTTTTTGAAAATTTATAGTCTTATGTTTTTTGAGGGGACAATTGCAAATATGCAAATAGTGTTGAGGTCTAGACTAGGGGGCGCTAGTTATACTATACGGTCGATGTAAAAGTATGTCTGTCTTTTTGTATTTTAAACATTTGAATTTTTTAATAAGAAGCTGTTGGACCTTCAATTCTAAATAGAAAAGGTATACCTGTTACAAATCGATAAACTCAACCGTTTTCGAGACACAGACGCTTTAAGTTTTTGAGATTCGGCGGGAATTAAATTAGAAAGTCTTAAGATATCAAAACTGAATTAACAATAAGACGAACACTACAACTTCTGAAAATGTTATTATGCATATCTTAACAAATTATTAATCATAAAAGATTGTCTAAGTGATCACAAGCGATTTCAATGCTCTTTTTTAGCCTATTTATTTAAATTTTGTCTGACGTTGAATAAAATTCTACGTTGCTTGATAATATTAACCGATTCTTGAATCTTTTCCCACAGTTGTTCTTGACTATTAATAATGTCAAAAGATTAAATATAGCCCCAAAAGTAAAAATCCAGCGGAAATAAATCAGGACTACGTGCAGGCCAAGGAACTATTCTCTTAATCGTCGGGGGTAATGTGCAGGTGCACCATCATGCAAAAACCAGAAGTTCTGCAGTAAATTTAAGGGAATACCTTCAAGAAGCAGTGACAAGTTATTAATTATAAAATTTTAATAATTTTCTCCGTTAAGTGGACGTGGTAGTATAAACGGCCCCACAATATTATCGGAGAGAATTCCACACCAAATAGTGATAGAGAACTCTTCCTGAAAATGTACCTCTCTTGGCAGATGGGGATTTTCTAGTTCCCAAGAATGGCATTTCTCCAATTAAAAATACCTCGTCGGGTAAATGTGGCGTCGTCCGTTAATAATCTTTTATTATAAAATGTTGGGTCATCATTTTGTTGTTGGCGAAGAAACTGAGCAAACTGTAACCTAGCTAAAGGGTCTTGTGACGTTAAATGTTGAACTTGAGTAAAATGAAAAGGATACAATTTTCCTTTGTGAAGTATTCTGCTAACGGAAGACTGACTGATGCCAGTAGCTGCCGAAGTTTGACGTGTGCTTGTGCGTGTGTTTTCAGCAATTCGCACCAAAATATCATCTTGGTTCAGGCCTTCCAACGTATCTTTTCGGGCGAAATGATCTTGTTTCACCTGATCTGTCGTACAATCTCTTAAATAGTCTTTGATCGGGTTATCTGTTATCTCGATATAATTCCAAGTACTTCTCTGCTGCATGGCGACCACAAAAAATTTCTTGAGCATATATACATATCATATATATCATGTTTCTCATTTCAATGTTCGAAAAGTTATTATGACGGGCCATTTTAAATATAAATAACAATATAAAACACTACTGCCTAATCTATGAATCGAGTTGCATTGACAGATTTAATATGGTATTGTAATGACAGCGGTCTACTTATTATTTCCACGCTTACTACTTTGGAAAAAATAAATTTCTAATTTAATTCCCGCCGAATCGTCTGTTTCTCGACAACGGTTGAGTTTATCGATTTGTAACAAGTATACTTTTTCTGTTCAATTTGTTGTCAAATGTCTTCATATTTTAATACATGCTCTTCATATATGTGTACGTTATTTTCTACTTATCTATACTGTCCAAGATTGTATTATGACATACTATGTACGAGACTCGGAAAACACAGTGAAGCACTTAAATCTGTAATTGTCCTGAGGATGTCACGATAAGTGACGAAACGTCGACTATTAAGAAAATTTTGTGTTTTCTTTGAAATTTGGCCTCTAATTTCCCACTATTGACAACAAATTGAACAAAAATAAGGCTACTAATCATCATTAGTTAGAACATACTGCTTGGGATACTTTTTCTATTTAGAGTTGAAGGTAGTTCAACAGCTTCTTCTTAAAAAATTCAAAAGTGTAAAATACAAAAAGTTAGACATATGTTTGAAAACTTGCAACCAACTTTCGTTGTTACTGGTACATTATATTTGAACTATTCATAGTTCATACTTCGCCCAACGAATACTAATTATTCAAGAATTTTTATAAAATACATTAAGAATAAATGTGCCACGATATATTTTAGAGATTGTTGAAGAGATTCTCCTAATAAGTACCAGCGTTGAGTGACAAGTATAACTTATCACTCAACGGTACCAGGCAAATCGTTCAACAAGTACAAGGCATGTCCCAATCAACAGTGAGGCGTATCACACACGCAGCTCAATTATCCGTACCCTGTACAGAGTATCCAAGCATTAATACCAAGGGATTATCCCTTACGAATTAGATTTTGTGAATTGTTGCAGCAACAAAATACTCAAGCTTCATAATGTTATTAATTCTCACACCAAAAAACCCAACACTATCAATTTTCAGTCATGGTATCAAAACTTTCTCAATTACTGAGAAACTGAATAAAATTTAACACACTGTATTTCTTAAACCAGCAACATTCGTATAAGGCATGATGAACTCAAATACAGGCCGGACCTTATGACCTCCAAGATCGCCTGATCTGAACCCTCTAGATTAATTTTTTGGGAATATTTGAAGACATTAGTGTATGGTATCTACTCCTGTAAATAGCCTGGAAGAGCTGCAGCTACGGATTAATCAAAAGTGTCAAGAAATCCAAACCAAGGAGGGTGTTTTCGAAAGAGTTCGAATATCGTTGAGACGAAGATGTCGTGTCTGCTTGGAAATGGACGGAGGGCACTTTGAACATCTTCTGTAACTTTGTTGTTTGTTTGTTAAAAGCTTCCTTTGTCGGTTTATTCCTAATAAAATAAAATGTTTGAAAAACGAATAGTGGTCCATATCTCCGCAACCGTTACTTTGCGGACCCATGTTTATTAATACTTTTCTGCTTATTTTGGTTCATACTATTACCTCCTGAAATATTTTACACTCTTTTTTTACCCCCTGTATAATATTTTGGTGTCTAGTATCTCCAGCTTAGTGTTGACCCATTCTTTCTGACTCACTATATACAAAGCATTTCATATTTCTGTGTAGCGAATTTATGAAAATTATTCTAAATTTTTAAACTGAAACTATACTAAACGGTATTCTGTCAAAATTAACAATATAATGCTTTTTATGTGAAGTGCAAACTCAAATCTAAGAAGAAATAAGGAAAATGTGCATTATAAGGTATTTTTAAAATAGAATTACACCATTCTGTACTAATTTACTCTAAAACTGTAACAAAAATACTAATTTGAGTGATTATATCAGTTTTATGAAATAAAATGGTATAAAAGCTGCTAAGTACAAAATTTTTCCAATAGCTAGTAGCCTAGCCAAAGGATATATTAAGAAAACACAGTTTTACGTTTTATTTATGCATTTTTTATTGCTAATACTAATGGGGGGTTTACACTACGACGTAAGGAGAGTATCCGTATGGGTATTGGCCGTAAGAGTAGACGGATGGTGCAACGTAGCTGGAGTAGGTCAAAGGGGCGGCCACGCTGACAGCGGGGGCAACGACAGCGGGGGCGGCGTAAGCAAATGCACCTACGCTAGCTTTTGGTTTGGGTTCGGGGGCTGGTAAGGCTAAGGCGACAGCCAGGATAGCGAAGAAAGCGCACTGGAATAAAATCAGATGTGAATTAAAAATAACATTAAAACATAAATAATAATAGATTTGTTTTTGCAGTAGTTGGAAACGGTTTGAAACTATCAGAAATGTCCATCCAACTATTAATTGCGTTAAATTCAATGGGAACGCATTCTCAATTTAACTTGTCGAATATTTCTGACAGTTTCAAACCGTTTTCAACAGCTGCAATATCAAACATAATGATATCAAGTATATAAAGCAAGTAATTATAGCTCTAAGAATGCGCTAAAGTTTTTTGTCCATAGCTGTGCATAACTGTTTTTATAAAGTGTTTTCCAGGGTGATATTGGTATAATAGAGAATTATGATAGTGTATACATATGTACCACTTGCTTATAAAATATTATAAAATTTTATTATTTTCTTATTTTTTAAAGTAAGATTATACAGAATCTGCCTACCCAGAAAGATGAAACAATTATTTTGAAGTTTAAATTTGGGAAATAAATTTTTGTAAAACCAAATAAACCTTGAAATATCAAAAATGTTTTAAATTTTTTCACCAGTAAATCATTTTATCGTTCTAATACAGAGGGATACTAATATATTAATTCCAAAATCAATAAAAAAATCAAGGTAAGCCTGGGACATTGGCACTTTGCATACTTAGGTACTCAATTTTCCATTTTGACAAATGTATCTTAACAATACCATATTTTGTTGTATCTTATAAAGAAAATGTATTTTAAAAGTGAACAAAATTTTCTATCCAAGGCTGTGTTGATATAAAACCATACCACATCTTGTCGTTTCACCTATTTACGAACACCCTGTATACATGGATCACACAAATTCACTGCATAAATAGTGTCACTCTATTAATACAGTTAATATTTTCTCAATGGTGAAAACTGATAAGAATGGTAAATATACTATAAACAGGGTGACTCAGGAATTTCGAAATTTTTGACACCCTGTATCTCGAAAACAGTGAACATTTAGATATATATTTTGGTAAATCTCATTTATTTTGAATGTACATATATGCTATTAAAATATTTAATAAATTTCAAATGAAGGCATTAGATTTGTCACTAAAATATAAAAGTAAGTACATTTTTTAACAAATTTTTTGGAAATATTTTCAGATGAAGCTTGCTATTCTAATTATTAGTGTAAATGCACTTAGATGTACTTACAAGTTTGAACATTTTGTTGATTGTTGGCTTCAGTTTACAGACGATGAACTGATGATCTGTGTACAAACTCAACTTGTATTTATACTTGCTTTGGGGGTTTGGACTCTTTAAGGTCAGATCTTGATCAAGTGGGCTGGATTTTTAAGCATTTAACAGGACGGCAAATACAAATTGCTGTTTTTTTAATAATATGTATGTGGTTGGCACGTCCGTGTTGTACATATTTGGAAAAGAGGTGCGTCATTAAAAATTTAATGAGTAAAATGCAGAAACGTTAAAATTATTTAGTTTTTACATTTTTTATTGACTGTCACGGATTTTGGATAATACTTTCCTGAATTTCGGGTTCATTGACGCTACCATCGCACCGTTTTTTGTTTTTTTTTTTATAATGCTGTATTTTCCGCAGCAAACTCCCAATATTCAGAAAAACATTAATTTTTTTTCTTGTTAGCACAACAAAAATTTATTACTGTATTAGAAAAGTATTATTAAATTAAATAGCTGAACTGTTCTATTCGCACATTTATTGTTCATAAAGTAAAGCGAAATGATATATACCCTTTCCGCAATGGAATAAACCATAGTGTTTAATTTTCAAAAACACAATTAAATGAACTACTAACCAACGCTTCCAAATAATACTAGAAAATAAATTTGGAATCCACTTATTTTACGTTCGTTGTGTGTGTATATTATTCATTTATGTATTCAATTGTGTTTTTTACGAAAGTGATACCTAGTAAATCGCCAAAAACCCATCTAACGCAAGAAATACTAAATTTATTCCATTGGCGTACTCAACTCGAATGAGTGACATTTTTACCGTTACTAATTGTTTGTACAGAAGTTTCAACTTTAAAATCAAAATTCTTATTAAGTATTTGGCGGAATTATAAAATTTAAAGCATGTTGTAAACAGAATTGTAAGATTTTTTTTACTGTTTAAGAAAGGTATTTTAAGCTAATATGTATCAAATCTCCTACAGTTCCTACCAATGAAGTCATATGCATGCTCTCTGATACCAAACATCTAGGTATGCTAATGAACACCCACAGACAAAACTCTATTCAATAATTATCTAAAAAATAAATTCTATTTACTAACCTGATATACTCTATAATTATATGGAGTGGGAACTCGAAATTCAACCACAATAGATGAGATCTGATCTATTTCTGCAATTTGTTTCGATTGCTTCATCAGGTGGCCTCCTTTAACTTGAGTCAAATATCTAACTATAAAAATTATTATACCAATAAATTAAAATTATTTGAAATTAAATGTCAAAATGAAATTAAATAATGTAGACAGCGTCAAACTGATTAACTGTCAAGTATCATAACGACCTACTAAAATAAATAAAAATGTACCTTTTATGTATAGTTCTTTCATATATTTTCAGGTATTAACAATATTGTGTGAAACTAACTACTCAGTGGACAAAAGCCCCAACCTGCGTTGAATTACACCCACAATATCTACCCATATATTCCTTATTATTAGCTTTTGTAACATTTTTTTTACTGTTTAAGAAATGTATTTTAAGCTAATATGTATCAAATCTCCTACAATTCCTATCAATGAAGTCATATGTATGTTCTCTGATACCAAACATCTAGGTATGCTAATGAACACCCACAGACAAAACTCTATTCAATAATTATCTAAAAAATAAATTCTATTTACTAACCTGATATACTCTATAATTAGGTTAGTAAATAGAATATATTTTTTAGATAATTAATGAATAGAGTTTTGTCTGTGGGTGTTCATTAGCATACCTAGATGTTTGGTATCAGAGAGCATGCATATGACTTCATTGGTAGAAATTGTAGGAGATTTGATACATATTAGCTTAAAATACCTTTTTTAAACAGTAAAACAATGTTACAAAAGCTAATAATAAGGAATATATGGGTAGATATTGTGGGTGTAGTTCAACGCAGGTTGGGGCTTTTGTCCACTGAGTAGTTAGTTTCACACAATATTGTTAATACCTGAAAATCTATGAAAAAAAAAAAGAATTGAAAGATCTTTCAAAACAAATATTACTCAGCACCCAATGCCGTTTAAATATTTTTGGTGTGGCGGAGTCAAAAATACCAGGAAAGAACCTAAAATCGACGGATCTGAGCGTTTTTATACAATCTTGATGCAGTTCCTGAAAATGGCTCTGTTTCGTTTTCATCTGGCCACCTTGTATATCTGTGTTAATATTATTAATAGTAGGTAAGTTTTGCATTGATAAGAAGCTTTTAATGTGGAAAACATTATGGGTATTATCGATTTCAATAAATAGGTAACGATGTAAATATTTTTCTTTTTCTTTTCCCCATTTTTGTATCCTTGAGTATAACTAATAAATTCTAAATTACCAATGTGTAATGTTAGAATAATTTATTATACTGTTTTTTTTACATATTAATCAATAATTAATGTAACCACATGTTTACAAAATTCAGACAGTCTAGCTCTACAGGTACAATGGTCGTCAGCTTAAAGTCACCAGTTCCATTCTTTTCTAGTGCCATTTATTATACACGGTGCTAGAAAGGGACAAAACATGTAAGTGGTGACTTTAAGCTGACGACCATTGTACATCTGCACTGCCATTGTCCAACCTTCAATTCTATAGTATCCATAGAAATCTCATGGAATGATGGTGGTTGGTAGAAATCAAATAGTTGTAGTGTTTGTAAGCACCAAGCTCTGTTACTTTGAGTTGTTCTGGCTCTTACTCCACATAAAAAATTATGTGATTTGTTTTAAAAACAACTTTGCCCTCTTGAAGAGGTCGCAGACGCTCTTCCAAATTTTTAAATTATCGCTAATTTAATGAATATATCAAATCCTACCATAGCAACTGAAAAGATTATGATTTTTATTTAGTTTGATTGGGTTTTTTCCACACTTCTGAAAAAATAAAGATTAATTAAATAAGCCCTTGCGCCAAACGGATCAGTCAAGGGTTATTATTGAAACTAAGTTTGCCTAACCGAAAAATCTCACTAAAAAAAAAACAAAAAACAGATAAGTATTATATAATTTTCTTTTTGTTGCTTTATCTTCCTTCTCTATTTTTGCCGTGCCCCATTGAATCAAATGATATGCAAAATTCAAAATATTGCATCTACAGCACACCTTCTGAATGCAATAAACATTATAATGCAACAAAAAGAAAATTAAAAGAGACCGCGAGATTTTGTTGAACGGAGATAAGTGTGTGTTAAATTGTTCAGTAAACATTGATCATTGTTGGCTATAGTTGTATCGAGAAGTAAGTAACCATAAAATAAAAATCATTTAACATCTCTACGGAAGCAGATAAACATTTTAAACTGTCAAAATTGACATACTTTTAATACATTTACTATTTTGAGAACGAAACCAGAGAGTTTTTCGAAACGTCAAAAATACGGAAGTGCGCGATAGTGATGTGATTTTTGTTATATTTTACTTATCTGCTTTTTTCAGTGTGAGATTTTTTGGTTAAGCAAACTTAGTTTCAAAAATAACCCTTGACTGATCCGTTTGGCACAAGGGCTTATTTAATTAATTTTTATTTTTTCAGAAGTGTGGAGAAAACCCAATCAAACTAAAGAAAAACTAAAATTATGCCACAAATAAATAGCTGCAGACAATAAACAATATATCAAACTAATAGGCAGTAATTAATAAATTCATATTATTTGATACATAGATGTACATCAAACAAATAAAAATTAATTTTGATCACTGAAGAATGAATACACAATAGCACACATGAAAAGACGAATAATCTTACATACAAACATTTTAAAGTCATACATCAAACAGGTGTACAGGATTCCAATTTTTATTTACTTATGTGATTCCCATTTGAATCAAAATTTGTGTGCGATTGCCGAAAGCTACAAATATTTATGTGCAACCTTGTACATATTGAATTCATTTCTAAATGGTATGTTAAATGACGTAAGAAATTTACAATTAATTAGGATCAAAATTATGACACTACATAAAAAGGAATCATCTAAATTATGACCAAGATAAAGTATCTGAATAAGTCCTTCTGGTGATTCTAGCATAAATTTAATTTATGTGTTGATTTAGTAGTTTATATTAAAATGACCTTTTTGTAAAGCTATAATTCTTTTACGTATACATCACATTTTATATTTATGCGTCGAATTTTCTGTAAACTGGAAGTTTTAATAAGACCAGAAATGAATGATAATATTGTGTGAATCGCCATTGGTTTCATTCACACAAATTCTTTCTTATTATCCACGTCCTGTATACATGCACTAGAAAGATTTTTTTTTGGAAAATCGGTCTAGGTCGGATAATTTTTCTGTACCGTTTTTCTTATCTATTATATAGTACATACTCGGAAATACACACAGGCAAGTCAAATTAGAAATGTAAATTGACTATTTCATTAATACATAGCTCCATACGCTCATATTTTGATCGGTTTTGAGATTACTCGAAGAAAGTATTTAGTTTCTTGAAATATGCGGTGTTAAAAGAAAAAGCTTCTTTTAAAATTCACACTATATCAAATTTTTTTATTATAAATATTTGAGGAACATTTTCCCAACTGGCTAAATTCCTTTGCTTGTATATTTGTTTATTTTAAGAAACGTACTAGTCTCATTTCGATTATAAAATATTTTATGACGCCATCATGCAAATGTCTATGAACCGGATTCTTGTGAGACCAAAATTTCGGGTTCAGATTTAATTTTAGATAAATTTATGAGTTCAACATTTCAATGATGTGTTCTTTAATGGTAGATCGTTGGATATTGCAAAAAACTTAATCGAAAATGTCTGTTTCCCAGCAATTAGTGATAAAACATATTTTTGCATCAAATAAGCTAAAATACACTACAAAAATCTGTTACTGCGGTTATCAGTAACCGGTGATGGTGATGTTTAGAGTAAGGAAAACTATTTTTATTTTTTTCCGCACAAACTGTTCGTTGTATGAAAAAATTACAAGAGGGAAAAAAGTAGTATAATTATATGTAGTATTTAAAAAAAGTTTTGTTGAAATCGACCATTGCAGGAAAAAATTCTGAAAGAAATAAATTTAACGGTTGCTTATTACCGTCCTCTAGAAACATGAGCCAAGGAATAGACACCATCTCAAAATAGCTTTTGACTAGCTGATAATGTGTACCAAAATTGATGTTTCTAAGTGTAGCCGTTTTTAAGGAAAAATTAAAAAACTATTTTTTCCGCCATTTTGAGACTCGAATATCTCAACAATAAGGACTCAAAGTGTAAAATTTCATATGAAGATCCCCCCCCTGAAATGGCTTGTGGAATACACTGGTAAAATATTTGACCATCATTCTGGAACACCCTGTACATATATTTTTAGATGTCTTCTTCATCGTACACATCAGGAAATACATTTGTCCGACAAATTACTGTCCCAATTTTCTAAGAACTTCTGCAAATAAACCTATATCTGTCACACCTTAAACATGAAAATTGCATTATTAAAAAAATGTGTAAAATACCACATTTCTGATGGTATCCGCTTTGTTCTTCGCCGACAATCAACAGTTATTATCAGTGAGATCATCAAGCGATTATGGGGTTACATTTTGATAAAAAATCAAAATTTGCTATAAAAGACAGGCCCAACTTTTGTGGTGCAGTGTTTCTGTATCGTGTGCAGTCATGGCTAGCTTCAAACTATTTTCAGTAATTGCTGCAGTCCTAGTAGCCTCCTGTGCAGGCGCCTCTGTCGACATCGGTGCAAGAATTTCTAACGAGCGCAATATAGATCAGTGCGATGCAGCCACAGCGTAAGTTAATTTTTGCGAACGTTTACAGATACGATTAATGTATTTGTCAACAGTAAAATAACAAGAACTTTGTTTTTGTCGTATACATTTTTCATTTTAACGAAATAATTTTGCTAATCAGTAATTTTACGAGAAAAATTAACGATTTTGTCAAATATCAGATTTTCTAGCAAAATTCCTGATTGGCAAAATTTTGACTTAAAAAAAAGTTATGCATAAAAAGAAAGTTCGAGTGGATTTTAGCAAGATAAATTAAGGATCAAATATGTGAATGAATGAATAAATATCTTCATTAGTTTAGAGAAGCAGGAGTTTTTATCGCTGTAATTGTTGTCAAAGTGAAAAACGTCTCTCTTGTATACAATCATATTTTTGTATGGAAGTTAATTTATCAAATAACTATTTTCTACGTTCATGCAAAAAACAATACTTTATTGAACTATATTTAGTGGAAAAAGTGGTTCTTTATTGCTCTAGAGCACTCATCTGTCATTCTACTGCAGCGTTTTGTCATCATGACAAACATAAACCTTCAAATCGACGTCACATTTCTAGACTTAGTGTCATCTAAATAACATTTTTTGGTTTTTGTATGAATGTAGAAAAAATTTTGTATGCAACGCGTACAAAAAGTGCTTATTGCACTTGACGTGTACAATAAACGCTTACTTTTTGCACTTGTTGCATAAATAACTATTAATATTAATCTGAGTACCGTTTAATTTACCGTTTACATTACAGACATTTTAATCTGTGTATGAAAGAGATTTGATAATTTTTTGAATCATTTAAAATTTACTAAATGTAGAAATACACCTAATGTTTGTCATTCACACCAATAATCATTTAATATTATAAAATTTGGGAAAATTTGTTACAAGATTCATAAAATGCTGTATACCTGTTTAGCAGATATGATTAATATTGTTAAACTAAAATAAGCTTTAAACGCTACCTTACAAACACTAACAACATAAAATTTAAACCAGTAATGCTTAAGTGAGAAATTAAGTATACACTGATAAAAATTGTTGTGTAAAAAATACTAAATCCATACTGCCTTGCAAGAATTTCCATGTGAATACCGTTACATGTTTCATGTAAAATTACATCTACAATCTAAAAATGTAAAATTATATTTCATGTATACATAAATACGGTTTTATTATGAAAAAATGCATACCTAGTAGTAGTTTTTTATTACAGCCCAGGACAAAAGTGTATTTTAAATCATGTTTTATACAAATCAAGCTGTTATTTGAGATAATCAAAATATTTTATCTCTTCATTTTCATCTACATTTGTTTTGTGGTTATTATTTTTTTTAAAAACACTCCAAATTTGCTTGAAAAAACTTAATTTTACGTATCAAATATATTGAAACAAAGTTGAGTATTAGAAAAAATATATAACTGAGACTTTATTTATATATAATTTGGCATAATAGTACTTCGTAAAAAGTTTTTTTTAATAAATTTTCACTCAAAATCAGCACAATTGATTGTAAAATTGTGAATCCACACCAGATTGTGTTGAAATATTAGTACAATTCGTTGGGTAATGTTGCCTCAGCCATTTGCTAGCTAAATACATATTTTTTGCCCAAATGTCAAAAAATACGACTTTTTCAATCGCTATAGATACGTTAAATTAACCATTTTTAGCGGCGATTAATGAAAGCATGCCATCCTGAAAAAATGCAAACAAAAACGCGCGATATCGTGTAAAATAGTTATTTTTCTACGTTCATGGAAACAATAAAACTTTATTTAACTATTTTAGCTGAAAAAGTGGTTCTTTATTGCACTAGTAGAATAAAATTTTTATTCCATTCATCTGTCATTCTACTTCAGTGTTTTGCGAACATGATAGATATAAACGTCAAATCGACGTCATATTTAGTCTATTTTCTGTGAGATTGTATTACGTTTTAAGCAACTTGCATATTTTATATTATTTCCAATCATATTTATTATATTATACTGGATTACGAAATAACTAGAAAATGCAGTTTAACTGAATTACAAAATAGTTTTTGACTTTTGCATGAATATAGAAAAAATATTGTATGTAACTCGTACAAAAAGTGATGTTCAACTCGGCCTGACGGCCTCGTTAGGCAATTTCACGTCGCGTGCAATAAACACTTACTTTTTGCACTTGTTGCATAAATAACTATTTTATATTAAGTGTGCAAAATTTATTTTAAAATCGCGTGAGAATGTGAATTTTTGGTCGAGATCATACAACAAAAAATCCATAAAACACTGATTTCGCGCACAATTATAAAAAAAAAATTGTCCAAAGTCTTTGCTACTGTAGGTTTGTTATTTTTCAATATGTTTTTATCTGAAGTTAGTGTCAATGGCAAAAGTGATATGATCGTGAAAAAAGTGCCCGAACTGTGAAAAAAAACCAAAATATTTGTGTATCTATAGCAATTAATGAAAGGCGTATTTTTGACACTTTAACAAAAAAGGTTTTTCTCATTAACAAAACTACAACACTAATTTTATTTTTATTATAGATAACATGGAATAATCTTGAGTTACAGTAAATACAAAAGAGAATTTTGTTTTTAATACATTTTGTTGTTTTTGCATAATATAGTATCACTTAAACAAAAAATATGTTGCTTTCTCTAACCAAAAATTGTATTGATAAGCGTATTTATTTGTAAAATGTTAAATTCTCCAAAGTTTAACTCATTAATGAGTTTGAATTTACACAATGTTATTTTTTTACTGTGTATTACTTATAGGAAGGTGAGACTTCTCTCGACAAATATTTATGAGCCAGCCAAGTTGTTGATACCTGTCACTAGGACGCTGAATTATCCTGAAACTGGTTTAAATACCCACAGAATTTCCTGCCTCAAGGTAACTAATTTTTATTTATGCAGTAAATATAACTGGAAGCTTCAATTAAATTAATAGAAAAAAAAACTGAAATAAAGTACATAACGTGATTTTTAAATTATGTTCATTATCTGAATACTGTTTTTTAAACTGGGAGGAGCGATTTGAATTTTACGCGCTTAATCGTTGGTTTGTCATTGGTACCACTTATTTAGGACATTTCCACTAACATATGGTCGGGTGGGAGAAGTAACGCCACGTCGCCGCGAGGCTTGGAATAACAAAACCGGAATTTGAGCGTTTGCAAAGTTTTCAGCGATCTTGAAATTTAACGATTTGTGAAATATTTTATTTTAGATAGTTTATGGAAAATCTGATGCCCTATTTTTTTTTCTTTAATCTGTTTGCTGCACTAAAATGTAACTATTCTTATTTAAAAATTTGGAGAAGTCCGACCGGTAAGTAAAACATGATCAAATTTACCACGGTTCTTTGCACGTCGAAAAAAATTGATCAAAGGAGTGATGTAACACCTAGTCCAAGAAATATTTTGGAAACCAATGATTGGATTCGCTTCTTTAACTGCTCGATATTTGAAAACTGCTAAAGACGTGGACCTATCATGTAATTTCTGACTATTTAAACTATACACAACAGCCAAAAGATTCAACTATTCTAGCAACTGCAGTAGGTCTCTCTGTTCACCATATTAGGAAATTCGGAAGTGTCGAATAAAATTTCAAGATAGTCGAGTTACAAAATATTTGTAATAATTTCATTCCAATTGTGGATGCTATAAAAAACTTACAAAAAACTGCATTATCGGTAAATAAATCATTGGAAATTGTAGATGGCATACAAACAATACTATATGCCTTAGGTGACGAGAAAAGTGTTCGCATCAGAGACAAATGTGTTCAGAAATCAGAAAAAAATCAGATTTCTCCAGATTAAGACACTTCCATAGCTATAGCCCTCCCACGGATTCATTAACTGCGTTTAGAAGTTACTTCAAATATGCACCTATAACGTACTAGATGTTGAACAATCGTTTTCGTCATACAAAAATATGTTTTCTCCGTTGCGGCATAGCTTAAGGAATCTCCTGTGAAAACATACGTATTGTTCCAGATATTTTCCAGAGCTCATGCAGATTTTTAATATGGAAACATTTCACAATATCATAAAGCAAATAAAATTGCGTTTATAATAAAATTATTTATTATAAATGCACTTGGTAATCCACTCGGGGACGCCTACTGATTGGTTTTTCAGAAAAACAAGTTTACTGACGTCAACATTTTACCGCATACAGATTGTAGACCGCAGCATAGAATAGAACGCCCAAAGAGTAGATGATTAGTACTTCTTGGATAATTCTTCAAAAAATGCTAATAATACCTATTCTTTTCCTTCATATTTTGTATTCTTAGATGCACGCCAATCGGTGAATCGTTTATAAAATTGTTCGTAGTTGGTTCTCGATCTGGTAAAAATGAAGCTACTGCAGTGACACTAGTGGCAGCAGCTTTTTGAATCTCAAGAGGCAAGTTTTCTGTTTCTTTCTCATTATTTCAATTAACACCACTATTTTCACAAGAAAATGTAAAAACGAAAACTCAATTTTGTTTATAACAAGTGTGACAGGTTACCATAACAATGTCTTTGCTTCTTGATTTTGAATCAAAACTTACAAACTGGATCTGATTTTGGATTTTTCTCAATTTAAGGTAGTTGTAGATACAATTTTATATATACACGTGAGATAACGGCATTTTTATTACATTCGTGAAATTGTCTCACTCATGTATAATAATCCCTATATCCCATCTGCACTATAAATAACTATTGTTTCATTTTTAGGTCACAGATATGGACACCAGTAATAACGGTGGATACCCCGAAATTATTTCCGGTGGCATTGGATCTTATGATGTCGTGATACGTCTAACTTCACAATGGGGTCAACCTTTGAACTTCAGGATTGAAATTTGGGCTGAGGAATGAGAGAGACATACACTAACCTAAAGTATTATTAAACAAGCGCTTGTATTTTTAAGTAATGAAATAAATAAAATTGAAGCATATATCTTGAGAAATATTTTTTTCCTGTGTGTAGTCTACTGACCGATAAAGTGAAGTAGAACATTTAACTAATATATTAGATCTAGGAGTAGAACAATAGAAAGTAGCATGTTGTCTTCTGTTGGCTGGAGGTAGAATAAAGTTTATCTGGCTTAATAGAACTGGACAATCGATTTTATCATGCAAAAGATTATACAGATTATTCAAAATTGAATCTATTTCATGACTTTATTTGTCCAAATCCTCGGTGTGCATAAACTCCATCTTGATGGAAGCATAGAAATTTAAGAAATTGTTGAACCGATTCTAAACTTTGACTTCATAAATCATAAAAAATTTTAAAAAGCTTTAACTTGACATTGGATTGACGGTTCTTGATGATTTTTGCAGATTTGGAATCTTTATTTCACGTAGATTTTCTATGGTCTAAGCATTTTATTTGAGGGTTGAAATGTACACATTATACCGGGTCGATAATAAACAAAAACGAGGGTACGACGGGCTGTAAGGTTTGGCATTATTTAAGTTTTTGTAAAAATAAATTCTCACCTCAAGTTGTTTTTATTTAATGTTCTTCTCACTTATTTCTAAAATAATGTTAGTTTTTAATTCCATAGCAACAAATTTGTTTTTCCAATGCCTACTTTGAAATGGACGCGTCGCGTAGAAATTACACCCGATCATAATTATGGGCAGGGGGGTAGACAAAGAAATCTGTAAAAAACTGAATGATTCTTTGAGACAACAAACTGTGTGTGTAAGTTTCGGACAGAACAGTGAGAAGAACTTGAGGTGAGAATTTATATTTTTACAAAAACTTAAATAATGCCAAACCTTAGAGTGCGTCGTACGTTTTTGTTTATTATCGACCCGGTATAATGTGTAAATTTCAACCCTCAAATAAAATGCTTCGACCATAGAAAATATACGTGAAATAAGAATTCCAAATCTGCAAAAATGAACAAGAACCGTCAATTCAATGTCAAGTTACAGCATTTTTAAAATTTGGCTGCCCAAATTTTATGTTGAGTAGTGTGTACAAGACCTAAGGGCCTTAATCCAGAGATATTGATGTTACCTTAGTAACGAACCATATTGCAACGACCAAAAAAAAATTTTGCGGAAATTTCACTCATACAAACTTTTTGATTTTTTGCATGACTTCATTGATCATCCCGTATATAATAAACCTATGGTCCTACGATAAATATACGTCATGCAGCGTAATCCGAAAAAAACTAGCTCTTAAAATTTGCAAGCCGCTTTCAAAAATTTGCATTCCTGTTGAAAATATTGAACTTTAAATTTTGCCTAAAAATCTATATGTGTAAGTTCGAGTGGCCAGAAGCTTAGTTAATTTTGGTTATTGCATAATTCGTTCTAACTGGTATCTGAAGATAAATTCGAATTCAATTATATTCAAACACATACATATTTCAAATAATTAATTAATGTTATATTTATTACTTTTGTCATACCTGAAATGGCACTGACCTTGGCTTAACGATCATTACATTTTTTATATAGATCATTTTATTAGATTTTGTTCTAATGGTTAGCAGTGGGTAGATGGTTCCGAATAATAAAATCTAATTTTAATAATTATGTCTTTATGTAACACACACAACTGTCACAGCTGTATGTCTTACATCGTATTCTGGGAATAGTCCAGAATATGAAGAATTCGATTATTGATGTGTTTTTCTTTCTGCCGATTCGACTTCTGTAATTTAGATGAATAAGTGTATATCGGGGACCTTGAGCAATTCTTGATGATACAGTAATCTATTTTTACAATGTGCTACAAGATAAATTTGCTTCTCTTGCCTAGAACCAGGATATAGCAACGTTTCTTACAATTCCTATATACAGCCCACGCAATGTCGTTGAATATATACAATTAGAAGTCGATGATCTGTTGAGCATTAAAAATCCCTCAGACAAACGCGGCAGGACTTTTTTGAGTGAGAGATTCGTAAAATCTCATAATAGTTAAACCAAAACCATTAAAATTTCACTTATGCGTAGCAGCTAATAATATTAACCGATATAAGGCGTTGAAATAAAATATGTACTGAAATGGGATTATTACACTGTTTATCTAGAATAATGTGTATAACGCATATTAGAACTGTTATAACAAATATGCAACCTTTATTCATCTTCATACTCATTGTTCAATAAGTTTAGTTGGAATGCATTTAATACACATAATATTTGCATAATATTTGAAATTTTATCTAAATAAACCTTTGGTTCATTATTTAAAATTAATCAAATTTTTTATGTAATAAACAATTATCAGATTGAAGAATCACGTTTCGATAAAAAATCAGATGATATACTAAAGAAAGCAGTTGGAGCGGCATAGTATTTGAGATCTACTTAAGCTTTGTAAATATGGCTAATAGCATGTTAGTTATAGTACTTATTGCATTCCTTGTGAAACCCAAGTATATCTGATAGCCACAATATTAACCAGTGGATCCAACTGCAGCGTAAGTTTTCTCTTTCTTTCGTTCACAAATATTAGTCTGCATGATAACCATCGAACACTGGAGGAGGTGACGTCAATAGTGATAAGATAGACTGATACAATTATCATATTGTATCCGTTTGTCAATATGTACAAGCTAGTCAATAAGTATGTAGGATATCTCTTACTAACAAATTATTAGAAATACAGTAGATTTTATTATTATAATTCAATAATAAATACACGATGCCAATCACATGTTTATTTTTAAATAATTACGAATGCCTTGTCAGTAGCAGAAATAACTTCTGCGTAGGAAGATTTGTTTAGTGGAATTATTCGCTGTAAAAATGTATTGTTCACCCATCATCTAAAAATGTTTTGCAATGTAGGTATTTCATTCGCATTCGAAAATATGTTGAATATTTTCGCCGAAAATACTACATAAATATTCTTGAAACATCAGTATATATTCCTTGGTTTTTGCAAATATTTGTAGGTATACGTATATTTGTGTGAAAATAAATATTTTTAGCTCGAATTTTAGTTACAGTAAATTTATAATTAACGTAACTACAACTAATGTTAATATCTGTTTTTTGAAATGAATATTGTATGGTGAGACACATGTAATGGCGCAATTTTGATGCAAATATCTAAACAACCTACCGTTTCAGTTTCTGTGAAGCTGCAAGTGCACATGTAACAAAACATAATCTTATACTAACTGTTTTACAAATATCCTAAAAAGAACTTATTAGTGAACCGCAGGTATATGTTTATCTACTACACGTTAACAACACAACTAAAACGTATTAGGTTTGAGGTTAGGTTGATGCGCCTCTGCGCATATGCAACAGAAATCATGTGAAAACTTATGTCATGTTTCGTAGTAAATTTAGTAAAATTAAATAGTTCCATTGTAATACATTGTATTACCACACTATTTATGAAATATCCTAATTTTGTTACGTACAAACACGTACACTTGATTATTCCTTAATATATAATGTAAATCAAAATTTTCCAGTAACTATTATGTAAAAAGAGCATAACAAAATATGGAAATTTCCACCCATTTTTATCAGTGTAGCTCTAAGGGCACTCTTTAACATAACTTTTATAATTTGCAGGACGATGAATCTTTTCCAGTCGAATATTTACATACCTGCAAAGTTTCTGGACTATGTTGCCAGCTACCCTGATAGTGGTTCAAATACTTACAACATATGCCTAAAGGTAATTTAGTCATTCCTACTTCAGTGTCAGAACAGGTATTTACAAATAAAAATATATGTCGCAGTTTTATAGATCCAAATTTTAAATCCTAATGAAATGTTACATATTTCTCTTGCGTACTTTTGGTAAGTTATAAATTTTTGAACGCAAGGTTAGAGAAGGTGTTTTTGATAAAATTCTGATTTTATAACATTTTAATTAATGTCAACATGCTGTTAAAATACCGTAATATTAAAATTGTTGATTACTTCCCTTTCAAAGGTAATTATTTATTTAGGTTATGGATATGGACACAAGTGATCATGGTGGGTATCCCACAGTTACTTCTGGTGGTGTTGGTTGGAATTTCGTGGAAATATTGTCCTCATCTCAGTGGAACCAACCACTCAACTTTAGAATTGAGATTTGGACCGATGAATCAGATGCAACTAACTATAACTAAGTTACTTTAAGTTAAAAACTATTTTGTGAATATAAGCATTATATTATAACTTTATTTTTACTTTTATTTTGGGTTGTAATATACAGGGTTGACTATGATGAAATTCTAGCTCAATATTTAAAAAATGGGGCAAGACCCTCTCTCCCGCGGAAAACCGGAGCCTATGACAATCATCGTCCGAGATGGCTTAGAAATTTCAACTACCTGTCGTTTTTTATAGCGTTGTCAAATGTAGAAACGACGAAAAATGTATTAATAACAAAATAGTAAGTACCTGATAGATACATATGTAAAATATTTTATTCTAAGAAAATTGACATTTATTGTAATAAATACCTACTAAATACCTACTAAAGTCCAGAATATTGTCCCTACGCTTTTAATAATGAAATTGTTAGGAAACTGCCATAATGATCATGATTACGTTCTTATAATGGGTGATATAAATATTGATATTTTAACAGAAAAAGATTTTACAAATGACTACTTAAATATTGTCACGAAATTTGCCACGCTCGCACCCAATTCGGAATCGCCAAACGCGAGATTGCCCCAATCGCACCTACGCGATTCTGGTAAACACACAAATAATGCCGTGTATGGAGGCGCAACTGGAAAAATTGAAAATCGACGAGAAGCGTTCGAGAGTCGTTCGGGAAATGGATCCAGAGATGCTAGAAAATACCTGGAGTATTAGTTTGGTCTATAAAAGAAGAATAAACGGCCGAGTCAGTCAGTATTGAATTACAGTCTTGAATTGGAGTGTTTAGTTGGAAATTTCCTGGAGTTTCAAAGTGAAATAGTGTTTAGTTGAATTGTAATTAGTATTCAGTAGTGTAGATAAAGATAAGTGATTAATTAACGTATTGTTTTTCTAGTAAAAGAAAAAAGTTGGATTGGGAAATCCGTGACAATATTATGTCTGAAAACTCATATATACAATATCCACCATAAGGTGTACCGCTGGGTATAGTCTTAGACCTCTCTTATACAGAGTCTTCATAAATGATTACAAGCCACGTGCCCATGACTGTGATTCTCGAAGAGCAACTAGTATGCGAATAGATTTCTTGTCTCTCTCAATTACCGTAGTGAGGAAAAGGACATTCGCATATGAATTACTCTGCGATTGATTTGAGAATCTTGGACCTGATCACGTGGCTTGTAATCATTTATGAAGGCGCTGTATTATTTACATTAACGATTTATTTGAAGTAGAAACAAATGGTACCATACTTGCTTTTGCTGACGGCACTGCCATTTACTATGAAGATCAGTCTTGGAGTGACCTGAAAGTTAATGCCGAAAAAGATATGAAGAACATACTTGCTTGGTATTCTAATAATCTACTCACAATCAATAAGACAAAAACTGTATACTTACCTTACTCTGTAGCACTTAGTAGCACTCTGCCAGATTATTCAATCAGAAAAAAATATCATCTACTTCCACTTTTAAGTGAGACACCTTGTATGCATATCTATATATTTAAATTTATATATGATTAATTTGTTGTAAAGAGCACAAAATGATGCAAAACTTTCCCTTTACCAAATGGTCGTACAAATGGGGATTTGGACCCTACATTATGAAATAAATGTCTATGGACATTTGGAAACACTTTTTAAATTTATTTAATTTTCATAACTTTCTTGACAAAACCTTTCTTTTGTCAATTTTTGATGTTTTTCACAGGATCTACATTGAATTGCAATTTTGAGTAAAATAATAAGACAGCTTGCAGAAATTAAGATGTTTTAGTCTTAGTACTGATGTAAATAATATTTTACTTTCCTGACTAAAAATAAAAATGTAGTTATTGTGGAAAACACCATGCTATATGAAATCGATTGTCTGGAAAGCCAATAACCATTTCAAAAATTGACATTTTTTGTTTATAACTTTCTTGACAGAAAATGTCTCACAGTATTGTATCACTATATGTATGTAACTATCTTTTGGTAATTTTGTATTCTCAAGTGTCATGCCTATGGAATGCATTGTCTCCTGTAACCCTCACCATCTATTATTTTGGACCTTGGGTATAGAAACAATCTGGAAACAATGACGTCATGCATAGCAAAAATCATTACAAAAGCATACAGGAGTGTACACACGTATCTCGCCGTGTTTTACTGAAAAAATCCGTTGACTCGTGTTCCAAATACCGACACCGAAGCGAAAGCTAGCAAAAGGGAGCGAGACATCTTAGGTCTCGAGGCGAGACAAGTCCTTCATCCACACTCTCGTGCTCAGCCGGTCTCGGACTGTCTCGACGAGAGTGTGGATGCGGCATTAGATTAATGTACAGTTTTTGCTCTTCCAGAAAAGAAACTATACCCACTCATTTGCTACTCGTACACCATACGAATATAATTTGAAAGCAATTTGCTGTGATTAAAGCAGTCGAATACATTGATTAATTTAATATTATAAAGTAGTGCTAGTGGATTAAATAAATTGGAAATCATATCTAGGTAACACTATTAAAAAATCCTGAAAAACGCACGTGGGATGTAATTTTCCAGCAGTTGGGGGTTGTGTTTTTATAGATAGAAATAACTTTTCCTACTTTTAACTTTCATGCGAGATCCATTACTTCTTTAATTAGTAATGTAGAAATATCATCTTATCCAGACGTTTTAATTTATATTTAATAGAGATAGAATTTCTTCCTCTAAAAGGTTTCACGAAAAATTAGAAAAAATATCACACTAAATGTTTAATTTTTAATTATGTTATGTGTAATATCTATTTGCGGCTTTTTTGCTACCTTTTTTTTAATTCAGCATTCGTCTCATTGAAATATAAAAACATTGACAAATAACCCCGTGCACCTCAGGGTTCATTTTATAAATTTTGTTTTGCCTAAGAAATAAAATATCTCACACTTGAATGTAATTCTAAATTATTTCAATTCAATGGATTTTATGCCACAATATGGTATTTTTTTTAAAAATATATGCAGATATTTAAAAAAATGCATATGACATATGCATATTTGGGTTACCCTATTGATAAAAGTGATCGGGAAATCTTTTTCCTTTCTATTATCATTTGCTACTCAATTCATTAAATGTTTAATGTTTTATCATGTTAAATTAAAAATATACACTGATAAATAAACAACAACACTACACGCCTGTTATCTACCATACAAGAACTATGGGCTTGCATCTGTAAAGTACAAACATGATAATTCCATTATTAAAGATATTCTTCCTTTTATTCTTAGTGTCTCGAGAACCTTGTTTTTTCGCCGATACAGTTATCGGTTAGATCATCTTTCGATAAAAAAATACGGATTTGTTATAAAAAATGGGTTTAATTCTTGAAGTTTAGTGTTCTTGTATCGTTTGCAGACATGGCTTACTTAAAATTCATCGTAGTGTTTGTTGCAGTTTCAGTAGCTTCCTGTGTAGGATCAGCTATAGACATTGACACAAGAATTTCCGACAGCCACAATATTGATCAGTGTGACCCCACTACAGCGTAAGTCTATTACATAAATTTAGAGTGCGATATTTGCGTGCGAAGACAGTAGCGTCGTACAGTGGGCCATGGAATCGGGAAAGTTATCAAAAATTCTGAAACTTTGATGTTTTATGATTTTCAGATTCCTGAAATCGGAAAAAATAGTAGAAAAATTCTCATTTATAATATCACAAGAGCTTTAATTATTTTCGGAATTTTTTTCAAAATATTCGTGACCGACAAAAAATTCCAGGAATAATCAAACCTGACATTTTATAGCTATTTATGCAACAAGCACAAAAAGAAAGTGTGCAATAAACATTTTTTCTACGTTCATGCAAAAACCAAAAAATGTTTTATTTAGATGACACTAAGTAAGAAAATATGACGTCGATTTGAACGTTTATGATTGTCATGATGACAAAACGCTGTGTAGTAGAATGACAGATGAATGCAATAAACATTTTATTGCACTAATGCAATAAAGAACCACTTTTTCCACTAAATATAGTTCAATAAAGTTTTGTTTTTTGCATGAACGTAGAAAAAATTTATTTGACTCGGCCATGGTATTGTTATTGTTGACATATGTTGATTTGTCTCTTTTATTTAAACGGATCTGTCACAGTAGATGTCAATTACTAGTTCGAAGCGTATATACAACCGTCTGCAATAATAATAACACTGTTTACAACGAATTTTGCAATTTCATTTGAACTGCTGACGCATTTGTAATGAAATCTACTTTCAACTTTTAGTATTAGTTCTTAGTTGAATCACTCATCAACAGAGATTTAATAAAATTTCCTTCAGAACTTCCAGAGGTTTTGTGAAAATAATTTGTTCGATAAACTGAGTATTTAGAAAATTAAAACCCAGCAAATGTGTGACATTTTTGACAACATTTATTAAATCAAAAAGAAGTAACAGAGCAAGTTCTACTTGACTAATAGTCTGTATGACAACCACCACTTTCCAATAGCATATTGACACGTCTGTGCATTGAGATAATAGCTGGGCACACACGGGAGGGATTTTTGAAAGATTTACACTGGCGCAGACCAATTCGTTCTGTTTATCCGGGCGTTAATGGCCTACGACGGTCGAAGTCGGTGCAAACATCAGGTCTTGGGCAGTTCCCTACCGTAACAAGATATTTCCCTTTTAAAAATCTGCAGGTTAGTGGGTAACCACGTGTTCACGTGTTTAGTGGACCATTTTTACCGGGGGTTTTGTATTTGTAAACAAGTGAAAATGGAGTGGACGAAAGAGGTTGTATCTGAGATGATTTAACTATACATGGTGAACCTTAAATAAGTACAAATATTTTAACCAGCAGTATAGTTCACTGTGTAGAACACATAATTAATAGTTTTTTTACAAAAAATCAGAAATAAAAAAGTGAAATTTTAAATAAATTTTGTAATTTTTCTGTAGAAAACTTGTTGAGGACCGCTGACTTTCATACATTTATGAGTCATAGCGCTTCAGATTGAACGTGTAGTTCACAGTGTTGCCAGTGTTACACAAATGTCTTTGCTTGAAGAAACTTAAATTTAATATGTTGTGTGAAAATCATCGTTATTATTCATAAAACAACTTAAGGGAATTGTGTCTTGTGTCTCTTTCTAACAGCGTACAATGGCATTTAACTTGTGAAATGTAGATTACTGATTAAATAGTTAATTTTTTAACAAAAAGGTAAGCTTTTGTGCACGTTTATGTATAATTTTGAATATTGACATAGTAATATCACGTAATATCTTCCTAAATACTTTACTGTAGTATTTAACTTGCGGAAATTCATTTTTAATCGTTTATAGTAAGGTCAGTTAAGCAGTTAAAACGTATGTTAATATTGCTGCGTATCATACTACATACCCAACTTTACTGTACTTATGCTTCAAACAAGTATTTTTAAAATAGAATTAACTGTATTAATTTATTATTACGTTAAGGGAAACGTAATATTTATATTAGATAAGATATGGCAACCTCGCAACAAATCATATGGTTCATTAGATTGGTAAAGACAGCGGTCCTCAAAATGTGGGTATTTAAAAAAAAAATATCTCCGTAAATATTAGAAATGTTTAAAAATGGCTTTCACTAGACTGATCTATATGACGAACTACACCAGCAGTTAAAATATTTGTACTTATTTAAGGTTCACCCTGTATAAATAAAGGCCTTACTTATAGAAAATAAAAGATAAAACTTATTTAAATAAAAATCTAAAGAGGCTAGCTTATGACAATATTTTAAAAATGTTAAAAGTAAAAATCTTGAAAGTGTAACTGTCAAAAATATAAAAACAAAAATTCAAAACTTGCAAAATGCCTTCAGAAAAAGTAGAAAACTGACATGTGCCCGTATTTAATTCGTTCATCGACCCATTTTTCACCCACTTGATTCTATGTCGCCTTTTTCTTTTCTCTAACTATTTCGAATACGCACAAACCCATTATTGCAACCTTTATTTTTTTCTCCTGTTTGAACATTCTCTACACAAAAACTGTCGTAAGGATTTTATACCAGTATAAAAGTTCTCTCCCACCGTCCTGTCCCCACAAACTTTCAGTTATGTTTCCACTAACCAACCGATCTGGTCTTTCCCAAAACGGATCTGTTAACAACACCAGGGTTTAGATATTTCCGTTAATGACAACTGAACGATCTATCCCCTCGCAGACCAGATCGGCAGATGCAATCTGGCAGATCTGGACGGCGGGACAAATCGTTTAAAATTCCCTTGGGTGTATGGGGGCTAATCAAGCGGTTAACGATCTCTCGCGAAATATTGTTCCATTCTTCTTCTGCCGCCACGACTAACTCATGTGCAGTCTGAGGTGGAGGAATATGAATGGATCTAGCAACGAAATCCCACGTTTTCAAAAATTTGTCTTTGGAATATTGCAGTACTGCATATAGTTATAAATTTATTATTTTCTGTGCCTCTGTAAATATCCATCTGTCTATTAAGTATTTTACATAGTTATCATAATGGCATAACGGAAAAATTAAATTCCTAATTACAAAATAATATTTTGCTTTGTGTTATTTATATTATAAGATATCACTTTTAGTGATAACATTATTATTTTCTCAGTACACTTAAAATTTATTAAGAAGATATATTAGTAAAGTACAAGTGCTTTGTACACATTACAAATTTCTCACTTTGTCAGACGTCGTACAAATTATTGCTCATTCATAAAGTTCAGTGGCGGCTCGTGGTAGATGCAAGAGGTGAGGCCCAAATAATACCTAAATAGGAATAAATTTACACGTCTCCCCTGACGCGTTGACCATTTTTTATTATGGAGGTCTTCGCCACTAGCCCTACTATAACTATAAATTAAAAAACTAATTAACATCAGAACTCCGATTTTTATTTACAATATGAATAAAAGAAAAAAATATATGTTTCAGCATCTAATAATTTAAAAAATTGTTCCTATGTGTTTAAAACACTAAAAAATTTGAAAAAAATATAAAAACCATTATCAACTACTTATCTATTTACATACAAAAAACAAAGTCACTTTAACCAAAAATGTTTTAATACTTTCACTTCTTATAAAACAAGTCTATTCCCAATTTATTTATAATGTCTTCATAAAATTTGCAACAGTTCTTTTTCTATAGCCATCATCTAGAAGGTGTTTAAGCGCTCTTGTTTCATCGTATTTCTTAAGCATGTCTTAATGCGCTTAAGGCACGAAAAGTTTCATTCTACTTAAACACTTATTGCAGGAATTGTTAAAACTGAGCAAAATAATTTGTATAACATTCCAACCGTTTTCTGAACTTCTAAATTGTAAAATTGTTCGTCTCTGTACAAAACATAAAGTTCGTTTTTCAACTTATCTATGTCAAATATGTTTGGATACATTTGTAGTAAACAATCAAACGATATTTCCGGAAATTTGTTTGCATATTCAAAATTTGTCGCTTCTCTGCTTCATTACGTATTGAAAAAGGCGTTTCAAATAGAGATTAAAACAATATCGTGAGAGGGATTCAATATTATAAATAACTAGCGACGAGCCTATCGATAATATATATTTAAATAAGGTTCCTATTCTATGTTAAATTTAGTCTTACCTTGTACGGAAGATGTTTTTTATTTCTTTAAATTAATCCTACCTGCCTTAAAACTTTACCACCGCGCTTACCAACTAATCTTCAGAATATTTAAGAAGTCACATTCAACTAATCAACCACTAACACTAACCACTGGAAATTCAAAATACATAAATAAAAGTATTAACACTTGAATAATCAATTAATCGCGTCACACATGTAAATAATCTACAGTTTACATATTACCTACGGTCACTAGCCACTATCACATCGTCAATTTGCCGCTGAACTAAAAACTTGAGGCGCCAGAAATCTGGCCTCAGTCTCCAGCGGACATGGAGCGAAAAACATCGATTTTAACCGTCTCGCGTGGTGGGAGAAACCATAACGTATAGACATGTGCGACGCAATTTGAGGCTCGCAAAATTCGGTCTTACTTTGGTGGGATTGGTGGCTGACCCGGACTCCCCACGCGGGTAGAAACAGAAACGGCGGGATATTGAAATGTAAACCAGAGGTACGTTATAACATACGAGGGCTAAGATTGAATTGCAATTATTTTATTTCGTTACATTGATTTTTGATAAATGTAGTAGGCAATCGGATTGGAAATTATGGGGTATTAAGATATACAGTGAAAGGCAAATTTTACAGTGAGGCCCGGCCTCAGTTGCTTCATACGACGAGCTGCCACTGATCAAGTTTTGAAAAATACTTTATAATCGCATAATACAGGATGTTCAGTAAATGTTATGATGTAATTAAAGGATAGCTTCCTTGGCTTCCTACAAAAATTACGAGTTAAAAATTGAGCATGTCTAAATACAGTGTGCCATAATTTCTAAACGTCACGTTTAATGGTTATATTCAATTTTATTTCTTATTATTTTTAGGAAATTGGTCCTTCTCGAAACGAATATTTACGAAAATCCAAATATACTGCTACCTGTGACTAGAGTTGTGACTTATCCCGAAAGTGGACTAAACACTCACGTAATAACGTGCCTTAAGGTAATTTACATTTATTAGCAATAAATCATTCAGTTGTAAAATGGGCATTTTTCAAATTTTATAACTTAATTGTGAAAAGCTCTTTTATTTCCTCCTTCCTGAGCATGTGGTTAACATTTTTCTACTTAGCAGTAGTTAAACCTTTATACAGAGAAAACACATGTAATAAAAGTCCAACAAGAAGTGAGATAAAATTTGTAACATACAATTGTCAACACTGTCCAAATGTTTCACTGTTTCTTGCTATTCCCGAAATTGTAGCTTATTAGCAGTCGTGTTGATCTACACACGCAATTCCATGATATTTTCTACTTTGGTATGGCGTTGTCTAAACACTATCATAAAAAGAAAAAAAAATATGTAATCGTACCTCTAAAGACACATCTTTTCTGAGACATATTACAGATAAATTTTAAATATTGTTAACCATCCATTACCATTTGGTAATATGAATGGTCTAATTAGACGTTTATCAATAATCTGTATCCATACGTTTAAAGAAAAGCGTTGTTGGAAATAATTCCAAACTATTGCATGAGGATTAGAGATGGGCAAAACCAATATTTTCATGGAACAGTTCCTGCATTAGTTCGAAAGAGTAGCAGTGGCAAATACTTATTTACCATAATACCTAACAAAGAAAGGTAAACACCCACAAAATATAATTTTATTATATTTTTGCATCTTTGCTTCTCTTGGTGAATGTAAAAAGTGATTAAATTTTTAGGCTTCTTGGAGTTTGAATAGGTCGTACTTTGATAACGTAGCATTCTGTTTTAAACATTTCGGCTCACATTTTTATTCCAAGTGTTGTGAAGCTTGTTGCAAACGACATTCTTTTACAGCTGATTATGCCTGCAGTACGTAGATTTGGGCAGAATTTTCAGCTTGAGTGATTGCTGGGTTGTGCGAAGCAGGTTTTTCGTTGAGGAAAATTTCTAAAAGGACTAACAGATCTTTACGTACCATAGTATGTTGTTATCAGGATTGGACTCAAGAAGGCCATGGACACAGAGCGAGAGACATCGGTCGTCGTAGAGGAACCACAGAGAGTGAATATTGTCGATTGCTACTTTTTGCACTCGATTTAGACCGATTTTGTAGTATTCTGCAAATGAGTGGGAACATGGGGGGAAGAGCGATATGCATACTATATCGCTATATATGAAGCTTTGGCCTTTTCTCGTATCGTCCACATTGGGTGCTGCCTCTCACTCTTCAGCATTGAGCTAACCGCTTGCAATGGTGTAGAGAGAGGATTCAGTGGGACCAAAATATGAAATCAGGTAATCTTTAGTGACGAGTAAATTTTCTGCCTAGGGATGCACGACGGTCGTTTTTATTAGAAGCAATACGACAGCCCAATGCTACATCCAGGAATGGTGGCACCATATATCTTTTCATATTTTCTCACTATCCAAAACGCCATTTTCAGCAAGACAATGCTAGACCTCATGTTGTCAGGCAAACAATAGCTTTTATGGATCAACAGTTTACCCTTTCTGAACTTGTGTGGAACATGATTAACCGCAGGCTTCTACATTTACAACACTCTACAAAGACTTTAGCATATGGTACCTATGATGTTCAGATAGCCAAGAACCTTATTAGATCTGAGCCCATGCATATCAACGAGTATATTAGGAATCGTGGGTTATCAACACACTATTGAACCAATTTAGGTTATCTAATCTACACGCAAACGGTCAACATTCGCGTCAGTACGAGAGGTGACGGGAGCTCCTTCACGTGGATCGTCTACTACCGATTCACGCCCCTCCTTTTACTGTTTTGCCCTTTCAAACACGCGTATTTCGACATGAACTCGGCTCCATACACCACCTGCAATTTTCGAAGGATTTCCGAGAGTGCTTTGCCAGATTTCAATAATCACAATTGTAATTTGAGTCACTCGTTTTCACGACGCCACTAAAAAAGTTACTTTCAAAAAATACACATAAAACACAAACCAAATGTGCTATCGACTTCAACCTTGGACTGAAACTAAAAGGAAGGTCCCCCCACTCTAGAAAAACGTTGACAAACGATGCAGTGTTGCCAGTTTCCGAGTTATAACTAAATTCCCGAAACTTAATTGCCACACCTCGTATATAAGTGTTGACCTTTCTTAGTGCATGAGATATTATTTTCAGTTATTGTAATTTTAACAATTTATTTCTTGTTTTCCGTTGGACTTTTATTAACAAATCGACATTAAAAGTACGTAACGGTTATAAATTATAAAACAGGCAGTATAATAGCAACAGTATTATTATTATTTTGTATCTTTGCTTATTTAAAAATTAAAACATGAAAATACTATTTGTTCGTCATAATATATATTATTTTTTAATTTAGGTCACCAATACAGACACAAGTGAACATGGTGGATATCCTGAAATTCTCTCCGGCGGTGTTGGTTCCTATGATGTCCAGATTCAGCTAACTTCACAATGGGGTCAACCCTTGAGCTTCAGAATTGAAATATGGGCTGACGAAGATGCAGATACAACCACAGAAGGATAATTTGTTTATCTCATGTATTAATCTGTTATATAAAGTATCTGTAATTGTTTGAGTTCTTTATTTTTTCTGGAAATATTTTCAAAAATTATTGTTATTAAATTGACAAAGCGTCAAATTTAGGTACGTCGTGTTACGAAACGAAGATGTCGTCAGTCTAACTTTTTTCAGTTACCAAGTTATTGGACCAACAAATTTTTTGTTTATCACCCTGTCTATCGTAAATATTTGTCGAAAATCATTAGCTAAAACATAAATAAATAATAAATATATTCCGCTTAATTTTTTTTACCATGAGATCAGAACCAATCAAAAGCCTCAATTTTCGAACCAGCAATTAGTTTCAATTTTCATATTAAAACATATTAACATTAATATATTCAAACATGTCCAAGTAATGGAAATAGAGTTTTATTATGCAGCAGATTGTATGCATTTTTATATAAACTATTTTATCTACAATCACAAAGAATCCATTTTGATACTTTTGATAGTTACTCACATCTTCCTCATTCAATGATAAGAAGTCGAACTTTTACTGTCATAAATAACATTCAAGATAATTCTATCAACTTTTTGTCATTCTGTAAGAAGTATGTACCTACTCTTGAGACCTAGTAACGAAAACACACCAGCACGATTATTTTTAATAAATTAATAAAGACAAGTGAGGACTGAGTGTTATTGCTAAAGTACCAAAAAATATTGCTAATTAGCTTAACCTACCAGAGTGTCATTTATACATACAGCATTGCTTTCGCCGAACATCGGCTACTTTATTGATCTATAGTGTAGGTGATATTATACAAATGAAGCGACACGGGGGATGGAAGAGTTCTACGGCTGCAGAAAGATACATAGATAATAGCATCAATGAAAACTTGAAACAAAATAAGAAAATTTTGACTAGGCCATCAAATAATGTACAAGAAGAAGTCCTAATATATATATTAAAATAGTGAACAAAGTAATTGAATAATATAATAATAATAATAATAATACACTTTATTAGCCCAACAGGTGCAAACCCAATTACAGGACTAGCTAGAATACAATACTAATGTCAGATATAATTAGCTCTAATAGAAGCACCGCTTTCAAAAATTTACATTCCTGTTGAAAATATTGAACTTTAAATTTTGCCTAAAAATCTATATGTGTAAGTTCGAGTGACCCGCAGCTTAGTTAATTTTGGTTATTGCATAATTCGTTCTAACTGGTATTTGAAGATAAATTCGAATTCAATTATATTCAAACACATACATATTTCAAATAATTAATTAATGTTATATTTATTACTTTTGTCATACCTGAAATGGCACTGACCTTGGCTTAACGATCATTACATTTTTTATATAGATCATTTTATTAGATTTTGTTCTAATGGTTAGCAGTGGGTAGATGGTTCCGAATAATAAAATCTAATTTTAATAATTATGTCTTTATGTAACACACACAACTGTCACAGCTGTATGTCTTACATCTTATTCTGGGAATAGTCCAGAATATGAAGAATTCGATTATTGATGTGTTATTCTTTCTGACCATTCGACTTCTGTAATTTAGATGAATAAGTGTATATCGGGGACCTTGAGCAATCCTTGATGATACAGTAATCTATTTTTACAATGTGCTACAAGATAAATTAGCTTCTCTTGCCTAGAACCAGGATATAGCAACGTTTCTTACAATTCCTATATACAGCCCACGCAATGTCGTTGAATATATACAATTAGAAGTCGATGATCTGTTGAGCATTAAAAATCCCTCAGACAAACGCGGCAGGACTTTTTTGAGTGAGAGATTCGTAAAATCTCATAATAGTTAAACCAAAACCATTAAAACTTCACTTATGCGTAGCAGCTAATAATATTAACCGATATAAGGCGTTGAAATAAAATATGTACTGAAATGGGATTATTACACTGTTTATCTAGAATAATGTGTATAACGCATATTAGAACTGTTATAACAAATATGCAACCTTTATTCATCTTCATACTCATTGTTCAATAAGTTTAGTTGGAATGCATTTAATACACATAATATTTGCATAATATTTGAAATTTTATCTAAATAAACCTTTGGTTCGCGGTGTAGAACTAACTACATCTATCGGCCGTTCGCTACTTCATGCCGGACTGAAAATGTCGCAGGTACGAAGCGTTCTACATGCAGTAGACACCATTGAAAGCTGTCGACCTTTATCGCGATCGGCGAGAAACGATATTTTGCAAACACGGAATTCCAGGAAACAACTACTTTGCGGGCTAATGCCCCGACCAGCATTGAATTACACCTGGAAAACCTATAGCAACAACTAGAGTCATTCGTCAGACGCCCACCAGACATATACCGGTTTCGAGCTTATTAGCTCTCATCAGTATGCCATAGGTGAGGTATCCGACGAATAATCCTAGCTGCTTTCGTCTGTCTAACCCGACAGAAGGGACCATGAGTACGCGGGTTAGACAGACGAAAGCAGCTAGAGTTATTCGTCAGATGCCTCACCTATGGATACTGATGAGAGCTAATAAGCTCGAAACCGGTATATGTCTGGTGGGCGTCTGACGAATGACTCTAGCTGTTGCTATAGGTTTTCCAGGTGTAATTCAATGCTGGTCGGGGCATTAGCCCGCAGAGTAGTTGTTTCCTGGAATTCCGTGTTTGCAAACCTTTTGTTCATTATTTAAAATTAATCAACTTTTTTATGTAATAAACAATTATCAGTCTGCACATCTTCAGATTGAAGAATCACGTTTCGATAAAAAATCAGATGATATACTAAAGAAAGCAGTTGGCGCGGCATAGTATTTGAGATCTACTTAAGCTTTGTAAATATGGCTAATAGCATGTTAGTTATAGTACTTATTGCATTCCTTGTGAAATTCTGTACAAATGTGGCTATATACTCAAGTATTTCTGATAGCCACAATATTAACCAGTGCGATCCAACTGCAGCGTAAGTTTTCTCTTTCTTTCGTTCACAAATATTAGTCTGCATGATAACCATCGAACACTGGAGGAGGTGACGTCAATAGTGATAAGATAGACTGATACAATTATCATATTGTATCCGTTTGTCAATATGTACAAGCTAGTCAATAAGTATGTAGGATATCTCTTACTAACAAATTATTAGAAATACAGTAGATTTTATTATTATAATTCAATAATAAATACACGATGCCAATCACATTTTTATTTTTAAATAATTACGAATGCCTTGTCAGTAGCAGAAATAACTTCTGCGTAGGAAGATTTGTTTAGTGGAATTATTCGCTGTAAAAATGTATTGTTCACCCATCATCTAAAAATGTTTTGCAATGTAGGTATTTCATTCGCATTCGAAAATATGCTGAATATTTTCGCCGAAAATACTACATAAATATTCTTGAAACATCAGTATATATTCCTTGGTTTTTGCAAATATTTGTAGGTATACGTATATTTGTGTGAAAATAAATATTTTTAGTTCGAATTTTAGTTACAGTAAATTTAAAATTACCGTAACTACAACTAATATTAATATCTGTTTTTTGAAATGAATATTGTATGGTGAGACACATGTAATGGCGCAATTTTGATGCAAACATCTAAACAACCTACCGTTTCAGTTTCTATGATATTTATGAATTGTGTAATATTTAAATTCGCACAAGCTGCAAGTGCACATGTAACAAAACATAATCTTATACTAACTGTTTTACAAATATCCTAAAATAGTCCTTATTAGTGAACCGCAGGTATATGTTTATCTACTACACGTTAACAACACAACTAAAACGTATTAGGTTTGAGGTTAGGTTGATGCGCCTCTGCGCATATGCAACAGAAATCATGTGAAAACTTCTGTCATGTTTCGTAGTAAATTTAGTAAAAGTAAATAGTTCCATTGTAATACATTGTATTACCACATATTTCTGAAATATCCTAATTTTATTACGTACAAACATGTACAGGGTGGGCAAATAAGCGAGGTAAGCGGCTGTATCTCAGAAACTAATGATGGTAGAGAGCTACGGTTAAAAAATTTATAGGTAAAGTGGGCAAGAGAAAATGCTGGAAATTATTTTCAAGTTTCCAAGATGGCCGCCAGTGGGCGTTTCCACCATCTTGATTTACATAAAGTTACGTTTCTCGCGATTTTCCCCAATGAATGTAACAAAAAAGTATTTGCGTTTTAATGTTAACTTAAAGTCGAACATTTTTTGTAAAAACAATTTTTCTCTATCTTTCGAAAAAAAGTGGTGGGGGGTATTTGAATGTTGTTTTAAATAAATGCCTGTAACTTCGAATCGGCTTAATGGATTTGGTATAATTTTATATCATTGAAAAGAGCATTTCTTGGGCTTTTAGGTTTCTCATAATCATGACAGTTGTGACCTACACGGCCGCCGATAGAGGGCGTTATTCGATATTATAACCAAAATATTGGATTTTCTCAAAAAATTTAAATGCGATGATATGACTTTTTTTAGGCTAGAAAATAGACAAATGACTAACCAATAAGCCTGCGCAAACCGCATCTTAATATCTTTTTCCTAACTCAAATTATTTAAAAAAATACTCAACCAGGAAAATTCATATATCCCCATTTAAAAATGCATCCTTACCATACTCTTGCACCAGGTGCTAAATGAGCAAGATTTCGATAATAGATTAAATTATTGTCAAGGGATGCTAGGCATGCTTGAGGAAAACAGAAATTTCTTAAGGGAAATTCTCTGGACCGACGAGGCTACCTTTAGTAGCGATGGTAGAGTAAACCGTCATAATATGCATTATTGGTCCGCTGAAAATCCGCATTGGTTAAGAGAAGTGCAGCACCAGGGACGCTGGAGCCTAAATGTGTGGTGCGGTCTCATTGGGGACAGAATTACTGGACTACTGGACCTTATTTTATTTGAAGATGTGCCACTCGAAACAAGGAGAACTATGTTTCTGCAATTAGATGGTTGTCCGGCACATTATTCAATTAATGTCCGAAACCATATTAACGGGACCTTTCGAGAACGCTGGATAGGAAGGGGAAGCCTATTTCCTTGGCCGGCAAGATCTCCGGACTTGACATGTCTTGATTTTTACTTGTGGGGACGCTTAAAAAACATTGTTTTTCAAACTCCACCAACAACACGAATTGATATGGAAAACAGAATTCGAAACTCAATTCGTCAACTATCAGCGGCAGAAATCGAGGCTGCGGGTCTGTCGCCTCAATAAAAACTGGAACAATGTTTAGAATATGACGGAAGGCAATTTGAACACAGAAGGCATTAATCTTTTTCAAAATCGGTTTTTCAGGACCACAACTTTATTTAAATGGAAAATCGCTTATAAATACGAAAACGTGTGACTTAAAATCACAGCACTAAATAAACTGACATTTCTTGTGAATATTTTAGAGAGGAGTTTGGCTTTTATTTCCATAGCCTACTACTTGCCTAATTATCGAAAGCAACCGATGCATTTTTAAATGGGGATATATGAATTTTCCTGGTTTAGTATTTTTTTTAATAATTTGAGTTAGGAAAAAGATATTAAGATGCGGTTTGCGCAGGCTTATTGATTGGTCATTTGTCTATTTTCTAGTCTAAAAAAAGTCATATCATCGCATTTAAATTTTTTGAGAAAATCCAATATTTTGGTTATAATATCGAATAACGCCCTCTATCGGCGGCCGTGTAGGTCACAACTATCATGATTACGAGAAACCTAAGAGCCCAAGAAATGCTCTATTCAATGATACCAAATTTATCCAAATCCATTAAGCCGTTTCGAAGTTACAGGCATTTATTTAAAACAACATTCAAATATCCCCCACCACTTTATTTCGAAAAATAGAGAAAATTGTTTTTACAAAAATGTTCGACTTTAAGTAACATTAAAACGCAAATACTTTTTTGTTACATTCATTGGGGAAAATCGCGAGAAACGTAACTTTATGTAATTCAAGATGGTGGAAGCGCCCACTGGCGGCCATCTTGGAAACTTGAAAATAATTTCCAGCATTTTCCCTTGCCCACTTTACCTATAAAATTTTTTACCGTAGCTCTCTACGATCATTAATTTCCGAGATACAGCCGCTTACCTCGCTTATTTGCCCACCCTGTACACTTGATTATTCCTTAATATATAATGTAAATCAAAATTTTCCAGTAACTATTATGTAAAAAGAGCATAACAAAATATGGAAATTTCCACCCATTTTTATCAGTGTAGCTCTAACGGCACTCTTTAACATAACTTTTATAATTTGCAGGACGATGAATCTTTTCCAGTCGAATATTTACATACCTGCAAAGTTTCTGGACTATGTTGCCAGCTACCCTGATAGTGGTTCAAATACTTACAACATATCATGCCTCAAGGTAATTTAGTCATTCCTACTTCAGTGTCAAAACAGGTATTTACAAATAAAAATATATGTCGCAGTTTTATAGATCCGAATTTTAAATGCTAATGAAATGTTACATATTTCTCTTGCGTACTTTTGGTAAGTTATAAATTTTTAAACGCAAGGTTAGAGAAGGTGTTTTTGATAAGATTCTGATTTTATAACATTTTAATTAATGTCAACATGCTGTTAAAATACCGTAATATTAAAATTGTTGATTACTTCCCTTTCAAAGGTAATTATTTATTTAGGTTATGGATATGGACACAAGTGATCATGGTGGGTATCCCACAGTTACTTCTGGTGGTGTTGGTTGGAGTTTCGGGGAAATATTGTTGTCATCTCAGTGGAACCAACCACTCAACTTTAGAATTGAGATTTGGACCGATGAATCAGATGCAACTAACTATAACTAAGTTACTTTAACTTAAAAACTATTTTGTGAATATAAGCATTATATTATAACTTTATTTTTACTTTATTTTGGATTGATATACAGAGTTGACTATGATTAAGTATACAAATTTTAACCACGTGCTTAGAGAGGCATAAAAGACAAGAAAAAAAATGTATTTCGAAATTCTAGCTCAATGTTTAAAAAATGGGGCAAAACCCTCTCTCCCGAGGAAAACCGGAGTCTATGACAATCATCTTCCGAGATGGCTTAGAAATGTCAACTACCTGTCGTTGTTTACAGCGTTGTCAAACGTAGAAACGACGAAAAATTTATTAATAACAAAATAGTAAGTATCTGATAGATAACACATATGTAAAATATTTTATTCTGAGAAAATTGGCATTTATTGTAATAAATACCTACTAAAGTCCAGAATATTGTCCCTACGCTTTTAATAATGATATTGTTAGGAAACTGCCATAATGATCATGATTACGTTCTTATAATGGGTGATATAAATATTGATATTTTAACAGAAAAAGATTTTACAAATGACTACTTAAATATTGTCACGAAATTTGCCACGCTCGTACCCAATTCGGAATCGCCAAACGCGAGATTGCCCCAATCGCACCTACGCGATTCTGGTAAACAAACAAATAGTGCCGTGTATCGAGGCGCAACTGGAAAAATTGAAAATCGACGAGAAGCGTTCGAGAGTCGTTCGGGAAATGGATCCAGAGATGCTAGAAAATACCTGGAGTATTAGTTTGGTCTATAAAAGAAGAATAAACGGCCGAGTCAGTCAGTATTGAATTACAGTCTTGAATTGGAGTGTTTAGTTGGAAATTTCCTGGAGTTTCAAAGTGAAATAGTGTTTAGTTGAATTGTAATTAGTATTCAGTAGTGTACAGAGTAGTTAATAAAGATAAGTGATTAATTAACGTATTGTTTTTCTAGTAAAAAAGAAAAAGTTGGATTGGGAAATCCGTGACAATATTATGTCTGAAAACTCATATATACAATATCCACCATAAATAAAATAACTAGAAGGAGGCACTTGTATATACCATGCCTTTGTGAAAGCTAAATCGGAACTTGATTATATACTCGTGATACCATTTGTTGTGTGGACACACATAACAGATAATATTACAACGCCACTGCAGATTGTTTTCCCAGAACGAAAATTGAGAAAAATTTTTCATATCGATAATCTGAAGCAATCGTTAATGGATGTAAACTGGCAGAAACAATAAGATAACACGAATTAAGAAAAATAACGATGAAATAATAGATAGAATAATAATATAGAAATTGCAGAAGAATTTAATAATTATTTTACGGAAATCGGGAAAACACTAGCAAGTACTAGTACTGTTGCAAATAAGGTTAAAATGAAGACTGAAAATAGTATGCATAAAGAAACAATGTTCATGTTCCCTACAGATTGAAGTGAAATCAGTAATTAATTCCTTGGAGAATAAGAAAGCGCCGGGTATTGATGGAATAACAGCAGAGGTACTCAACGAGACCCAGAATGAAATTGAAAATCTTCTCGCACATATAATAAATAAAATAATGCAAACAGGTGAGAGTCCCTCACACTTCAAAATATCTATTGTAAAACCAATATTTAAAAAAGGCGATTCTATGTGCCTGGGAAACTATAGACCGATTTCTCTTATTTCAAATCTAGCCAAAGTGTTTGAGACAGTAATAAAAAATCGACTAACAGAATATCTGAATAAAAATGCATTGCTGTCTAAAAATCAATTTGGTTTTAATGAATGGAAATCTACTCAATACGCAATCAACATGTTAACTGAAAAAATATATAAATAACTTGATAGAAAAACAAAAGCCATATGTATATTTCCTGACATTCAGAAGGCATTTGATACCGTATCTCATACTTTGCTACTACGGAAACTGGACAATATTGGCATTAGAGAATTATTTAAGAATTATTTAGGTCTTGCCTTACAAGAAAAAAACAATGTGTTCAAATGAACGACGCTAAAAGAAGATTTCGAGACAAAACATGCGGTGTACCGCTGGGTATAGTCTTAGGACCTCTCTTATACAGAGTCTTCATAAATGATTACAAGCCACGTGACCAGGACTGTGATTCTCGAAGAGCAACTCGTATGCGAATAGATTTCTTGTCTCTCTCAATTACCGTAGTGAGGAAAAGGACATTCGCATATGAATTACTCTGCGATTGATTTGAGAATCTTGGACCTGATCACGTGGCTTGTAATCATTTATGAAGGCGCTGTATTATTTACATTAACGATTTATTTGAAGTAGAAACAAATGGTACCATACTTGCTTTTGCTGACGGCACTGCCATTTACTATGAAGATCAGTCTTGGAGTGACCTGAAAGTTAATGCCGAAAAAGATATGAAGAACATACTTGCTTGGTATTCTAATAATCTACTCACAATCAATAAGACAAAAACTGTATACTTACCTTACTCTGTAGCACTTAGTAGCACTCTGCCAGATTATTCAATCAGAAAAAAATATCATCTACTTCCACTTTTAAGTGAGACACCTTGTATGCATATCTATATATTTAAATTTATATATGATTAATTTGTTGTAAAGAGCACAAAATGATGCAAAACTTTCCCTTTACCAAATGGTCGTACAAATGGGGATTTGGACCCTACATTATGAAATAAATGTCTATGGACATTTGGAAACACTTTTTAAATTTATTTAATTTTCATAACTTTCTTGACAAAACCTTTCTTTTGTCAATTTTTGATGTTTTTCACAGTATCTACATTGAATTGCAATTTTGAGTAAAATAATAAGACAGCTTGCAGAAATTAAGATGTTTTAGTCTTAGTACTGATGTAAATAATATTTTACTTTCCTGACTGAAAATAAAAATGGAATTATTGTGGAAAACACCATGCTATATGAAATCGATTGTCTGGAAAGCCAATAACCATTTCAAAAATTGACATTTTTTGTTTATAACTTTCTTGACAGAAAATGTCTCACAGTATTGTATCACTATATGTATGTAACTATCTTTTGGTAATTTTGTATTCTCAAGTGTCATGCCTATGGAATATTGTCTCCTGTAACCCTCACCATCTATTATTTTGGACCTTGGGTATAGAAACAATGACGTCATGCATAGCAAAAATCATTACAAAAGCATACAGGAGTGTAGACACGTATCTCACCGTGTTTTACTGAAAAAATCCGTTGACTCGTGTTCCAAATACCGACACCGAAGCGAAAGCTAGCAAAAGGGAGCGAGACATCTTAGGTCTCGAGGCGAGACAAGTCCTTCATCCACACTCTCGTGCTCAGCCGGTCTCGGACTGTCTCGACGAGAGTGTGGATGCGGCATTAGATTAATGTACAGTTTTTGCTCTTCCAGAAAAGAAACTATACCCACTCATTTGCTACTACTCGTACACCATACGAATATAATTTTGAAAGCAATTTGCTGTGATTAAAGCAGTCGAATACATTGATTAATTTAATATTATAAAGTAGTGCTAGTGGATTAAATAAATTGGAAATCAAATCTAGGTAACACTATTAAAAAATCCTGAAAAACGCACGTGGAATGTAATTTTCCACCAGTTGTGGGTTGTGTTTTTATAGATAGAAATAACTTTTCCTACTTTTAACTTTCATGCGAGATCCATTACTTCTTTAATTAGTAATGTAGAAATATCATCTTATCCAGACGTTTTAATTTATATTTAATAGAGATAGAATTTCTTCCTCTAAAAGGTTTCACGAAAAATTAGAAAAAATATCACACTAAATGTTTAATTTTTAATTATGTTATGTGTAATATCTATTTGCGGCTTTTTTGCTACCTTTTTTTTAATTCAGCATTCGTCTCATTGAAATATAAAAACATTGACAAATAACCCCGTGCGCCTCAGGGTTCATTTTATAAATTTTGTTTTGCCTAAAAAATAAAATATCTCAAACTTGAATGTAATTCTAAATTATTTCAATTCAATGGACTTTATACCACAATATGGTATTTTTTAAAGAATATAATATGGAAATGTTTCAAAAAGTGCATATAACATATGCATATTTCGGTTACCCTATTGATAAAAGTGATTCGGGAATCTTTTTCCTTTCTACTATCATTTAATTCATTAAATGTTTTATCATGTTAAATTAAAAATATACACTGATAAATAAACAACAACACTACATGCCTGTTATCTACCATACAAGAACTATGTACAAACAGGGCTTGCATCTGTAAAGTACAAACATGATAATTCCATTATTAAAGATATTCTTCCTTTTATTCTTAGTGTCTCGAGAACCTTGTTTTTTCGTCGATACAGTTATCGGTTAGATCATCTTTCGATAAAAAAATACGGATTTGTTATAAAAAATGGGTTTAATTCTTGAAGTTTAGTGGTCTTGTATCGTTTGCAGACATGGCTTACTTAAAATTCATCGTAGTGTTTGTTGCAGTTTCAGTAGCTTCCTGTGTAGGATCAGCTATAGACATTGACACAAGAATTTCCGACAGCCACAATATTGATCAGTGTGACCCCACTACAGCGTAAGTCTATTACATAAATTTAGAGTGCGATATTTGCGTGCGAAGACAGTAGCGTCGTACAGTGGGCCATGGAATCGGGAAAGTTATCAAAAATTCTGAAACTTTGATGTTTTATGATTTTCAGATTCCTGAAATCGGAAAAAATAGTAGAAAAATTCTCATTTATAATATCACAAGAGCTTTAATTATTTTCGGAATTTTTTTCAAAATATTCGTGACCGACAAAAAATTCCAGGAATAATTTACGCTCGTGTGGTATTAGGTAAGACAATTTTACACCCCAAGTATAAATCAAACCTGACATTTTATAGGCTTGCAATACAACTCCAATGCAACTCCAAAACAACTCCAATGCAACACCATTTAAGCGCAATTGTATACATTACTTCATACATGTCCTGTACAATTACACATAGGGTAATGAATGCTAATACACACATATACGTACACACATTATAATTACCATAACAATTGTAATCGCTAATTACCATATCAATTGTAAATGCTAATTACCTCCTCAAAGTGGAGGGGGGAGATGTTGAAACGGTTATATTACTCTACTACGAACTGTCAAAAGTGTACATTAATAAACCACGTAATTTAGAAGAACTTCAAAATCGCATTCGGGACGAAATACGCAGAGTTACCCCAGAAATCATTCATAATATGCAAGAAGAATTTCTTCACAGACTTGCGCATTATCAAGAAGTTGGTGGATGGCAATTCGAACATTTAATTTAAGTATAAAATTTAATCAATTGTATTTTATTTTACATACCTCAGAATTGTTACTTTTTTATGGATAAAATTTACGTTTTCTAACATTCAATCGTCATTTACTCGAAAACTTTCCTATGTACGAGGGCAAAATTTTAGTACTGTCTGATAGAGAATTAAACGATCTTTCAGAATCAAGGAAAAAAATATGGTGTTGCCATTTAAAAAAAAATCGATGACGTCATTACTCGAAAACAAATGACATTTGAAAATCGCATTTTACGCTAAAATATGTATTTTTTAAATTAAAAATCGACCTGTTCGAGGATTTTTTCCAAAAAATAATTGTTTCGTTTTTATTGAATTTATTCCATACTTTTGGCGCATATTGTATACAACCGTCTGCAATAATAATAACACTGTTTACAATGAATTTTGCAATTTCTTTTGAACTGCTGACGCATTTGTAATGAAATCTACTTTCAACTTTTAGTATTAGTTCTTAGTTGAATCACTCATCATTAGAGATTTAATAAAATTCAGAACTTCCGGAGGTTCAAATACTGTTTTAAGGGAGTGTCATTATTATTGTAAAAGCATGTACCTTGAGTTTAATAAGTTTATAGTGAAATGTTGCGACTTGATAAAGAAAATCAACAAGTTATTAGAACAGAAATTGAACCTAATACCAGATAACACCAGAATATCTAAAGCAAGTGTATAGAAACAATTTGTTAAATTTTGCAGGTATATCCACCATATTTCATTAAATAAAAAAATTACCAATTTTAGTTACATATTCATATGTTGAAACTCAGATGGGTAGTAGTTCAATCTATCGTTCTTTGGCAATATTAGGTCACTGAAGGTGGTAAAAATATAATTTTTACAAGTAACACGATGCAATATCCAATAAATGCATATGTAGATATATCCACCATATTTCGTATATAGATCAAATGCCAATATGTAGATCATACATGTTTATTTTCTCAACTGTCAATTATCACTTCGCCATAAAACAATTTCCGGTAATTTTTTGGGTTACCATGGCAACGAGTCAAAATAAAGGAATCTTATTAGTTCTATAAATTTCAAATTTTCATAATGAATCGTAATGAAGAAGAGGTTGATTTCTTGATATTAAATAATTCCATCCTAGTCATTTGTATAAAGTTCCGGTCTGAAATGACATAAATCTTGTAGTAGTAAGGAATAAGAATTGTATTTGAGTTAAGTATTTAATTTTAACAAAAAAGCGCAAGTCTCCGCAACTTTTTTCTTCACGAAATTACTGCTGGGATGATAGACAACAAGATAATACTTCGATCTTCGACTTCACTCACAATGATACAATTTATTTAGATAATAAAGGCATAAGTATTATTTTTGTTTACTTGCTGGAAGTAGTGGGTTCCATAGCTGAACTTATATTTAAAACTATTTTTAATTGTCATACACTTTCGTTTTTTCAACGTTCATTTATGACGTGTTCTGTGTCAATATAGTCATATTCAGTTTTCGAATATTTGCTAACTTTCTGTGTTTCTTGCCTCATTGTACGTCGCCAAGAAATTTATCGTATAGTGAGATATACTTAACAACATCTCATTTTTTTTTAAAAGGAAAGTTTTTAGCGTATATTTATATAACATTAAAATGTATTGAGTCTCTTCAAACGCATACGTTTGTCAGTGAAAAGTGAAAAGTAATCAACAACATTATGAAATGTTTTGAAATGCTACTTTTTGATTTTCTCTTTTTCCACACCATACATATGATAAGCGAACGACAACATGGTCTATTACCCATAACGTCAAAAGTCTTGGACCCCCCTCATTCTTGTTAAAGAAATCTTTTTGTCAGAAAAACCAAATATATTTATGAAAATAGGTATATTGTTTCTGAATCATTTTTGTGAAAATAATTTGTTCGATAAACTGAGTACCTATTTAGAAAATTAAAAACCAGCAAATGTGTGACATTTTTGACAACATTTATTAAATCAAAAAGAAGTAACAGAGCAAGTTCTACTTGACTAATACTCTGTATGACAACCACCACTTTCCAATATCATATCGACACGTCTGTGCATTGAGATAACCAAGCGGTTAACGATCTCTTGCGGAATATTGTTCCGTTCCTCTTCTGCCGCCACGACTAACTTATGTCCAGTCTGAGATGGAGGAATATGAATGGCTCTAGCAACGAAATCCCACATGTTTTCAAAAATTTGTCTTTGGAATATTGCAGTACTACATGTAGTTATAAATTTATTATTTTCTGTGCTTCTGTCTATTAAGTATTTTACATAGTTATCATAATGGCATAACGGAAAAATTAAATTCCTAATTACAAAATAATATTTTGCTTTTTGTTATTTATATTATAAGATATCACTTTTAGTGATAACATTATTATTTTCTCAGTACACTTAAAATTTATTAAGAAAATATATTAGTAAAGTACAAGTGCTTTGTACACATTAAAAATTTCTCAATTTGTCAGACGTCGTACAAATTATTGCTCATTCATAAAGTTCAGTGGCGGCTCGTGGTATATGCAAGAGGTGAGGCCCAAATAATACCTAAATAGGAATAAATTTACACGTCTCCCCTGACGCGTTGACCATTTTTTATTATGGAGGTCTTCGCCACTAGCCCTACTATAACCATAAATTAAAAAACTAATTACCCATCAGAACTCCGATTTTTATTTACAATATGAATAATAGAAAAAAATATTTGTTTCAGCATCTAATAATTTAAAAAATTGTTCCTATGTGTTTAAAACACTAAAAAATTTTAAAAAATATAAAAACCAATTATCAACTACTTATCTATTTACATACAAAAAACAAAGTCACTTTAACCAAAAATGTTTTAATACTTTCACTTCTTATAAAACAAGTCTATTCCCAATTTATTTATAATGTCTTCATAAAATTTGCAACAGTTCTTTTTCTATAGCCATCATCGAGAAGGTGTTTAAGCGCTCTTGTTTCATCGTATTTCTTAAGTATGTCTTAATGCGCTTAAGACACGAAAAGTTTCATTCTACTTAAACACTTATTGCAGGAATTGTTAAAACTAAGCAAAATAATTTGTATATTTGTATAACATTCCTACCGTTTTCTGAACTTCTAAATTGTAAAATTGTTCGTCTCTGTACAAAACATAAAGTTCGTTTTTCAACTTATCTATGTCAAATATGTTTGGATACATTTGTAGTAAACAATCAAACGATATTTCCGGAAATTTGTTTGCATATTCGGGATATTTTAAAGCGTTGGCCGACTATTCAAAATTTGTCGTTTCTCTACTTCATTACGTATTGAAAAAGGCGTTTCAAATAGAGATTAAAACAATATCGTGAGAGGGATTCAATATTATAAATAACTATCGACGAGCCTATCGATAATATATATTTAAATTAGGTTCCTATTCTATGTTAAATTTAGTCTTACCTTGTACGGAAGATGTTTTTTATTTCTTTAAATTAATCCTACCTTTACCACCGCGCTTACCACCTAATCTTCAGAATATTTAAGAAGTCACATTCAACTAATTAACCACTAACACTAACCACTGGAAATTCAAAACCACTTCATAAATAAAAGTATTAACACTTGAACAATCGATTAATCGCGTCACACACGTAAATAATCTACAGTTCACAAGTTACCTACGGTCACTTGCCACTATCACATCGTCAATTTGCCGTTGAACTAAAAACTTGAGGCGCCAGAAATCTGGCCTCAGTCTCGAGCGGACATGGAGCGAAAAACATCGATTTTAACCGTCTCGCGTGGTGGGGGAAACCATAACGTATAGACATGTGCGACGCAATTTGAGGCTAGCAAAATTCGGTCTTACTGTTGTGGGATTGGTGGGTGACTCGGACTCCCCACGCGGGTAGAAACAGAAGCGGCGGGATATTGAAATGTAAACCAGAGGTACGTTATAACATACGAGGGCTAAGATTGAATTGCAATTATTTTATTTTGTTACATTGATTTTTGATAAATGTAGTAGGCAATCGGATTGGAAATTATGGCAAATTTTACAGTGAGGCCCGGCCTCAGTTGCTTCATAGGACGAGCTGCCACTGATCAAGTTTTGAAAAATACTTTATAATCGCAGTAATCAGTAATAATTTCTAAACGTCACGTTTAATGTTTATATTCAATTTTATTTCTTATTATTTTTAGGAAATTGGTCCTTCTCGAAACGAATATTTACGAAGATGCAAATATACTGCTACCTGTGACTAGAGTTGTGACTTATCCCGAAAGTGGACTAAACACTCACGTAATAACGTGCCTTAAGGTAATTTACATTTATTAGCAATAAATCATTCAGTTGTAAAATGGGCATTTTTCAAATTTTATAACTTAATTGTGAAAAGCGCTTTTATTTCCTTCTTCCTGAGCATGTGGTTAACATTTTTCTACTTAGCAGTAGTTAAACCTTTATACAGAGAAAACACATGTAATAAAAGTCCAACAAGAAGTGAGATAAAATTGTTAAAGTTTGTAACATACAATTGTCAACACTGTCCAAATGTTTCACTGTTTCTTGCTATTCCCGAAATTGTAGCTTATTAGCAGTCGTGTTGATCTACACACGCAATTCCCTGATATTTTCTACTTTGGTATGGCATACCGCGTTGTCTAAACACTATCATAAAAAGAAAAAAAATATGTAATCGTACCTCTAAAGACACATCTTTTCTGAGACATATTACAGATAAATTTTAAATATTGTTAACCATCCATTACCATTTGGTAATATGAATGGTCTAATTAGACGTTTATCAATAATCTGTATCCATACGTTTAAAGAAAAGCGTTGTTGGAAATAATTCCGAACTATTGCATGAGGATTAGAGATGGGCAAAACCAATATTTTCATGGAACAGTTCCTGCATTAGTTCCGAAAGAGTAGCAGTGGCAAATACTTATTTACCATAATACCTAACAAAGAAAGGTAAACACCCACAAAATATAATTTTATTATATTTTTTGCATCTTTGCTTCTCTCGGCGAATGTAAAAAGTGATTAAATTTTTAGGCTTCTTGGAGTTTGAATAGGTCGTACTTTGATAACGTAGCATTCTGTTTTAAACATTTCGGCTCACATCTTTATTCCAAGTGTTGTGAAGCTTGTTGCAAACGACATTCTTTTACAGCTGATTATGCCTGCAGTACGTAGATTTGGGCAGATTTTTCAGCTTGAGTGATTGCTGGGTTGTGCGAAGCAGGTTTTTCGTTGAGGAATATTTCTAAAAGGACTAACAGATCTTTACGTACCATAGTATGTTATCAGGATTGGATTCAAGAAGGTTATGGACACAAAGCGAGAGACATCGGTCGTCGTAAAGGATCCACAGAGAGTGCATATTGTCGATTGCTACTTTTTGCACTCGATTTAGACCGATTTTGTAGCATTCTGCAAATCAGTGGTTTAAGGAACATGGGGGGAAGAGCGATATGCATACTATATCGCTATTTATGAAGCTTTGCCCTTTTCTCGTATCGTCCACATTGGGTGCTGCCTCTCACTCTTCAGCATTGAACTAACCGCTTGCAATGGTGTAGAGAGAGGATTCAGTGGGACCAAATATGAAATCAGTTAATCTTTAGTGATGAGTAAATTTTCTGCCTAGGGATGCACGACGGTTGTTTTTATTAGAAGCAATACGACAGCCCAACGCTACATCCAGGAATGGTGGCACCATATATCTTGTCATATCTTCTCACTATCCAAAACGCCATTTTCAGCAAAACAATGCTAGACCTCATGTTGTCAGGCAAACAATAGCTTTTATGGATCAACAGTTTAGCCTTTCTGAACTTGTGTGGACCATGATTAACCGCAGGCTTCTATATTTACAACACTCTACAAAGACTTTAGCATATGGTACCTATGATGTTCAGATAGCCAAGAACCTTATTAGATCTGAGCCCAGACATATCAACGAGTGTATTAGAAATCGTGGGTTATCAACACACCATTGAACCAATTTAGGTTATCTAATCTACACGCAAACGGTCAACATTCGCGTCAGTACGAGAGGTGACGGGAGCTCCTTCACGTGGATCGTCTACTACCGATTCACGTCCCTCCTTGTACTGTTTTGCCCTTTCAAACACGCGTATTTCGACATGAGCTCGGTTCCATACACCACCTACAATTTTCGAAGGATTTCCGAGGGTGCTTTGCCAGATTTCAATAATCACAATTGTAATATGAGTCACTCGTTTTCACGACGCCACTAAAAAAGTTACTTACAAAAAATACACATAAAACACAAACCAAATGTGCTATCGACTTCAACCTTGGACTGAAACTAAAAGGAAGGTCCCCCCACTCTAGAAAAACGTTGACAAACGATGCAGTGTTGCCAGTTTCAGAGTGATAACTAAATTCCCGGAACTTAATTGCCACACCTCGTATATAAGTGTTGACTTTTCTTTGTCATGCATGAGATATTATTTTCAGTTGTGGTAATTTTAACAATTTATTTCTTGTTTTCCGTTGGACTTTTATTAACAAATCGACTTCTTTAAAAGTACGTAACGGTTATAAATTATAAATCAGACAGTATAATAGCAACAGTATTATTATTATTTTTTGTATCTTTGCTTATTTAAAAATTAAAACATGAAAATATTATTTGTTCGTCATAATATATATTATTTTTTAATTTAGGTCACCAATACAGACACAAGTGAACATGGTGGATATCCTGAAATTCTCTCCGGCGGTGTTGGTTCCTATGATGTCCAGATTCAGCTAACTTCACAATGGGGTCAACCCTTGAGCTTCCGAATTGAAATATGGGCTGACGAAGATGCAGATACAACCACAGAAGGATAATTTGTTTATCTCTTGTATTAATCTGTTATATAAAGTATCTGTAACTGATTGAGTTCTTTTTTTTTCTGAAAACATTTTCAAAAATTATTGTTATGGAATTGACAAATTCGTCAAATTTAGATACGTCGTGTTACGAAACGAAGATGTCGTCAGCCTAACTTTTTTCAGTTAACAAGTTATTGGGCCAACAAATTTTTTGTTTATCACCCTGTATATGGTAAATAATTTTCGAAAATCATTAGTCAAAATAAATAAATAATAAATATATTCCGCTTAATTTTTTTACCATGAGATCAGAACCAATCAAATGCCTTAATTTTCGAACAATTAGTTTCAATTTTCATATTGCGCGCAGTAAAACATATTAAGGGCGCCGTATTCTTGAAATAGTGTTTTCTACAAATACAAGTAATTTTAAACATTTAAGAACTGAATAATATAGAGTAGTAAATAACAAGAATGTTATCTCATGCTACCTGCAAATATTCAAAGGTACCGAAGTAAAATCAATATATGTATAATGTCAGAAAGCGATCTATCCAACATACTTTTAGGTACTGAAATGTTTCTAAATACGTGTTTTTTTAAATTCAACTATAGATGCAAACATTGTTATAACATAAGCTTACATAATTCTGCATATAGTATTATTCACTTTTATTTATAAGTATGTGAAAATAATTGTTAAAATGTGGGGTTAGAATAGCGAAATAATGTGTGTCATACAAATGCATTTTAAAAGTTATTATATTATTTGAGGAGAGTTTAAATAGTAAAAGTGTATAAACAAAACATCAACACTTTTATTTTTGATATTACTTTTGCTCTACGAGTTTTATTTTTCGAGATTTCAGTACCTAAAAAACGCCAGAAATTTGGTCATTTTACGCCGAGAAATACGGCGACCTTAACATTAATATATTCAAACATATCCAAATAATGGAAATTGGAGTTTTATTATGCAGCACATTGTATGCATTTTTAAATAAACTTTATAAATTTTATCTACAATCACAACGGTAGAGTTTTTGCTTGACAGTAACAACAAAAAGTTGACATTTTTGAAAAGTGTCACATGAGCGTCACTTTATTGCTTGCCAAGCGATAAAATCTAGCAACTGCTCGTCGTCAATAGCAACCAAGTAATTAGCATCTTTTTAAAGAATAAATTTAACAATTGTCAAAATTTGTAAAATTTTAGTTTTAGTTTAGTTGATATAATTTAAGTTGAACAAATGATGGAAATTGAAAGTAGTGACAGTGATATCCCGAATACACCTCCGGGGATTAGAAATGCTGCATAAATTGTAATTTTAGGTTTGTTGCAAGAAAAATCAAAGAACTTATACGAAAAGCAATATAACTTATTTGTGACATGGTGTAAGTCGAAGGAAATTTATAAATATTCAGAAAACGTACTCCTTGACTATTTTTGTGAGAAAGGAAATACTAAAAGTCATCATTATGATCAATCTACTCAATGCTAAAATCTACATTATCTACAGTAAGTTCAAAAAGTTGACAGCATTTTTAAAGAAGCAAGGAGTTGGATATAAATCTGAAATGAAAAACTTTTTCCCAAGCGAAAATATACGGATTCTTTCTTTCCCGATGAAATTCTTTAACTTAATAGAAATATTTTGCTATAGGTAGTTTTAATTATTGGAATTTCGAGTGCCTACAGACGTGAGAAATTAGTCATAATTAATGTTAAAGATGCTGAGGACAAAGAATCCATTTTAATAGTTATTCATATCTTCCTCATTCAATGATAAGAAGTCGAACTTTTACTGTCATAAATAGCATTCAAGATAATTCTATCAACATTTTTTTCATTCTGTAAGAAGTATGTACCTAGTCTTGACACCTAGAAGCAAAGACACACCAGTACGATTATTTTAAAAAATTAATAAAGACAAGTGGTAGGAATGAGTGTTATTGCTAAAAAACCAAAAGATATTGCTAATTAGCTTAACCTACCAGAGTGCCATTTATACATACAGCATTGCTTTCGCCGAACATCGGCTACTTTATTGGTCTATAGTGTAGGTGCTATTATACAAATGAAGCGACACGGGGGATGGAAGAGTTCTACAGCTGCAGAAAGATACATAGATAATAGCATCAATGAAAAATTGAACCAAGTAAGAAAATTTTGACTAGGCCATCAAATAATAATAATAATATCTCTACCCCTCATTCTAATCACAGGGATTAGTCCAGAAGTCGGAGACTTGTGCGGGGGCGGCATATTATTATTAAGCAGGCCGCATTTGCGCCCAGGAACGACTTACGTTGGTAGGCCCTAACCACTATTCAGTGCAGGAATGAGGAAAACCTGGAAAACCTCATTAATTAGGGGGGTAGGCAAATATCAACCGGCATCAATCTCTCACATTGACCCAAGCTAACATTATTCCACCCTACCATACCCACAGAAAGGGTGCCAATCCTCTCTACGAATATAGCTTATATACGGTCTACCGGCAGCTGGGCTCGAACCAACTCCGTCTAGTCACCTCGATTCAAGTACTAACGCCTTAAACCGCGCGACCACTGACCACTGACCGATATAATAATGTACAAGAAGAAGTTCTAATATGCCCTAATAAGGATCAGGAATTATTATTCAAGATTTTAAAGGCTGTCCTTTCAGCATTATGAATGTTAAGAAATGAATTTCTTATCTTTGTTCTATTTGTTAGAATTAATATTCTCGTTGTAATGAAGTTAATAATTGAAAAGCTTTATTTTGTTGAGTGATTGTAGATAAAACTTGGTATCACCGGTAACTGTCCCTCCTTGAGCAATAATGTATCACTTTTCGCTCGTAGTACATAAATAGTTATTAAATTTCTTTTCGTGTAAAGTATAGCTCCTACGACAACATTATGCAGTACACGGTAGCTTGTCAATGTCTGTTACACAACGTTCGTACGTTATTTGTAGTATTACATTGAATATTAATCAGTGGCAGTAATGAATATTCAAATCTCACACCCCTCAAGAAATGGAACTATAATAAGATTCTACGTAGTATAAAATGCATGTGAGTTGATACGTAAACCATATTGTCTTGAACTGTCTACAATCAACATCAAAATGTTTAAGATTGTAAGTATTTCAGTAGTTAGTTTAGTGCAGTAATTTATATGTGTTGTTTATATTATTTACGTTTATTTTTACCGTTAAACATGTGGAAGTAAAGATTTAAATGCCTCGTATGAAATTTGTTCCATAAAAATGAATAATTGAATTTTTCTTTCAGTTCGTTTTTGCTGCTATCCTAGCTGTGTCTTTCGCCAGCCCAAATCCTGAACCCGCTGCGAAACCAGCCGCCAAACCTGGACTAGTCGCAGCTGCATATACTGCTCCAGTCGTCACTGGTCCAGCTGTAGCCTACACTGCAGCTTACAGCGCATATGCCAGCTACGTAGCTCCATCCGTCTACAGTCCAGGTTATACAGCGTATTCGCCTTATTTATCATCTTACGTCGTGGTGTAATCCATTGTAAATATATTGCTATGTAAATAAAACATTACATTATAAAAGTTACAGATTCTTCATTGAATTCAATAATTGTTCCTCCTTTATTGTAATAGAGTTTCGGATTTTAATCTTATTGTTAATGAATATAAATTACACAGTCCAAAAGATAGCTGCAGCAAGCGGTTGCACTAATTCTATAGTGTCGAAAAATGGTTTCACACGCTTTTTCATATTCTATTGTAAAATTATTACAACATCCTGTAGAATTCTATAAAAAATGATGCAGGTAACAACTATTCCGCGGACTAATGCCCCGACTGGCATTGAATTACACCTGCAGTATCTGTGTGAACAGCCACGAACCACGAATAAATTGCAAGCGTCCTGTTTTCGACAATTTTTTTTTCGCTTTAAAAATAGGTTTGGAAATTTTTTGAAGAGTGATTCCACTCTTTTCTCTATCCCATCGTAAAATATTTGTATGTACTTAGTCATAGGTAACCCTGTATAAAAATAAATAATAAGCTTAGGATGGTTTAGACACAGCATTAAAATTAACTATACATTACAGAACCAAAAGATAGAAATACACTGATAATAACTATACCTACTATTTACGTATTTTTTTTATATTTATCAAGTTCTATATACTTTTATTAATTAACACGTGTAAGATTTTTATTCTCTTTATCAAATCAAAACAACTAATATATTTTCGTAACTACTATTTTCGATTTAAATATAATATAGATATTTCTAGACTTGCGATAACAATCAGTCCTTTTAGGATATTCCATTGAAACTAGTAAATAGGTGTAAAAATTGTTTTAAAAACACGCATATAGATAATAACATTTTTTCTTTTACTTCTGTTATATAAATTCCAGCTAGTTAGGTACCTCATAGTTTAGTTAGTACTCTTACTTTAAATACATTTCGTGACTAACATGGCATATAAAATTGCAATTGTCTTGCTTGCCCTTCTTGTGGGTTCTTGGACAGCAAACGTTGGACCAAGAATAAGCGATGAGAATAATATCGATGAGTGTGATGGGTACGATAGTGAAAAGTAAGTATCGATATACTATTTGGTATTTTATATTTTGTTTTGTACAATCAATATAACAAATAATATGTTTCACTAATTTTTGGGGCGATACACACAGCGTTTTTTAGAGCTAGCGACGCATGGTTAATGTCATTGGCCAAAACGTTTTCAAAAACGAGGCAGCAAAAATCGCTGTGTGTGTCATTCCTTTTAAATAGCAGTGGTATGTACATAATCTGTGTATACTACATGAGAAAGAAAGGTAAACCATTAAATATAGTTTTATTTGGATCATTTTTTGCATAGTTATTTTGAGTGGATTTGAACAACCCGGAAAATCACTATGTATCAAAATTTACTTCTCGGTGAATGTAAAAATGATTAAATGTTCACTTATATCTCTTAAGTTAAAAATGGTATTGAGATTTCAAGAGTTAGTTTCATTAAATACCTTGAAGTGACGTTTGATCCTAAATGATCGTTTCGGCAACATTTTGATGTGGTATGCAAAAATGCTTTGAAAATGGGATCTGTAAGCAGAAATTCCAGAGATTTCCATGATATCGCAACGATTAAAATTTTATATAATGCTTATGCTCGTAGTAATATGAAGTATACGTGCTTGGTGTACCCACCTTTTTATAACGTACATATTCAGTCTTTTGAGACAATTCAGCGCAAATTTTGTAGGCTTTTAATTTCTAAACAGTTTGAATACTACCCCAACAGAGATATATCTTCCTTTGATTTGTTACACACCACAAAATATTCAGTCTTCAAAAACGTTGGATAATCCATCAGATTATTTATTTACATAAAATTCTTAACAATGTTATAGATGTAAGGTTTTTGTCAATGGTTTCATTTCATATACATCGGTATTCAGTGAGAAATAACGTCACATTTGCTTACAACAGTTCAAGTCTTTCTTCAGCACTTATTTCGATGTCTAGGTATTACAATCATATACAATATGGCATTCATATTTTTAATTGTACAGAAAATCTGCTTAGGAACACTTTAAAGATGGTATTATAATTTTGCCATATAGGTGACATTTTTCTTATTTGGCGTTTTTATGGTGTTATGGTTTTCTGTGGTTCCTCTATTACGGTTGGTGGCTCTCACTCAGTGTCCACACCTTAGAACACCGTAACATGCTACGTAAGGATCTGTTAGTCCTTCTAGAAATTTCTTTTACCGACAAACCTGGTTCACGCAATCTAGCTATCCACCCCCTATCAAAGTCACTATGCTGGAAAATCTGCCCAAATCTACGTACTGGAGCCATAATCAGTTGTAAAAATTATAATACAAATGAAAATTTTATCATTTTTTTACTTTTACCGAGACAAGTAAATATGCAAAACATTATCAAAATAAAATTATATTTGAAAAGTGTTTACTTTTCTTTGCCACATAGTATATTACTGCTGAAAGTTTCGTTTGAAACGAAATGATTTGTAAAAACTACAAATGTTGTTCTTTTTCATTATATGGCGACATATTAGGATTTTTTAGTCATAAAACTAACCTATAATAATTTAAATATCAAATTTGCTATTACAGGAGTAAAGCAGTGTTACTAACAAATATATACCAAGAACCAGATTTTCTATCAATTGCAGAGAGAACTATAATTGTCCCAGAAACTGGAGAATTAGAAAACCTTATAACATGTATTAAGGTAATTTAATATAACTTACATTATAAGTTTGAGATGTAATGGGCAGTGTAAAATTTGCGAAATATTCTTTTAGGTACTGAATCAGGATTCAAGTAGTCATGGTGGATATCCCAAAATTGAGAGCGGTGGTATTGGCGCCAAACATGTCCAAATTCTATTAAAATCACAATGGCTTCAACCACTGAATTTCAGGATAGAAATTTATACTGACAGTTAAGATACATATAATTACAAAATATAAATATTCAGTTATATATGCGGAAATGAAACAGTATCATGTATTATTATCAATTAAATAAATATAGCAATAAATATTTTTTTATATATACTCATTGTGTATTTTTACTTAGGTAAAATGTGTAATGATGTCAGTTAAGATTTCAAATTTTCTAAAGCAAATAGATCTGTCCGCAAAATTTTGATATTAGTTGAAAAACATAAGCTTATAAGTGCTATGTGAAGTTCAAAAATTTATAGTATTTTTCTTCTCTTAGTTATTCGTGGTAGAGGCCGGAAAACGTTCCCTTAGTTTGAGGCTAGCCATGTAACGTCACATGCTCGCTGAGGTGGCTAAAGATGCTATCTTTTAGTTTATAAAATTGTAGTGAACGTATTAACTTTGTAGTACATTAAGGAGACCATTTTTATATGCAAGTTTCCTACGAATTTCATAGTTGCATGTTTGTTGGGACAGTCTAAAAAAATCTGAGTAAGTTGGAAAAAATATCCCTTCACTATGCAGTTTGCAGGCTGACATAAGAACAAAGGCATCCTTTTCAATCATGTTATTACAAAATATCATGGATTTTACAGGTCAACTGTACATTGAAAAAATTGTTGACGGCATTATAAACATTATCACATCCCGCATCTTTTAAAATACTAGTAACACTTGAATTGATTAAATTATTAAAGATTTTTCACGGTGTCTCGAACATACTGATAAAGTACATTTCACGGGTTTTTATGTTCTCTAGCGCATTTTCCTACAGAAAGTTATTGGAAACGATTAAATTTCAGCATTATATTTTAGTACTACGCTAATAATAATCTCCACCAACTGCAGGTAGGAGATAAACAATTATAAAATTTAAAGTATGATACAAAGAGAATTGTAAAAGCTTTGAAATTAAACATTACTTAGCCCCCAATACCATATACATCTTTTGGGGTGATGCTTACCGTTGCTTGCGGATGAAGGTAACGAAGTCAAAAATACCAGCAAAGATTGTCCCCCGTTAATCTAAAATCGACGGGTCTGAGCGGTTTTCTACAATCTTGACGCAGTTCCTGAAAATTGCTGAGTTTCATTTTCATATTAAATAGGTCTGTTTTATCTATTTCGATGGTCATTTTAAGTGTAAGTATATCTGAACCTGTTGTATCATTAAAAGTAAATAATACCTAATGCAGCTCACATTCATGGAATATAAATTAGCGTATCATGTAAATCGCACATATGCTTTAGACACAAAAGACGGGCCAGTGAGAAAACGTTTAACTTATTCAAACGGAGCAAGAAATTTTTCGTGTCTGCTGAATTTTCAATTGACTTTGTTTATTTTCATGATTAAGTCGTTCCAACGATAACTGTTACCAAAAATGAATGATGACATTCCAGTTTATCGATACCTCAATCACACGTAAACCGAATTTCACAACAAACCTTCAGGTCAGACTGCTATTATGGACACCGCCACGTCTTGCATTTTAAAATTTCCACGATTTTTGTGTCTTCATTTTTACCCCACTAGAAGTACCTGCTGGAAATACATTTGTGTATAAAAAGAGGGGAATTGCAACTGTATTTATCAAATTGTATTTTGATATCCTACATAAAGTAACATCAAAATGTTCAAGCTTGTAAGTGAATTGGTAAAAGTTTTTAATATATACTGAGATAGTTGAGATTTTAAATTTGATATGTGCAATTTTGCAATACAAGCGATACAGTTTTTCTGATAAGACAATTTCAGTTAAAACCTACTATTCGTAGAATCATTGTGTGACTGTGTTAAGTTAGGAAAAAAATATTGAAACTGTAGTGGTTTCGTATAAAATTGTTTTTAATGATGATGATTATCTGCGCCAATATTATAATTTTTAAGGTGATGATTATATCAAACTATAAACTATTGATTATGTCGAGCTGTAATTGATATTGTTTTTGTTTTCAGTGCATTTTCGCCATTGTCTTAGCTGTCGCTTTAGCAGCTCCAGAGCCTAAACCTGAAGCAAAACCTGAAGCCAAACCAAGCGTGATCGCCGCTGCATATACATCTCCAGTCGTAGCTGCAGCTCCTGCTGTTGCATATACTTCTGCCTATTCTCTCCCGTATGCCGGCTACTATGCTCCTTCCGTCTACGCTGCAGGATATCCTGCGTACTCTGCTTACTCTGCACCTTATGTAGTTGTATGATAATTATACGTTCCTATTGAATCTATTTATTGAAAATAAATGATAGGTAATTGAATAAATTTAATTTTTTTATTACGTTCCTATGGAATCTATTTATTGGAAATAAATGATATATGAATTACATTTTCCATTTTAATTTTATATTTATATATATTTTAATATAAATAACGGTCACTAAATTGTCAAAAATACTTGATTCAAGACGAATTTAGCAATGAATATTCAGGTGCAGGAACTGTAAAGAAATTCATGGTTTGGAAATGTAATTACCTTTACCAGCAGTAGAAATATTGGCGGTTATAAAAAGAGTAGCATAGTTTACTGCTATAATTTTATAATTGTTATCTATTATTATAGTTATTAATTATATAAGCGAATTAACAAGCCTTTAATCCACGAGAAAAATGGACAGTTGAGGCGCGAATTGTGTTTTTTTACGAAAGTGATAACAAATTGTCAAAAACAAATGTAACGCAAGAAATACTGAATTTATACCATTGGCGAACTTAACTTGAATGAGTGATTATTTTACCGTTACTAATTGTATTGTGCTACTAGTGTTGGGCGGAATTATAAAATTTAAAATCTGTTGTAAAGAGAATTGTAAGCTTTCAAAATAAATATTACTGAACCCCCAATGCCATTTAAATATTTTGGGGTGGGGCGGAGTCAAAAATACCAGCAACGAATGTCCCCCTAATCTAAAATCGACGGACCTGAGCATTTTTCTACAATCTTGACGCAGTTCTTGAAAATGGCTCTGTTTGGTTTTCATTTGGCCGCCCTGTATATTGGAAAACGCATTCATTTACAGTACTGACTTTGTCTTTGATCTGACTTGCTTCTGATTCATTAAACAATGCGTTTATCCCGATTCATTATTTAGAATGCACATATTGAGATAAATGTTTTAGAATCAGTAACAGAAATACATCAGAGCAAGTTGATCCATCTTAAATGATAGTGTTGATTTTTTAAATGAAACTTAACTCCATCACTGTCACGTGCAACGGGTTAAAGAGTTAATGCCACAAGACTATCCCCAAATCCATCCATTTATGAGGAATTCTCTTGCAGGAAAACATTCACAATTAAAATTTTGCTAAATTATAATAACGATGAATCAACGGAATAAATAAATTTTCGAAATACCCACATATGGGCTATTTAAAACACTCAGACTATTCGTCGAAATGATTTCTAAAAAAGATTTCTATCAATGTCTGGGCTGGTATTGTTAACGGTATGCTTAATGGATCTTTTTTCCGAGAGACAGTCTTAAACTATCTGTATTTTTGGAACATAATATGGAATTACTTGAGAATCTGCTTTTAAATGTTAGTCAGTCCATGTGGTTCTTACACATCGGTAATCCACCTACGCAACGCAACGGACCATTAAGAAGGCCTATGAGATCGCTAGCCTAAAACCTATGTTTTTTTTATATGAAGTGGATTGGTGACTGAAATTCACAGATGGAATCGATACGTCAACCAATAGAAAATGCTAAAATAATGCTAGGAAAAAGATCTCATCTAAGACCATGTACAATGTCGTGGATAAGACGAGGCGACATTTGTGTAAACGGAACCAATGACGACAATTCAAACATCTTTGTAGCCAGATCCGAATACAGCCCCACAAAAATGTGTTTTCTTAGATTTGGAGGTCAGACTGTGTCTATTATATGATTTTTGGTCGCTGGATCCGAGGTCCTTTTAATCCTATTACGTCAGAGTGGTGTAATAACCTCAAAAAACCCAATAATATAACCCTACAACCCAGCCCATATTTTTTATGAGGTTGTGTAATTAAGGATTTTTTTTGTAGTAATACCTTCATACACAGATATTTCAATTGTGTTTGAGATTCCGAAAGATGTTGCTTCAAGAATTTGCTAAGTTTTATTAGGTCTACGATGTGTTAAAAGAATAACTCCTACTTAAGATTCTCGCACTATACTCTACTCTACTATATTCTCCCCTAATTAGTGAGGTTTTCCAGGTTTCCCTCATTCCTGCACTGAATGGTGAATAGGGCCTACCAACGTAAGTCGTTCCTGGGCGCAAATGCGGCCTGCTTAATAATAATATGCCGCCCCCTCTCCCGCACAAGTCTTCGACTTCTGGGCTAATTCTCGTGATTATAATGAGGGGTAGAGATATTATTATATCAACAGTTGATAACTGAAAAATTGGTGTAAAAATTATTTTGAACATAAAATGTTTATAACTGTTTAATCAGTTTTAGCATTGTCAAATATATTTTTCGTAATTAAGTCATTCCAACGATAACTGTTACCAAAAATGAATGATGACATTCCAGTTTATCGACACTTGATTCACACGTAATCGAATTTCACAACAAACCTTCAAGCCACTGTTATTATGAACACCGCCACGTCTTGCATTTTAAAATTTCAACGATTTTTATGTGTCTTCATCTTTACCCCACTAGAAGTACCTGCTGGAAATACATTTGTGTATAAAAAGAGGCGAATTGCAACTGAATTTATCAAATTGTATTTTGGTATCCCACATAAAGTAACATCAAAATGTTCAAGCTTGTAAGTGAATTTGTAACAATTTGTAATATTTACTGAGATAGTTGAGATTCGAAATTTGATATGTGCAATTTTGCAATACAAGCGATATAGTTTTTCTGATATGACAATTTTAGTTAAAAATTACTATTCGTAGAATCATTGAGTGACTGTGTTGTTTATCCACTTAAGTTAGGAAAAAAATATTGAAATTGTAGTTGTTCCGTATAAAATTGTATTTACTAATTATTTCTCTCCGCTCCTATTATAATTTTTAAGATGATGATTATATCAAACTATCAATTATGTCAAGCTGTAACTACTATTGTTTTTGTTTTCAGTGCATTTTCGCCATTATCTTAGCTGTCGCTTTAGCAGCTCCAGAGCCAAAACCTGAAGCAAAACCTGAAGCCAAACCAAGCGTGATCGCCGCTGCATATACATCTCCAGTCGTAGCCGCAGCTCCTGCTGTTGCATATACTTCTGCATACTCTCTCCCATATGCCAGCTACTATGCTCCTTCCATCTACGCTGCAGGATATCCTGCGTATTCTGCTTACTCTGCGCCTTATGTAGTTGTATGATAATTATACGTTCTTATGGAATCTATTTATTGAAAATAAATGATATATAAATTCAATTTACTGTTTTAATTTTACATATAAATAAGGGTCACTTGATTATCAAAAATACTCGATTCGAGACGAATTCCGTAATGAGAATCCGGAAGTAAATTGGTTTGGCATAATGGTTTTAAGGCATTCACACTGATGCTATCATTTGACACATGGTGATTTTCTGGTTGTTATGCCGTGACGTCGGTAACTGGTCGCTGCCAGAAACAGAATTAAAGCGCATATCCCTAGCATGAACTGGGATTTTTTTACCTGTCCTAGTTGTTCTCGGGCTAGGCTCTGTGGGGGGACAGTCCCGCTATCGGTATCTCTGGGTCCGCCCATATATTGAATTCGGCTACTGTTTTTGGTATTACGGCTGATACGCCTCCTCAGTCGCGGCAGAGTCACCACTGAAGATGCCGACAACGAAGATTGGCAAAACGTTTGGAAACATGGGATGCGATTAGATACAGAGGCGGCTGTGGGACGTCTCGGAAGACCACCATTATCCGAGGAACGGTTCCAGCCATAGTAGTCGTAATACCAACAATAGGAGCTGAATTCAATATATTGGCGGGCCCAGAGATACCGATAGCGGGTTTGTTCCCACAGAGCCTAGCCCGAGAACAACTAGGGCAGGTAAAAGAATTCCGGCTTTTATAATTTTTACCAATTACACTCGCGAGATCTTTATTTTCTTTATCAAATCTACTAACATATTTTCGTTGTTAGAATTTTTGATTTAGATATAGATATTTCTAGATTTGTGATAACAGTCGTTTTTTTTTAGGGCATTCCGTTCAAACAAACAAATATATATCATCATCGTATAAAAAAGGCAGAGATAATACATTTTCTTTTTCTTCTTTTATAAATACTTGAGTAATTTAGATACCTGATAACCTAGGCAGTACTTTATTACCTACTTTAAACACGTTGCGTGTGTAAGATGACATATAAAACTGCAATTGTCTTGCTTTTCCTTCTTGTGGGCTTTTGGTCAGCAAACGTTGGATCAAGAATAAGCCATTATCATAATGCCGATCAGTGTGATGGATAAAATAGTAAAATGTGAGCACAAATTTTTGTCTGAAATTTTACATTTATATTTTATATGAGAAAACATATGTTGAAAAGCTTATCTTCAAACGAAATAATTTCTGAACGGTACATACAAAAGCAGTATATATACATTTATTTATTTTTTTCTTATATGGCAACAGACTGAAATATTTTAATATCTAAATAATCATCAAAATTAAACCAGAGATATAATTGAAATATATTAATTTTAATAACAAATAATTTTGGACTACTTTCATTTTACAGAGTTGGGCAAAAGTCCGGAATAAAATTAATATTTTTTTTAACCAGTAACTTCTAAAAAAAACTCTTAAACATGTATATTGATCTTAAAGGAGGAGGGCCTCTAAGGCCGGTTTTCGGCCCCTTTTGCTTTTTTTTTTCAAAGAAGTATAAGAAGAAGTAAAAGTCATAAACAGTCAATTTGACCCTAAATGGAACCTCAAATAACCCCCTTCCCTCCCGTTATTCAGTCCACAGTCCCTATGATAAAATAATAGGGTAGCATAAACGCCTTGTAAGTGACTAACTATTTGCCAGACTACTACCCTTGAGCCCTTTTACATATTAATTCACTCATATTATGCCCCCCCCCAAATAGTACCCCTCCTCTCCTCTACTGGTCAAGGTGGAGTGCTAATCTAGTAAGGGATCAGAAATTATTGGAAGCTGTGCAACGTCTTGTCACTCGTGTCGCTTATGGACGTATTCGACCATCCTATGAGGAAAGATTACTCTTGCCCATCTGTCTTCTTTCGCCGAAACGAAGCTTAGCGGAGATTTAATATTTACATTTAGCGTGCTTCATGGTTTATTTAACAATAATACTGTAGCTTCCACGCCTGAATCCGGATAGTCGCTTTAGAGGACATTACCTGAAACTGAGAAAGGAGAGCTTTAAGACTTTTGTTCGCCAATCTACCAAACCGCGTGTTCTCAGTATGGAATTATCGTCCTGCTTCCGTAGTTACTGCACCCTCCAGCAATGCTTTCAGGAGTCGCTTGGATGCTTGGCGGAGCACCTGATACGATCGATGAACATTCTATTATTTATCATTGTCTCTTAGCTGCTTTTCTATTTTTGATCTTTTTTATCTTTTTTCTTCACTTTAATTAATTGCATTATTGTCAGGGCTGTACAGGAATTTCCTTAGCCCGGAGCTTCATTTGTAATAATAATAAAAAAACTAATATTTCGTCTCATTAATACCGATATGAGAGATATGGCAAGTGACTTGAGAACGATGTAGTAGCTGTTTTCGAATGATACTTGGCTCTTCTTAGAGGACCTTCTCCACCACGATGCGGTAAAAAACTTCCTAAAATGGATTAGCAGAAGATTAGCTGCTTTTAGCATATTTTTTTTATTTCAGTTGCCTCTTTCTCGTAAGCTACGATCAATCAAGTTATTTGTTGCGGTAAACGTCGATTTGAAAATATATCAGAATAAATTCTTTTTACCTCAACGCAATTGCCGAGTGCTTGTTGTCACCATATTCGATCCATTATTGTGTTGTGGACAATAATGGATCTTTTTCCGAACAACTGTCTCTACTTGAGAATATGTTCTTAAATGTTTAACGGTCAATGTGGCTCTTACACGACTTTGCTCCACCTTATTTTTAAATAACCGATTTCCCAGTAGGTGAATAGATCACAATGGACCAACAATATAGCCTCCGAGATCGCCAAATCTAAACCTGTTATTTTTATTTGTGCTGTTGTATGAAGGCTTTGGTGTTTATGACTGAAATCACATAGATGGAAAAGTTGCGTCGACGGATAAAAAACGCAAAAATAATTCCAGGAAAAAGATCTCTTATAGTATGGACAGAGTCGTTGATAAAGTGAGTGAAAACTTCTATGAACGAAACCAATGATATCTTTTGCAACTAGACCCGGACTGAATAATAAAATTATAGATCTGTTTCTTATTAATACCTTTACACACACATATTTTAATTGATTATGAAATTTCGAAAGAAATATTACTTGAAGAATTTACTAATGCTTTATTAGATATATGTTGAGTTAAAACAAAAACTCATACTTAAGATTCTCACTCTGTGTAGTCGATAACCGAAAAATTGGTGTGGAAACTATTTTAAACCCGCAAAATGTGAATAAATGTTTAATCAGTTTTAACATCTTTTAGCAATACTTTCAAGTGGTATTAGAATTTCTTAGTATTATTTTCATGATTCAGTCGTTCCTGCGATAATTGTTACCAAAAATGAATAACGGCATTCTATTTTACTAATATTTCATTCGCATATAAATCGAATTTCACAACAAACCTTCAGGCTATTGTGATTATGGACAACGCTACGTCTTGCATTTTAAAATTTCCACGATTTTTATGTGTCTTCATCTTTACCCCACTACCCCATCTGCTGGAAATACACTTGTGTATAAAAAGAAGTGAATTGCCACCGAATTTATCAAATTATATTTTGGTATCCTACATAAAGTATCATCAAAATGTTCAAGCTTGTAAGTGATTTGGTAACAGTTTCTAATATATTGAGTTGATTGAGATTAGAAATTTGATGGGTGTAGTTTCGCAAGAAAAGCGATACAGTTTATCTAATATGACAATTTCAGTTAATAATTACTATTCGTGGAATCATTTTGTGACAGTGTTGTTTATCCACTTAAGTTAGGAAAAAATATTGAAGCTGTAGTAGTTCTGTATAAAATTGTATTTAATGATTGAATTTCTGTGCTACTATTGTAATTTTTAACGATTATATCAAACTATAAACTATTGATTGTGACGAGCTGTAATTGATATTGTTTTTGTTTTCAGTGTATTTTCACCATTATCTTAGCTGTCGCTTTAGCAGCTCCAGAGCCAAAACCTGAAGCAAAACCTGAAGCCAAACCAAGCGTGATTGCCGCTGCTTATACATCTCCAGTCGTAGCTGCAGCTCCTGCTGTTGCATATACTTCTGCTTATTCTCTCCCATATGCCGGCTACTATGCTCCATCCGTCTATGCTGCAGGATATCCTGCGTACTCTGCTTACTCTGCACCTTATGTAGTTGTATGATAATTATACGTTCCTATGGAATCTATTTATTGAAAATAAATGATATTTGAATAAATTAATTTTTTTTTATTATTTGTACGTATCCTTCTCAAAAGAGTGTTGATAATAAAATGTACTTATGTTTTATTTTATTATATATTTTTTATTTTATTTTTCGTGCCAATGCAACAGTGTTTACACACATCAACAGAATAAAGTAAAACAATTTATGGAAGGTACTAATTAAATATACCTAACATAGAAGTCTTACATTTACAGATATAATAAGAACTTTAATAAGTCGAAAATGTAGAATAAAATTGTATAAATTTAAATATAAAAGTAACAGCAACAATTAAAGTTATTAAAATTACAAAAATATTTATAAATATTTAAAAAAATTGCCTTAATAAAATACCTTATCATTCTTCTTATACAAATTGAAAGATTATGTGACATTTTTGTGCCTATTAAAATTTTTACAATTGAATGGCCCAGTCATATTTATATCTACTATGTTCCATATTATAAAAAATCAATAAAAACTAGAAAACGAAAGATATTCTTAACTTACACCAATAAATTTAAAAAATAATTCAAATATATGTCAGTCTCTGTAACTAAAAGTAGTTTATTTAAAAATTTTAGCCAAGCAAAACAAGCTATTGAAACATAACCCATTAGCTAATATTATTAGTAGTTCCTTCCTGTTCCAATTTCACTTAATTTGTTTGCCAAAAAGTACCTATGATATTTAGCAATAGTCAATTTTAATACGACAAGAGTGATCATTAAATACAAGTTATTCATTCATATGCATAATATTATTCAATTACTTTGTTCACTATTTTAATATTTAAAATACCATAGCTCCTCAATTTCAACTGAATAGCTGAAGATTAATCAGTATTACTTTATAAACGTCTACTTTTTATTACAAATCTACGTTTCCTGATCGCATAGTAAAAGGTTTTAATAACTATACAAAACATAAACATTAATATGAACAATTATCCTCATCTCAAAATATTTTGAATGCTAATTGGGGATTATTAAATTAATCCTACAATAATTTTTCGTCCTAAGTATTCTGCTACAGTTGTAATCTAGATAATAAATTATATTTATATATTATAAACATATGTATTTACAAACAGCTAAAAAGTTATTTTTTGTTATTTACGACAAAATAAAAACATGCTTAAATGTTGGTTTAATTATCCAATTTTAAATAGGAAACGTGTCGAAATCTAGATGTTTAAGAAATTGTATCACCGATGAAAATAGATTAAAGACCGAATTTTATAAAAATCAAATGATTTAATGTTCTTAGTCAGGAATACATGTGTTTAATGAATATAAATCATTTAAAAATTATAATCAATAAAATTTAAATAATGGATATTTCTTCATAGAAAAAATATAGAAAATATAAAAGTACAATGATATAATTAAAGTATCGATGTACAGTGTGTTTTAAAAAAGATGTCATAAAAAACATAAAAAATAATAAGATTTTTGAGCAGATAGTCTTTGGTTTTTGACAGAAAGAGTCACAATTAATTAAAATTTTAGCTAACCGTAAAAAATGGGTTATAGTTTATGACTAGCATCCTTGAACAAAAATAATATGATATAAATCAACTTGCCTTAGTATCGCTCTTAAGAAAGTAAACTCGTACTAAGGTAAGTTGATTTAAATCACTTTATTTTTGTCCAAGGAAGGTAGAGGTATCTGTACGTATTAAATGGTATGGCTAATGTTAGCTTTAAATACAGAGTATTTCTGAATATAAAACTTTTGGGAGAGGAGTTGAATATTTCATTTAAAAAAATTACAAAACTGCATTATTCTGTAATGAATGTATTAGATCCTGGATAACTAATTACTCAGCTTCAGTTTTTATGATTTTTCCTCTTACTTCCATCCATTCACTGCAGTGAACAATAATGGAGAAAAAACTTTTTTGAAAAATTGGAAAGTACTATTTAGTTTATATTGCAATTGTGAATGACAATAAACAGCAGTTTTTTTTTGCTGGAGACTGAAGATTCATAACTAATTATTTTGAGGTTATTGAGGTATCAGAATTTGGTACAATGCATAATTTTCAAACTATTAGCAGCTAAAGTTTCTGTGGTTTATCATTGGCAAAGATACTTCCAAAAGTTACCTTGCTATTTTCACAATATAGTTCTTTATTTTTGCAAAAGGAGGTCACAGATACGGGTGATCTATTAATAATTGTACATACGCTAACTGTATAATCCGAGGCTGAAAATATGACGAATTCATACATAACGCTTAGATAAAATATGGCTCCTTACAGAGTTACAGGGTGTTGTATTAAAAAAAAATTAAATGATTTTTGACCATTACTTTAACCCTGTTTGATATTTCCCTATCATACTTGTCATAAAGATTAGATACTTTAAAACATATTAAAAAATGCTACAAAATCGTTCTATGGCTACTACCAGAGGCGTACGACAGGGATAGAGGGGCAGTTTCCCATTCATAACTTCTACGCCACTGGTGGAATTTTTATTTTGGTATATTTTTCAATTCTTTAATACTTTCTATGCAATTCAATTCTAATTCAACTAAAGTAATGCAATCTCGACAGAAGACATCGACTTGAATAATAACAATATGACAGTTGCATTAAGTACATAATAAAATAAAAATGATTGTGCAGCCCTGCGTGTAATTTGAAAAATCTCAAAAAATAATGACTTTACAGATATGAAAGAGCAGTAGGTTAATTGCATAAAAAGTATTGAAGAATTGAAATATTGTATCAAAGTAAAATTTCCGCCAGTGGCGTATAAGAAAAAACGACCCTCTACCCCTGTCGAATGCCTCTGGTAGTGGCCATTAACGATTTTGTAAAAGTATCTAATCTTTATGCCAAGTATGATAAGGAAATATCAAACAGGGTCAGAGTAAGCAAAAATTACTTGAAATTGTTTAAATAAAAATACCCTGTAACTCCGTAAGGAGCCATATATTGTCTAAACATTAATTCTTCATATTTGTAGCTCAGGATTATCCAGTTGGCGTATGTACAATTATTAATGAATCACCCTGTGGAGAAATATGAAAAGATATTTACTTAATAATCTTATGTTTGATAAATAATGAAATTACCATACAATCTGGCAATACAGTTTATATTTAGGTACCTATGTAAGAAAATGTACTTTCTAGTGATCTTATTTCCAACTACACCAACATGTTTCGTAAGAGTCTCGAACGCGCCTCGAAAATGGGACCAAGTACTTTTTGTGAAATTACACGCGTAATACAGTCAATGTTAGGTACTGTTTCAAAACGTTGTGCATCCCATAGTAAACAATATTTGCCTTGCATTTTAATTGTCGCCGAATATACTTAGATGACCCCTAAAATATTATTACCCCACTAAATACATCGCATATAAAAGATTGAGGGTTGTCATGTTGATTCATTCAAGTGCTAGTATTTGCTACAGCAACTTTACAAAGAAAACTATCAAAATGTTCAAACTCGTAAGTGAATTAAGTTGTTCCTGTATAATTAAATAGTGAAGTGTGTGTGTGTGTGTCTGTTCTTATAAAGCGAAAGAAGATGCAATTTTGTTTAGAATTATGATTAATTTTGAACCTTATTCATGTCTAAATGGGGTCATTTAGCATCTTTTTAATTACATTTTGAATGATTTTGTAATTTCAGTTCTATTTGAAAAGAATTATAATTTTCTGACACCTCTAAAATAATTTTATAAAATGGAATAACGTGAACCTCAGTATGACGTCACTGCCTCCTTTAGCATGCGAGGCATAGAAGGGCAGTTGGAATCATTAGGGTTTTTATTGCCGTTATGAAACATCAAAAATAAAATGTTCAAGATGTTATTTAGAGACACTAAAACAAAACAGTCAAACTTTAGATATTATACCGAAAAGTCCCAGTACAACAATGAAATGTCCAGATAATTAATTACACATAATTAATAGTTTTTTTTTTTTACAAAAATATCAGAAATAAAAATGTCACATTTTAAATAAATTTCGTCATTTTTCAATAAAAAACTTGTTGAGGACCGCTGACCAGACGAAGCTTATGAATCACAAGTGTTGCAGACTGAATGCGTGGTTTACAGCGTTGCCACTGTTATACTAATGTCTTTGGCTACAAGAATAATCTATTAACTATACGGTCGGGGCTATCGGGGCCAGGTGACGTCACAAAATTCTCTTAAATAAAGAAAAATATACTCTTCTCGAAAGACGAACTGAGATAGACTGTGTCATACGTCGCAAAAGTCCTCAGTTTTCATTGGCTACCAGCTGATGGCTCCGACCTTGTAGTTATTAGGTCGTGGGCTTCAAGAAAGTTGAAACCTCTTTAAATACATTACATTAGTAAAGTTGCAATACCTATAACTCTCTGTCATCTTCATTTCGTGACGTCACATTTGTCAAAATAAATAGGCGCTTCGTTGCAACTTCAACCTAATGCAATATAGGTACATACTTAGAGGTTAGAATTGAAAAACAAAAATTTTCCGAAAACTACACTCGACCGCAGAAAAGTAATTTTAGATTCGTGTTCACGATTGCACTTGTTTATCAAAAAACAATTGAGCATCGCACCACAGAGATATTGATATTAAATTTGTCTTTTCTAATGAAGCACCCTGTGTATTACATTTCACAAATCTCCATTTTTTCTGGTTGTATTTAATGTAAACATGTAATGGGTTGTCTTTTACTGTTTGCCAGATATTGGCGACTAAATAATTCCGTAATTAAAACTGTAGGTATTTCTTTTTATTACAAACAGTACAAAATTAGTTAAGAAATAATCGTTTCAGTTTTCCGATATCTCCTAGCGTAGCGAATAGAATCTAACGTTTTTGTGTGACCATCCTGTACATATGTAGTTGATTAAATAAATACAATTTTCTTTTTTTCAGTGCATTTTCGCTATTATCTTAACTGTAGCTTTGGCTGCTCCAGCCCCTGAACCGAAACCTGAAGCAAAACCTGAAGCCAAACCAAGTGTACTAGCAGCTGCATACGCAGCTCCTGTCGTAGCTGCAGCTCCTGTAGCCTATACTTCCGCCTACTCTCTCCCATATGCCAGCTACTATGCTCCTTCTGTCTACGCAGCAGGATATAGCGCTTACTCTCCATACACCGCATCTTATGTAGTTGTCTAATTTTTTGTTGAAAACATATTTATTTGTAAATAAAAGTTGTTCTGCATTACAATGAATTTATATATAAATAACCTTCGTTAATGTATATATGTATGATTCAGAACTTATAATTTGGGGAGAAGTTTGCAACTACCTAAAAACGCTAGAAGTAACTCAGAAATGGCTACTAAAAATAATTTTTAATAAACATTATACTTACGCAACTGAAGCTTCATTCAAGATATCTAAAATATTAGATCTAAGGCAACTTTTCCTGCAAAGTATAACTGAAAGGCATTTTAAATATAAAAACGCTTTCTCTCAAATAAAACACAAGCATGACACATGATTTAAAGGAAAAACTACCGGCATTCCAAAAATAGAAAAAAATATCGGTCAAAGATGTTTCACTTACCTCAATCCTGTAAACGCTGAAATACCTGTTACTGTCAAAAATACTTCTTCTCTTAATATATTTAGAAAGCGACTACAACAATGGATACAACAAACACCTAGAAATAAAATACACCAAATAATTGACAGAAAAAATATTTATTATTAAATTTACCTTCTACCCAAAGTAAAACAAAAAAAAATGTAATTCCATGATAACCTAATTGTTTTTTTTTTTAATAAATTAATACCTTCAATTGCATTTTACATATTATTACAATGTTTAAAGTGCAACTGCCGGTATTTTGGCCAAACTTTGTATTCTACCGAAGAAAATACCTGGAGTTTGTCATTGTTTTCTGGTCAAAGGCTTCATAGGACAGAAAAGATAATAATAACAGTCTACTTGTATGTATTTATAATTCAAACGAATTTTTGACACTTCAAAAACGTTAATCATGTTTTGCAACCTCAATTGTATCAAGATCTGTCAATTTTATGAAAATGTCATACTTGTTTGTCCCAAACTGATAGGAAATTCTAAAACCATCGCCACATTTTAGAAGAATTATTGGTGCACCTTAATTTCTTCATAGATATACACTACTCGACCATACGTCACCGTAGTATATTGCAAATTATTTTAGCTATTAGACTCATCAAATGACCGAAAAGGGGATATAGCGTGAGAGGAGGAACATTTTTCGGTGCACGAATGTGTTAGAGACCAAAACAATACATATTATGCTAATGTATCTCCAATGGAGCAGAGGCAGAATTTGAATTTTTTGGTTAAAAATAATGATTTTTCAAGAATAATAGAAGAGTTTCCCAGTCATAAGCGAAACACCATAAAGGGGGACTTTTATATCCTCCTTTCTCCCTGAAGCGGATGGGTTAGGGTGACGACTTTTAATATGTTTAAGCCCTAACTACCCCAAACACATGCCCGCAGAGAAATATTTTCCTCCTCGCAATTCATGCAACCCCTTCGTTGCTTAGACTATATAGAAGAATAGTCCAGAAAAGAATCACTACCCAAATTTTGTCTAATAACCATTTCAAAATTAAGTTATGAATAACAAATGAATGTTTGTATGAAACGTTGATATACTCGCGACAAGAATTCAGACGACTTACGTCATACAAACAAATGAACAATTCATTATATTTTCATCAAAATATTTAAGAAACTGCAACTGATAGTAATAAAACTATATACTACACTAAAAGTTTGCATCATATATTGCACTAAATTGCAATAAAACATTATTTTTAACGCGACAAAATATCAAAAATTACGTTGACAATAAAAACAAATGTGTAACGTCAGCCGCGACGTAAGACGTCTGAATTCTTGATTCGAGTATACCATTGAATGAAACTTTGACACTTTATGAATAAAAAATTGTTATTAATAATTCTTATGAAGAATACCTTACTGAAGATTGGCGGCGCGACATATCGTTAACACTTTGTATAGTGGCAAAATCGATTTCATCATGTAATTTCTAGCAGTATGATTTTGATAAGGTAAATATCGTTCATTAGCCGAACAAATGAAATAAAAAATAACTAACTAGATTGAATATGATCGTTAACATAAAAGTATCAAGGCCGCCTGAAGACATTGGCCGTGACCTTGCCGCCTTTCTTCGTCGCATATCAAGTAGTCTCTGACAAATTGAAACAGTGGGGTAACGGTGTGTTAATCGGTTATATAATTGGATCATATCGAAAGCGAAATTTAGGAAAGCTGTTGACGCAGACCCAGGCTCTTGTAATTGATATTTTGGTAAAAGTGACACGTACCTGATACGGAAGCTTAATGAATTTCAGGCTTTTGTTTTTGACATAATAAGTAAATTTTTAAATATAATCGTAATGTAGATTATAAATTAATTTATATTGTTCGCTTAATACGTAATTTTCTTTTAGACGTCCACAGATTTGATGTATTAATCAAAGTAATTTTTTTAGTTTTTTTTTAAATTTCTTTTACACATTTGACTGGATATTTAGCTTCATTAAAACAATTTTAACGTCTGCTCAAGTTCCGTTCTGTCGGATAAGTCGTTTGTGGTCTGCCCCACGATGTATTAGATGCTCAATCAATTAATTCTTTTAAAAATAAGATTGCCAGTATACAATTCTCACTTTTGGCTAGATTGGCTTCTCGATTGTATTTTGTGCGTTTGTCTTTTTGCTACTATTTGTAAGTTTCAGTGTTTATTTGTCATTTTGCTACTGTTTGTCAGTTATCACACCGATTAATTGTAAATTTAATTTAATTGTATGTAGACACTTACTTGTCACAGGCATATTATTTGTTGTTATTTTCTTGTAATGGGCATAATAGGACTTTGTCCTCTGCCCCTATTGAATTTTTAATAATAATAATAAAATTATTTAATATTATTTCAAATATTAGCAGTAATTCTTCCAAGTCGCTTAAAATTTGAAATAAAGAAAACATAACTTTATTTTGAGAAAAACAAATGCTGACCGCATACTGATGAGGGCTAACAAGCCCGAAACCGATCTATATCTGGTGGAGTGCCCGACAAGGGTTCTTGGCTGTTCACACAGATACTGCAGGTGTAATTCAATGCCGGTCGGGGTATTAGCCCGCGGAGTAGTTGTTTCCTGCAGTATCATTTATAGATTTAATGGCGCATCGCCCAGGGCGAGAGGTCTGCGGTTAAGCACATACGACAATGTAGGTCGCTTCCTGCAAGTCGAGCCGCTTAGGCCGAGCAGGAAGTAGCAGATCAGTTACATCTCACAAAAAGGAAACACTCCTTCTGAGAATGAAACTTTATCATTGAAAAAATATATATATATCTTTTTTTACTGTATTAGAAAGGTATCTGTATTAGAAAGGTATTTTTACTGTATTAGAAAGGTATTTTAAGCTAATATAAATCAAATCTACAATTCCTATCAATGTGTAATTCAATGCTGGTTGGGGCTTTAGTCCACAAAGTAGTTAGTTTCACACAATATTATTAATACCTACCTAAAAATATATAAAAAACGGTTAGAGAGGTATGTTAAGCTAATATAAATAAAATCTCCTACAATTCCTATCAATGATGCCCTCTGATACCAAACATCTAGGTATGCTAATGAACAATTCCACAGACAAAGCTCTATTCAATAATTATCTAAAAATAAAAAATTAATAAAGCTTTCTCTGTGGAATTATTCATTGGCATATCTAGATATTTGGTATCAGAGAGCATACATATGACTTCATTGATAGGAATTGTAGGATATTTGATTTATATTAGCTTATAATGCGTTTCTAATACAGTAAAAAATGTTACAAAAGCTAATAATAAAGAATATATGGGTAGATATTGTGGGTGTAATTCAACGCTGTTGGCGCTTTAGTCCACAGAGTAGTTAGTTTCACACAATATTAATAGGTGCCTAAAAATATATAAAAAAAATCTCTTCAATCAGCCAACAAATAAAATATTTTGAAAGGTCCCGCTTTCAAATGGTTCACTCTGTATGAGTTGAAAATTAAACCATGTTAAAATTATTATGATAAAATATGTGGATTTTAATTTAAAAAAATAAATTGGTGATTATTTTCAATAAATTTTTAAAACACTAGTGACAAAAGTCTACTTTTTATTAATTGTTTTCTAGAACGCTGAACCAGTTTTAGATTTAGATTTCTTGTTATATGCTTTAACAACACAAATAGACACGAATATGGACTATATAGTTCTATTGCATAGAATCCTACTACCACTTCTATTGTATCAAATAAACACACATCTAGGTGGCACCACAAGTTTCATTACAGAATAAAGGAATCTCTAGAAACTGCTTTCAAAATGTACCCAATTTTCAATAACAAGGGGCGTTTTTAAAATATTTCCTACACGTTTATGCCAGAAAAAGTTGTGTTAAAGTATAAGTAGTTAAAGAAACAATTTATTTTACTGTACAGGGTGGTTGAAATTGGTCAGTTTTCAACGGTTAGAGCTCATTTCGAGAAAATAGCAATAGCGGGAACTGCTCGTTTCTATCTGTTACCGTTTTCGAGCTACAGGAGGTTTCTCGATTTTGGGCTAAACCGACTGGTGCCCTTTTCTCGTTTACCTTTCAAGATATTTTAAAACGGTTTGAACTTGTTTGCTATTCACAGCCTTCTCATTGAGTAACCTTAATTAATTTAGAAAGAGAATTAAAAGATTACATATTTTCCTTTTCCGCATCCCTCAATTAAAAATATGCATTTTTTAATTAAATAAAAGCATTATAATAGGTTGATTCGAAATGCATATTCATTTCAATAACATCTTTTATTTTATAACGTTATATTTATACATATTTGAGCAAATTGTTTAGTGAAATGAAAAAAATATATTTATTTGAAAATCATTTTTTTAAATTAAGTCAAGTTTTACTTCATTTAAACAAATGATTTTTTCAACCAAATAAATCCATTTATTTTTGACAAGAAAATGAGCATTACGCACCAACAAAAAATTGCTTCCAGAATAAATCGAATTGTTTGCTAGAAAAAAATATCCGAATGATATTCTCTAAAGAAATCGATTTTTTATATTATCGCTTATACAGGGTGTACCAGAATGATGGTCAAATATTATACCAGTGTATTCCACAATCCATTTCAGGGGGGGGGATCTTTATATAAAATTTTTCAATTTGGGTCCTTCCTGTTGAGGTATTCCAGTCTCAAAATGACGGAAAAAATAGCTTTTTTTTTTATTTTTCCTTAAAAACGGTTATATTTAGAAATTTCAATTCTGGTACACATTATCAGCTAGTCAAAAGCTATTTTGTGGTGGTGTCTATTAATTAGCTCATGTTTCTGGACGGCGGGAAAAACCAACCTCTAGATTTATTTCTTTCATAACTTTTTCCTGCAATGGCCGATTTCAACAAAACTTTAAATGCTACACCTAATTATACTATTTTTCTCCCTCTTGTAATTTTTTCATACAACCAACAGTTTGCGCGGAAAAAAAAATAAAAATAGTTTTTCCTACTCTAAACATCTCTTCGTCACCGGTCACCGCAGTAGGCGGTTGCTATGTTGATGTTTATCTGTTGTCTTGTTTAACAAATCAGTCTAGACAGTTTTTGCAAATATTTGTAAACAACTGACTCTTCTGTACAAATATTAGCGAACAAATTGACGGAATATGCATACGCAATACGGTAGGATTGGCAACAGTTATAGGAATACCTGTTGAGAAATATTTGCAAAAACTGTCAATTATACACCTAATGGCGATTTATTTGACACGACAACAGAGAAACGTCAACATAGCAACCGTCTACTGCGGTTATCAGTAACCGGTGACAAATAGATAATAATAATAATAATAATATCTCTACCCCTCATTCTAATCACAGGGATTAGCCCAGAAGTCGGAGACTTGTGCGGGAGAGGGGGCGGCATATTATTATTAAGCAGGCCGCATTTACGCCCAGGAAGGACTTACGTTGGTAGGCCCTAACCACTATTCAGTGCAGGAATGAGGGAAACCTGGAAAACCTCATTAATTAGGGGGGTAGTCAAATATCAACCGGTATCAATCTTTCACATTGACCCAAGCTAACATTATTCCACCCTACCATACCCGCAGAGAGGGTGCCAATCCTCTCCACGAATATAGCTTATATACGGTCTACCGGCAGCTGGGCGCAAACCAACTCCGATCTAGTCACCTCGATTCAAGTACTGACGCCTTAAACCGCGCGACCACTGACCGAGATATTTAGAGTAAGGAAAACTATTTTTATTTTTTTCCGCGCAAACTGTTGGTTGTATGAAAAATTTACAAGAGGGAAAAAAGTAGTAAAATTAGGTGTAGTATTTAAAAAAATTGTTAAAATCGGCTATTGCAGGAAAAAGTTCTGAAAGAAATAAATCTAGGGCTTGCTTATTCCCGCCCTCCAGAAACATGAGCCAAGGAATAGACACCACCACAAAATAGCTTTTGACTAGCTGATAACGTGTACCGAAGTTAAAATTTCTAAGTGTAACCGTTTTTAAGGAAAAATAAAAAAACTATTTTTTTTTCTCGTCATTTTGAGACTCGAATATCTCAACAGGAAGGACCCAAATTGAAAAATTTTATATGAAGATCCCCCCTTGAAATGGCTTGTGGAATACACTGGTAAAATATTTGACCATCATTTTGGAACACCCTGTATATGAAACTTATTACCTATTCAATACTTATATTTACAAAATATTACGACATTAGACAAATTAATCTATTTCTTTTTACAAAAATAACTTTTTCTTATTATTGTTAGGTAGGTACACAAATATACAAAAACTGTGCCGTCATGAAAGTATGTCAAATATTTTGCTGTTACATTTTATTTGCTTCAATCAGCTGTGTACTCAGAACGTGATAAATATATATTTAATGCTTCAACCTCCAACCTCCGCAAATCCGGATGCGGCCTAACCTATATTTATCTTTATTAACCCCTTTTCGACACTTGTATCCCCAGTTAAACTGGTAATTAGCACAAACATGGTTTAGCAATGGAAAATATTTAATTGGTCTATTTTTGTCGCCACTGCTATAAATCAGGAAAAAAATTTTCACTTAATCAACAAGATTTTACTTATTTGTAGCGCACTACAAAAAATGTGTTGTGGAAAATTTCCACTTAAAAGAATACAATTAATATCATTCATGAATCCTAAATAAAAATAAGAATTAATTGAGAGAGAAGATTTATTTTCTATTCTATTTATCCCGTTCTTTTAGGTCGGTTGGGGTAAAAATGAAACAGTTTTCTTATACTTTTTGAGTTTCAATATCGAAACGGTGTATTAAGTAATACTTATCCTAGAGAATAGATACATTGCATTCACTCTCCAATAAAAATTGTAAGTGGTTTACTGAAATAATAGGAAATTCTATAAACACAACTGTTTCAAACTTTAGGGCAGTTTTATTATTGCCCTAGGTCCTTATCGATTTAAAACTTGGGGGAATACATAGCGTCATTTAGTTTCTAGTAGTTAAAATAGAGTATCTAAAGTTGTATTATTTTCTCCTTTCTTTTCAACTAACAATTCATACATAATTAATATAAACACATGTCGTACATAATAAGGTTCGAATGTACAACGTGTATATTTAACTTTGTTGTAGGTGTAATACAATTTTTTTTAAATTACAAACAATACAGTTTCGATGACATGCACATTTATTTAATGTATATAAAGCCGAATCGTAAACATAATTGTACCATGTAACAGCTTTCAACATGAAAACATTGGTAAGTACGAAATGTACACTTTTTGGAGTATTTTGTAGTTTATACAGGGTGTCCCGTAATTCCTCGTAAATATTGAAGGGGGGTATTCTTTTTTCAAAAACGGCTCAACTTAAATTTTGAAATTTGGTACGCGTATTCTACTGATGGAACTACGTTTTAGCAATAAATTTTTATTTTCATCTTTCGCTTCGAAGTGGTTGAAACAAACAACCCTTCCTGATGTTTTGGCCAGAACTTTTTCCTAGATGGCTATCGATCAAAATTAAAATTACGGTTTTATGGACCTATGAATTTAGAAAGTTTTCTTGCTCTTTCAATTTCTACAAATTATTAATACTTTCTGAGTAAAAAAAATATTTCTTATGAATTACTACCTTTTCAAACTGGAAATCAAAATAAAGAAAAACACAGAAAAGGCGTGTGTCATTTTAATGTGTTATTGTTGTAAAGTCTTATTGACAGTTCCATAGTTTTCAACTGCTTCACCGGTCTTGTTAAAAGCAAGATGCAGAACGTTTTTATCAGTCAGGAATATGCAGATATGCATTTGAAAACATATATAGATAAAAAAATGTGAATGAGTTCTTAATCCATATCCATAATTCATATCCGAATCAAAATTTCTAGCTTTTTCACCAATAACAAACAATTAATTATACAGTATGCGCCAAAAGTATGGAATAAATTCAATAAAAACGAAACAATTATTTTTTGGGAAAAATCCTCGAGCAGGTCGATTTTTAATTTAAAAAATACATATTTTAGCGTAAAATGCGTTTTTCAAATGTCATTGTTTTCGAGTAATAACGTCATAAAAAATTTCAATTCTTTGAGCAACAGTTAAATGTACCATAATACTTTAAATTGAATAATAATTTCTATGTCGCTTACAATACTTATTAGAAAGTCGGTGTGACAATGACACTTTGCAAAGATTTTCACCTACGTGATTCATAAAAGAACTATGAAATTCGAAAAACTAAACTTGATAACGTTTTTGCTTTATTTTAATTGATTTACGTTTTCTAACATTCAATCGTCATTTACTCGAAAACTTTCCTATGTAAGAGGGCAAAATTTTAGTTCTGTCTGATAGAGAATTAAACGATCTTTCAGAATCAAGGAAAACATATGGTGTTGCCATTTAAAAAAAAATCGATGACGTCATTACTCGAAAACAGATGACATTTGAAAATCGCATTTTACGCTAAAATATGTATTTTTTAAATTAAAAATCGACCTGTTCGAGGATTTTTCCCAAAAAATAATTGTTTCGTTTTTATTGAATTTATTCCATACTTTTGGCGCGTACTGTATTGATAATTATAAACTCCATCAAGATACTTTTTAGATAATTTTGTTTTATTACCACTTAAAATGAGGTTTCGGACAATTCAGTTTATAACAAAATACATTACTCACATTTTTTTTAGGTAGTAACTGTTTATTTAATTATCTTGGTAGCAGCATTAAGCAGAAATGTTACCACATCGTACCTACCACAAGAAGAAGGATCTTCTGCAGTGGAGAAGTCCTTGCCCACTAGTGGTCCCATAGCATACGGTGCTCCGACTTTATATGTTACCAGGCCAACATGGAGCTTTCCCCTACTTTCGCGTAACTGAAATTAATATAATAATAGATATTTGTTCAAGCAGTTGTCAGGGATTAGTTTGGAACTGTCAGAAATGTTCGTGCAACTATTTCTTGCATTACATTTAATGAAATTACATTCGTATTGTAACTGGTTTGATATTTCTAACAGTTTGAAATTAGTTCGCAATTTTTACTTGAACAGCCTAATAAGAATAGCAATTGTAGAATTTCTTTTGTACAACACATCAGTAATGATTGGATACCGTATTTTTTTTATTAACATCTGCTTAATAGTAGAAAGGAGTAGGCATATTGACCGTTTGCCCTCTACTTTAATAATATGTAGGTGTGACAACAAAGATCTAAGTTTATGGAATATGGAATTCATAATATAGGTGCCAATACTACCAATCTTATTTACATAAAAATAAAAAATCGGAATCAGTTTTGATCGAGAATTTTGGTGTATTCAAATGAAGAAGATAATATTTTCAGGAGTATATTAAAAAAAACATTTGTGAAAAAAATATTCTGTATTCATAACAAACCGAAGGCCAAGTTTTTTTCATTCTAAACTTGATTAAATCTGGGTCGAACTTTTCGGTATAGGCTAACTAACAACATAGGTAATTATATTTCGCAATTTCGTCTCGAATTATAAATTTAACTACTTGTAGTTTGCACTTTTCAAACTCACCCGGTACGTACTTTAAAGACAAAAACCCTTATCTCTGTTACCACACATTCCCAACACGCTCTTACTATCATTGTATTTTTCGTACCGGCCCGGCTACGACGTGAAATAAGAGAGACAGAGTGAAAAAGTGTTTATTGGTGTCGGAAATAGTGCGAAATAGGAAATCTCGCAGGAAAACATGGTTGAAGTTGCAATATAACGCTTCTGCCACCGTTATTATATGACACACTGTTGTAAAAATGAATGGGCATAAAAGTGAAAATCTGAAGATGAAATTTAGAAAAATGCTCAAGTTCTTCAAGTATGTAGATTTTCCGTTTTTCTTTTTTCAGAAATCAGTCAATGGAAGGATGTATTATTTTCTGGTGTTTGAGGTTCACATGAATTCTCACATAACACGAAAGAACGTTCCACAGAACTTTAATTTGCAGTCACATGACTTGCATATACTTCCTAACTCCCTCTACATACTCATCGGGGCAGTTTATAGAAGGATATATATATATTCCTCTCTGGTGTACGAGGTTCACATGAACTCTCATATAACACGAAAGTACGTTCCACAGATGGGTGAACTTTAATTCGCAGTCACATGACTTGCATATACTTTCTAACTCCCTGTACATATGTATCCGGACATGCAAGTAAGTAAATAATTAAAGGGTTAATCTACTGAGTAAATGTAAAATTATATATGAGTTATAATATCCCCAAATGTTAAATAGAAGGAATCAATAATGCAATAAGTAAATAGAACTGACAGTTTTGTCAAGTTCGCAAGTTTTTGCTCCAACAGTTTTTAATAATTACTGTACCGATAAAAATATAAAATAGGAGTATTCTCATAAAAGTTTTTAAAACTATTAATAAACATATAATATAGGGTGAATCAAGAAAAGTAGATTTGACTCATATAGCTAATAATAAAAGCTAATATTACACACAACACACATAATTTTAATTAACCTTCAATATCTTTATAATGAAATGTATAGAGTTATACATACATTTAGATACAACGTCTAATGGACTGTTGTTACTGTTGTTTATAGATGAATACATATTCATATTTTCTATACACATATCGATTAGATTCAAAATCATAGGACGACTTCCACATGGAGGAGTTCCAAAGCAAAATCTGAGGTGTAGAGACACATCTGGATTAAGTGCTGATGTAATGGTAATAATAAAGTGAGGACCCAAGTAAATCTGAAGCAGGTAAACAATAGTGAAACTGCTAGATAGAAGTTATTAACCAACTTTTGGAGACAGGAGGTGAATTTATTTCTTCATATTTGCTATCAAAAGAGTGTGGGACTTTTAGGTTTATAATCGTTAAATCCCACCCCAGATTAGAGGGTTATCACTCTATATTGAATTTTACTTATACAGAGGTCTTAAAAATAAAATAAATACAATATTAAAAATAAATCCTAAAGCAATGATCTCAAGAACGCATAGTGTTATATAACATCTATAAAACAGAAACATTAATGTAACTGTTTGGCTAGCAGTGACATCTTGGTCTTGATGTTGTCTTGGTCCCGCAAGACAAGACTAGACTTGGCAAGAAATATTGCTAGAAGGTCTGGGGTGAAATTTAAATGAACGTTAGTTGAAATAAATAAATAAATAAGTGACTAAATAAACACACATTGCATTTCTAATGTAGGCATATTCTTTATTTAAAAGAATTAAGCATATAAAATTAAAATTCAAGGTGCTTAGGTGTAGCTCTGCTGAATACAACTAATTATAGTGCCAGTTGACTGAGAGAGCTCCGATTTGGCACGCCTATCTCGTCCATTGCTTATTATTATTATTTATTATGTAAAACTAGCCGTTTCTATATTTTATAACGTTTACCAATCGACCAATATCTGAGCTAAGTAAGTTCCGAGCGGCACCATGTCCGACCGAAAGTAACTACCACTGTTATTAGATTGGTAATAAAGTTTCATGTTTCTGATTTCTATGCAAAAGTCTCACAAGAATCATGCAAATTTGCGAGACCTTTCGCAAGACAATATAAAAGACATAATGTTGAAAAATCAAGCAAGCACAAGGCTTTATAGAAACTTTTGTTTTCTTCTGCAAGACAAGACAAGGTTTTTCAAATTTTTGCAACAATTTTTGTCTCCCATCCAACACTACTTTTCGCCTCTGTACGGCACCTCATGTGTTTACGGACATGCTTAATACCTTTATTATAACCTTTAAGGTCTTAGGTACAATTACTTGCACATAATATTTAAATGATATTTTAATAAATGGAAAATATCAAACAGAATGTTTATTTTATAACGATAAAAATATTAATAAAAATAGTCAAGCTTTGCTTGTACCTAACCGGGACTGTAAGGTCTAAGCTTTATTTATAATACAAATAACTTTACACTCCCTTGACAGAAAGAGGACATTTCAAAGAATATATAAAAAATAAAATGAATAAATAAAATAAAAAATTTGAAATCACACCTGCTGTAAAATTAGAGAGTGGTTAGGTTTTGGAGGAACGTTAGTTGCAGCTCGTTCTGCAGTAATGTTCTGGATGGAAGGTATACAAAGACCTTCGAAAGAGAAAAATATTTTGCTCTTAAATATATAATAGAGGATATTTCGATAAATATATACGTAGGTATCTCAAATATAACGAATAACTTTTTATGGAAAAAAAAAAAAAGATAAAATCCTATATTCAACTCTAGAAATCTATTTAGATGCCTCCCTTGTAGGGGAGAGCAGGAGGTGAAGACAACATGGGCTTTACATATTGTCCTAAGAATTATTAACAGTTTTCAATGCTCAAAAATCATTTTCAAAAAATGTTAGTTATTGCAAATCGATAACACAATTGCTATTTCTTGTAATAACCTGATGGGGACTGTGTACTGTGTGTAGACAGATAAAGCTTAATAATAACGTAGGGAAAGAGATATGGGCGTGAAATAAGAAAAATAGGGATATATGCATTCTACATCAATATACTGAGAGATATCGAACAATAAAAAAGTTTGCTAATATAATCTTTATCATCGTTGGAATATTCTGTTAGTACTGCAATGCATGTACCAAGAATAAATTATTTATTTGCCCGATTTTATTACATTCAGTCGGTGTTTTGCTAAAACAATAGACTCTCAGGTTGAATAGACGTATTTTCTATCACTACTTTTACTAAAGGTAACTAGATAACTTAATGAGTAGGTAAATGACTACTTATTAACGGTTAAAAATAGGTGCGTAGTAGGATATAGATATATATGTATATGCATATATATAAATAATAATAATAATTTACCTGTAGCTGAAAGGCTTCAAGCTGTGAAATGTGTAACAAAGCTATATTTGGTTAGCGCGTCGTGGGTAATCTTTACATATGCACGAATGCATAGCCATTTTATGCTTAACATTACAACAGGAAGAACGGACTGGACAAGACCTTAATAAATATATTATTACCAATATAGGTAATATCTATCTCGTGGCTAATCTTTACAAATGCGCGAATGCATAGCCATTTTATGCTCAACATTACAACAGGAAGAACGGACTGGACAAGACCTTAATAAATATATTATTACCAATATAGATAATATCTATCTCGTGGCTAATCTTTACAAATGCGCGAATGCATAGCCATTTTATGCTCAACATTACAACAGGAAGAACGGATGGACAAGACCTTAAAAAATATATTATTACCAATATAGGTAATATAACCAACAATATTTATTTTGTGATATGTATACATTATGCGAAGTAAGTTATATAAAAAGCAATAATATATACATGATACATGAGAGAGTGTGAATAGGGCATGTGACAGTGTTCATTAGCCATCAACGTTAACGAATTTTTGTTTGCTATTAAAAAAGCTAAAATTGAAGGGCGAGTGGTAGTCGAGTTTGTTCAAACTGTAGGTATCTTCCATATACCATGCCATTGAGTTATATATAACTTATATAATCAATGATGGTAACTTCTTTACAGTAAAATGAAAATTTGGAGACAAAGGATAAATGAACTAGAATTCATAATAGTAGCTATACAGTTACTGACTAAAGTTACCTAGGATGAAAGACTGTCAGCTGCAATATACATTTTTGCTAGTGTCAAAAGTTGCAAAAACTACTGTAATAAAATAATGGGTCCCAGTTGAGTCTATTTAATGCAGATATTTTGCTGGGATTAAACAATGTCTATTAAAGGCTAAAACATATTTCCTTTAGTGTACCCGGAAAAAACAAATAAATATAAAATAATAAAATACATAACAGTATTTCGGTGTTTAAGAATAGAAACCGAACGTTCAAACGGGTTTTTGGAAATATTATGTAACATGTTCAAACAGCCTGAAATAGACGTGTTTGCAATGCAAAAAAAAAAAAAAAAAAAAAAATAATAAAATAAAAATAAAATAAATAATAATAAATAAAAAAGATATCGTAGAAATGAAATCCCCTCATTCCATTATTGTGGATGCATTTACTGTCACACGGAATCAATATATATTTTATGCATTAATATATAACTAAAAATGCAGGTAGACGCTAAATATAAATATATTTTTGATATATAATATACAGGTATGTATATTTGTGTATATACATATATAAAGCAGTATAAAAATGTTTTAATTTATCAAAAGAACGATAACTGGTCAATATGTAAGATGCAGGATATAAAGTTTCTGTCTGCACACTAGATCGCCTATAATTCTTTCAACATCTACAAGTAGTTAAATTTATAATTCGAGACGAAATTGCGAAATATAATTAGTAGATCAATCGACTTACCTGTAAGGAAGTTTGATCATAATTATATGAGCAATTTCGTCGAAGAATTATAAATTCCAAAATTCCCACCCTAGGCGATCTAGATAGGAAAATACAATGATAGTAAGAGCGTGTTGGGAATGTGTGGTAACAGAGATAAGGGTTTTTGTCTTTAAAGTACGTACCGGGTGAGTTTGAAAAGTGCAAACTACAAGTAGTTAAATTTATAATTCTTCGACGAAATTGCTCATATAATTATGATCAAACTTCCTTACAGGTAAGTCGATTGATCTACTAATTACAAAGGGCAACTATATATTGCTGCCTCTGCCTATGAATTATTTAACTCTATTACACGTGGCTCCATTATACAACACAGTGCAGATGAACTGATTTACTCAGGCATATTTTATTAGGTTTGGGATTAAACTAATCCTTTCCGTTAAAATACACAGCACGTGTTCAAATAGTTCTGTTATATGGTCTGCGTTTTAGTTTATATATTTTCATGAATTAGAAAATAGGTACTTATAATATACCCTATACAGGCTGTATCACATGAGAGGGCCACTCCCATGTATCTCGCTTAATATGCGAGACACGTCAAACATCTTTAATTGTTTTTTGTTGCATTTTTGGAGGCCTTTATGCTCGTAAAAACAAATTTGAGATCCATAGCCAACTTTATAAGTAATAACAAAAAAACCTGTAAAGTGCCCAAACTTTAAGGCTGTCTAACTTTTTTATTTTAAGAGAGAGAAAACTTATTGCTATTAAATTTTGATGGCAAAATTGATACCTTTGGTCTCATATAAACAGATTTTTAAAATATCGTATGTGGTTCCCTGCGCCCTCTAGGCGGATAAAAAATTGTATATTGCAGCAGGCTATGGCCACAAAAAAATTCCGGTTTTTTCGTCTTTCATGCAATATATTACATGTTGCTATCTTTCGTATTTATTACATTTTTCAATTTTAGTTTAAAAAATGTACCTACAATACCGGGTGTTCCCTCTAAGACTTTCAGTGCGAATATCTCAGAAACCAGCATAGTCAGTGCGACGAAATTTGGTATACAGACACTAGATGGCGCGTAGAATCTGATGATAAAATCAATTCTTATACAGGGTGTTCCATTTTCCAAGAAATCGATTTAATTTTGATTTTTTGGTTGTCAGCCATGCTAAAACTTATGGTTAAATTGAAATATACTTAATTATGAACACATTCTGATAAATAAACATTCAAAAATTTCAAAATTTATCATAAAAAATGCCTCCAAAAAGTACCCAAATTTCATTGTTTTGTCATGTAAAACGTGCATAGCCTTGAGCCAGACTTACACAGAAGAAACTAACATCGCTAAACGTCAAAACTATGGATTGTCATTGAATTGTCAAATATTAATGGCATAAAGTATTTTACTTTACAGAAATAACGCTAAATAATGTATTTAATGCAATGTACGTATGCACAATGGTGTTATTGAGACTTGTCGATAAAAATTTAGACTTAAGTTGAACCTTTTGGAGCATTGGGGTCGCCTTGTCGGTACAATATACCGCTACAGCTAGGGTTACAGTGTGAATATTGTAAAATATCTGTGGATATTTTTAAATTGTTCCATTATAATGTAATAAAACTTCAGTAAATTGTTTTTATGTTACTACAGTGTACATAATAATTAGGTACCCGTTTTTTTTATCACAAAATAATTTACAAAATTGTGTAAGTAACTAAAGAATATCTCTCTTTTCCAACTGCTGTAATTATTGATTACTTATTTAGCAACAACTAAATTCGAACAAAACGATTCCTAAAACTTTTTTTATTATAATGTGAACGTGTTTGTCGTTGAAAGTCAGATTGGAACCTACCCCAGCACCATAAAAGAAATGTTACGAATACGAAAGCATAACCTAGAAATTATTGAGATTACTTCTGCTTGTGTCCACATATTTCAGCAGTTCAGCACTTTACTTATGTTCCTGATGAATAAAATATGTTTAAGAAGAACTCTACATCTGTAAAATAGTAAACAATGAACTACAATGTTTGTATTTCATATGATACAGAACTAAAATAAAGCAACTGGTTTTTGCTAGGAAGAATCACCTGCAGACGTACTATACCCAGTAGGTACCTATTAAGTAGTCATTTAAAGCTAGATAATAATGTTATGTGTGAGTACCTAGTGCCAGACTGCCACCAGAAAGAATAAGCAAAAAATATTAGACATTTTCTTGCAAATAATTCAGAATATGGAATGATGGATCAGGATAATATTATAAAGAAGTCTCTAACTCACTTTGAAAAGTATTCTATAAGACATTAAATTCAGTTGTCTGTCGTGGGTTTTAAAATTTCTAAACGAATAAATTTAAGAAAAATAAACTAATTTCATAATTCTATGTACAGTATGAAAACATCTCGTTAGAATATCTTAAAAATGTTGAAAGCTAACTGTTGTTACAATATACACAACATAATGTAATAAGGTTGGTATCGAACAATGAAATGGCAAGATTTGTTTGTAATCGTACATGCATGACTATCCCTCAGATTGAACGTTGCTCTGTAATAGAAATTAGAATACAGAATAACTGTTTAATATCAAACCAGATGTAATAATGTAGATACTTAATGTAATTTTATTTTATTGTTAATAAATTAAAGTCTGTATTTGTTGGTTTTATTCTACACAAATTATTAAACAAATGTTTAAGAAATAATGAATACTTAAAGATGAAGGGTCAAGTTAATTAAAAAAAAAATAAACCACTATGTACGCAGGTATGATTATTTTTTAATTGAAATTATGCTGGTAGATATAATAAAATATAAAAAATCACTCAGTAACATTTTTGAATATTTTGTCCTTGTAGAATACTGTTTGCAATGAATCATACTTACCTTATTTAAGAACTGAATTTTAATTCTTCAGTGAAATTTATATTTTAGACATCTTACTTTTGTTATAAAATTATTAAACACAAGTGGTATTTGCTGTAGTGTATAATAATACTTACTAACAATTTAATAAACTTTAATTTCCGTTATACTTGCATTATTTACATTTTTATTTAGTTCACTAGTTAACTTACACATTCCATGCACTTTAATTTTATTAAATAATTAAACCAAGTACAGAAAGTTAGGTATGTCTTTATTTATGGCAAAACGTAAAGTCTAATGTTTTCTAGCAAAATTTTCCTCGTCTCTCTCATCTATCTGTCGTACGAATAGAAACTAATCTTGGCATCTGGCTTCTTCAGTATCTTATCGAATCTTTTAACCAATGAATAACGTAACTGTGTATGTCAACCTGTTTCCATAAGAGTACTTTGTTTTCCTGGTTCCTATCTATTGAAGATATGCTGGTGAGACATAACATTTTTGTGGATATTTTTACGTTTGTTCTTTCTGTTCTACAAATATTGGAAAATACCTTCTCACCCCTGCTCTTGAAAGTAAGCCAGAAATTTCTCAATAACTTCTCCATCTGAAAGCAATTAAGTAAAAGTAATTCTAGTATATGGGTAAATGAGCAGTTTCTTATAAATATCCTACAGTTCAAAGGTCAAAAGCAATATGCAAGTTGCAATTACCTACAACATTGACATTCTTGTTCTGTACTTACCTCTTACAGTTTTCCTTAGGCAAGCTACCATTAATCGTACTTAAAGACCTTATGTTATCATCTTTTATTGTATTAATGTACTTAATTTGTGTAGGAATAGGTCTCCAAATTCTACTCAGATTTGATAAATGTGGAATCGTTTTTGAAGCAGGTGAATTTTTATTTATGCTACTGGAACTGAAGTATTCACTCAAGGAACCCATTAAATCATTATTTATGATTGTTTCTAGAGTTTAAAGCCTTTCTACCACTTGTTGCCGGCACGTTATTATTATTTTTAATTCTAGATTAAGTAACCACATAACCACAAGTTTAGATTGTACATAGCTCGCGCGCTTGCGCGCTTCAAGTCGACAAGGGAGAGGATGTTCATAAATTCAGCTTTGTTTGCACGTAATAATTTATTAGTTTGAGAGTGATATGCTGAAAAATAATAATAATAATAATTCCCGATAAAATTACTGTATCGTAAGGAAGATGCAATTAAAAAACGGCAAATGTTTCACAATTTTCTGTGTTCTGAGTATTCATTACAGACAAGGTTGCTCAAACTTCCATTTTCTTTTAATAAAACTATATCATTATTGCAAATACGTACGCACATTTAATGTAGGTACCTCGTGGTATTACATATTTATAATAAAATTTCTACAAAAATACTCAAACTTGCTGTGACAGTTTCTGTCACTTCACGGTTTGACGTATATCCATGCGGTAGTTGCGTGTGTGTAAATTGGACTCATGGCTATTCTCATTTGGCATGACAAAACAATGAAATTTGAGGACTTTTCATAGGAGTTTTTTTATGACAAGATAAAAATTTTTCGTGACTTTTTTTATCAGAACGTGTTCATAATTAAAGATATTTCAATTTAAATACAAATTTTGTTGAGGTTCGCTACCAAAAAATCGAAATTAAATTCATTTTCTGCAAAACCGAACACCCTGTATAAAAACTAATGCCATCATCGAATTCTACGCGCCATCTAGTGTCTGTATACCAAATTTTGTCACACTGGCTATGATGGTTTCTGAGATATTCGCACTGAAAGTCTTAGAGGGAACACCCGGTATAAGTAATTACATTGTCTGTGTCAAAATAATTTTAAAAACCCAATTGCTTCTAATGTGAAAACAAATAAAATAATAATATTATAAGAAAATCTGCATTTTACATAAAAAGTACACTCTGTTTATTAATTTTTTACAGTTGGCGTCTTTAAAATAGTTTCTACATTATCTTGAGCAACATGAAAATATTTAGGTACATTTTTTTAACTAAAATTGAAAAAACTGTAATAAATACAAAAGATAAGGGCAACATGTAGTATATTGCATGAAAGACGAAAAAACAGGCAACTTTTTGTGGCCATAGCCTGCTTTAATAAAAAAAAAATTTATCCGCCTGGAGGGCGCAGCGAACCACATACGATATTTCAAAAATCTGTTTATATCAGGTGAAAGGTATCAATTTTGCAATAAAAATTTATTACCAATAAGTTCTATCTCTTAAAATAAAAAAGTTAGACAGCCTTAAAGTTTGGGCACTTTACAGGTTTTTTTGTTATTACTCATAAAGTTGGCCATGGATCTCAAATTTGTTTTTACGAGCATAAAGGCCTCCAAAAATGCAACAAAAAACAATTAAAGATTTTTGACGTGTCTCGCATATTAAGCGAGATACATGGGAGTGGCCCTCTTATGTGATACAGCCTGTATATCTCAGATATTACTGACATCTCTGAAAGGGGTTATTATACAGGGTGACTCAAACGCGATAGCATGGGTCTACTGTGAGGATATAAAAAATTTAAATAAAATTTGGGACACGTGATATTAAATGGGTAGGTAAGCTCTATTTTCAATCGAAAGTATTATCTTTGGCATTTGACAGAAACGACGTCATTAATTACATTTTTTCCAGAAACATACCCAAATTGTTTTCCTGTTAAAAATTTCTCTTTTTTCTAATAAACTTTTATTAGAGACATTTTTCTGTATTACCTCCGGTTTAAAAGTTATAAGCAATATCGCCCTAAAGAGTCTTAAAAGAAATACGACATAAAATCATATTAGCGGTGGAGAGATAAGGAAGTCGTTAGAAATAATTGAATATTCGTTGTTTAAAGTGCATAAATGTCACAAAATACTTGTCATTATTCAACACGAACGTCAAACGTATAAATATTGTACAACAAAATGTTTTCTCATTCAGAAAAAGTTGATATGTGATATATGATAGTCACAGGTTATATCCAGAAAGGTAACCAGAGCGCCTGATCATAGAACCTTTACAAGACTGGAGACGACCTTGCGACGAAATGAAGATGCATTTTCTCTTCGGAAGAATCAAATAATTGACCGAAGGGTAAGAAACAATGTTAATGCGCTAGGCTATTACAGTATTTCGGATAAAAAATTTTTCAAACATCATCAGTTGAGAGTAGATTTGTTTAATAATTCACAACCATCAACACAACTTACATAAGTCCCATTGTTTTAAAAGCAGTACGGCTTCCACAAATAGAACTATCTCTAAAAAAACTGTGTCATAGCATTTTCGACTTACTCTACAATCGAATTAGCATTTAATCTAACAATAATGCCAAATTGAGCCGATGCTGATTACGATACACGCCTAATTTAGACAAGGTCATTCAAGAAGTTTTTTTAAACGATTATTATTCTATTCCTTGTTACATATATGCTGTGTCAACGTCCTACTGTAACGTATTGTTCTTCACACAAGGATCTTGGTTTCAGGCAAGGTTATCATCTATTAATAATGCGTGCGCTTTATGATAAAAAAAAATCACTTTTATATTGCGAAATAATAAAGAAGTACTTAATTAATATGTATATACACAAGTTGTCCAGAATATAAGTGCTTTATTTTGTTGTATGATTAATTGTACCAAACAAAACATAACTGGTTTATCATTTTTTTCTCAGACCAACGGTATTAAAGTTATGATAGCAAACAGATTTTGAATATGTGACAACGTTGCACACCTAGTATGTCAAGTGTTTGTACATAATATTCAGAGGGTCCAGGTTACTGAAATGTTCTATTTTTATTTGTACAAGGTGTTCTATAAACTTCTTATATGAACACAGGTCCGATTTGTTTTTTTTTTAGAAGTTACAAGAATTTAAAAAAATGTAATTAGATATATATTTCACTAAAATTAGAATGACAAAAACTATGGTTGCTATAACAATAATTATTATTTGTGTTTATTAATTTTCCTCTTAGCGTTAAAGTGCTAAATAAAATATGTATTTATTTACAGCTAAAGAGGATTCAGATATTGTCTTTGTATATGGGTATTTCAATAGGAACGCCAGACAGGCAGCTCGAGAATACCGACGAGGATGCCCAAATAGACATCAACCTGCCCACACAGTCTGTAGTACATCATTTTCGAGTCTTCGAGAAGAAGGCCATTCGTTTTACTAAAATGAATGTACAAAATGAAAAAGATATAATAGATGTTGTCATTAACAACTGTTCAGTTAGTGCCCGGCGTATAGTTAATAATCTTCATTTGTCGCCAAATTTTGTATGGCATGTGTGTTAACAGAGAAATGTTACATCCGTTCCATCGCCAACATTTACAAGCGTTACATGCTGAAGATGCTTTTCAGCAATTACAATTTTGACACTGGTTACTTCAACAACGTCCCCAAAGTGATAGATTCGTTTGGCTTGTCATGCGGTTGATGAAGCGTGTTTCTAGAGACCACATAATGAACTTATCTGGGCGTTACAAAATCCGCATGTACATGATTTCGGCAACGTTTCAGTGACAACGTTTGGAGTAGCATTTGCAACAATAATTTACAGCCTGTATGCATTTTCAATGGTCGTTTAAATGTTGATCTGTATAGAACGACTTGGATAATAGCTGTTTTGATTTCATTGACGACGTAGGGCCAAATATTGTTCAAAATATGAGGTATCAGCACGATGGTGCACCACCACATAAAGACAAGTAACTGCTTGGTTAAATGAACATTTCCCGAATAAATGGATAGACCAACAAGATCCAACAGCGTGGCCACCGCCTTGCCTAGATCTAAATTCTGTAGACTTTTATTTATGAGGACATATGAAGCAGCCTGCCTACCAAGTTGAAATCGCTACTCGTCAGCAAAAAGAATTCAGGACGCAACTTACCAAATAGGACATCTCATCCGTTGAGTGAAGGAATAATTTATTTGTTGATGTGAGGCTTGCATTCGGATTGAAATTGGTCATTGTGAACAATTTTATAGTGTTAAGATTTGTTAATAAAGGTTAACTAATGTTTAAACTACCTAAACATAAATAATAATTATTGTTATAGCATTATCAGCCTACTTTGAAACCTGAAATTTGAAAATGCTTGCAACTTAAATAAAAACGAATCTGACCATATAACAAAGAATGTTTGACATTTACCCTGCTACCATCTCATAGTTTATAGAACACCCTGTATATTTTGAGAAGTACCTATGTTTAAAAACAGATATATATATGACAAAAATATATTCTGTATTCACAACAAACCAAAGGTCAAGTTTTTTTCATTCTAAACTTGAAAATCTGGTTGGAACTTTTCAATATAGGCTAACTATCAACAGGTAATTGCAAAGAGCAACTATATATTGCTGCCTCTACCTATGAATTATTTAACTCTGTTTAATTGAACGTTTAAGTGCAGATCTGTATATAACTTTCTTAGAAAACAACCTTATTAACTTCACGTAGGGTTAAATCTTGTTGAAAATATGTGGTATCAGCACAATGGTGCATCGCCAGATAGAGGAAGACAAGTAACTTGGTTGGTTGACAATGCTTGGTTAAATGATCATTTCTTGAATAAATGGATAGGTCAATAAGGTCCAATAGTGTGGCTACCGCGTTCACCAGATCTAAAGCCTCTGGACTTTTATTTATGGAGACATATGAAGCAGCTTATCTACCATGTTGAAATCATTACCGTCAACAGTTGCTTGAAAGAATTCATGATGCAGCTAACTAGATAAGAAATGATCCAAATCATATCCGTCGAATGACGGAATCTTTAGCTTTCCAACGTGAGGCATGGCTTGGATATTTTGAATAGTTTTTATAATCTTAAGATTTGTTTTAAATGTTAACTGATGTTTAAACTTTAAACACAAATAATAATAATAATAATAATTATAGTAACCATCATTTTTATTTATCAGGCTGCTTTGAAATATAACTAACTGCTCGACTTTTCAATTTCATAACACCGTTTTTGGATTTTATTGAAGCTATATAATTTTATTTTGGGAATGTATGTTCAGAAAAAGTAATCGTTTTAGACATTTTTCCCATAAGAGTTTTCCATTGCATTTCACCAGATATACAGGGTCTTAAATAAGTCCAAGCAAATTTTAAGATGCGTTCCATATACAAATTGTTAGAGCCCCTTGAACAAGGGGGGTAAAATCGGTTTTTATTTTCAATTTTTCTCAAAAACAGTTGAAGGTAGGTAAAATTAACTTTTTCTCGAAGTTGAATTGTAGGAGGCAAAACATTTTCTGAATGAACAAAGCTACCTTAAAATTTCATTTCGATTAAAATATTTTGAAGTATAACAATGTTTGGAAACTATGAAAGTGGTGGTTTATTTCACCCCCTTATAGAGATCCATCAAACATTGAAATATGCTAGTAAAATGTTATTTTATAAGTATTACGTTTCTGTCGAAATTCAATTGATTATATTAATTGTTTATGAGAAAAATTATAATAAAGATTTCTTCTATGCTCCTTCTTTAAGTGACTTTTTAAGGGAGGCTCCAACAAAAAAATTTGATATGAAAAACTCTCTTTAAAACTTGCCAAGAAAACTATCTCTGAATGATTTGTCTATTGCGTACATGATTGTAGTTTAAATTCAGTTTAATTGACTATAACTTTACTTCGCATAGTGATATATGCTAATCTATTTTGTTACTGTACAGTCTTTATTATTTATTATTCTTTATAATAATTATGAATTCAACACTATTTTAGATAATTTGTTTTATGATTCTGCACTGCATATTTGCTGCAAATGTGCAAGTCTTAAAATTTTTGTAAAATAACAGATATTTCATACGACTCACATTCAATATCAAAGTGTGTGAATAAAAGAAAGCAAATATATATACTACATAATTTATTTAACCTAAATGAAATTTGAATAAATATCCAAAAATTGCATCGATCTAATCCGGCTATAGAGTCAGTTTTTAGTAGATATGTACACCCAAGGGGTTGATATGACCAGAGTAGGCCAGAGGAGCGGCGGCAACAACAGGGGCGGAGTAGGCTACAGGGGCTACGGCTGGAGCAATGGCTGGGGCTACGAAGGGGGCGCCATAAGCAGCGGCTACTATTCCAGGTTCAGCTTTTGGGGAGGCAGCGGCCAAAGCCAAGATGGCGGCGAAGATGACGGCGAACTGAAAGAAATATATTATGAAGTAAATGCTTAGCAGGTACAAATTATTTAAACTATTGAAGGCTTTATAAATTATAAAAATTTAACATACTCAATATTTTACGGGTAAAGATAAATATACAAAGTGAACAAAAAAGTCTGATAAACATATGGTCGAATATCAATGGTTACTGAGACAGCAATGAAAATATGTTTACCCGAGTTAGTTGTTGTAATGCATCAGTAGAGAAAAGTGTATATTCTTTAGGTATTATAAATTATAACATTTCAAAGGTAGTTTTCACGAGTAGCTCGTTGAAGGACACGGTGATTTTCTCTCATAAGTGCTGCATAATTTACAATCCCATCGAAAAGCGCGTCTCTTGTGTTCACTTCTGTTGCATATACTAATGATTTAAACCATCCCCAAAAGCAGCAATCAAGGGGATTCAAATCTGGTGACCATGGTGGCCAATTTTGGAAACCATCTCGGCCAATCCAGCGTTGTGGAAAGTGATTGTTAAGATGATTGATCACAACACGACTAAAATGGGCAGGGTCACCACCATGCTGAAGTGTTTTGCCTAATATGCAATGGAACATCGTTCAGTGGATCTGTGAAATTATTTTCTAAACATTCTACATATCTAGCTCCAGTAAGACAACCATCTAGCACAACTGGGCTAAGTAATTGTTTATTAATCATGTCACACTACTCGTTAATGCTGAACCGATGCTGAAAGTTACTTTCCACCGTGACGTGCGGATTTTTGTCTGACCAGCGATGTTGATTGTGACAGTTATTTACTCCATCAAAAGGTTTTAAACCATTTTTATTAATGATTTCCCATGCCGTAGATTCATCATTTTGGAGACGGGTTGCAATGCGCCGTACTTACACCCGGGCTACGTTCTATTATATTTAGAAATGTCTTCTTCCACTGCTAGACCAGGACCAGCTTGCATCTCTTCTCACACAGGGAAACATTCCAGTTTCACGTGCATTGTTGAAGACTCTGGAATACATTTCTATCTGGCACTCTTATGTTCGGGAAGCGACGTCGATATTCAGCAACGGCACGATTAGCGCTACCGTTACAATACCCATAAATAAAAATAATATCAGCATATTCTCGATGATTAAATGTGGCAGGCATTACGAAATTATGTGCGTAAAATACCTACGAATCAATGTACATGTAAAAATAAATTCGACAGGTAAATAAACGTTAAAATCACAAACGCCAAAATAAATGTGACAATTAGTAATCCCTAATGTGAGTTTGGTTTAGAATGCATGACCTATTCAAAGTAAAATATTAAATAATAACAGCTTTCGCAAAAATAGCAATAAAAATATGTTGATTGCTATCTCAGTAACCGGTGATATTCGACCACATGTTTATTAGGTTTTTTCGTTCACTTTTGCCCCCTGAAGAATATTGGGGGTTCCCCCCAATCACCCTGTATATAAGGATATATTAATAACATAATAATTGGGAAATAATTTTATGATGTTAACAAAGGAAATATTACATTAATGAATTGTTTATGAAGTGACAAAAATCAATGGTTACATGCATGATGAATTTATAGCCCAAAAAAGGCAAATGGATTGTAAATGCGAATACAAGAAATAAAACTTATTTGTGCCTTAGATGCAACAATAATAAATAGGTCAAAATTAATTATTCAAATTGTTTTAAAGAAAAAGCTCTTTGAAATGAGGACTTACGAATTTGAACATTTTGCTTGTTGATATTTCAGTTGACTGGAATAAACTGATACAGATCGTCCAAAGCTCCTGCCTTATATATCACTCGTAGTTCCTGTACCCTTAAATTAAAATAATGGGTGGAGTATAATATACTAAAACTAATTGTAACATTGGACCAGTACTGACAATACACGTATTTTGAATTTGCATGATTCGATTATGTTCTTTGACCATGAATAGATATCTTAACTCGATGTGGCAATGCCTGTTTGAAATCATTTATTTTATTCAACAGGTAATGTATTTAAGTAGCTACATAATATGAAGGATGGCATATATTTTTAGAATAAAATAATGCACTACAAATGAAAAATCGGACACACAGTTTTCGTAATATGATAAACCAGATCTAAAGAGGCAAATCGACATTTTTGATATATATTTCTATTAAGGAAATATTGCAGATCATCAGAATTTTATTTTACATTGTAGAAAAAAGAAAGCAGCAAAAAAGTCGTCAATTTAAAGTTTTTTGACAATTTCCAAATCATATGAAGGAAAAAAATAATACCTACAACTGAATTTCATAAAAATATACAGGGTGTTCTATTTGAAAAAAATATGTGTGAGTTATATTTTAAAAGGGATACCCTGTCGAGAAATTGCAAGTATGCCGCTGAACACTATGTAAAAAAATCTATCAGAAGCAGTTTTCACGATTCCGATATCTCAGCTATTCTTTGAGATACGAACAATCCCTTTAAAGGACTTGCAATTTCAGAGATACCTTACAATTTCAACACCCTGTAGATCACTTGTTAATGACTAAAGTATATCGTTCATTTTGCATATGTTTTGTAAATTTACACATAAATTACATTCCCTATTGTAATTTAGTTGTTTACAAAAAGAATGTATTAATTTACAGCAAATTTACCAAAAAGTACTTGCCTTACTTCTTCATAGATTTAAATAATGTCCATTTTTATTGAATTTCTATTTCCATTTTTATTGAAAAATAATTAGTAATATATCACTTTTTCTCCGAATAAAGATATAACATGCACTGGAGCTCTTATCACAGAATCACAGAAAGTATTGAAAGACTATCTTTGATCGCACTTTCTGTCAACTTTTTCATGCAGTATTTACTTTACTACTAATACATGAGATAACAAAGTCTAATTAATTACAATATTTTACCACTTTTTTTCTTGTTCTCTGTTGGATTTTTATTACATTTTTTTTAAACAAATCTACTTGTTTTATAAAAGTGCATATACATGGTTAAAAATTATCGAATACATTTTTATGCCCCCTATATTCTATTTAAATGCCAAAAACCGTTTTAGACCTATTTGCAAAAATATTAAAAACCTTTCCAATATGTGCGATGTCTAGTAGGTAAACCTACTTTAGCCGTAAATTTAGTTAAATCGTCATAGTTTGATCACGCAGTAATATTTAGTAGTTTATCATTTACAAAATACTATACGAGTACTTCTCAATCTGTACAGTTAAACAGTTTTGTTCCTACACCTTTCGATGAACTAAATAAAAACATATTTATATATTTTTACACATTAAGGTAAAACCACAGCTTGTTTGTTCTTTAAGCTGTGGTAAAACTAATGATAAAACTGCCATTAATTCTTTAACGTTTATTCAGACAAGAATTTAGACATTTCCTAAACACGTAATTTGCTTAAAGCTATCAGTCGCAGTCCGTCTTCTCTTCATCGCCCCTAGAAGATTTACAAGTATAGACCTCTATAAGCGTATGGTGAAGCACCATAGTAGTAACCAGAAGCATATGGTCCGTAATTGTAGCCGATTGATGGGTAGCTAATGGGGGATCCAATACCGCTGCTGTAGGCTAGAGGAATAGCAGGTGCATTATAGGTCAATGTCACTGGGTCTGGCTTGGGGGCGGCGAAAGCGACGGCCAAGATGGCGAAGAAAGCGATCTGAAAAACGAAATGTGTTCAGTATAGTTTAAAAATGAAAAACGTAATATATATTAATTCTTTACATAAAATGGTGAGAACAAATGGAGAGAATATACTGTCTTACGTGTTGCAGACGTTACGAAACAAAACCACAGACCTCGTAAAAAAAACAAGATTTGCGAATAAAACTAGAACAGGATGAACAAGTAATTTGCAAAATTTTACGATGCACAGCGCGTACAAAATGTTAAAGTATATTATGAAATTGCTCTAACTGTCAGCGGTGAAATATATAACAATTATAACCGATTATTTGTGTTTCAAATTGAATAGTATGAATTTAACGGGATTATGGATGGTATGAACCTAAAGAAAACATATTGGAAGAATTATTGATACAATTCCACTCACTTTATGTGAAAGTTGAGACAAGATAATATATCCAATATAAAAGCAATATTTAGGAATGGACGGTACAGTCAATTGCATGCTAAAAATACTTTGCAGTGTCAAATAAAATGCTACGTCAATCGTGTGATAATTCGATGAGCGAATTGTCTCTGCACAAATTGATATTTTTGACTTTACAAGTCACATTTTAATTTTTACTGTAAATCAAAACAGTTATAAAACAAAAATACAAACGATTTTTTATTTTGTTTTTATATTTTTTGTTTCGTGAAATTCTTAAATTTGTTATGAGTTTTATAAATGTCTTTATGTCTGGAAAAGGAGTGTCAGCAGTGAAGAATACACAAAATTTTTAAATTAAGATTATTCGAAAACAGAGCAGTTTATCGAATTGAAATAGTATACCTTTTTCATGTAAAATAGACCAACATTTTAAATTTTTTATCAGACGACGAAAATCTCGAGATATAAGAACGTTAGCAACTTATGACCAATTATGAGGAATTATTTTCAGAGAATTAGATTCGCAATCTAATTGTGATTCGCAATTTCAAATTTGATTATTTTATCTTAATCCCTTTTGAAAATATTTTGGAATAACTCCATTAGAGGCGTCTACGGACTTATATAACTTTTTTTTCTTGAATAACTTTTAAAGTAATTCTAATTTAATTTAATAAAAATTTTATGTGATTGACACTAGGAAGGACCTCTTAAAATAGGGTCCTTGAAATATATTTAGTTTTTTAGTTTACCAGAGGTGAGCTAAGCTTTACAACATAATACTTAATATTTTACCACCCTGTATGATAAAGACTTTAAAATAATAAATCTGGGTAGCTTCAGCTTTAGACTAAAAAAGGTACTCTTGTTTATTGTCAATAAAATGAACTGTTTATGAGAAAAAGTTCGAGCTATGTTCGCATGTTGAATGCTCTTGTGTTGTTTTTCAATATTTTCGTCTCCTGGAACACCACTTTTTAATTTTTTTTTTCGGATTCAACATCTTGAAATGAAACTATTCTGTTTGAACGGCTATCGTATCGCACTTCGAAAAAAAAATAGAAATCATGGCGCTATTTATCAAAAGTAAAACACGAATTCGCTTATTATTCTTTTTCCCAGATACCCTGTATATTTATAGTATATTTATAAATACATACAATTATTTTGCATAATAATAATTCGAACTAATAGCATCATTGTTTCTACATATAAACTAAATAACTAAATATTTAATGAATTCTTACCAGCTTGAACATGTTGAAAGTAGAAGAGTTGATGTTACTTGTCTGAGACAAATTCTGCCGTTTGTGTCCAGAAATACTGCTTATATAGTGAAAAATCCCTTTGTTCGAGCAGTTGGTCACCTTCTGACGAGGTAAATTAAAATAAAAACAAATAAGTTTATAAAAATTTGTCTCAACCTACCTCAATGTTGTTACAAATCTCGCCGGTGTACATTATTTCGATCTGGTTTTAAAGTTATTTATAATTTCATGGTTACTGTGATACATACTACATAATTTTGTTCATGTGGTTTTCGAAAGTATACATTCCTTTACTTAGAGAAAATATAATTTGTTGAAAAATATTGTTTTAATTTTATTCAAAAACATAGTCCTTAAAAAAATATTTCGACAAACCTTTTGTCCGAAATTGTTTTTCAGAATGAATTGAAAATGTTTTGACAAAAGGAAATCGTACACAGTGAATTGTACTCTGATCATAAAACATGTGTATTACCAATGTATAAACTAGATACAGACATTCTTAGCATACTAATAAACTCTTTTTATTATCTATAGCTGACTTGAAATAAAAATTATACCAAAAAACTTTGATGCTTGGTATACCGAAAAAATGTATTTAATATTTCGGAGAAAGTTATTCTACCATCCCAGTTATCTTTATAATATGCACTCTATATTATGGAGTAATTATTCCATGCTGCGAACTAGAATTTATTTGAATACAAATATGGATATTAGTAAATATACCAATGATATTGCTTTGCTCAAAAGAAAATAGACCCAGAATATTTTTCAAGTTAAGGTTCAAAGGTTTATCAAAGAGGCAGATTTCATCATCTATTTTTTTATTTCATCAGTACTTATTCCAAAAAGTTGTCTTGATTGTTGGCATATTTGGAGCCTGTAGGAGAGACGAATTAACTTATTTACATTCAGAGAACATTGAAGATGCTAAGTCGTCCATTAAAGTGATTATCCCCAATAACAAAACCAATGTTCCTAGATTATTTACCATACCAGAGGGAGATAGAGGAGTCAATGTTTTTGGAAATTTTCCGTAAATATGCAAGTCTGCGTCAATCCACCACCCAGGCAACACAACATAATCTAATAGACGTTGTATTTCCATATATTTCGTCTATTTTCCATCCTGGTCTAAAATTATATGTAATATAGACGGCATTTTATAGACACTTTTTGTACCACTAATAAAATAAACGTTTAATAGATATCTATATTCATCTTCTCTACTTTTCATTTACTGAGAGACGTCTATTATAAATGTAACATAGACCTTGTAAACACGTGATACTAAACAACAACAACTGTTGTATTTTAGAGATGATATCTTTATTTTACGACAATCCGTACATGTAGTGTGAATTACATAACGATCAAATGTTAGTAAGATCTCATAGAAAATTTAATATAGACGGCACGGTATAGACATTGTTTGTAACACTAATAAAATAGTCGTTTAATAGATGTTTAAATTCATATTTTCTAATTTTTATTTACTGAGAGACGTCTATTATAAATATAATATCAACCGTGCAAACGCACGATACTAAACAACAGCAACTGTTGTTTTTTAAAGATGGTAGATACATTTATTTTATGATAATTCGCATATCTATTGTGAATTATATAACGAGCAAATGTTTAGAAAGTACAATAGAAAATTTAATATAGACGACACCTTATAGACACTTTCTGTACCATCAATAAAAAAATGTTTAATAGATGTTTATTAATTATTTTTTAGTTAAGATGTTAACAGAACATGTCTTTTCAGTTTGCAGTTTTCAGTAGTCAAGTGGAATAATTTTCGGTTTGGTTGCCATATTGTCAGTTTAGGCTTCATGACATTTTGAGAGATATCTATCACTTCAGAAATAACTTTGAAAGTTACTTGGAAGGTGAAGGAAATGGCAATATGTCTCTCTAAACGTCAAGATACCTAAATCGACAATATACAGCAACCAGCCCAAAAATTGTTCCAACAATTAAAGAGGTCTATTTTAATTTCAAGCTTAGACCAGAACTAGACTATTATAAAAGCCATTAGAGAGTAGTTCATTGAGGACGTGTATAGTTAATCTAATGTAGATATAATTTACACATACCTGCAATATTTCAAAAAGATGTCAACTTAGGACATATATGGTTAATCTACCATAGATATAATCTATACATACATAATTGTTATCAAAAAGATGTCGATTTAGGACATATATAGTTAATCTGTCATAAACACAATATATACGTACATAAATATTACCGTAAAGATGTCGATTAAAGACAACTATATTTAATCTAATAAGGACATCTATTTACCTTCTATTTTATATGAAATATATACGTTTATCTCGGGGACATTTAGTTGTTGATACACAGTAAAGTACAAGACCATCCGTAGACATTTCGTCTAGTCGTAATATTAACGTTAATTAGATGAAACTGTGTTGCCTGGGCATTGACCATACCCGATTTTTTATCACGTACATTAATTCAAAATGTACACAAGCTTTGGGTATAAATAATGTAGGTTGAATTCCTAAAAAGATTGCCGAATTTCTTAGATTACCCAGTGTTACTGATTATACTGGGCACTGCTTTTGTCGATGTTATGCAACCTTCAGCCAATATTTACTTTAACCTATATATTTCTTCTTGTTATGCATATAGAATAAAAATCACTCTGTATAAAAGCACCATTACTTAATAGCTTTAGTGAGATGTAAACTACAATTTTTCAAAATTTTCAGGTAAGATAAATAAATATACCAAGAGTATGATAAAATTCATAATATATTTAATACATTTGTATTTAACAAATTACAAAATTTAGGTAGTTGAACATTTAGAAATCATAGCCATAGTAGTTACTCGTTTCCATTGGTTGTATCTCAGTAAAACACGCTTCCATAGTATCCAGTAGCATATGGGTAAGGAGCAGAGTAAGCTACGGGTACCGCACCATAGGTAGAGTAGACCAGAGGCTTGGGGGCTGGTGCAGGGTCAGCGGAAGCCACAGCGAAGGCTACGGCCAAAAGGGTGAAGAATACCAACTGAAAAAAAAAGTTAAATTAATTTTCTACTGATAAAACAATGGGTCAAATCTCAAATTACACTCTGAAGCATTTATAATGACTTATCTACACAGAAAATTTGAGATTGATCTGATAAATAGTTTTCGAAATATGTGAGGTCAAATTCGAATTAAAATTTGATATTAAAAGACTAATAAGATACCAACTTAATACGTAGGTATGTTGTGTAGTTTTAAAAGGATTTTATACCTAATAATTTAAACTTAACTAAATTAAACGTTAAGAATAAATTACACATAAGTATATTATAAATTATTATTAAACTGATTTTATTATAAATCTTATTATAGAACACATTATTTATTTGTTTTGAGTCCAAGAAATATGTCGCGCTTCATTGCTTTTTGCAATAAATAATTTCGGTACAATACAATATCCAAAGTTTAATTGTTTTGTTTTAGTGTATGCAAACTTAACCCGGCATAGGAGGCAGTGACATCATACAAGGAGCTAGTTCGTGTTCTCAAAATTTTAAACTCATTCAGAAAATCTAATAAAAAAACGCTAAATCATCCCATTGAAATATCACGATGTTTTACTTTGATCTTTAACAAAACTAATGTATTCTCAATATTTTCGTCGACTGTAATATTAATCTACTATGCCCTTTTATTTTCCATTTTTGTTTCCTATCTATATTTGTTTGTTAATTCTTGATAAAATTTAAGTTTAGAGTACCAGAAAATATTTTTGGGCTATAATTTTAGTTATAATTCATAGGTTGTAATAACAATGTATATCTATGTTGTAAATATATTTTTTTAATCTACTTACGTATTTGAACATGTTGATTGAAGTTGCTTGTTACAAGACACTGAACAAACTTATGTCTCTCACCGTTTAAATCTTAATTTATATACTAGTTAACATTTTTGGTAGGAATTTATTAGGTGTTAAAAAAACTACACCTAGCTTGTCACACCCATTGTTGTGCCGTCTACATTTAGACTATGCTCGTTAACGAAATTATCATGCATATAATTAAATGAAAAAAATAAAAATAAATTTCATAAATTTGTATAAATTAATTCAAGTTTTTTAGGGATTGAATTAGATTTTAGACAAGTATCAGGTAAAATGTAAAATTTATGTCGTAAAGTTCACATCAGATAGTCATAGAAAATTGAAACGTTTTTAAACAAATCATTTACTTAATTAAAACATGTCGTTTACATCAGACCACACATCCAACATTAGAAAGCATTTTTTATAACAAATTTGGGTGTTTTTTGCCAAAAAAAAACATATTTTTGGAACCTTAAATATAACAGGACGGCCATACATTTCTTTTTCCATAACTTTACTTACTATGACATAAATATTAAATAAATATTATTTATTTACTTTTAAAAGCAGCACACTTAATAGTTACAAAGAAACAAATATAAATACCAATTTCGTCAAAGAGCTAATCACTTCTAAAATTTTCGATAGTTGCTAACAAATATTGAAATCTACTTTTGCAATATCAAATAGTTGCAAATTTTGCCATTACAGAAAATAATATCTATCAATTCCTATGCCTACAAGGTGATTCTAAAATAAGTATTAAAAAATTCAGTGCATTTAAAACAAGTCAATAGATGACGAACACCTTAAAATAGTTTTGCCCTTAGGGGATCGAGGGTAAAGTTTACTTTAATTTAAGATGTGAAAACTTGCTGTTTTTTTTTACATATAATAGGTACTCCTAGGAAATATCGACGGTATTCACTGTTGCAATTTGAAAATTTTATAACATGCTCGAAAATGCTATTCTCATTACTATTAATATCTAATTAAAACCCGTTTTACAGTCCAAAAGTTTTTCTTGAATCAATTTTTTTGTCAAATCGTTTAATACAGTTTATAACTTTTTTAAATTTAATGCAATGCAGCCAACGTTTGAAAGCTAAAGTACTCAAAGGATTTTAGATGGGCTTTGTTTCACACATTGTAGTTATTTTTGTAACTACATGTGGGATTGTGATAATCCAGTGATATTAATTTTTTAAGCCTTACAATCGGTTTTCTAAAAAAAAAAACAATAATAATAACTAAAATTTTCAAATCGCCTTACTCCAGAATAGTGCATTCTATCGACATTCAACAATAAGAATATCTTTTGCATGTATAAAAAAGCAAGCATTCATATTCTTCATTCAGAAATTAGAAAAACGACGCATAAAAAAAATAAAGTGAGCTTTACCCTCTATCATTCATTGCTTCCTTTTGATTCAGTACGTTCAATATATTTATAACATTCTTCTTCAGCATATTGTTTTGAAAACTTGCTTATTTTAGTATCCTTATTGTCTTCAAATAAGAAACTTTCTTTTTCTTCTAATTTAACTATGTATTGTCCATTTCATTTATTTCCTCTATTATAACTATGTTTCTTAAAAGCATTACTTCACAATCCTTTTCCGTTATAGCATGTACAGACTACATACAATACATTTTTACTGAGCTCTAGTACATTTTGCCACTCTCAATACTTCCTCTTTCTTCTGAAATCTTTTTTTAAATTTTTTTATCATTATTATTATTATTTTTGAATCTTCTAAAGTGGAAAATATGTTCTTAGAATTCGTCATTCTGAATCTATAAAATGTTTGTGGTTAGTTAGTTTTAAATAATTTAATTTTCTGTTAAAAAAGCAGTTTTATTTTCTTCCTTTTTATTTTTCTAAAGAAACAATCTCTTTTTAGGTGACTTGTTTTCTTCCGTATACAGTGATTGCTCGTCCTAGTTGCTCTTCCTTCTTATTTTACAACGAAACAGTTCTTAGCATAGTGACCCTGTTTTCCACACTTGAAAGATTTTTTTTCCTCTTCTCTACTTTTTTGCATAATTTTGTAATATGTATTTTACATTTATAACGTTTTTCCTATGAATGCTGCTACGTCTTCATTTTCATTGTCTTTATTTCTATCTTCTGTTAAAATTCTTATTGCAATATTGCTTACTGTTCGTTCTGAAACTGCTGATTCCGATGCGGTATTGAAATATTTTATAATTTTCTAGCAAAGCTGAGAGAATTTTGCTTATTATCATATCATCTATTTCTTGTTTCCATGTTTTTAAAACCATGTGCTGAATTTTGCATTTTACTATAACTTTATATCCATTCTTTCTCATCAATGTAAAATTGTTGTAGCAAATTACACATCTGGTATTGTGTAGTTTTTTCAAAAATATCTTTAATTTTTTATACATTTGATATGCGTTTGTTTAGTTTATTTTAACTTCTCCTGTCTTCTCTATCAAGTCATTGCATGAAACCACTTATACTTTTTCTTGTTTTTACAACTTTATTTTACTCACTGTTTTTCTTTGTGCATGTTGTTAAAAAATGCGTCATTTTTTTGTAACTTTCCGTATTATTTAATTTAATCTGTGCTCCTTATAATATCCTTAATAATATGCATATCCTTGAGCCACATTTTTATTTTTATTTGCAGAACTGCTGTCTATGAGTTATAATTTGGAAATAGCATTGTATTCACTGGATTATATATTATTAATCCTATTTCATGTATAGGTATAGAAAGACTTCTAAATTTTGTAGTATATGTATGCAAATGACTACAGCATTATATTTTAATAGTACATGTAAATTAACAGAGAATAATTAATCTCTGGCTGTAAATATTAAAATGTTGGCTCACTTGACTTCATTTAATTTATCTGGCTTAATTTCTACATGAAACCTGAAATGGATGCCGGAACTGAACATAAACATTAGTGAAAACAGGTGTCTGTCTGTTCTCCTACTGCTGCTCATTGGTCTTTATATGGGTGTGGTATGGGTGTTTGTAAAACGTATTTTTTGGGCTCGGGAACTTGTAGTAGGCAAATATAGTGACAGAGCCACAGGTTTTCCTTCAATGCTTGAATGTTTGATTGACATTTTCTTTGTCATTGTCATTTCTTCAGCTTTGTTTCAATGTAAATATTTATGGTGATGACTGTGTGTGACAGGCATTCCCTAATAAATGAGTTCTAATTAAGAATCAAGATTCGTTTAAAGTGAATTTAGTTAAAATATTAATTATAATGATATATGACGATTTATGTGTGAAGAAAATTTGTATTAATTATAGAAATTACTTGGAATATATAAAAATCATTGCAATATCAAAACGTATTAGGGTATGAAAAATATATTATATAATAGAGAGTATAAGAAATGAACATACATGTGAAACAAGAAAAATTTTAGTGATCCTAGGAATGTATGTTCTGAAAATTCAGTTCATACTTAATTATTTAAAGAAATCAATTAAATTATAATATTGTCAAATAGTGTTGTCTATTTGACTTTGTTAAAGGGTACTAAAATATTGAATGTTTCTCAGTAGTAACAGAAAATAAAAATAAAATATTCAGTTTCATATCTACAGTCTTCTGCTAGTACGTACTAGGTAGTGATTTGATGTTAATTCAAGTTGAAATACAGGGTGTTCAGGGTCACATTTGATGATTATGTTTATGAAAATAATCAACTTACCTTAGTAAGATTGTTAAGAAATTACTTTTTTATTTCATTTTTTTACAATAAATTATTTTTTTTTGAGTAGTTGTACTAAAATTTTGGAAAAGACGGTTTGTTATGTGGCAAATACGAATATTTGATTAATTTTTACGTTAAATGTACAGGGAGTTCTAAGGGCTTGTACCCTAAAATATTCCTCTCAGATTTTTAAGCATATAAATTTTCGAAATATAATTAGTTTTTTTGAAACAGTCTTCGACTAGTTTTAAAATAGATTTACTTATTTAACGTATTTCTCGCAGTAAAATGATCAAATTTGTGGTGTTTTTAGGTACAGTTATCTCAAAAAACAAAACGCGTAGAACAAAAGTAATATCAAAAATTAAATTCTTGATGTTTTGTTTATCCACTTTTACTATTTAAATTCTCCACAAATAAAATAGTTACAGTAGACACACATTATTTTTCTATTTTAACCAAAAATGTTAATAATTGTTGCCACATACTTGTGAACAATCTTATCTAAAAAACTATGTAAGTTTATGTTATAACAATATTTACATCTACATCGGATCGGTCAGTGGTCGCACGGTTTAAGGCGTCAGTACTTGAATCGAGGTGACTAGATCGCTGTGTGGTTCGACCCCCGCAGCCGGTAGACCGTATATAAGCTATATTCGTGGAGAGATTGGCACCCTCTCTGCGGGTATGGTAGGGTGGAAGAATGTTGGCTTGGGTCAATGTGAGAGATTGATACCGGTTTACATTTGACTACCCCCCTAATTAATGAGGTTTTCCAGGTTTCCCTCATTCCTGCACTGAATGGTGGTTAGGGCCTACCAACGTAAGTCGTTCCTGGGCGCAAATGCGGCCTGTTTAATAATAATATGCCGCCCCCTCTCTCGCACAAGTCTTCGACTTCTGGGCTAATCCTCGTGATTAGAATGAGGGTATATTATTATTATTATATATTATTATATTATTTAAATTAAAAAAATACGTATTTTGAAAGATTTTTGTATCTATAAATTTGTTGGGTAAGCTTTCTGTCGATACATTCGCTTTATTTCCATACCTTCGAATATTCGCAGGTGACATGAAATAAAATTCCTGTTATTTGCTAAGCACTATATTAAGAAATATTTGTATTTGTAGAAAACGCTATTTTAAGAATACGGTGTTCTTAAGCTTGACAATCGAAACAAATTATTAATTCAAAAAGTTATTGCAGTTAGTAAAGTCGCTATTATCACAAATGAAAACGAAAACAGTATGAAACACAACACAGAAGAATATGACAATAACACAATATCTAAAATTATTAACATAAAAAATACAATAGCAAAAATAGAGTCCCATGTGCACTGTATACAAGATGTTTCAAAATTAAGCGTCACCCCTTTAGGGCCTTTAGGGCTGTCATTAAAATAAGAAAGAATGTTTCTATAAATAAGGTTCCGAAAATCCTTCGTTACAGGTATAAGACCACAAAAGTGCCTAATTAACACTAGATTTTTTTTTAATTTGGTTGACACGTTTGAATGTTTAACGGTTATCAAGTAAGCGTAAAAATCGTTACAGTGGCGTAATTACACAAATTGCTGTAATTGAAATTGCAAAAATGGTAAAGCGCCACTGACTTTCCAAAAACCTTACTCTATTAGCAAGAAATATTATTTCTTGACATGTTTCTGTACTTTTTTCTGTTTTTGAGTATACAAATAAACGTTTTAGTTGCATATACAGGTTATTTTACTAGAAAATTAAGAAATTAAGAAGGAAATGTATGTGTAATATATACAAAATTTAATATAGATATCCTTAAAAAGTACAATAACAAAAATCCAATAATTTTATACTTGTCTCTTGACGTTAAGAACTGATATTGTTATGAAACCAAAATTCACATTTAACTTATGATGCCCATTTTTCCTACAAGCAGAAGTAGCTACAAGAAAATATTTAACTAATTTTCCAGAAAATTTGCCGAATCTATTCTAAAAAAAGATATTAAGCTATTACTACAGTATCTATTGTTGCTATAGCTGGTATTTGACCTAGGCAATATAAAACAGAAATTAATCTGTATTGTTCATTTAAATTTGTGGGCGTGTCAAAAGTAGACTCATTTCATTATTGTGTTAATGTATGCGTATGCAAAAAAATTTGATAGTATATATATTGATCTAGTAACCGTTGGAAAATAAGTTCGTTCAGTGATCTGTAACAAGCAACTTAGAAATCATGTTCAAATACGTAAGTCAAAAATACTTAAAAACAGTTTTAGAGAATGCAATGCTAGTAATATATTAAAATATTTCATTTTCACTTATAAATTGTACCTATTATTAAGTCTTATTAGCTATTCGTTAAAAATAATAGTATTTTGAAGACATTAGTGACCTAGCAAATTAATTACTAAATATAATTTATCAATAAATATTTGTTTGTAGTATTCCAATTAATAAAATTTATATTTCATATAATGATCAGGTTGTATTAAACCTCAAGTTCACATTATTGAATTCTTGAACAGAATGCAATGCAATGTAGGGTGTTTGCAAAAACTTGTTCAGAGAATGCTATCTGAATCCGATTCATTCAATGCTTAGTTTTCGAGATACCAACTGTCAAAAAAAATATTTTTTACTGATAATTTGAAACTTTTCATTGAAAATTTTTATAAAATAAATTAGTATAATCGGTTTCAAGAGTTTGATAAAAAAATTTAAATTTGTTTTCTAAAAATCATCAATAGCTCGAAATCCGTTTGCTAACCGATAACAATGTGAAATACCTACAGCCTTTTTTGCTCTAAAATAAATAAATTTCCTAAATATAAAATAAAAATAAAGTCCAGTCCAAATAAAAATCAGTCGCGTAGATTTTCTGATCAAAAATAGTACAGTGAGCGACAAAAGTATAGGATAAATTTATTTAAAAATCAGGTGTTCCTTTTTTGGAAAATCATCCTCATTTTTCTATTTGCGCATTTTTTATACCAGTTCACTGTATACAGGATGAAGCAAAAAACTATATATTTTGGTCAACTTTTTTAAATGGAAACCTCTCTTTTTTGTATTTTTATTCAAATTGCCATGAAATTTTTTTATGTAACATACCCATAGTCCAATAAATCAAACCACTGTAAGCAAAATTACCAATAAATTTCGAGATTATAAACCGCTTAAAACAACAAGAGTTAAATTAATGTTCATTGGTTTCTTAACAATACGCAAGACTATATACAAAACTTAACATTTCCGTAAATGTTTTTCATCTCTTGCCGTATTTAGTTTTTCAATTCTTCAAATGTAATCCATGGGTGTAAGATCGAGCCATTTTGGAGGCCGCTCTATTGATCCGTGTCTTCCAATCCATAAATCTCGGACTCGCCAAGCAAAATGATGTAACGATAGTCGAAATGTGGATGTCGATCTTCAGACGCCTTTTTTCGAAAACGTTTAAAGATAAAAATACTTAGAATTTCATGGCAAATTGAACAAAAATACAAAAAAGGGATTTCATTTAAAAAAATTGACCAAGATATTATAAGTTTATTTTGTGTCACTCTGTATACTGGTTAAACTAAAAATAAAAATTGACCGGTCAGTTAAACCAAATTATAAGGTACCTATGTTCATATATAAATGTATTTACCAAATTTAAATCGATTTCCGTAGAAAAGTTTCAAAATTATCAATAAAAAAAACATATTTCTTTGAATAAGTTTTTTCGACAGCCTGCATCTCAAAAACTATAGGAATAGGTACTCTTTCGTATTTTTGGATGCATAATCTGTTCTAAAATTCTCTGAATAACATTTTGCAACACATGTACCTAAGTGGCTTAATAATTGTGGGGGTTTATTCAATAATTTCTATTTCCGTAGTTGGTATTCTTTGCCCTCTTGGCCGTAGTCTTCGCCGTCGCCTCTGCTGACCCCGCACCAGCCCCCAAACCTTCCCCACTGGTCTACTCTACCTACGGAGCTGTACCCCTTGCCTACTCTGCCCCCTACTACGCCTCTGGATACTATGGCGGTGTGGTTTACTGAAACATGAGGACCTTTTTGCGACGCCTTCTACGGTTATGATCTTGTATTCGGAGGGAAATTCTGTACACTAGCTAATCAACAATAAATAAATTTGTTTTATAATTCTGTATGTTTTTTTTAATAGTAAGTTGGAAAATTATTTGGAGAACTTAGTTCTATTTTGTTTCAGTAGAGCATAGATTCAATAGTTCAAGAAATTACACGTTGGAAAAGGGACTTGAGAAAAATTTTATAGAATTTATGCCCATTTCATCCTTTTAGTATCTACAGTAAAGCTGCAAAGTTACTCGTAAAATGGTTTGTTAAATTTAGTTTATAACATGAACCATATTTGCTGTACCGTAAAATTATGAATACATCAAGCAAACAATTCAATTTATCAAAAATCATTTATTTGGTAAGAAAATTTATTTTCTTACGAGTGTTTCTTTAAATGAAACAAATTTTTATTCCATTCGAACATCTTATGAAAAGTTAATTTTAAAAAATGATTTTCAAATAAATAAATTTTATTAAGTTCCTTAAACAATTTGTCAATTCTGTATAAAAATAACGTTTTAAAATTTAAAAAAATGATTGAAATTAATGTGCATTTCGAATAAAATAATGCATTTATTTAATTGAACCATTCAGTTATTTGGAAAAGGTCACAAACGACAAATTCGGTCATTTTTATGTTATACGATTTTTGTTTAATTTTATTGAAGGCGCATCATTTGGTACAAAAAGGGCACCAAATATCACGCTAGAACTGCATTAATTTGATACTCGTTTCACTGGGTTTGGCTCGAAAAGGTCACATGCGACACCAATATGACCTTTTCGAACTAGACATATAAAGCCTATACTGCTAAAGTTCCTATAAATATAAAAAAAGTTAACAATTTGAGATCCTTAATCCAATATATCCCCCAGAAGAATTTTACAGTATGATATTTGACTGGCCAACAGCGGCCTCCGAGGAGATAGCTGAAGAAGACTTTTAATGCTGTTATAATAATTCTTAGCTATTATAAACTTACCCAAGTTACTAAATAATATGCAAAACTTTATTTTTTTATTTTCCTTGTTTTATTCTGAATAGGTTTGGAAAAGGGCACAAATGAAATAAATACAAAAATATTTTTATGATATACATTTTTCAAATAACTATGAGAAATTACTGCAAGTAGCTATATCTGCACACGATCAGATTTAAAAATGTTTTTCCTTCCTACTGTAAAATTTAATGTTATGTAGATGTGCCCTTTTCCAAATAACCGATTCAATTCAAAAACGCATATTTTTAATTGAGGCATGTGGACAAGAAAAACATGTAATAATGTAATTATTTTTGTAAAGTTTTTAAATTCAGTTCCATTGTATAATCTTTTGAAAAACCGTAAATTAAAAAAATAATAATTTTCAATAGTTGCCCGCTAGATGTAGCTGTCTATATTTCGCGTACTCAGGTATGTCGAGTTTGAGAGACATGAACAGCCAGGATTAGCGTCAATGAACTCACCACTCATTTGTGGCGTACTGATGAGAGCTGATGAGCTTGAGAGAGGTATATGTTAACTATTTGCTATAGATTTTCAGGTGTAATTCAATGCTGGTCAAGGCATTAGCCCGTAGTTGTTTCCAGACATTCCTTAGCAATAAATTGTTGACTTAAATAAGCAGATGTTTAACTAGAAAAAAATTCGTTATACCTAATATACAAATATTGTTTTTTCATGGAATGTAATTAAATCAACACCAGAAGTGTATCGTTGAAAAGGAAATAATGTTTTTTAATGTAACACAAATGCTGAAAAAAATAACTGTATTTTTACTTTTTCACAGAAATTATTTGGTATCAGGCAGGACATAAATATTTGTTTGGCCCTATGATTGTATTTCTAAAAAATGTGAAGTAGCCACCCAAATAATTACGGGAGAAAGTACTAAGTACTTTAAGTACCAAAAAACGTCGTCTTATTTTTGACAATTTTGTTTCTACTACAAGTACTTCTTCAACGACCACGATTTTGGAAAATAACAAACAGGAACTCATCTCCACCAGCAAATTCAATATTTCTTCAAGGGGAATTTCCATTAGTAATTTAACTAATTGTACCATAAATTTTAACAATATTTAGTTATTGATGTTAATTTAAACCTCAATTTTTATAAATAAGAATAAGTAATAATAACTCTGTTTGAAGGAAAAGCATTATTATACATTTTTAGGAAGTTTGTGTATCAATAAAAGAAGTATGTACACTACTCTTACAACTATTTAAAGTTTCTACTTGTTTGACTCCCGAGGGAGCCAAAGTATTTTCCTCCCGAGGGTGGAAAGCTACTACTTTCCTTCCTGAAGTGAGGGAGTAAATAGTATTTTCCATGGGAGTAGAAAAAATGTACTACATTTTTCTTTGCACTATTCATTATTTATCATCGGCTATAACTTAACAAGTTTATCAGTATAGGTTAAGAACCACCCTGTATAGGTAAGTAGGTAAACACTAAAATTCAGAAGTAGATAGCCAATACTTATTTTTATTTAGCTTTTATACATTATAACATTTTTAAACAGACAGAGTTTTATACACCGGTAAAGACGAACTTGCATTTCTTGATAACACCTCAACCCACAATTCTTCCATAATAGCCAGAGTATCCATAAGGGTAGCCAGCATATGGTAGGGCTCCATAGGTGAGTACTTGAGGGTTTGGACGGGCAGCAGGGTCTGGGTTGGCAGAAGCGACGGCGAAGGCAATAGCCAAAAGGGCGAAGAATACCAACTAAAAAATAAAAAAATATATATCAAAATAGGTAACTAGCCATTGCGCAGTTATATGTTTTCTACAAACAAGCACCATGCGGAGCAAAATGATGAACTAGTACTACGTTTTAATTATTTTTATATATTCTGTCTTCGTCTAAGTGTGTTTTAAGCAAAATTAAAAAAACATTGTAGTGTACGTCGGTTAGGGGGTGAATTTGTGTAGGGGCGATGACTTGTTAGAGTTAAATTGAGGCCAGACAAAAAAGTTGAAATTTGTGTTACTTGGTAAAATTCATCTTCTTCAGATGATGACAATCCACTGTCGTTGTAATATGGCCATGAAATTGCAGTTCATACCGACGGTTATAAGTACTAAGTACTTACATTCTTACAAATAGTATTTCGCCTTTTGTACAAGGTTGTCATTTGTACAGCGTCTTTATAAATAAATTCATTTAGGAAATAGTATTGATCTGTATTTTTGTAGTTTGTAGTTTTGTTTGTTGGCAAATTCTTTAAAATGTTTCGGATATATTGTTATGAAAAGTAATTACTTACGTATTTGAACATGTTGAAGAGTTGCTTGTTGCTGATCACTAACAAACTTGTGCTCTTGCTGTATTCGGTCGGTATATATATGCTTCTCGATAATTTTCACGCATAGATTATTTAATATCTTGTTACAAATCTGCAGCACACCTATATTTTTTTAATGTTTGTATTAATTTGAATGTCACCCACTTCTTATTGTCTTATCCTGTATGAATCAATTTGACGTATTCACAATTTTTGGAGCAGTATGTTGTTAAAGAGTAGATACATAAGTAAGTAGTTTGGGCAGGTTTGAATGTTTGGTAAAGACGTTAGCAGTCGTAGCAAGTTAGTTAGCAGGTGCCGGCACTAATCAAAAAGGATCGGAACTTCATACCTAAATTGTTTAGAAATCAATGTAAATTAAAAATGATGACACACTGGTAATTTAATGACAGTGTAGTAGTATTGCCATTTGAAGAATTAAATTTTCTGAAGCATTATTTATCATCAGAAGAATAAACATTTTTATGTGTTGATTTTTGAAACTATTCATTATTTAAAAAATATAAATTACTCTCAATACTTTAGTTTGTTGATCAAAACTGCATTGGATGTAAATAATATGTTACTGCATTAAATATCAGAATGTATGTCAGTTCCAATAAATGTACTCATTAACAGATGTTGACATACTTTCATGCCATGATACCTTTATAAGACCTTATTATATTCAATCAGTTGGCTGTTCTTTCATATTTATGTTTACATATGAATTGGGTGTAGGTGAGATATAAGTACCTGCTGTAATGTAGGTCGCAAGTCGAGCCGCTTAGGCCGAGCAGGAAGCAGCAGACCACTTATATCTCACCTGCACTCAGTTTATATGTACACATATATTTTTTTATTTATTTACAATATCCAACGGGCAATGCCCAATATATATGAAGGAACAGCCAGTTCAGTTGTCATTCATCTCACCTATGGCATACTGATAAGAGCTAACAAGTCCGAAACCAGTCTATGTTTGGTGTGTGGCAGATAAGGGTTCTTGTCTGTTCACACAGATACCGCAGGTGTAATTCAATACCGGTCGGGGCATTAGTCCGCGGAATAGTTGTTTCCTGCAGTATCATTTATAGATTTAAAAGTGATGGTTGTTATAACAATAATTATTATTTGTATTTGCTGTAATGCTTAAACATTAGTTAACCTTTATTAATTAAATTAACAAATCTTAAGATTATAAAATTTGTTTAACCTCCCTTTCATCCTCTGCTCGAACGCAAGCCTTACATCGGCAAACAATAGATTTCATGACTCGACGGATGAGATTTTGAAACATTTCTCATTTGATTAGCTGCATATTGAATTGTTTCAAGTATCTGCTGACGGGTAGTAATTTCAAGCTGCTTCATATGTCCCCATAAATAAAATTCCAAAGGATTTAAATCGCGGCGGTCATGCTATTGACCTTGTTGACCAATCCATTTATTCGGGAAATGATCATTTAAATAAGCGGTTACTTATTTCTCCTCTACGTGGTGGTACACTGATACACATAGGTACTTTTAATAATATTAAACCCTACGTAATCAGTGAAAACAAAAAGTTACAAGTATTCTCTTAAGTTCTATACAGATCTGTATTTAAAGAATTATTTGATACATGTACAGGCAGTAAATTATTGTTGAAAATGCTACCCAAACGGTTACACTGAAATGTTGCTGAAATCGTCTTAATCTTTGTGATTATTATTTTTGCCGCGACAAACTTCTAATCGCTGAAGAAATATTTCCAGCATGCAACGCTTGTACATTTTAGCGATGAAAAGGATGTAACATTTCTCTGTTAAGGACACGCCACACAAAATTCAGTAATACATTAAGATTACTTGCTATACGTCGAATACTAATTTAAGAGTAGTCAATGACAGCATCTAATATATCTTCTTCATTTTGTACATTCATTTCAATAAGATGAATGGCATTTTTTGGACCCGAGTTGCAAGTCTACAGAATGATGCACTAAAAACTGAATGGGCAGATTTTTCAACGCGAGTTTAAGATAAACGAATGGGTCGGTTTAATTGAACGTTATTTGATTATTTTGCCAAATCGATTAAATGACGAAAGTTATTTGGAATTTCTGCAAAATACTTCCTGATTTAATCGAAGACTCACTGTTGCAACTTAGACTAGAGTTTTGGTTTATGCATGATGGGGCAGAGACTTTTTGAATTTTAAGTTTGCAAATAAATAGTTAGGACGAGGAAAATTGTTCTCTAAATTGACCAACACGCCATTTTATTTGGAGACCGATGAAGAATTTTATTTATTCCTCGCCAATTGAATCCCTAGAAGATTTGTGGAATCGTATTACGAATAAATGCAACGTTATAAGAAACGATCATCATTCATTAGACAGACTAAATTTAAATTATCGGCGAAAAGTAAATTTATGTTTCAAAGAAAATGGTACCCACCCATTATAAACAATTTCTTTAGTTTTAATTTTATAGTTTTACTAGGTGACCCGGCAAACGTTGTTTTGCCATATGAATTATTTCTAGTGAATATTTTGGTAGTTGACTTTGTTCTCATCCCTACTCCGTGCTGTTTACTGGGTGAGAGGCACAAACCTAGAAAAAATATAGACTGTGCCAGCGTCATATTGCCGGCGACCGGTAATTCATGGCTGCCCTAAAAGGTCCAGAATCACTAAAACTTGGTTTTTATGCCAATTTACGTTGGTTGTATTGTAGCGTGAATCTCATTTGTTTACTGTGATTGGTGACATTCTTTAATGACATTTAAAATGACAGCAAGTTAGTTAATTTTATATTGCAATGCAGCCATCACATTTGCACAACGGCCAACATAAAGCAAATAAAATATCAATTTTCTGGACCTTAGGTCCCTAGAAAACGCGGCACCTGTCACGTGACCTATATCATGAACCGACGCTGTCTATATTTTTTCTAGGTTTTTGGTGAGAAGTGACACCGGTAGAAGCCTGACGGGGATAACTGATCTAGTGATAATAATATCAATCAGTTATCGACCAGGGTTAAAAATGATTAAATTACTAAAATGGCTATTAAGAAATAGGGGTTTGTGATATAAGGGTGAAAATTAAGGGTTGTACGTATTTTTTAGTGTCACATCATAAAAATATAAAAATAAAATATTTTGTCCAAAAAAAAAATGTTTGGGGTGGACCACCCTTATCAATTAGGGGTATAAAAAATAGATTACGACCGATTCTCAGACCTACCGAATATACATATAAAATTTCATAAAAATCGGTCAAGCTGTTTCCGAGGAGTATGGCGTCTAAAACTGTGACACGAGAATTTTATATATTAGATTACTAATTGTCAAATGTTAAAGACAAAACCTACTAAGACTATTATAATCATGTTCTAATTAATGCATTTTTTCTTGAAAACATTAAAGTTTTTAAAAATTTGACAGGAGTAAAAAATGTATTAAATTCTGCGTGAGATATTATCATTCTTTTTAAATTCGATCAATGGAAGAAAGGGTTTGGTATAATTTTAGGGGTGATTCACCCTTAATGAACACCCTGTAGTGTTTCAGGTTAGGTGGTTTAGGTTTATCAAATTTATTTAGAACTAGCATTTTCTCTTTTACTAAATGTTGCTACTGCAGTATTGTCACACAAACGAAATTAAAATCAAATTCTTTCAGCCTTTGGTGATTACTGCAAATTTAGTGTCATTTGGGATTGATGAGATACAAGAAAATTAAACTGCTCTAGTAAGTAACTAAATTTTTTATTTTTTTATATTATACATAAATTGTCCATATTGAAGAGAGATGTGTACCACTATAAAGCCAGATTTGCGCCGATTCGTCCAGACCCTAGACCACTACTGACCCGTAGTAGCTGGAGTATCCGTAGGGGTAACCAGCAACGGGGAGGGCTCCATAAGTGAGAACCTGGGGATTTGGTCGGGCAGCTGGGTTGGGATTGGCCACTGCTACAGCGAGGACGACAGCCAAGAGGGCGAAGAATACCAACTGCAAAAAACAAACATCTGCATCAAATGGTAGTAAAACTTTATACAATTATTATTCTGGTATATTCCTGATTAAGTTTTCTGAATAATAAACCTGATATTTTAGATCTGTTATGACCACAAAGCAAAATTCAAAGCAGTCGAATCAGCAATTGAAACATCATAAATAGTGTATTATTATATTAGAATTAAAAGTATCACTTTTGTGGCGAAAAAGACAAAAAATACACTTTTAATCCGAATAAAACATGCTATTTTTTTCTCCAACCGATATCCCCCATTTAATTATTAATTTGTGCTTTGAAAGTATTCAAACCAAATTTAGATAATAAAGCAACTAAGGTAAGTAGGATATATCCATGACTATGTATACTTTGTTAAACATTAGTCGCCATATTGTTTATTGAGTTCATTTGTGGTTGAATTTGCTGAAAAGTATGTAAAAATTGAATCTAATGAAGGTTTAGGTGTACTTGAGAAGATACTGGAGTGTGCGAATCTTAAAAAAAGAAATCTCGACAAGTTTATGAAAGTATCTACCATTCTTTTATGAATTGGCGCAAACAACAAAACATTAAGTTTTATTCAGAAGATGAACTGATGTTGTATGTATGTAGCAAATAAAATAAAGCTGTCAACGCTTTGGTCACAATATTCAATGTTGCAGTCAACGTTGAATATAAAGAAGGAAATTGACATAAGCAAACATTCAAAGCTACGTGCTTTTCCCAAGAAATAATATTAGAGGTATGTATCGAAAAAATCGCGAGTATTTACAAACGAGCAAGTTGATTGCTTTTTAGGTAGTGCATCTGATTGGGGGTTGCGGACCCATATCGTTCCAATGAATGAATTAATTAATACTGGTTAAACTGTGCATTTAATATCAATGTGGATAAACAATAACTATAAAACTGTTGTAAATATTGTTGAATAAACTTTTACAAATTAAAACTTGATTAACACTTTTAATTTAAGGAATAACCACTAGAGCTCCTAGGATTTATATACCATTTTTTTCTCAGTAACATAAATGTCAACCTTAGAGACTCCTGACAGTCAAAAAATGCCATAGTTTTGTGACGGTTGAAGAAAAAATAAATCAATGCAATGAGGTGCAAGTAATTGCATTATTTTCAGTACTTACGAATTTGAACATGTTGAAGAACTGCTTGTTGTAGATCACTAACAAACTTATGTTCTCAAACGATTGCATTGGTATATATACCTGTGCTACTCAATTTTTTTATTGCGCATACATTAATCCAAAATCCACATGTAGCAATGTCACACCCATTATGTTTTTTTTCTTATTGTTGATACCGCTTAATTCTGCTCTAAAAATTTCGATTGTCTAATCAAATTTATACATTAAGAGGATAACGTATAAATTAATACTAATGACGTTAAGTATCGTACAAGGAGGGAGAATCAGCTTCTTGGATTCAAGGAAGCAAAAACTTTTGGAAATTTTTATCTATTAGATATCCTGAATTAAAAAATAGTTTCATTACTAACAAGTAATTTTCTTAATGTTGATACCGACGATAGTGGAGAAATGTTTGTTTTTGTTTTGAGAAAAACTTTGGGAAAAAAATTAGGATTCTATTAATTTGTATTACATAGTAATTCGTCATGCTGTGTCAAAAATAGGGTACTTAAATTGAACTTTAAAGAATTGTTACTAATTAAATAATTATTATTGTATTATACAGGGTGATTAAGAACTTATCTAAAAAAAATTGAGAATAGATGCGTCATGGAAAATCGTAAAAATTCAACCATTACATAGCTGGGGTACTTTAGTTTCTAGCCAGGCGATTTGACATATTATCCGATTACATATTAACTTTTTTTTGATGCAAGTATTTACGTTAGTCTTTCAAATATCAAAAATGGCTTACGTATAGCAACTCGCAGTTGATAGGTATCGCTTTAATTTATGATGAAGTGAAAATGCTTTAACAAAACGATTTCCCTGTAAACATATGCCAAATGCAGCTACTTTTACAACGGTGTGCAGTGAATGCAAGTGTAGTGCAAATGCAGACGTGACGCTGGAAATTTACAACCGAATCGTGGAAGAAATGGAGGTCCAATCCTCAATTACATTTGTACTATGTACCAACGTGTCCAAGCAAATCTGTATACAGGGTGGCCCGTTTCTTTGGCTCACCATTGGCATCTCATAAACCTTCTAAGATACGGGGTGGCTCAAATTGGAAAAAGTTGCGTCTTAGGATGGCCATTAAGGTAAACTAAGTAGATTCAAGATATAGATGGAATAGATAGATAGATAGAATATATTTAGTTCAGATGCATATGACATACAAAATGCCCAAAAACGAGCGTTGAACAAGTCAAATAAATCTAAGAACTACGATAGACACTGGTAAAATGCTAAAAAAAGTGAGTAAAATTAATTTAAAACTGTATAGAGAAATAAAATAGAAAAAGCTAAAAAAAAAAACACTGAGTAAAAATTTCTCATACATGTAACATGTTATCAAAAAGGAATACAAATAATATAATTCGTATCACACAGAAAAAACGTGTCACATGAAATGTTATGTTACTAGTTTCTGGCGATATAAATACAGTTTAGAAATAATTTATGAAGTCATCATCGAAATATTCATCAACAGTATAATATGCCTTCTCTATCAAACGTGATTTTAATTTTATTTTGAGAATTTTGAGAGGTAAGGTTTTAACAATATTAGGCAATTTATTAAAAACTTTAATTAAAGAATAATGTATATTTCTCTGAATATGCACATAGAGATAAGTCAGGTATTAGCTCAGCTTTATTCCTTGTAGGGTATACAGTATGCGCCAAAAGTATGGAATAAATTCAATAAAACGAAACAATTATTTTTGGGAAAAATCGTCGAACAGTTCGAATTTTAATTTAAAAAATACATATTTTAGCGTAAAATGCGATTTTCAAATGTCATTTGTTTTCGAGTAATGACGTCATCGATTTTTTTTAAATGGCAACATCATATTTTTTTCCTTGATTCTGAAAGATCGTTTAATTCTCTATAAGACAGTACTAAAATTTTGCCCTCTTACATAGGAAAGTTTTCGAGTAAATGACGATTGAATGTTAGAAAACGTAAATCAATTAAAATAAAGCAAAAACGTTATCAAGTTTAGTTTTTCGAATTCCATAGTTCTTTTATGGATCACGTAGGTGAAAATCTTTGCAAAGTGTAATTGTCACACCGACTTTCTAATAAGTATTGTAAGCGACATAGAAATTATTATTCAATTTAAAGTATTATGGCACATTTAACTGTTACTCAAGAATTGAACTTTTAATTCTTATCGGATGCGGGAATATGACTAGAACTCAGCAGGAAGTTCAGCGATTTATTTAATGAAAATATCCAGATCGCCCTATCAGCCAATCAACAGTCAGTAAGGTAGAGTCTAAATTTAAAGAAACTGGCAATGTTGTAAATATTCCAAAACCTGGACGTCCAAGCACTAATGAAAATCAGAAACATTTTGATAAGTATGGTGGATAATCCTCATAATTCTTCACGATTGGTTGCATTAAACAATGACACTAGTCAGAGCACAGTGCTACGTATCTTGAGGAAGGAAAAATATCATCCCTACAAAATTCAACTTGTGCAGGAACTCAATGAAGATGATTCCGATCGCCGCTTACACTTTTGCGAAATTCTAATGGATTTATGTCAAGGAAATAGAAATTTACACCGGCAAATACTTTTTTCAGATGAGGCCACATTTTGTCTGAATGGTACAGTAAACCGTCAAACTTACAGATATTGGAGTCAGGAAAATCCTCATTGGATGGCAGAGGCACATACCCAACACCCTCAGAAATTAAATGTGTGGGCTGGAATAGTTGACGACAGAATAGTAGGGCCTTTCTTCTTTGAAGGGACCCTTACAGGACAAAGATATTTAGAGTTTCTAGAAAATGACCTTGTTCCAGCCCTTGCAGTAATTTTTCCTAACGATAATGACCCTGACATTCCTGACGATACCATATGGTTTCAGCAAGACGGTGCACCTCCGCACTATGCGCGCCCTGTACGAGATTTTTTGGACTGTTTTCCTGGGAGGTGGATCGGCAGACGCGGACCGATAGAATGGCCTGCAAGATCGCCAGATCTTACACCTCTTGACTATTTTTTATGGGGATACTTGAAGTCAAAAGTGTACATTAATAAACCACGTAATTTAGAAGAACTTCAAAATCGCATTCGGGACGAAATATGCAGAGTTACCCCAGAAGTCATTCATAATGTGCAAGAATTTGTTCACAGACTTGCGCATTGTCAAGAAGTTGGTGGATGGCAATTGGAACATTTAATTTAAGTATAATATTTAATCAATAGTATTTTATTTTACATACCTCAGTAGGGATAAAAAAAACGTATTCTAACTTTCAAACGTCAATTACTCGAAAACAATCCTCTGTAAGTGGGCAAAATTTTAGTACTGTCTGATAGAGAATTAAACGATCTTTCAGAATCAAAAAATATGGTGTTTCCATTTAAAAAAAAATCGATGACGTCATTACTCGAAAACAAATGACATTTGAAAATCGCATTTTACGCTAAAATATGTATTTTTTAAATTAAAATCGACCTGTTCGAGGATTTTTCCCAAAAAGGAATTGTTTCGTTTTTATTGAATTTATTCCATACTTTTGGCGCATACTGTATATGTTGTTTCTTATAGTTTTCAAAGAAATAATTGTTTACAATCTTTTGCCATTGCTGAAATATTGTAAAAAACTGAAAATTTTGATTTTATTTTAGAAAATGCCATCTAGCCTCATTGTTTCTTAAAAGAAAAATGAAATTTGGTACAGAGGGATAAGAACATAAGAGAAATTAATTTTCGTCAAAATAAAATTTTTACGCCCGCTAGTTTCGGTTATGCAACATTCAATTGTTTTTTTTATGGGCGCCACATTGAATCTTGACAGTAAAAGATATAGAATAAAATTACGAACACTTCAATATATAAGAGTACTATTTTATTTGAAGAATAACTAATAAAATTAAGGAAATTAAATAATTTCTATAAAAATCTATTATTTCTTGACGTAAACCAAAAATCAACAAACATTTTGATTAGTGGCGTAGAAATTTTCTTTCGATGAAAATCAATTTCGTATTTTTCTACTGCGAGATAATGACGTTAGACGGCATTTTCTATATTCGCTATTTTCAGTTTTTTTAACAACGGCAGTTGATATCTTGAACCTGTTTGGTTTATCATAATGACCATACAATGGCAACTTTTCTCTAATTTGAATCACAGTATATCTAACTGTTTCCGAAATTCCAATGTTGAACCATGAAAAACGGACAATCCTGTATATACTATTAAGAAAAATTGTAGTGATTTTCATGTCATATCAAATCTTTTAACTTATGTCTCTATTTATCCTGTTGGTACGACTTTTGCAGACCCGTGAGTTCTTTTTTCTTTCTTAAAACGTTTAATATTAGAAATGTTCTCAACCATACCTGTTTCTATTAAAAATAAAGATATGTACAAGATACGACTTTTTGCTTTCTTTGTAACGTTGCTAAAAGCAATAGCTCATTAAATGTTGATAAATGATATTATCTGCAAACAAGGTTGCCAAATGACATTGTTTCAAAGTCAATCTATCAAGTTTTAAGATTAAATCGTGCAGTAGAATATTGTCATTGTTTGAAAAATGTATGGAAAATTAACTATGATAATACTGGTAGTTATTTTAATAGACAAATTGATATTTATAGTTTGTACAATATTTTTATTTATTGCGCAATGCATGAAGTCATGTTTGACATGAACTATATTTGTGACTTTTTTGTATAAGCTCCTAAAAAAGTGAGTCTTTTTGGACTCAATCACAAAAAGTTGTCATGACTACTTTATTTTATACAAAATAGACGTCAATAGTTATCTTGTGTTTAGATAAAACAGTTTAGTGTTTACTAGACGGTGGCATGGTAATTAAAATCCAAATCACAAGAACCACAAAGCAAGAAGATCGCCGATTCTGACTTTCAACTTTCAGGGACCGTATTGTCAGTTGTTTGAAGAACATGAAAGGATTATCGGTATGCGTAAACTACAGTGCCTTGAGAGAGACAAGAAATCTATTCGCATACGAGTTGCTCTTCGAGAATCACAGTCCTGGTCACGTGGCTTGTAATCATTTATGAAGACTCTGTATATTGCCGAATACGAAGTGTTGGCCTTTTGTCTTATCGTCCACATTGGGTGCTGCCTCTCACTCGTCAACATCGAGCTATCTGCATACAATGGTGTAAAGAGAGACAGAGTGGAATCAGGCGATCTTTAGTGACGAATTCCCTTTTTGCCTGGGGATACACGATGGTCCTTCAGGGTGAGAAGCTGAAGTGGTGAACGACGGGATCCACAATTTGATACTTGCCACACAGTAGATGTTATAGTATGTAATACCATCGCGTATGGCAGCTGATCACCTGAGTTTTCATTAGAGGCAACATACCATGACAACACAATGCTACATCCAAGAAGTAGTGGAGCCAAATGTAGCATATCTACTTCACGCTCTGTGGTTTCTCTACAATTGTCAGTGGCTGTCGCTCCACGCCTGGTAACACCTTACCTTAGTACGTAAGGGCCTGTTAGTCCTTCTAAAAATTTCTATCACCGACAAACCTACTTCGCGCATCCCAACAATCTAAGTTACTAAGTTGAAAAATCTGCCTAAATCTACGTACTCTGGACATAATCAGCTGTAAAAATATGTAATTTGCAACACAAATGTGAGCAGAAATATTTGAAACAGAATGCGTGCTATTATTATCAAATTACAACCTATGCAAACCTCAAAAAAATTCAACAAATAAACCTGAAAATTTAATCAGTTTTTACTTTCACCAAGAGAACTAAACATGCAAAAAATTATCAAAATAAAATGATATTTAATGGCATTATCACTTGGTATAACCATTTCGGTATTTTTACAAATATTTTCTCTAAAATAATAGAACGATTCTATAGTCTACGAGAAGTACTGGGATTTACTTTTCTATGGGCGGAAAGATAAAGAACAAAGAAAAATATCTGCAATAATGTAGATGATTTAAGAACCAAAATTGTATGAGAAATTAGAATCCTTTATTAAGGTGGATAATAGAGCAATATAAAAAATATTAAATACCTATATCCATTGTTTATCATGGTCATATTTATAACATCTTTTATAGTATGGTATTTTACTTTTTAATGAATTAAACACTTTTATTAGTAATTTTTATAGCAAAAACACTTCACCAATTTCATGCCAGTTTTGTTTTTATCTTCTACATATAGAAAAAAAATAAAATAAATTTTCATCTTCTGCAACAAAACTCCGTTTGGTTCATTTTACAAATGGAGTGTGTTAAAGAAACTTGTATGTCTCGAACAATAATTTTTATGAAATTTTCTGTACATTCACGTCTCAAATGAACTTTTGAAACAATAATGTCACATTTATGTACTTCAACTGCATATTACAATTAATGTTGGGGAAAATTTGTATAGGTATGTTTAAATCATCAGATGTTTCACATAAAGTTTTCATCACTACACATTAATAAAAAAAATATATATAGTTGACATAAGAAATATATTTTTTTGGAAATTCTGTTTAATATCTTTTTGAAAATTTTTCACCATGTCGTAGACATAATGATTGTGAATCTAATGTTAGAATTATTCAGAAAGTGTTACTAATTATTTAATTATAAGTATTTTATCTGTAGTTTGAGCTAGTATCTTCATTACTCTTCATCACGAAACCGTCATTTAATGAAAAGAAACGCAATGTTAAATAACTAAATTTTTATTAAATGCTCAAAGAATCAAAATGTGGTACACATTAAAGCTGTCGGTAAGTTTGGTGAATATTTTTTTCAAACGTAAACTTATCCATAGTAGTTATATGGGTAGGAAGCATATGGTAGAGCTCCATAGGTGAGCACTTGAGGATTTGGACGGGCAGCTGGGTCTGGGTTGGCTGAAGCGACGGCGAAGGCAATAGCCAAAAGGGCGAAGAATACCAACTGCAAGAAAACAAAAATGTTATTCATAAATATCTCGTCATCACAAACATTTAGAAGTTCTGATTTCATTTATAAATATCTAATAGTTTTCTCCTAATTTATTGTTTGTTTTCATTGCTGTTTTAATTATTTTATATTGTAGAAATATGGTAAGTTAGTTAAATAATAAATATAAAAATCTCAAAAATATTTAGAAGATATAAGAAAATAAATAAGTGAATTCATGGAAGCCATATTTGTAAAATTATTATAATTTCGGTTCTAGATGTATAAAAAAACGAAAATAAATGAAAAACGATACATATTATTAGGTACTTACGTATTTGAACATTTTGAATAGTTGCTTGTTGACAAGTATCTAACAAACTTATGGTTCTGTTTACCTGCTTCGGTATATATACATTTTGCACAGTCTTTTTTCAAGGAGGTATTATCATTTTAGAATAACCTGCCATCATGCCACGCCTATGTCTTTTTTATTGTTTACATTAATTTAGAACAATCCAATTGTTATTATCGAATATTTATATTAGGACACTTTACAAATTATAATAATTAATCTTGCTATTAATATTACAAAACTGATGATGGGTAATAAAAATATTTATACATATCTTAGCCGTAAAAAAACTTTCATAGCCCTTGTTGATTTTGTATTACTGCTTCTAATCAAAGATGCATACGTAATCATGACATTGGTCATAATATATATTCAATAAAAGGTAATGTATAATTTATTTTTATCAAAATACAGCAAAATCTAAGTGTCTCAAAAGTCATGCGCATTTCGGAAATGGGTAATTCATAAAAAAATCACTCAGGCCAATTTTCATATTATTGGCGCATGAATTTTAGTAGTTAAATTTTTTTAAATGTAACTATTGCTTCATATGACAAATTTTTGTTAACTTAATGTGCAACATATTGTAGACAATTAGTTGGTTTCGGAAAAAAAAATCGAAAAAACTGCAAATTCCAAATTTCTCTTTTTCAACAAAATGGCTGCGTCTAACAGTTGTTGGAACCCCTCTCATCAATTAAAAATTAAACACTATGGTTTATTCCATTGCGGAAAGGGTAGATATCATTTCGCTTTACTTTATGAACAATAAATGTGCGAATAGAACAGCTCAGCCATTTAATCAGGAGGAAGTATGTTCTAGAGTTAGTAAAAAATTTCAAGAGACAAGGAACGTAGCCAATAAAAAACGAGAAATTGAAAAACCTATAGTTAATGAAGCTAGTGAAGTTGCAGTTTTGGGACAAGTTCATCTTGATCCTACATTAAGTACAAGGCAGCTGGCATCTGTGTCTGGGATCAATCCAACTAGCATACAAACCATTTTGAAGAATAATAAATTCCATCCATACAAAATACATTTAGTGCAGGAACTTCATGATGATTATGAACGTCGTTTGCAATTTTGCGAAATAATGAGTGAGCGAGCAGGGAACGATCCACAGTTCCTTTTTAACATCTGTTTTTCTGTTGAACGCAGTTTTTTCTTGAACGGGATGGAAAATCGTCACAATTGCCGCAATTGGTCAGGTTCAAACCCAAGAGTTTTTCACGAGGTGCATACACAGTAGGTAACCGCAAAAATTAAATGTATGGGGTGGAATTTTCGGTGACCGACTTGTGGGTCCATTTTTCTACCTGGTAATTTGACTGGCCAAATGTATTTGCAATTACTGGAAAAGCTATTGACCCTGCCTTGACTGATATTATTATGAATGTTCCAGAGTATGATGAAGATCATTTGGTCACCGGATTTACCGACCCATGATTTTTTTTGTGGAGATACCTAAAAAGTAAAAACTATAAAACACAGCCAGCGTCGCTGCAAGATTTACGTCAATGAAATGCTTCATTTAAATATTTTGGGGTGATGCTTGGGAGTGAAAGTGGGGGAGTCAAAAATACAAGCAAAGAATGTCCCTGTAATCTAAAATCGACGGGTCTTAGCGTTTTTCTACAATCTTGACGCAGTTTCTGAAAATGGCTCTGTTTCGTTTTCATTTGGTCGCTCTGTATAAACACGAGTCCGCAAATGTTTCGTTACCAAGACAAAAAGAGTTTTAAGAAATAAAGAATAATAAATATAGATTTTTTTAAATTTTCTGAAATATTGACATATAGCATGCAAGTCATATGTAAAGTATGGTCGATGGAAGAAAAGTTATTAATATTAATTAGTACGAACAAGAACAAAAATAACTTCATTTCAGGTCGTCTAATGTAAAGAAACACAGTGTTAAATAACAAAATTTTTATTAAACGCTCGAAGAATCAAAGAGTGGTACATATTAAAGCTGTCGGTAAGTTTGGTGGGTATTTTTTCAAACGTAAACTCCTCCATAGTAGTTGTATGGGTAGGAAGCATATGGTAGAGCTCCATAGGTGAGTACTTGAGGGTTTGGACGAGCAGCTGGGTCTGGGTTGGCTGAAGCGACGGCGAAGGCAATAGCCAAAAGGGCGAAGAATACCAACTGCAAGAAAACAAAAATGTCATTCATAAATAACTCACAGTAATTTAGATGAAAATTGTAAATATCTCATAATTTTCTCCTAATTTATTGTTTGTTTCCATAGCTGTTTTAATTATTTTTTATAGAAATATGGTTAGTTAATTAATTTTAAAATATGAAAATCCCAAAAATATTTAGAAGAAATAAGAAAAGAAATAAGTGAATTTATGGTACATATATTTGTAAAATTATTATAATTTCGGCTCTAGATGTATGAGAAAATGAAAATAAATGAAAAACAATACATAGTAGGTACTTACGTATTTGAACATTTTGAATAGTTGCTTGTTGACAGGTATCTAACAAACTTATGGTTCTGTTCACCTGCCTCGGTATATATACATTTTGGACTGTCTTTTTTTCAAGGCGGTATTATCATTTTAGAATAACCTGCCATCATGCCACGCCCATGTCTTTTTTTATTGTTTACATTAATTTAGAACAATCCAATTATTATTATCGAACATTTATATTAGGACAATTTATAAATTATAATAATTAATCTTGCTATTAGTATTACAATACTGATGATAAGTATCGAGAATATTTATATACATATACTCGTATCTTAGCTGTAATAGAACTTTCATAGCCATTGTTGATTTTGTATTACTGCTTCTAGCTAAAGATGCATACGTAATTATGACATTGGGAATAATAATATATATTTAGTATAAAGTAATGTATAATTTATTTTTATCACAGTATATTTCCGTATTCTCAAAATAAACCAAACCTAAGGATAATAAAGAAAATATTAAATATTATTATTAGAAAAGTGCTACTAGAAACACTATATAATGTGTCCGAAAATTCATGCTGATTTCTTAGAAAAATCATTCGTATAGGTCAATTTTGATCTTTTGGGGCGTGAACTTTGGTGATGTTAAATGTAACCAGTGGCGGCGGGAGGGGGATAATATTTGTATAAATGGCAACCATTTTTTTATTGCACCGTTTGAAAATTTCTTATTAACTTGGTGTGTAACATGCAGGGTGTTAGTATTTAAAATTTTAGAGTAAAATCTCCAAATCTCCAAATCTCCAGATTTCTCTTTTTTAACAGGATAGATGAGTCTAGCAGTTGTTGGAAGCCTCTCCCATTTAGAAGGAATACATGCACTCCGTTCAATAGTAAAGGCGCGCTGACAACAGACAAAATGGTCGATATTGGTCCGAAAATCCATATTGGATGAAAAATATGTATATCCAGTATTCTGAAAAGGTAAATGTGTGCACTTAAAAAAAGATTTAGGAAAATTTATTGTGATTATCGGCTTTTTTATGTCCATAACTGCCATGGTAATTTAACTTACAATTTATAAAAGTATAAAGTTACTAATTCTATGGAAACTTTCAATGTAATCAAACAGATAGTACATGTAGAAATTATATTTTTCTTTAAATTGGCTATTTTGCCACGCTTCTGAAAAATAAAGATTAATAGAATAAACTCTTGCTTGCGCTAAAAGGATCACTCATGGGTTATTTTTGAAACTAAGTTTGTCTAACCAAAAAATCTCACACTGAAAAAGCAGATAAATAAAAAATAATAACAATCACATTACTATCGCACACTTCCATATATTTTGACGTTTCGACCTGTATTTTCGTTCTTAAAAATTGCAATCGAATTAAAATTAAAATTTGACAGTTTAAAGTTTGTTTATCTGCTTCCATAGAGATGTTAAATGATTTTTATTTTATTGTTACTTACATCTTCTTGATACAATGTTTACAGAACAGTTTGACACACACGTATCAAACAAACAAAATAATAGCGGTCTCTTTTAATTTTCTTTTTCTTCCATTTCCTCCTTCTCTAATTATTTATCTAAACCCTAGTCAATCAAATGACCGTTTCCCCAAACGTTAGAAATTTTTGATATATTAAATTTCATCAATTTATTTTCATATAATTTTGATGTTCCTCAACTCTACATTCATAGGTCGAGGCGTTTCTCCAATATAATATTTATTGCATTCACAAGGTATGTTGTAAATGCAATTTTTTGCATTTTGTACGTCATTTTTTAAATGTGTTTTTGACAAAAAGATCGTAAAGTCTTAGTTGTCTGAAAAACTGTTCTGTTAAATTTACTATTTCTTACACATGTAAGGAAACACAGTGTTAAAAAATAAATGTTTATTAAACGCTCAAAGAATCAAAGAATGGTACACATTAAAACTGTCGGTAAGTTTGGCGGATGTTTTTCAAACATAAACTCCTCCATAGTAGTTGTATGGGTAGGAAGCATATGGTAGAGCTCCATAGGTCAGTAGTTGAGGGTTTGGACGGGCAGCTGGGTTTGGGTTGGCTGAAGCGACGGCGAAGGCAATAGCCAAAAGGGCGAAGAATACCAACTGTAAAAAAATAAAAATTTTATTCATAAATAACTCATCAATTCTCAAATATTTAATTGTTTTCTCCTAATTTATTGTTTATTTTCATAGCTAATTTAATTATTTTTTATAGAAATATGGTAGGTTAGTTAAATAATTTTCAAATATAAAAATTTCAAAACTATATAAAAGACATAAGAGAATAAAGAAGTGAATTAATTCTACCTATATTTATAAAATTATTATAATTTCGGTTCTATGTGATTAAAAAAATAAAATAAATGAAAAACCATACATATTAGTAGGTTACTTACGTATTTGAACATTCTGAATAGTTGCTTGTCGACAGGTATCTAACAAACTTATGGTTCTGTTCACCTGTCTCGGTATATATACATTTTGCACTGTCTTTTTTCAAGGAGGTATTATCATTTTAGAATAACCTGCCATCATGCAACGCCCATTACTTTTTTTATTGTTTACATTAATTTAGAACAATTATTATTATCTAACATTTATATTAGGACACTTTATAAATTATAATAATTAATCTTGCTTTTAGCATTACTAGACTGATGATAAGTACCAAAAATATTAATACACAATTTAGTTCTGGCAGGACTTTCATAGCCTTTGTTGAATTTGTATTACTGCTTCTAGCTAAAGATGCATTCGTAATAATGACATTGAGCATAATGATATACAATGCTGCGAAAAGTAACGAATAAATTCATTTCATGGAAACCCCCAATTTTGACCATGCCAAAGAGCGTGTCATTCTATATACGCATCATAAAAAATATGATGGTGTTATATAACAAAAATTTCAAGAAAATAATGTTTGAAGATTTTAAATTTTTATTTTCAACGAAATGTATCACCCGAGAAGGGGGTCGATTGAGTGGTCAGTCAGATCGCCAGATTTGACACCCCTAGATTATTTCTTGTGGGTATACTTAAAAAGCAAAGTATACGTTACTATAATGGTTAATTTAGAAGACGTAAAAGCAAGAATTCGTCACGAGATACATCGCATACCTCCTGAAGTTAATGATAATGTCCAAAAAGAATGTATTAATCGTCTTGGATACTGTCAGGCAGCCAACGGTGCACAATTTGAACATTTAATTTAGTCGATTTTTTACGTAATCACTATCATTCTCATTATCATAGGAAAGCATATCAGGGGCTTTTTAAAGTTGATTCAAGTCTTAATTTAACAGAACATTATTTTTATCCAGAAAGTAACATATACATTTTATGAAAATATGTAGTTTATTTTTTCTAAAAAATCGGTTACATCTGTTATTTTTCATTTTATATATTTAAGATTAACTTTTTTTTACAAAACTCTTTCATGGACTTGATGGCGGCGTCAAATATATGGTTTCAATTTGGCGGTGCTTGTCTACATTACGGTCAAAATGTTTCACCCCACTCACCAACCGCAGTCTCTTGGACCTTAGTTTCTGGAATTTTATGAAAGATTTTGTTTCCAATACTGAACAACAGCTAAGGGAATATATACTTTAGACTGAAACCACATATTTGCCAAAATATTCATTACTGTCTCATTAAAAGAGTTCCAAGTGTAGGTGGTATCCATACTGAACAATTAGTTTAATTAATCTTCAGTCGCGGCGAAGCTTTTGCAGAGTCACCACTGAAGATGCCGACAGTGAAGAGTGGCGAAACGTTTGGAAGCATGGGATACGACCAGTTGCAGCGGCGGCTACGGCTACGGAACGCCTCGGAGAACCACCATTATCCGAGGAACGGTTCCGACCGTATCAGTCGTAATACCAACAATAGGAACCGAAATTAATATATGGACGGGCCCAGAGACACCGATAGCGGGTCTGTCCCTATCCCAGTAAACACACGTACGTATTTTAAACGTTTTATCAACGTATCATTGGTCGATAAACCGTGTTACGTTACAAAATCGACAGTTTGTTTTTGGTGTAAAAAAACACGTTTATAGTATAACGTTATAAACACGTTTTATTTTATTTAAAATCCTCACTAGTCATTATTCTTACGTTAAACTAATGTTACAGGTAGACTATAATTTTACTATTGTTGTTAACGTTTTTATGACGTAAACTTCTAAGTAATTATGTACTAAATGTCAATGACAAGGAATATCAGATCGTTATTTTATTATATAAATAAAAATTTCAAATATAGGATGCATAAAAGTTACATCCCTACATCTTTATTACCTACCACTTCCGGATTTCAACAATGAAAATTTAAATAAAATGCCCTATGTATTTTTACTTGTTTTGATAAATACGGTTACCGAAAACATTTCGTCTTATTAAAAAATTTCATATAAGAGAATGTAAATTTTCACATCCACCACCTAAAGAGATGAAAAGCGACTATTCAAATTTCATGTAAATTAGGAAGATATACACCTACATTTGACAAGTAATATTTTTCTGCTGTTTGAAGTGCAGTTATTTGTGCGTGTTCGTTTTCTTATGGAAAAATGTTATATAACTATTTGAAGTGTTGAAGTAATTAAAATATTGAAATAATAACTTCAATTAATATTTCTTATATCAAAGCTTGCTTTACTTACAAATTGCCGCTTCTCTATAAGATCTGTAACTTTGTGGTTCACCCCGGAGGGGTTTCATTTACTTCAACAGATTTCGCCCACTTCGTGAGTGTTCCCAATATTTACATTCAGAAAGCTACTTCTATGGGGTTAGAATTCGTTTGTATACAAAATAAAGAACATGTAGTAATAAATCTTTATGTTCATTTACGAATTTTGCAATGCGTTAGAATTTAAGTCAAAATAAACGTTTTTACACGTTCAATTAAATATGTATAAGAACCTTTTAAGAATAATTCACTTGATTGGTCGAATATAAATCACGTGATACTCGCTGCATCAGGAAGGGTAGCGCAGTCCCAGTCAGAGTCAGGTTAATCTGCCGGTTGTCGAGGCTGTCCTTTGTGCTGTATTACTTCTGTGGTAAGTAATTCTCTATATTTGTTTCTAGCATTTCATCGCTATATATAAATGTAGTTGTAAATATTGTTGTAAATCTATCGGCAAGAAAGAAGTTACGTAGGAATCTAACAGTCATTATGTAGAATTGTAGATGATTCTCATTTTCAATATGGCATTTTGCTTGGCGGCCAGTTAGAAGTTACCTAGGTGGGTCAGGCATTGAAGGAGTAATGCGACGAATAATGAAATTTATCATGGAAAATCAGTTAGAATTCAATTTAATTAGAAAGACCGTTATAACAAAGTGGCATTTGAAAACACAACAGCTATGAGCATTTGATTCTAGAAGGAGCAAAGCTCAACTTCCCGCAAACGAGAAAAATGATCTGCGAGTTGCCTGGGCGGTAAAGGAATGGCTGAAGCATTCGGCTGCTAGATTTAGCCAAGGCACGAAAAATAAATAATAATGTTTGATAAGCTGTAGGTACATTATTTTTTTTAATAAATTTAAATATGAAAACTGTTCTTATTTAATTGTATTGATAATTACGTTAAAAGTAGCTTTTAAAACTACCAATTTAAATTAAAATCATCAGTGCATTTAATGCAATAAAAAACGTTTAAAATAACGGTTTTACAACCTTTAATATAAACGTACAATGTACGTTAAAAAATAACGTATTAAAAACGTACATTTTTATCGTGTAATATACGTGTTACAGTTACTAAATTATAACGTGTAAACGTTAGTGTCTTGCAACGTGTAAACCAGCGACATTTGAAAGTTGATTCTACGTTATAAAATTACCTATTTTTTAAATGGTGTTAAGTCATAATAAACGTTTTATATACGTATGAGTGTTTATTGGGATAGAGCCTAGCCCGAGAACAACCAGGGCAGGTAAATGAATCCCTGCTAATGCTAGGGATGTGCATCTTAACTCTGTTTCTGGCAGCTACCAGTTACCGAGGTCACGGCACAACAACCCGGAAAATCACCCCATGTATCAAATTAGTTTAACTAGATCAAATTTTTGTTCTTTTTTTGCTATTTGTTGTTAGTTGTGCAGTAGTTTGTTAATAAAAATCTTTGTGAAATAAATTAAATAACAACACGCTCTATTTTGACACCCACCCTGTATTTTGAAAACGAAGCTCCGAAATGAAAAGTAACATAAGAAAAGTCTCATTATTATAATCGAAAAAATATGGTCAACGGCTTGAGCTACTAATTAGCAACACCCTGTATATTATATTGCAATTACATTTTAATTATTGAGTTAATTTTCTAGGACAAATTAAGATATAGGTTTCATATCTTCCAGCGCATCATATAACTTTCTCATCAATATTTTCAAACCTTCTAAAGAACAAATTAATTTATAAATAAATCTGTATCATCTATGTCAATTAGATTTTTTTAGAATATCTTAACCTTAACCAAAAATAGATGGATGTATCAGCGATGGTGTACTGCTCCTTCTTACTATAAGTTAAAAAATTGCTTAAAACTGTACACCTTAAAGTGTAGTTAATTGTTTTATGAAAATATATTACATAATATTGTTCAGATGTTCTTTGTGTAAATTTGTGATTAAACAGTGCCAGATTAAAAAATAATATCCTTCATCATTAAACATATTCCAATTACAAATAAAACACATTTTAAAATAAATAATATATTCGTGTACAAAAACTATTAAATAATATCACAACTAGGACTAAATAATTAGCTATAGCTAATACTATGATCAATATATAAATTCTGATGTAGGATCGGAATATCCACCATGACCAACATATCCTATATCATTGACGATGTTGCCAATTTCTCCACTAAAGAATTCATCTGGAGCTCTGAAAGCGAAGAATGTGTTGAACTTTGGTGCTGCTTCTACAAATCCCCTGCAGAGGAAAAGGAGGAGCATCTGAAAAAGATAATTTTTCAATTAAGTACTGAAAAAAGAAAAATAAATGCTACTACACATTTTAACTGTATGATATTTGATAGATACAACTGCAATAACAAAATGCTAAGGATGGATCCTATTGATTTATCGGAATATTAGAATAACACAGTACCAATGAAAAACACGTTGCAGAATCTTTAAACTCTAAGCTTACAAGTTGAAAAAGTCGAAAATTGACGAGTACTTACGAAAATAGCTCCCACAATTTTTGTATTCCCGTTCATATTATTAAGCTTATGCATAGAGAGCAGCCAGTCACTTTTAAGAGCTCTGTTCAAAGTGGTCGCGGTATTTATACCTGCCAGAATCGCAAACAGTATTATTCAAATATCTCGCGTTCGCTTTGAATATCAAGCACATTTTAATTTATATTTAACCCATGCCATAATCGGCTAATATCTATCTGGGCACGGTTATATACATAACAACAAGGAATGCCTGTTTTTAGTCGCACTGCTTCAGGAAAACCCAAAACGTGATTCCTGGAGCATATAAATCTTGGTGGGGATGTCGCAGAGTTTGTTGGAACTTTCGATTGCATCAATAATGACCGGACCCTGAGCCTTTTGTTTCTCTTTTTCGTATACCCAAAGATGGAGCGTTGTGATTATTAGGTATAATATAATATTACAACTAAAATAGGTCATCATATGCGCCATTGAATTATATTCATTTTTTATTTTTTTACACTTGCTTGTATTCCAAACTTGTTAAGAACAGAATTGAATTATTTGATCAAGTGCATTTTACGATACTCAGTACATTACTTAAAATAATATAAAAATAATTAAGTAACAATGGAATTATTTTACTATGATTTATTATAACAAATATTGGAAATGGCCATCTTTCTGATCTTCTTGAAATTCCAGCTCGAACACGCGTGCAAAAATTCCAGGGGTAGCTCTTATCACATCACAACCAGCCATAATTTCTGTTAAGAAAACTGATGTTGAAATCAAGATTCCAGCATTACGGTTTTTATTAGACCAAACGTGTTTATTATTCATTTCATCTCATAGCATCTCTGGAAAAATTAGCTCCGCGTTAGCAACATTTTGTTATTTTTTTTTTGCAAAATCTAGTAGCAAAATTGTTGTCTTGCGGCAGTAAGGCTTGAATCCTTTATTATGATACGGGTATAACTGTTGATACTTCAGAAGGTACGAAACTAATTTATGATTCATGCACATTAAGATTAGCAGCGATATTCCTAGTACTAGTATTTGAGTCTCCTTCAATTTCGTAGAGAATAGCTTCTTCTAACTCAGGTGTTCTAATACTCAAAGGTGTTTCATAAACTGCATTTTTCTGAAATGAGTCTGACTCCGAAAAAAACACATTTCTGAAAATATTTGGATTAGGAAATCTTTCCATACAGATTCGCTTGCTCTCAGTACCATTTCAATCTGTAAAGCCATAAATAATCATATTGGCCATTTCAGCATTTGAATATGCATAAACCATTATTAAAACATAATCTTTTAAAGAGATGACGATTTCTTATTATTATTGTTTTGTATGGCCTCCCTAAGATATGTTGAAGGGTGCCGTATTCTGGAAATAGTGTTTTCTACAAATACAAATGATTTTAAACATGTAATAACTGAATAATCTAAGACTTAGGAAATATGCTAGTCCTATGCGTAATATAACGCTTTTTAAATGTTATTTAATTTGAGGAGAATTTAAATAGTAAAAGTGGATAAATAAAACATCAAGCATTTTATTTTTGATCTACGTGTTTTCTTTTTCGAGCTTTCCGTACCTAAAAACACCACAAACTTTATCATTTTACGGCGTGAAATATGGCGATCTTAATTAAAATTCGTCTGGAGCAAAATATTTGTTTTTCTCTACAGATACATTTGCGTAGTAAATATATTCAATTTAATAAGAAAAAGAAGAAAATAGAAATTTTGACATGGCGATATTATGAATTTACTCCTAATAGGAGTACTTTTACTATTTTATTAGTTAATAAAATATTATTTTTTTAAAAAATGTGATACAGTTAGGTTATAATACCTATTTTATCTCACTAAGCATATTCTGATATTTTTTCGGCATTTTTTAACATTGTTCTTGCTTTTTCTTAAATATTTTGGTATCTTCTAAATGTAATATGATATAATGGGTGTCGGGAGGGGGGTGCTGCACTTGCCCTCCCTGTCGTAAGAGAAAGATTAAAAAATAAAAAATTTATTTTTAAAGACACTGTTTGAATAAAAACTTAAGACGTCTAAGTTGTTGTCTAAATTTTAGATAGGTACTCACCTATCATTATACAGGATGTAAAAACTTAGTATGTAGGTCAAGCCAAACTTAGCACATCTAAATAAGTTGTTAACCGAGCCTCAAATCAAAATATTATAAAAGTGAACAAAAGAGAAATAGAATAAAAACACGCTCTCAAAAATATGCTAAAACTAGTCGTACTAAAAAAATAAGGTACTGTAACTCCCCGTTTGTGCTTTGATATTTTAGATCAAAATTACACAGAAAGAGTACATTGTTATAAATTATATCTTATTAGTTAATAGTATAATGTGGAGATGCATATGCACCCCTCTGAAAGTAGTACTGCCGACGCCCATGTATAATATAGTTGTCACATTCAGTCCAAGTATGTATCCCATTTTAGTCATAACATACGTCATACGTTATTTCAAGTAAATTTTACATTTCATCACCTTAAATTTTTGTAGTGTGTATCACCCTGTAACTGTTAAGAACAGCGATGTTTTCTAAAACCCGCTTTACATTAACAATTTCTTTGTCAATTAATTGATCAGGTAGCTTTGTCAAATTAATTGACAAATGTAGTACTAAAACTTGGACGTCAAATAAATTGATGAAGAACTTCGTCAAGTTATTGACGATTTAAAACTTGTTCTAATTATTCATGAATTTTTACTTCAATTCAGGAAAACCAATCTAAAATAAATGTAAATATTTAACCAGTAACCGAGCAGTAACAATGAACAATGCAATGGAAGCTTTTTCAATTATTTTTCACTTTTTTGCCTTAAAATATAATTATTAAAGTTACTTTTCATTTTTAACAGTTTTTGTTTCGTATACAAATGGAAATGAAATGGAAATAAAATTACTTTTAGGTTGGTAAGGGTGACATCTGACAGCAAAATTATTAAGAAACTTGACAAAGCCCTGTCCACATGTAAAATCAAAGTGCCGCCTTGAAGAAAATGATGAATTAATTCATCAATTTCCTCGACAATAAATTGTTAGTGTAATGCCCGTTTAACACGTTGTGTAGAGTTTCTTAAAACCATGGAATTAGGTGTTGGTGTCCAACAAAGAAGGTTAAAACTTTTAATCCATTTGATTTGCTTAATGAAAAATTAAAAAAAATATATTTAGATTTAATAAAAGCATCACCGCAATTTATTAACGAATTGACACCATTTTTGGTAGTTCCTCAGAGACAGAAGTATTCTGGCAGAGCTAAAGGTAAAGCTACTGCTTTCTATTTTTATTTTTTGATAAGTGAATGGTTCTAGTATTTGCAACATTATTATTTTTAAGATAAAGTAGTTACCAGACATGTATTGGTGAAGCTACAAGCACGTTGAAAAGACTAGGCATACAAATATACAAAATTATATAGTATTTTACTATTTAAACAATATGAAAAAGAATTGAGTGTTAAATGATATTTTTAATATAGTTATAAACCTGTATTCTAGACAAATTGTGTATCCATTGTGTTACCTTATTTTTAAAAAGTGTTGCAGAGTTAATGACTTTCAGCTGTGAGGGTAATAAGTTATAAAATTTAGGTCTAAGGTAAGTATAATTTCTTTGCAAAATACTTTTTTCTGGTCTAGGGACTTGCTTAGAACCGATTTTATATCTAGTGTCGTAATTATGTTCAATATTTAATAGTTCGTGTCTACATTTATATTGTCTAATTAAAACTCTTAAGAAAAACAGCTGTCTTGAATCCAATATTCGTGTTTCTGCATATAATTTTTCAGTGCAATACATATATGTTTTTTTGTATATGATTTTAATTATCCACTTTTGTATAACTTCTAATTTATGCATAAAGTTATCAGCTGCTCCACCCCAAGCAGTAAAGGTAAGTTTCCACAATGAGTTTTCTAGGTGACTTTATTGACTCATGAGTTAAAAATCTCACCTTCCGTGAAGTTTGCAGCTCTTCTTCTCTGCTTCTTTAACACCATTTTACAATACTGCTCACCAAACCGGGTACTGCACAGGATACAGATACAACTCACCAGTATAATTTGGAAACGCCAAACTGTCACATCATTGCGTTTCAGAGCGCAAAATATCAGTAACAACGAGAGTATGGAAACACAACATGATATAATTAACTCATGAGACATGACTCTCATGAGGTATTTGACTCATCATGGAAACTTACCTTTATACCGTAAATGAGATGAGACTCAACCAGTGCATAGTACAATGTACGCATTTGTTCTGCCTAAAACGTTGGCAAGGTGTTTAAATTTATATAAAATACATCTAATTTTATTTATAATATAACTAATATGCTTCTGCCATTTCAGGTGACTATCAATATATAAACCCAAGTATTTAATATATGGCGCTACAGTTATAATTATATCTGGGGAAACTGTCAATGAGGTGTAAGAAGGTAAGTTATTAGAGTATGAGGTGAAAGGAATGTAATGAGTTTTTTGTAGTAATTGTTAGAAAATCTTCTTCTGCTAGTTTTTTCAATTATTTCTAATCATTTGCTTTATAAAAAATCTCAGTATCATCTGCAAAACTCACTCTATCACCTTTCACGTCTAGTTTGAATAATTCATTTAAGTTGATGTTAAATAATATTGGACCCAAGACAGCTCCCTGCGGAACACCATAACTTACTGTTTTATATTCACTGTATGTATCATTTATTCTTACGCATTGTTGTCTGTTTGATATATAGCTCTTTATAAATTCATATATCAATAAATTGCCATAAACTACTAAATCTAAATATTTTTTTAAATTCTTCATCAGGCAAATCAAGCCGATTACTTAAATTACTTCTTCACTGGATATTTTGATTTAAATTTTAAAACTTCAATGTACAATTTATAAAACGGCGAAATATATGTTAATTTAATAAGCCGTTCATTTTCACAATTCAAACAAAATAGGATACATACTTGGGCTGATTGTCTACTATACTTATTTTTCTTCATAGGTCATCTGTTTTATATTTATATTAATTTATATTTAGATAAATTAAATTAAATTTGTTGTATACATCTTTCCAGGAAACAGAAACGAAGGTTAACTGATTTAACGCAAGAAATTATGCACTTCTCAAGTAAATTTCCTATTCACAGTAAACGAACCAAGATTAAGAATGCAGAAACTAAATGTCATAGTACTAAAATAAACTCTGTATGTCAATTTACGATTTAAGGAATATTCTGTTAAAATTCATGTAACCTTTAATTTTGATAATTGCTATTCGTCTCTTGTGCAACTGTTTCTTAAAATCGACCGGTGATATCAAAACGTAACCTTCAGGAAAAGAGGATGATTTGTGTTCGTTTTATTGAAGGCCATTATTTGTAAAGTCAGATGTACCTATCTGCAAGTTTTGGTCAGTTTTAAAAATAAAATAATATAATTTGCAATAAATGTAAATGAAAACAGTAGTATATACAGGGTGAACCTTAAATGAGTACAAATATTTTAACTGTAGGTGTAGTTCGTCATACAGATGAGTCTAGCGATAGTCATTTTTAAAAATTTCTAATACTTATGAAGATATATATATTTTTTTAAATACCCACATTTTGAGGGTCGCTGGTGAAATCAAACTGAGCACTGACGTAACGTAATAAACAATATGATCCATCGAAGGCGAGGTTGCCATATCGTGTGTGCTTTGAGAGGGTGTCATTATTATCGCAAAAGCTTGTACATAAAACATACTTTATTGGTAAGACAAAAGATGTGGAGTTTAACTTTGGTAATTATTTACATTAGCGGAAACTTCTCCAGTCTTAACACAAAATTTAGTACCCCCTTATTTTCGAGTGTGCTGAACACGAATTACCTTTGTGCGGTCCAGTCCATTAGGTTAAAGTTGAAGATGACATAGAGTTAAAGGTATTGCAACTTTAACCTAATGTAAAGTATACATAGAGGTTACCATTTAGGTTTTTTTTCCTAAAACTAGATTCGACCGCACGAACTAATTTTAGATTCGTGTGTAGCACCCTCGATAAGGGGGGTAAGATTTTTTTTATTAAAATTGGACAGATTACCGCTAATGTAAATAATTACCTAAACTTTCTGAAGCCAAGACATGGGAACGCTGTAAACCACGCCTTCAATCTGCAACACTTTTGACTATATAGGGTCTGGTCAGCGGTCCTCAACAAGTTTTTTTATTGAAAAATTATGAAATTTATTTAAAATTTGACATTTTTATTTCTCATTTATTAAATAAAAAAATAAACTATGTGTTCTACATAGTGAACTATACTGCTTGTTAAAATATTTGTACTTATTTGTTCACCCTGTAAGTTCCGTAGATAGAAGCCGTAACGTGTAGTCGATTAACCATTTACTTTGTTTGACGAAAATTAAAGAGGCAATTCGTGAAATGACGTAAAATTTCAGTCAATCAAAGGAATATTCATTTGATTACAGCATTTGCCGGCGATACAGCCAATGACTAGCAGGCTAGGATTTCCGTGAAATAACGAATTACGCCCAATGGCTACGACATATGTATTGTTTCTACGGGTTGTCTACTACTTATTCTATGGCTGGTTGGTTACGTGGAAGAGCGGCATGATGCCGAACGGCGCCAAACTTATATCAAGTATATTTACGAAAGTAACGCGTAGGTAGATTTTTCTTAAACTTTAAAGAAAAATAAAAAACAAAAAACTTTTGAAAAATCTTTGGTGCTATAGCAGATGACTTAAACTCCTAACTAAAATGAAATGGAATATTACATCTGCAAACGTGACCAATTCATAAAAAAATCACAAAAAATGTATCCCACATTCTAAAAAAACATAGAAACAAACATAAAATCTATATTTGCACAACTGTAGTGCAATGTTCTTTCGTCAGATAGTCGAATTAGTATATGGATAATGCGCAATGTCAACAAATTTTTTGCCTCTTTTTCCTAAACATATTTTTTAAATTGTTCGTTATCAGCTTATAATCTATTTCGAAATCCTCTCAAATATTCTCGTTGTCTAGAACATTCATTTAAATTTAATTGCCAACAAATAACAGTCACATCTCTCATATCTGAATATGAATAGTTATTGTCTCAGAATTTTTCGATTTTGTAAAGTAACTGATTTTAATCAAAACTGGACAAATACTTCATTTAGAAATATTTATTAACTTTAACCGTTGAGTGATAAATTATATAGAGGCGCTAATGCGTATACAATCTACAAGTTTAACACCCTGTATCTTGAAAAGAAAGGCCCTAATAGAAAATATCTATAGGGCAAAATGTTTTTAAAGTCAGACAAGAAATAAAGGCCTTCATGTTTGACGTTCCGTTATGTTACACCGTGTTTTACAGTAGGGTTTTTTGGGCCCGAGATTTGTCCGTCTGTCGAGAACTGTTGTTAACGATACGTCGAAATAGACAACAAATTATGATTTCTCACGTTCAGAAACACCAAATGCCAAATTTTTTATGTTGATTCAGTCAAACACACAGCAGGAAGTAAGCAGACCACTTATATCTCACCTGCACTCAATTTGTATGTGAACATACATATGAAGGAACAACCAGTTCAATTGTCGGTCATCTCACCTATGGCATACTGATGAGGGCTAACAAGCCCGAAACCGGTCTATGTCTGGTGGTGTGTCTGACAAGGGTTCTTGGCTGTTCACACAGATACTGCAGGAGTAATTGAATGCCGGTCGGGGCATTACTCCGCGGAGTAGTTGTTTCCTGCAGTATCATTTACAAACACACTGTAATTATTAGACAAAAATACTTTTTATATTCCCTGTATCTTTTTTCTTATCAACATTTTATTTAGACAAGTTAGCCTTACTTGTAGGCCACCCTTTTAAATGGGATGTTATTTTCCTTATAGTTTTTTTTCATCACATTGTAGATGAGTAGTGAGGTCATCGATATATTTTTTTAATGGCATTGTACCGAGTGTCTGTGTATTGCAGGAAACGGTGGAAAACTCCCGATTAAACCGAAACAAAATTTGGTGCCTGTAAAAAAATTTTGTTTTGTGAAAATAAATTCACAAATATTTATCATCTTACGTTAAAGTTTCATCCCTGCAATGCGGAACACCCTGTACTTTTAGGTAATGTAAACACCTATTGTTTTTTTTTTTGAGTGACATATTACTAAAGCCTATAAAAGTTGCCTAAATAAATAACAAATTTTATATTGTTCAAAATCTATATTTGCAAAACTACAATGCAATATTGTTTAGCCTAATCCGCAACCATCCACACATTCGGCACGTTGAACTGGAATGGTAACAGCTACGACTATTAGAAGGGCAACAGCAAGAAACTGAAAATAATAGTTTATAATATTACAAATATACAGCATGTTTGATTATAAAAGCCCCGATCTGTAACTCGAGTATACAGTTTTAGACACCCCGTAAATTATACAGGGTGGTTCCTAAGTCCATAGACAGATTTTTTAAATTATTAGTCATCAGGTTGTAATCTATTTCGAAATCCTCTCAAATATTTTCGTTCCCTAGCACATTAATTGAAATTTTAATTGCCAACAAATAAGAGTCACATCTCTCATATCTGCATATGAAAAATTATTGTCTCAGAGTGTTTCGATTTTGTAAAGTAGGTAACTGATTGTAACCCTGAATAAATACCTTACATTTATAAATATTTATTAATTTGAACATAATATTTGTTTATAATTGTTAAAATTTAACTTACTATTGGTGTCTACTATGTTAAAATATTGTACCAGGAACTATGTAGTTGATTGTTGAAATGCTATTTCCTCGCAAATGGCCAATTTCTGAGACTAATGAAAAGTATATCTTTTTCCTCAAAAACAGTGCAGGTTTAAGAATTTTTAATAAAAAAGTGATAATGTTTGAGCCAAAAAAGTTGCGCTCACATTTACGTCACAAATATAGCGGATGTGGCGCATTCTATAGGAAATACTTCGAAATACACAACAGATTATGATTTGTCATATCAAAAAACATAGTCCCAAGGCTTTAAGTTGATACATTCAAAGACAGTGTAATTTCTAAGAGTAATGACAAGTATACAATGTGGGTTAATATTAATACTCGTATTATACATAATAAACAGTATTCATAAGAAGATTTAATAATATCACATATTTACTGAAAACATTCTATACTAGAAGCGCACATCTATATGAATAGAAATGAATATGAAAATTTAGTACTTACCACGTATCTCAACATTTTGCTCGATGTCGAATATTGTTCGAACTGCGACAACGATTTTGTGAATCCTTTTTATAATGCAACAGAAGCATTTGCATATAGGTAAATTACCCAACTTTCCGGTTTTACCTAGCAATAGTTTTTACTTAACTTACTGTTTAAACTAAATTATACAGGGTGTTTATTACTTGAATGCCGATACTTAAGGGTGTGAATCCTTCGGTCATTTTAAGAAGAAAACTTAATGTCAACACATGACCTAATAAACCTCTTAAATTTTGAGCTGCAGGGTGCTACAGTTTTAAGAAAAAATTTACTTTTTTATTATAATTTTCTTATCACTCCAGATATTTTTATGAAATTTTGTACACACCTATTAATCATTAAGGACCATTGTTTGTTGTAAAAAATGTTTTAAAACTTTTGCCGATGACTTCCGTACGAGGTTTGAACTAAACATTTTGAACGTCATTTGTCAAAGTAGAAAATTAATTTTTGCCCGACAAAAAGTGTTTCCACGCATGGTGGGTGTCTACAAAAGTGCAACAAAATATCAAAAGCAGTCTCAATGAACTTGGGGAAAAACATTTTTGGTTTTCAGTTTTTTTCATGAAAATGGTGGGTCGTACGAGAGTAAGTCTAAGGACCGAATTTGCTGTAAAAAAACAATTTTAGTTTTTAGAAAGCAGTGGCGTACCATTTTTGTCTTCAAAAATGTTTAGTTCAAACCTCGTAAGGACGTCTTTGGCAAAGATTTTAAAACATTTTTTACATCAAACAATGCTCCTTAATGATTAATAGGTGTGTACAAAATTTTATAAAAATATTTGGAGTGATAAGAAAATTATAATAAAAAAGTAAATTTTTTCTTAAAACTGTAACACCCTGTAGCTCAAAAATTAAGAGGTTTAGGACATATGTTGATATTAAGTGTTCTTCTTAAAATGACCCAAGGATTTGCACCCGTAAGTATCGGCATTCAATTAATAAACACCCTGTATACTCTGATGTAAGTTATAATGGTCGCTGGAATAGGAAACGCATCATAACTGGTATTTCAAGGTCGTTATTTCGCTTAAACTTGCACAAATTAAGAATTAGTGGTGTCAGGTATATCCTTATAATAATATATATATATGTATATAGCTAAGCATTTTCTACGATTTTATGGTTAATAGATGGTAATTCAGAACTTATCTATAAAAATGAATGTACAGGGGACTCTTACAAATATAAGTATTGTCACAGGTTTCCCAATCCGACTGTTACTAGAAAAACAAACAGTTAATTTTTACTGATATTTATTAACCCTCTGTATACAATTGAATACTAATTGCAACTCAACTAAACACTATTTAAGTAGTCACTGTCTAAATCGTTCTGAATTCTAATTAATATGTCCGAAATATCCAAATAAGAACTCTCTAATTCGAGACTCTCATTGAAGACTGACTCGGCCGTTTATTCTTCTTTTATAGACCAAACGAATATTCCAGATATTATCTAGCATCTCTAGATCCATTTCTCGTCGATTCTGAATATTACAGTCGCGCCTCGATACACGGCATTATTTTGTTTATTTACCAGCATCGCGAAGGGGGGGTGCGAGCGGGGCAAATTCTGTGACAGTATCTTGTATAATATCTAGAGTGTTCCATTTAAAAAACAGTTTCATACAATAACGGAGAACAAGGAGAGGGAGGAGCATTTCAAAGAGGATTTAAAAAAATGGTTACTCCTACCAACTTCAGCAAGGTATATCTTTTTCAAATAAAACAGGTATCGATTGTTTTGATAGTCAGGTGGATACATTAAGCTGCAAAAAAGTTCTGCCCTTTAAAAAAAATATGGTGTGCCACAAGAGGCGTCCTCTTCTATAGTGACGTCAAAATTAGAAATAAATTTGAATTTCTCGCCCGCAAAAAACCCCGATTTACAAATTTTATGTAAATATTTGGATTTTTGGAAAGTTATTTACAAATATCGAAAATAGAATTTTAACTTTGACACCCTCTATCTTCTCTATTAAGCGACTTGTAATATAGGTATGTTAGGTCAAACCCATTTATTTTCGCCTACTTCAATTAAAAACATCCTATAGTATTAATAATTAAAAATTAAATATTAACTATTTATTAATTTGATTGTTTAAATAACTGTTTATTTTGCATTAATTTTTCTTTAAGTAGCTAGAGCTCATGAATTAATTTTGTATAATTATATAGAAATGCATGGCTAACAACTATGCACCACGCAACATCAATTTTGTCAATTTAACGGTTTTTAATAATTTCCAAAATATAAAGTTGATTTAAGAAAGTGTTGGGTTGTATTATAAAAGACACACCTTGTAGAGAAACTATACAAGTATTCCACTAGACTACGTAAAAACTATATCAGAAGTAATTTCCACCTTTTCGATATCTCAGCTATTCTCTGAGGTGTGAAGAATCCTTGAAAAGCAGTTTTTTAAATTTCGCCCTGTATCTCAAAAACGAGAAGTTCTGATTACGGCCACACTGTACAGCGCAAAAATATATTATGGTTGAGCTAGCTTCAGTGCTATGTTATGATTGCTATGCATATCAACAAAATTACAATCTTGATTTTAAGACGGCCAAATTGGCTATCTAAAGCTCAATCACACATTTCGCATTCCACGTCCGCCTTTAATGAGATTCCGGATGACCTTCTGAGAATCACAATAAAGGGTTTATAAACATATTTAAATATATTCTTCATTCTTCTTATTATTATATAACACCCACCACAATAACTATTTTAATAATAAAATACATCAACTCTCTCTATAGTTAAAAGTACCTACCTAGTATTAATCATTAGGAACAAAAAAATCAGACAGTCAACTAGAGATAACTAGCCTTAATGTCGTCGATAATGTAATTATTAAATTAATATTAATATAATATAGGTAGTGTTAAGGATTGATGATTTGGAAACCATAAATATGTCAAGTCGGCAAAACAATCTGGAGCGAGACGGGCGCGGCCGGCACGTGTGGGTCCACGACACAGTCAAGTGGTAGCTGCCAAAGAAGGCACCTTAATTATTATCATTATCACGTTAATTTATATTTTTATAAAAACAATAAAAGTTGTTCTAACATTTCAGAAGTGGGATCAGGACTTTGATCCAGGTGTTTCTGCAATTTGTGTCAGGTGTTGTTTACTTGTTTGTTGTGTCGTGCCTTGTTGTGTTGTGAAACAAGGACACTCGTCGTCAAATTGGTGAGTAACGCCAAACTGTCATTGCGTTGTCTATCTGCTCTATTTGCTCATTGCTACCTGTTATTTTGTTGTTAATTAATTATTGTGTAATACTGCTTGAAATGAATCGAGATTCTCGAAAGCGTGCGCGAAAGCAAGATGCCGCTAGGCGTCGGAGCCGAAGCCGTCGCTCTAGTCAAAACAATCGAAGTCCACATCATCACCGCGGTTCGGAACATGAACAACGAACTCAGCTAGAAAAACGAATTATAGCCTTGGAGAGTTGTTTAGCTAAATCGCATAGCGCTGCAGATTCACTTGGCGGATCAACTTCACGAAGATCACGTAGTCCTCGCGATTGGGAACATACACGACGATATGCTGGACGCATTGAGTTAATCCCAGAATTTGATGGTTCATCAAATTCCTTAACCGTGAAACAATGGTTGACTAAAGTAGATGCGGTGGGCGAATTATACAATTGGGATGAAAAAGCCAAAATATTTGCTACGATCGGTCGTTTGGGAGGCAATGCAAAGCTGTGGTACGAGTGTCAGACGGACATTGTTTATTCTGATTGGGAATCGTGGAAAACGAGCTTAATGCATGCGTTTCCTGTATCCAAAGGTATCGCAACCAATCTGAAAGAATTTGTAAATAACGAGCGTAAGCCGAATGAGGACATTATTACGTTTTATTATGCCAAACTAAAACAGGGCAAACATTGTGATTTACCAGACCACGTCATAACTGACGTAATAATAACAACAATTAACGATGATCTTCTTCGATCGGGCGCTAATGCTGCAGGCTGTAAAAGTACCGAACACCTTCTTAGATTTTTATGGAATCTAATTATGCTGGCATATCAAAACATACAAAACAAGCATCGAACCGTCGCTTTAATAATCCCAACGTCGGCGGGACTAGCAACTCCAAATCAGGTCAGAATTGTTTTGTCTGCGGCAAAAGTAATCATAAAGCTGCACAGTGTTTCATGAGAAAAACGTATGATACGGGGACTCAAGAAACTAACAAATATTGTTCATTCTGTAAACGGAATGGTCATAATAAAGATACTTGTTATAAATTAAAATCAAAAACAGGGATGTCAACAAAAATTAACATGATTGACACTGGAGATATGAAATATCATGTGACCGCGAAAATAAATCAGGTTAATGTCCCAGCTTATGTTGACTTTGGAAGTGCGTGCAATGTTATGAAACTTAGTACAGCAGAATCGTTACAGCTGCCTATCGATAAGAATAAACAAACTTTAATGCGTGGTTACGGAGGTGCTGTAGTAGCATCCTTGGGTGAAACAAAAGCTAAATTAAAAATAGATGATGTAGAAAGAGAGGTTCCAATACTTGTCGTGAGCGATTCAAAACAAGATATGGATCTATTAATCGGGCGAACATTTACTGAGTCACCTAACTTGGTTATTGTTAAAACTACCGAAAAGCTGCAATTTCAAGATGATAGTGAAAATACCTTATGACTGCTACCACAGGTATTCGATCAGGAAAACTCTATTTCTAAAGTTCGTCTCATTTGTTCATTAAAAACAAAAATTTATCCTGGTATCAACAACCTAGAAGTTTACACTGACTTTAGTAGCGGTAATATCATTCCAAATTATTCCGAACAAGAGAAAAATGGCTGTACAATAATTATACCGCCAACACCCTTTCATGTAACAAATGGCATTGGAATTTTAAAAATTTTGAATGTGAGTAAAATTGTAGGCACATTTGACAAGGGTCACTGTGTGGCACGGGGAATCCCATCTGGGCAGTCACCGACTGAAGTACCTGTAATACCTGAGACTCTATCAAAAGATGTGCAAGAACGCTTAAATAAATTATGTGATAAATACAGCGCTTGTTTTGCAAATTGTAATGCTGAATTGGGGAAAACTAATATTGAAATGGAAATTAACCTAACAAGTACTGAGCCAATTTGTTATCGACCTTACCGATTATCGTACCACGAACGAGCTATAGTGCGTCAAATAGTAGATGACCTATTAACAAATGATATAATTGAACCAACCGTGTCGCCCTATGCAAGCCCAATATTGCTTGTCAAAAAGAAAACAGGAGATGTTAGGATGTGCGTCGATTATAGAAAACTGAATGCTATTACAATAAAGACAAATACCCGTTACCGCGAATAGAAGACCAATTAGAAAGGCTTACCGGAAATACGTGCTTTACCACATTAGACCTAAAATCTGGTTACCATCAGTTAAAAGTAGCAAAAAATAGTAGACCTTATACAGCTTTCGTAACTCCAGATGGTCACTACCAATATAAAAGAGTGCCCTTTGGATTAACTAATGCTCCATCGGTCTTCCAGCGTGCAGTCAATGAAATTTTAGGTCCTGTCAGATTCACATACGCTCTCGCATATTTAGATGATATTCTCATTGTGTCCAAAGGACCTGAACAGGGTTTAGAACGTCTGGAAAATATCTTAAAAATATTTCAGGAAGCTGGATTAACTCTTAACAAACAGAAATGCTCCTTCTTGCGTCCCGAAGTTGAGTATTTAGGATCCGTGATAAGTAATAATGAGATACGACCATCGCAACGAAAAATTGAGGCAGTTTTAAATTTTCCAAGACCAGAAAATGTTCATGCAATACGTCAGTTCGTTGGATTGGCCTCTTATTTCAGAAAATTTATTCGGAATTTTGCACAGAAGGTGAAGCCTCTTACAACTCTAACTAAGTCTAATATGTCCTGGCAATGGGATACTGAACAGGAGACCAGTTTCAATTTGTTGAAAGAGGAACTTAGTTCTGAACCTGTTCTTGCACTGTTTGATCCAGACTATGAGACCCAACTGCATACGGATGCCAGTAAATTAGGCTTAGCTGGTGTACTGCTGCAGAAGCAATTAAATGGACTATGGAAACCAGTGGGGTACGTTAGCCAACAAACATCAGGCTGCGAAAGTAGATATCACAGCTATGAACTAGAAACATTAGCTGTAGTCACTAGTGTACGCAAATTTCGTAACTTCTCTATGGGAAGAAATTCACTGTTGTCACTGATTGCAACGCATTAAGATTAACATGGATTAAAGAGACTTAACACCAAGGATTGGTCGATGGTGGCTCGAGTTACAGGAATATGATTTTGATGTCATTTACCGACCAGGAACTCAAATGAAACACGTAGATGCTTTGAGCCGACAACCTATTAGTTCCCCTCCACTTGAAATTAATTCTATTAAACAGTCTGATTGGGTGGAATGCGTGCAAGCGCAAGATGATGCGTGTAGTTTAATACGAAATCAAATTAAAGATGGAACAGCAGAAGATTGCTACAGTATAGAAGATAATAAAATTTGTAAAATAGTTAATGGACAGAAGAAAATTTTGATACCAAGAGATGTACGGTGGAGAATTGTAAAACTATATCACGATGATAATGCACACCCAGGGTATAGAAAAACATTAAATTCTATTCAGCAGAAGTTTTGGTTTTCAAAAATGACAGAATTTGTATCCAAATATGTAAAATCTTGTATACCATGTCTCTGTGCTAAGAAACCCAGAGGGAAAAGAAGAGGATACCTGTATCCAATACAAAAGTGGAAAAGCCTTTCCATACCTTACATTTAGATCATCTTGGTCCATTTTGTAAAACAGAAAATGGCAATGTGCATATGCTGGTCGTAGTGGACGCATTCACAAAATATACATGGATCGAAGCTGTGTCAGATACAAGTACACGGAACGTTGTAAAATGTTTGGATTTACTGATAAAAATATTCGGTTCCCCTGTAAGAATTATTACAGATAGAGGAAAATGTTTTACGAGTCAAGAAATGAAAACATTTTGTACCGAAAGAAATATTAAACATGTCCTAAATGCTGTTGCTTGTCCAAGAAGTAATGGACAAGTCGAGCGATTTAACTCCTCCATATTAAATGCCATGATGACAGCGATAGGAGAAGACCATACTGCGTGGGAATCTAAAATCCCAGAAGTGCAGTGCGGAATTAATAGTACGGTAAATGCTACTACCGGGCATGCACCCGCTGATCTATTATTTGGATTTAGACCTAGACTAAAGTATGATGTAGACATTGTTAATAGCGAGCAAATAGATAGACAAATGCAACTAAAAACAATACGTAGTGAGGCGTTACGTAACATAAATAAAAATGCGGAAAAAATGAAAGCCCGTTACGATAAAAATCGCATTGCGGCGAGAACTTATAAAATTGGTGACATGGTCATGTTTGAAAAGACACCGCTAGTGAAGGGTCTTTCCAGTGGGAAATTAGTTCAACGTTATATTGGTCCTCTGCAGGTGGTACGAGTACTTCCCAACGACAGATATAAGGTAAAAGCTCTATCCAAAGATAGAAGGCGTTTCCATGGAGTGGTCGCCAGCGACAAACTTAAACTGTTCAGAGCACAAACTATCGAATAACGTGAGTAAACTGTACAATGTTAATTTATTTATTGATATTATTTTTATGAGCTGATTGTATGTTGATTATGTGTTGATTATATTAAGTTATGTACATATTGAGTGGGTGATGCTTAATTGTACCTCTGAACTTAATGTGTTGATTTGTTGAAATGAGAAACGTATTATGTTTAAAAGTTGATTATATTAAGTTATGTACATATTGAGTGGGTGATGCTTAATTGTACCTCTGAACTTAATGTGTTGATTTGTAGAAATGAGAAACGTATTATGTTTAAAAATGTTTGCATAATAGGTGTGAGACGCCTAGTTATTGATTATAAAATATTGTTGAGATTGATATTTTATGACTTCTTGAGTCCATTCGATGTTAGATTTTGCGCACTCCATTTTTTCCGTTGAGTCCTTACCACAGTGTGCACTCCGAAAAATTGTTGAGTCCCTTGTGAGCACTCCAATACATTTCGTTGAGTCCTTGTAGTAGTGTGCACTCTAGAAATTAATCTGTTGAGTCCATTTGATAGTATCGTTTGCGCACTCGAAGTAACTGTGGAGTTTATTGAACATTAGATTTTGCGCACTCCAATTCGTTTCTGTTGAGTCCTTACAACAGTGTGCACTCCGAAAAATTGTCGAGTCCCTTGTGAGCACTCCAATACATTTCGTTGAGTCCTTGTAGTAGTGTGCACTCTAGAAACCTATGTTGAGTCCATATTTTGAGCACTCCATGAGCTTGATTTGTTGAGTCCATTTGATAGTGTTCAATTGCTCAAAATAAAATTTAAAAAAATATATTATAGTTTCTATGTATTGATCAAATAGTGATTATTACTCATTTTGTTTCATGTGTTTATTTGGCATTGACATTGGTGGGCCCGAGGACGTGCCTAGGTCAGTGAAGGCCGAATGTTAAGGATTGATGATTTGGAAACCATAAATATGTCAAGTCGGCAAAACAATCTGGAGCGAGACGGGCGCGGCCGGCACGTGTGGGTCCACGACACAGTCAAGTGGTAGCTGCCAAAGAAGGCACCTTAATTATTATCATTATCACGTTAATTTATATTTTTATAAAAACAATAAAAGTTGTTCTAACAATATGTTTGGTTTTTTGGATGTTTAAGTGAACATATGGAAACAGACTAAGAGAACTAGGTGAACATAAATATTTATCTACTGCTTTATAAGAGCCTCATTACAGCATTTATTTGGCACTGTTTCAGTTGAACATTGAAGGTCATTACATCACTAGTAATATAATAATATAATATATTACCCCACTAGTGAATTATAAAAAAAGAGATCACTGCTTAATGGTTATTTTTATTAAGAACCAACAGGTTCATCAATTTGACAATTAATATTTAACTTAACTAAAATTAAATTGAATTACTTGTTATAAATATTAACTATAAAACTTTGCCAATTCGTAAGATTAATACCAGATGAATGCAGCTGGTTTGTATTTGTGCTTGAAGTTTATTTGTAAGCACTTGAAGTAGCTTCAATGGCGGCAATCTCTGAGGACTTTTGTGGCGATTTTATTCTTGCTTCAAGAGACGTATCAATATAGCATTCACACACGGTGTTGGACTTCCAACCACCATGCCATTTTATAGTTAAAAAGGGTCTGCTCTTGTGTTGGCTAGAAGTGAAGTAGATAATCGTCGAAAACAGTGCCCTGTATATTGTTGAGCCTGTGATAAATTGAGAAAAAAGCAATCTTCTTTGGCATTATACTAAAAATATTTATACCAACAGGATGTTTCATGCATTTACCACCTCTGTAACCAACAAAAAATCTTCTATGATTGGCACGACTAGGACGCAGGGCGAGGTATTTTCGTATTACTTGGACCATATTCAGTATGAAGATATGAAAAATGTTTCCTTCATTTTTTACATTCTCTAACAGCAAATTAGTTAACTCATCCACTCTGCATACACCTCCAAGTCCAATAGTTAAGGCAACCTTAAATTATGCATTTATGAATTTTAAATAGCAAACATTTTCTTGTTCTTACCTTTGTTAGCAAGGATTTTGTGTCATAGGCATCCTGTAAAAATTTTGAAACATCCTCTTTCTATATATACATATTCTTGACTTCTTTGGTTTATATCCCACTGATTGCTTTTTCAGAAACGCAATTAAATTGTTGAACTTACTGTTTTTGCCGCATCCAGATTGTAGACCGCAGCATATAATAAAACGCCCAAAGACTAGATGATTTGTATTTCTTGGATTATTGTTCAAAAAACGCAAATAACACCTTTTTTGCTTTATATTTTTTATTCTTAGATGCATACCAATCAGTGAATCGTTTATAAAGGTTCGTACATGGCTCCCGATTTATCTGGTAAAAGTGAAGCTACCGCAGTTGCTGCAGCTTTTTCAATTTCAAGAGGCAAGTTTTCTGCTTCTGAATCACTCATTATTTCAATCAACACCACTATTTTTACAAGAAAATGTAAAAACGCAAACTCAGTTTTATTTATAACAAGTTTGACAGGAAGTTTGGTAGTTTAGCCTTTGCTCCTTGATCTTGAATCAAAACTTACAAACTTGATCTGATTTTGTATTTATCTCAATTTAAGGTAGTTGTACTCGTAGATAATTTTTTTTGCTGTTCTAGACAAAATTTTATATAGTACACGTGGAATTTTTTATTACATTACTATACTTCCCACTATAAATAACTATTATTTGTAAGTATTGTGAATATGGACAATTAAATGTATTTGAATCTAAATGCTGTCTTCTGCTAAACCATCTGATTTGTAGAATCGGTTTCTCTGCAACAGCATAATATAAAAATTTTGGAAACGATAAAAGGTACCTTGATGAATTAAAAAAGTTGCACAGCGATTTGACTTTTAAAGGAAATCTTAAATTTTCTTCTACCTTTCATTAGTCATGAGACCAAAATTAGCTTTAAGAACGTTTGTAATTAGATTTGTCAGCCGAAATTCAAAATTTTTATCTATTTTCAGATATTACATGAATTGTCTGTATCGACTGATACCTACTATCAGAATTTATTATAAAATACTGACTACACAGGTGACTGTGACTGACATAATCAGTGACGTAGATATGGCGTCAGACTTGGACCCCCTAAACTTCCACGCCAATGATGAAAAGTATTTTTTCAGTACAAATATTACAATTTTATGGTACTTTTTGAAAAAGCGCTCTTGAGGATATTCACCAAGTAGCTTTATTATTCAGATGTTTTAACTTTTTCTAATTAGTAGTATTCTATGAAATTTTAACAAATAAAAAGAAGAGTTTCTGAACAATTTAATTCAATTGGTGCTCAAAGTGATAATCACGAATTAGCATATTATTATTTATTTCACTACGAAATATTCTAATACAATAAACGTAATAGCTTTTTTATATTAAACATTGAAGCTGCATCCACTTTTTCCTTAAATAAGCACCACAGAAATAAATCTAGTGGATTGAGATCCGGTGATCGAGATGGCCCTGCAACTGGACCACCTCGACCAATCATTTCTCGTAGATCGTATTTATTGAAATTATAATTTCAACCGCACAGCAAACTGATTCTACATGACATTTACCATTACTACTGTTATAAACTTAGAAACAAGTAATACCTATTTAATCCTATAATATTTGTAAAAGTCAGTGAATTGCCTGAAAGACATATTTTCTAAAAAAATCAATATAACTTTAACATTTGTACTGAAAAAATACTTTTAATCATTGGCGTGGAGTTTTAGGGGGTCCAAGTGTGAGCAAGACCCAATACCTGACATTGTCAATTTTTAATTTCAAATAATTTTAATTTATATAAGAATTTTTATAGTTAGATATTTGACTCAACTTAAAGGAGGCCACCTGAAGAAGCAATCCTAAAAATGCAGAAATAGGTCAGATGTTATCTTGTGGTTAAATTTTCGAGTTCCCACTGTTTCAAAAGTGAAGTTATATATTTATAGAGTGTTTTTATTAAACCAGGTTAGTAAATTTAGATAGATTAATTTCTTTAGATAATTATTGAATAGAGCTTTGTCTGTGAAATTGTTCATTAGCATACCTAGATGTTTGGTATCAGAGAGCATACATATGACTTCATCGATAGGAATTGTAGGAGATTTGATTTATATTAGCTTAAAATACCTTTCTAATACAGTAAAAAATATAAAATACCCTTTCAATAAATTTGACAATGAATAGTGTGTAGGGTCTTGTTCGTTAAAAATCCATTTATAGAAACCCCACACACGATGCACGAATTCCTTACGAACCACGCATAGTCTGCAGCGGGATTAGGCAAAAAAACAACAATAATTGTTTACAACAATAAATTAAAATATTCTTGGAATAATAAGTATTTTAAACTAAACCAGTTTTATTGTTAATTATTTTAAGTAACTTTGACTTTTAATAGCAGCATGGAAGTATCAATAAAACCCTTTATTTAAGGCAAAATACTCTTTGTATAGATTTTATGAAGCTCTCTAAGATTGCATCTAGACAACATGATGTTCTTAAATAGGACAAGTTTTATAATCGTTTAAAACATTTATCTTTGACAATCCCCTGAAGATCAACATTCTTTGGGCCATTTTTATATTTATTAGGTTACTGTTGCAGAAATATAGACTTATTAGTGGTTTTATAAAAAGTTCTTATAAAACTCCTGTAGGTTGTTAAAAAACTAAAATTGTCATTTGGAGCTTTGTAACTCTACGATTCCAGAAGTTTTCACGATAAACATCCTTAAGTGATTTCTATGTACATTATCTAAATATAAATCATTATAACCTTACCAAGAAATGTTCCATTTATTCTGGTTACTGGCATAAAAAAGCATAAACAAATAAAACCGGTAAAATTGGTGCAGAAGGCGTACAATTCTGTATCCTGTTCCAAATGTAGTTCGCGTGGTCGAGGGACAATCAAAGTCATGGATGTGAGAATTGAAATTACCATATTTTTTGCTCGAATTCGGTGAAATGGCTTATTATTATTAACATCAGGATGTAAGCCATGTGTTGACGGATTGGTTGAATCGACGAAATTAAAGACGCAGTGGAAATTTTTCCAGTTGGTTTACAAAAACTGAATCGCCTGCACATAACATAAATTATTGTCAATTTAATATCTTCCTGAGGCAACAAGTTTGATGAAGAATTTATGTATTACGTATTAATGTTTTAATTGTTTTTATTATAAGTGGGATTACGCTCAAAATTGTTTTCAATTAATACAGTATGACATTTATTTCAAAATATTAATAATTTTTTATTCATGGAAATCTATAAATCTATACGTTAAGGAAAAATAAACTATTCTGTAATTAATAATATGTTATTCCTATTTTAATAAAATATTTTTCTTTAATTAAATCTTAAATCAAATGTAATTTTAAGAAAGAAAAGTGTTGAATTAAGTATGAGAATGTTTGGATGTCAGGAATATACAGGGTGTTAAAATAATAGTGTAAAATATTTCAGGAGGTAATAGTATGAACCAAAATAAGCAGAAAAATCTTAATAAACATGAATCCGCAAAGTAACGGTTGCGGAGATGTGGACCACTATTCGTTTTTCGAACATTTTATTTTATTACGAATAAACCGACAAAGGAAGCTTTTAACAAACGAAAAACAAAGTTACAGAAAATGTTCACAGTGCCCTCCGTCCATTTCCAAGCAGGCACGACATCTTCGTTTCAACGATTTTCGAAATCTTTCGAAAACACCCTCCTTGGTTTGGATTTCTTGACACTTTTGATTAATCCGTAGCTGCAGCTCTTCCAGGCTATTTACAAGTGTACCATACACTAATGTCTTCAAATATCCCCAAACAAAAAAAATCTAGAGGGTTCAGAACAGGCGATCTTGGAGGCCATAAAACAGGTCCGGCCCTTCCTACCCATCTATGTGAAAAAGTTTGGTGCAAATGCTCTCTAACGGCCATGGAGCACCATCATGCTGGAACCACATTTGTTGCCTCTGATTCAAAGGAATGTTTTCCAAAAACTTATACAATGTGTTCTGCAGAAAGTTGAGGTAAGCAGCGCCTGTTAATCGGTTTGGTAAAACAACATGACCTAGAAACCTGTCACCTGTTTTATGGCCTCCAAGATCGCCTGATTGTATCTCAAATATGGAATATATCAGCAACGATCATGAGTCGAAAATGTAACTTTCATCTAAAACGAATCACCCAAGTTAAATTATTTTTAAAATGACCATTTCTTGCCCTCTAACTTATTTTGAAATTTTGTACCCCAATTAGATTTTAGAGATAAATCAAGTTTGCTACAGCGCTAACTCACTCTGTACTTTATATGAAGTAAAATGAAATAAAATAATAAAAATATAATTTTAGGAAACATTTTTAGGCACAATTTCTAAAGCATAAACCTAGCAGCATATTCGTTATATGAAAAAGCTCATTCAATACCTCCTATGTATACATTTTCCCTGAAGTTTACAGCAACTAAACCGACAATAAAAATATAACCGTTCTGTGGGTGGAAAAGGAAACTCTAAAATTTCATGGATATATGATTTGCATTTACTTTTATGCTTCCTGTCTTTTCAGTCCTACTCTCGCTAGAGTGAATGAAGATTTAAAGGAGGGCGAGGTCAGCAACCTGCAAACCTCAAATACCTTTATAAGTAAAGTTGAATGTAAATAACTAAATTATACCTTGAAAAGGAAACTGTTCTCATGTCTTCTACTCTCAATTAAATAGGCTATTTTTATAAATATTTCAGTAGTCAATTTTGCCCAGATAATTACGAATGGTTTGAGACAATTTAAAAGAAGAGAAATACGCATTAAACTGCTACTGTCAAAAGTTATATGAATATACAGGGTGTCCCAAAATTAAACCGCCATACGTTAACCATGAATTCTACATCGAAAAATAATAATAGTGTGCTATATAAACTATAGCCTAAAAAGGCTCCGTTACGGTTATACAGCGTGTTAATATTTAATGAAAAAAAATACAAACTTAAATTCGTTCGAAACCGTTGTAGATATTATAATCAAATTTTAGAGGTGTCGATATCTATGGATGGATTTTTTAGTCTTACCAGTGGCGAGAGTAGCGGAATATCACTGAACTATTTTGAAGAATAAAATGGTGCGCCACTGACTTTTCTTGAAATACCTATTATTTTTTAAAATTCTCTGTTCTATTCTGAAGTAAAGCCTGGCTCCGAGAGACGTTCAAAAACATTTCTAAACATTCTTGGATTTGGAGGTGGATGATTTCAAAATATTTCCATATAAATTATTGAAGTTACCATTTCCATTTGTAAGACCATACATGTAAACCATATTGGCCATTTCAGCATTTGAATATGCATAAGCCATTATTAAAACTTAATATTAAAAAAGCTTACTTTGACAATACACAATATTAAATAAGATGACGCCTTCTTATTACTATTGTTTTGCATAGCCTCCCTAAGATATGTAAGCAAGTAATTGAAGTAACTGTGTAAAAATGCACGTGATGAAAAAACTGTAAGAAACAAAAAGTGAAGATAATACAATGACGCATTATGATGACCTATTTTATTAGTAATATTATACATATTATACAGGGTGATATTTATATTGGCAGATAATGATCGATGATACCCACCCACTCCTCCACCACCGCTAAGTTTCTAAAGCTTGAAGGTCCTGTATTTTTAAACCAGCAACATTCGGATAAGGCATATTTGACTCAATCGACTTTTTTTGGTCACCAGTATCTCCAGCTCCGAGATTTCCCAACCTTTCACAGAGTATAACAAAAAAAACTTATTTTTGACCACAGGATACGCCCCTGAATCTGTTTAAGAAACACCCTGTATGTAAATTAGCATATCTCGTCGTATTTTGACCTTAAAAATCTAGGGTGGCACGTTAATACATGCATTTCAAGGACACCCTGTATGTTAGGGTATTTTCCAAGAAAATTGAATAAACGAGATTTATGCGCATAGCTCCTTGGCTCTAATAATAATTAAGACATGCCGATGCTGCTTTATCAAATTTAGGACAGGGGAAATCTACACGCAAATCCCAAATATTTTGTAAGGAGATAATTGCTATCCCGTTGTGATATACAAGTCATTAGGATATTAGTACAGGGTTCACTGCTTCAAGTTCAGCTGGTTCTCCTGGAAACTGAAATATAAATGTCGTTCACCTCTACACATTCTCCCTATTAAACATGAAATCAAAACATTAGCTGGTAATCAGTAATATTCATATTACAGCAGCAAAAACCACTTTAATTTAAAACATAAAGCGATTTCATTTAAGGTCGTTGCCGTTTTTTTAGACTCGATTGAACACACGTCTAAAAAGCCACGCGAGAAAAAATTCTAAAGATATTCTCCCCTCGGCCAAAATCAAATTACGGCAGGATTTTCACTTCGACTTTGCAACAGATGGAATTTCTGATTTACTTTTTTTATAAACCATCATAAAATTAGGATGCGGAAGCGAGAAATGCTTATTACAGCCCAAAAATCTGGACCCTTAAATCTCCACAGGGAGAATCAGAACTTATAAAAAAATATCGTCAAAAAATTTGAGTAAAAATTTATAGTATATTCAACCTTTACATCGTCTATAGCCAGACGTCTTCGAATATTAAAATCCGATAACTTTTTGTAGGTATTAACGTTTTTGGGAAGCGAGTCTTTACATTAATTTTTAAGCGTCAAAAATGGGTTACGTGCATATCAACTCGGAGTTGATGGATATCGCTTTAGTTTATGGCAATGTGAAGATACTTTAGCAGAATGAACCGTAGCCGATAAATCAAAACATTGCACGAGAAATTTTTAATACCTCTCTTTTCATTCTTTGAAATATTAGTATATTTAAGTTAACTATGACTAAGTACAAAAATTTTAACGACGTGCTCAGGGAGGTCTAAAAGACAATAAAAAATTATTTTGGAATTTTAGCTCGATGTTTAAGAAATGGGGCAAAACCGTCTTTTCCCTCGGTAAATCGGCGCCTATGACAATCAATCATCGTCCGAGATCACAAATATAGAAACGACAAAAATAATTTTTTTTATTTATAATAATACCTAAGTACCTAATAAAGAACAGTTAATCCCGTTAGCTGTAGTATTTGGTATTCGTTCTTCGTTCCTTCGAAACACACTGTCAAAACTTCCTGTTCACTCCTTGCAGATTCGTCCTAGTTATCCGCTAACATACCCGACATAAAATATTTTATTTAATTACTATAAAACTTTTAAAATTAGTCACTAACTGTTCTAAAATAACATAACCTAGAATACGGCATTGCTAGTTACATACTCCAAATATCAAAGAGCACGGCAAAGCTTAGATTATGTTCTAAGGGTCTAAGAAACATTTTTACAGAACACTGTAAACATACTGGGATGTTATAATTTAAAATAGTAGTAATTATTTTATGCAAACATTGTCGATTACTGTTAATATTGTTGTTATTATTATTATTAACAGAATTTAATTCCCCAACAACACAAGATGTTTAAACATTTATAGGCGTGAAGTGCACCTTGCAGTAGTGGCCTACAGATGGCGGGTGCATCAGATGTCAAAAGTATTGCATACGGTACTGTGATTAGTTTGACATAATTTTTCAGTACTTGCTTTTCGCAAATTTAATTTATCCCGTGGTTGTGTGTATTTACAAACATGTGGTATTCAAATACCTAGATGACGGATAAGGTGCTGACTTATGGGAGTGTGACAAGTGCATATTATCGTGTGGCAGCGTAATACCCAAGACGTTTTCAAAATACACAAAATGTTATGCTAAAGGTACCCTGTAGAGAAATTACATGTACACCACTGAACTTTATGTAAAAAAACTCTATCAGAAGCCATTTCTAACATTCCGATATATCAGCTATTTTTTGAAATATTCTATTCTAATATGAAAAATCCCTTGAAAGTAGTTTTATTTTTAATTTTTCTTTGTATCTCAAAAACGAAGACGTCCATGAAAGTTCTAATTACGGCACCTTCAGTTTCTCGAAAAAGTAGTCCAATGTAGCGAAAATCGCATCCTTCTATCTCTTGTAGTTTCTGAGATATCCTGCAAATTACAAGGAAATTGGGACACACTGTATATTTGTATAATTGAAAATATGAAAAACATATTGTATCGTAAGTGGATATCCGAAAAATTGCTCTTATAGTTTTGATATTATTCATTAACTTTCAGCGTTGAAAGTAGGTATCGGGCAAGAAAATTCGTTAATATTTGATAAATTATAGCTTGGTAAATGGAGATTTTTGACATATATGTCAGAGTCAGTGCACCATATTTGTAAAATTTTCCTCAAATAATTTATTATATGTATAATACAGGGAACTGTATTTGCATTAATTTTAACTAGCAATTACTTCACATCTAACAGGTTTGTAACAAAATATGATGGATCGAACTCGGCATAGATTTTGATATAGAAACATTAGCATCAGATTTAGTATATGCCAGTTAAATGTATGTGATCCCACAGTATATAAAGACTAAAGACTAAAATTTTGACCAAATAGAAATAGCGCAGAATAAGTTATAAAAATAGCTCTATGTACACAGGGTGTCCAAAGTGCATAGCAACTCGGAGTTGATGGATATCGCTTTAGTTTATGGCAATGTGAAGATACTTTAGCAGAATGATTTTTCGGTAATCATGTGCCAAATGCTGCTACTTTCACCGCGGTGTGCAGTGTAGTGCAACGCGAGGAAAATTTGTAACCTAATCGTAGAAAAGATGGAGGTCCAGAATCTCCAATGCGTAATTCAAATGTGTAGTGTATCATACACGAGACTCAATTATATCCGTAGCATGTACAGCGTGTTCAAACATTAATGCCAAGGGATTGGACGAGGAGGACTGGCGGTGCCATGGCCGCCACGATCTCCTGACTTTAAATTATCTGAAATTCTTTTTATGGGGACATTTAAAAAATTAAGTGTATCGCACGGAATACCGGCTATTGATAATGTACGGAAACGTATTAAGCTAGAGACACATTGCGTGGCGTGGCATCAGAGCAATGTGCCCCCGGCTTTATGCTGTCAATAACTTACTAGTTTAAAACCGACAAGAAAAGAAACATTTGTGTTAATTTGTAGAAAGGTGCTATAAAATATGATTTATTTCTTTCCTTGGGAATTTCTTTCAATTTTTTGTCCGGTTGCCGATTAAGCGCCTTGTCAGGTTTTACAGACAATTTCCAGTGCCGTGCAGAAGTGTATTTTTAAACCATTTCCGAATTGCCCTTATTAATTGTATCTTGTACATTCAATTTTTTCTTTTATAAATAAGTTCTGAATCACCCTGTATAAACACGAAATTAATGCAACATAGAGCCAGCGTAGATTCCTGTCGACAAATATAATGCACAATTTACTTCAGTCAAGGTTTAAAAAGTACAGGGTGTCAAAGGTAAACTTTTATTTTTGATAATCGTAATTGCCTTTTTAAAAAATTGAAATATTTGCATACATTTTGGATATTGGGGCATTTTGAGGGGAGAAATTTAAATTTATTTAATTTTGACGTCACTTATGGCACATCATGCTTCTTTTAAATGGCAAAACTTGTTTGGAGCTTAGTGTATACATCTATTGAAACCATCGATTCTCCTATTTTTTTATGTGAAAAAGATATATATTGTTGAAGTCGTTAGAAGTAACCGTTTTCGAAATAATCCTATTAGAAATAACCAAAGCGCCGATTAAAATCTGTTCTGGTTTCAAGTGCGTAGAGGGCCTTCTTCTGAAAATATAGCTAAATGTTACTTGAAAGAGTTATTTATACGTATTAATAATGCGTAAATATGAGAAAATTTCAAATACCTAACACTGATGTGTGAATACACACAGATTCTTTTGTGCCATAAATATTTAACTGATCACTATGATTAGTTATGTTTATCAGTAAACTAATTCAAGGTTTGTACCACGCCTCTCACAAGGTTTTCATTAAAATTTAATGTAAATGCTCAACGTATACATATGTATATATATGTAATATCCCATATGATATTCCTAAATGGTGATAACCGATAAGTATCTCGTATTGTAGTATGTTGCATTGAGCGCCGTTATTTTATTGGCGAACGGTGGCCTTGTATGGATTAGGTTCGAGCGGTATTATCGCTCTTTATCCTTCACCATCTCTGTAGACCTGGGCGGCCTCGTAGAGGTGGGTTCCCTTCTCCGGTCAGCCTCGACCGCTGTTGCGGCCGATGCTGTCGGCTCGAGGAACCTCCTCCTGCCCTGGCTGACCCCCGCCGGCAGGGGGGCCTCTTCTGGCGCTCTTCGTGTCTTCTAGGTTCTTTCTTCGCCGGCCGTCCTAAACCCCCGGGGGTGGTCTTTGTTGGGAGTGGGTTTTTGTGAGTGGCTTGTAGCCATAGGATACTCTTCTTCCCGAGCCTGTTACGGTGCGGGAGATGCGGGCGCTAGGTAAGGATAGGGTGTGGGTTGCCTATGTTCTCGTCTGCTTGTTGGTGGTCTTCTTGGTCGTGGTTTCTTCTTGTCCTGAAACAGAAAAGATTAGCGGGGGAGGGGGTTGGTGTTTTGTCAGGAGGAAGGTCAAGGAATTGGTGTTTTGGACGTTTGTGTTTGTCTGTCGGGGCGGGGGCGTAGTCGACGGCTTGCCTAAGCAGGGGGTTGTCGTGGTCTGTGGCTTTGTTAATGATTTTTTGTGTGTGTGTGTATATGGTATGTGTTAGGTCGGTGTAGTCTAGGTCTCGTTTTATGTCTGTGTTTCTGAAATACCAAGGCGCAGCGACGGCTGTGCGTAAGGCTATGTTTTCCACGGCCTGTAGTCTTTATGTGGCTTTTTGCCGCGTAGCTCCATGCCGCGGAGCCGTACGTAAGCTGCGCTTGAAGCACCACCTTGATTAGCGTGCGCTTATTCCTTAGACTAAGGGTGTTACCACCCTTGAGTAAGGGATAAAGCCTCGCCCTGGTGATTTTTCCGCGCGCTACCGTCTTTCCAAGTAAGTCGCTGGTCCATCGTCACGCCTAGGTATCTCGTTTGTCTTTGCCACGGGATGGGTTCTTGGAAGAGGGTAGGATTGTCAAGGACGTGGTTTCGGGGGAGGCGTCTTCGGGTGAAAAGGACAGCGGAGCTTTTATCGGGATTAATTTTGACTTTCCACCTGTTGCACCAGGTTTCGAGTTGGTCGAGGGAGGACTGGAGTGTGTTTATGGTGTGGTTAAGATTTGTGGCTTGTGTGGTCAGTGTAATGTCGTCGGCGTAAAGGTAAGTGTTTGTGTGGGGAGGGTGCGGTATATCACTGTTATGTATGGTGTAAAGGTGAGGAGAGGACGGTGCCTTGTGGGACACCGGCCTCCATGGTGCGGATAGAAGATAGGGTGTCTTGGATGCGGATTTGGAATTTGCGGTGGTGTAGGTAGGATTTGGTCAGTTTGACGTAGGAAATAGGATAGCGGTTTGTTAGCATTTTCATCAGTAGGCCTTCATGCCAGACCGTGTCGAAGGCTTTGCGGCATCCAAGAAAACAGCTCCAGTGAACTGTTTCGTTGAAGGCCGCCGTGATGTGCTCGGTAAGTCTTAGGATTTGGAGTTCGGTCGAGTGACCGGGACGGAAGGCGAACTGCTCGTCGGGGATGACTTGCAGTTCTTGGGATTTGGTTTTAAGTCGGAATAGGATAATTCTTTCTACCACTTTGCTCATGGCCGGGAGTAGGCTAATGGGCCGGTAGTTAGAAGGGAATTTGTGGTCTTTTTTAGGTTTAGGGATAAGGATGACGTGAGCGGTTTTCCAGCACTTTGGAAAATGCCTCAGTCTTAGGATGGCGTTTGTGATATTTAGGAGGGCTGTGAAGGGTTTGCGGGGTAGGTGTTTTAGTGTGTGGTTTTGAATGTGGTCTGGTCCAGGAGCCTTTCGGTTTCGGAGGTGTTTAATGATATGTCGTAGTTCGTCAGGTGGCGGGTGGTATTGTGTCATTGTCTAGCGCTCCGTCGATGCGTCGGGCCGCACGCTCGACCTCACGTTCGAATTCCTCGTCCTCGTTAGGCAACTGGGGTGGTCTACACTGCAGTTCCAGGCTGTCGGCAAAAGCCTCGGCCTTTTCCTGGTTCGTGTATACCACCCCCCTGTTGCCGTGGATTGGGGGAATTTTCGGCGGGGCGGTAGGCGTAGGGCCCTCTGCACTTTCCAGAGGCTATTGTCTTGCGGGTCCAGCGACTCCAAGTGTCTAGCCCATCTGTCCTGGGCCAGCTCACTTAGAGCCGCTTTCACGCGTCTGTTCTGTATGTTGTAGTCGTGTCTGTGTTGGGGGAGGCGTGTGCGATAGGCAAGCCGTTTTAGTCTGCGTCTGTCTGTTATTAGTTGTCTTATGTCAGGGGGAAGGATGCCGGTGGGGTTTGGGTGTTTAGGGACTAGGGTTTCTGTGGTGGCCAGGGATAGGGCGTGTTTTATGTCGGTGGCAAGGGATAGGACTGCCGCCTCCAGGTCTTGGGTGGTTTCAATAACTGGTAGCGCTGTGTTCCTTTGCATTTCTGCTCGGAACCGCTCCCAGTCAGTGAACCTCCTAGTGAAGGTGCCTAGATTTCTTTGTCTCTGTCCAAAATCCAATAAAATCGGATTATGATCAGAAGACCCTTCGTCTGTGGCAGAAATCTGTGCTCTTAGCGGCACGGATTTGAGGATAGCTATGTCTAGGACATCGGGTAGGGCTATGGGTCCGTAGAAGGTAGGTTCTGTAGGGCCTAGGATTTGGATGTTGGGGTTTAGATCAAGGAGATTCATCAGAACACGACCTCCTGCGGTCGTGGTTCTGCTGTGCCATACGGGAGACTTCGCGTTGAAGTCTCCTAAAGCAATGGTTTGTGGCCAGGATAGGATAAGGTCGAGGTCATCGTCTAGGATAGGTTGTCTAGGTTTGTTATAACAGGACACCACCGCAACATCACCATGCCGCAGCGATCTCACCATTATCGCCACGGCCTCGATGTTTTGAGTTTGGATCTGTTGCAGTGGATAGTGGTCGATGCACTTCTTGATCGCGAGTGCAACACCACCCCCGTTATGGTCTCTGTCACGTCTGTATATGTCATAGTCGGGAATGGATATTCGGGATATCTCGTCGAGTTTGGTTTCCTGGATGGCCATCACGTCTATTTCTAGACGTTCCAACTTTCTACCCCGCAACCCGTTAAGGTTCCAGGAAGAAATTCTCAGCGAGGGGAACGGGATGGGAGTTGGGGTAGGATGATGTACAGCCATTTAAGTAAACAGTTTTTGCATGTTTGACATAAAGGCTGTCATCTGGTTGCAGAAGTCCTGCAGACGCGCTGCTGCGTCTAGCATGGCCGCTGCCCGGTTGGGTGAGATTTTGGGATGGGGTGAGTGGGGTTTTTGGGTGTTTGTCTGGGGTTTTGTTGGTTTTTGTTGATTGTCTTTTTCGTCGCGTTTGCGTACGTCAGTCCAGGAGTTCGGGGGCGGGGTAGGGGCTTGGGTGGGGCGGTTTGTGTTTTTTGTGTGTTTGGTGTGTTCGTGTTTTGTGTGGTCGGTTTGCTACTTTTAGGTACTGAGGGCACCCTTTGTAGCTTGCAGGGTGAGGCCCTGCGCAGTTGGCGCACTTGGCAGGCATATCTCGTGCTTTTTTGCACTCGAAAGTCGCGTGGTTTTCGCCGCATTTGACGCACTTTGGCGCCGCCGTGCATCTGGATTGGCCGTGGCCAAACCTTTGGCATCGGTGGCACTGAGTGGCCAAAACCGGCTTGTTTTGAGGTTCTACTCTGACAAGTACGTGGCAACAGTACTTCAAATCTAAAATTTTGTCCTGGTCCAAAGGAACCTGAACTTGGACCAGGGGCATTTCTCGCTTGTTTTGACGGCCTGTCATGCGGTGCACAACTGCGTTCGGAAAACCCTGTCTTTCGAGGTCGAGTTGAACTCACTTGGTGGAATACCCGCGGGTATTCCACGTATCACCACCCTAAGTGTTTTGTCTTCACTTAGGTGAAAGTGTGGTACTCCTCACCACGCTCGGCCAGTGTTTTCGTTAATTTTCTGTGATCAAAATCGAATTTGGGAAGATGGCAACGCCATCTTTATTAGCTTCGCTTTTACAAAATTAATTTTGTTTTCAGAAATTATTTTCTGGACTTGTAACCAGCGCTCCTGCTTGCGCAGGATTACTGGTGGGATTTTTTCTGTGTTTGTGGTATGTGTTTGTGTGTTGGGTGTTTTTTGTGTACTGGTGGAGGGTTGGGGGGTGGGTAGGAGAGGTTTGGGGGTTGTGTCGGGTTTTTTGGGGACGGGGGTTTCGTCGTCTTCGCTGGAGTTGTCGGGTTGTGTGTGTTTTTTGCGTTTTTGTGTATGTGTGTTAGTGTCCATGGGTGTGATAGTGTGTGTGATTTGTGTTTTTGTGTATTAGTGTCAGTGTTTTGTGTGGTGTGTTTTGTTTTTTGTGTGTGTCGTTGGTTGTGTGTGTATTTTGTTTTTGTTTGTGTTGTTGTGTCATTGATTGTAATAAAGTTTTTAGCTCTATATTTTGTTCTGAAATTGAATTTAGGTGTAGATTGTGTTCGGTGTTTTGTTTGGAAATGGCTTTAATGGATTTGTTCAGTTCGTTGTTTTGATTTGATAATGACTGAATTTTGTCTTGCAAAAGGGAATTTTGCTCTCGTAGTTTTTCTACGTTTTCGTTTAGGGCCTGATTGGTACTTTTATGGTCGAGATTTCTGTTGTAAGCATTTGTATTTCGAGGGTGGAATTTTGATTTTGTTTTAAAAGTTCGTCAATTTGACGGTTCTGTTCTTTGTTGGCATGCTTATATTGCTGCAACTGATCGTACAGTTCAGCGTTCGTTAGTTCTCGCGTTGAGGACGCTTGAGAACTTGGAGAGGCCCTTGAGGAGGCCCTCTCGCTTTGGGATCTTCTTCCATGTCCTCGTAATCTGACTGAGACATGGCTTGTTTAAATTGGGAATTTTGGGGTAGAGCTTGTTTGTAAAAATTTGGAAAAAGTTATTTTTGGTCTGCGTGTTTTTCCCCCTTTCGGGGGAGTTGGCGTCTGTGTGTATTGTGTTTAAACGTATGTCAGTGTAATTGTGTAAATTTGTATGTGAATGAGTTGAGAATTGTTAGTATTTAAAAATACAATTTGTTAAATAGAAAGGGGTAAATCGCTTACCTTAATCTACCTGGTGTGGGGCCGCCACTTCGTCGGTATGCACTAATCCGCTTTAATTACGGTCACTTTACTGCTGCCGCACTGAACCTTCCGTGTCGCTTGCTCTACCTGAACTAGTTGCATTGAGATGCAGTTGGCATATAAATAATTCATTATTAATAAAAACATAAGATTGATCGAAAATAAATTTTAAAGAATAGTTTTTTCTCATGCCCTTGCAGTTTTAGTTCCTCGTTGTAAAATTTTGAATTTGGATTTCGAGTGATCATCAGAATTCCTTTACTGCTATAACGCACCGGCAAATCACTGTTTGAAAGTGATATAACCTCAAAGTCTCTGAAACTATTTGAAATATAAATAAAAATTAATTTGAATATGTTCGCTTCTACGCCCTATATCTTTATTAATACTGACATCCTGACTAAGACAATATGACACACACGGTATATTTCAATATCTAGAATCTACACTTAGTCTTTGACGCATTTATTAAAGACCATCCTGTATATGGTGCAATTATAATCAGCTTCCCTTAATTGTGTTTTTTCGTGAAATAACCACATTCGCATTTATTACATTTTAATAAACCATGTACGTATAGGCCAGAGTTTATTAAACACCTGGATGTTATTTTTGACCATAAATTAACTTTCACGAAACGGGGAGGGGTCAGCAAATATGGAAGTATGTATGGTTGGTATTGAGTACAAGAATTTAGGATTTATCATACATAACTGCAAATATATTAAAGACATAAATACATTAAGATTATTGGAGTATGGTTCTGTAATTTGGTCTCCAAGTTATAACTGTCATATGACATCTTTAAAAATGATGTAAAGGAGGTGTTACAAATCCGCAAGTTTTATATTGAATCGGATTTACTCAGTTTTCACAAGATCTACTGTTGTAAAGGGTTGAGACAAACATCCTTATTAGAAAGAGAATTATGAATTACCTATAATATTTTTATATAAACTTGTTAAAGCGGTTTAGTTTGTAGGCTTCCGTGGCTGTCGTTAATGGTCAGGTGATTTCCGGGCTGGTTGCCACGTCGTCGGTTTAGAACTCTTTGACTTGACTTTTCACAACAGTTTCAGAGTAACTTCTGAAGAAGAGAATGTCTCTCGAAACGTCAAGAGTTCTAAACCGACGACGTGGCAACCTGCCCGGAAATCACCTGACTTGTTAAAGCGGTATTGATTATGCTTATCTCAGTTATTAGCTACATAATTCCTAGATGTAAAAATATATTCTTTGTTCCTTAGTGGTTTCTCAAATTGGATGTGCGTACGTGCGAATTATATGACGTGCGTAAATGTACGATTACGCGTTAACAATCCGAACTATTTGTTTTAAATAGAAGCTCTCACAGTAGGTGTCGATCAGTTCGGACGTATAAGTGCGTACAGATACAACTTCCGTAAGGAAAATTGATATTAATCGCAGTTACTATACTGGGTGGCCGGTTTCTATAGCTCACTATTGGCGAAAACCGTAAAATACAGGGTGGTTGAAATTAGAACAAAGTTGCGTATTTTGATGGCTGTTAATATAAACCAAACAGATCCAAGATGTCTGCTTCTATTGTTGAAATATTATGAAAATACTGACAATAGCCATTTTAGAAAATGCCATCTAGTCATTATTTCTCAACAGAAACAGCTGAAATCTAGTACAGG